>OZ024741.1:36004748-36264722 GCA_964016885.1 Eledone cirrhosa
CTTTTTGTATTTTCATTGGTCAATTTGAATTCTGTTCCCAAACAGACCTGAAATTTTGAATTGTTGTTATTATCAATAAATATATTTCATTATTTCTGAAGACGGCATATATATGTGTTGGTATGTATATTTAATTTTGATAGTTTGTATAATTTTGTATAATTTTGTACATAGATCTGTTGAATATGCATGCCAATTCTAACACATATATATCCTAGAAACGATCGTTAAATAATGAACTTTTTTTGTTTAATATAAGGAACTGTTTCATTGTTTTATTCATTATTTTTTTAATATTTTATATATATATATACATATCTTTCTATTTCATCTTTTATTTCTCATTCTATCTTCTGATGAAGGACTGGTGTTTGAAATGTTAAGACTTTTCCTATTATTTCAAGCGATAAACTAATACATTTCTTCACTGTACTGTATCGTTTGCTTTGTTATTTCTGTTTACTTTTTACATATGTATACGCACACATATACACACACACATATATATATATATCATCGTTTTTATATGTATATATATATATATCTACTATTTATTATTGCCCTTCAGGCTATAACAGAGGAGTTCAAGACTGGCTGCCCATGGGAACTCCTATACGCAGATGATCTAACGCTCATAGCTGAATCAATGGCTGAACTAGAGAAGAAATTCCAAACATGGAAGCATGGCCTAGAATCAAAAGGCCTTAAAATTAACCTGTCTAAGACTAAAGTTCTAGTTTGTAGGAAGGAAAATAGGGCACCGGTCCCATCTGGGAAATGGCCATGCTCAGTGTGTAGGAAAGGAGTAGGCAGAAACTCCATTTTATGTCCAAAAGGCAAAGTATGGGTGCATAAAAGATGTAGTGGGATCACAGGTAAGCTAACTAAGAATATAGATTTTATATGTGGCCGGTGCTCAGGTGCAATAAGTAGTAGCAAGTGCCCACAAAATACTAGCTCTTTCAACTGCGCAGAGGGTTCTATAGAAATAGTGGACACCTTACGTTACTTGGGTGACAAAATGAGCAGTGGTGGAGGGTGCTCTGAAAGTACAGTAGCTAGAGTCAGAACGGGGTGGAAAAAGTTCAGAGAGCTTATACCACTATTGGCCGCTAAAGGGTTCTCTCTAAAAATGAAAGGCAGGCTGTATGATGCCTGCATACAAACAGCAATGTTGCATGGCAGTGAGACCTGGGCATTGTGTGCAGAGGATATACGCAGACTGGAGAGGAATTAAGCTTGCATGCTCCGCTGGATATGTAATAGTAATATACGTGAACGGCAAAGCATAAACGAACTAAGGGAGAAATTAGGAATAAGAGGGATCAGATGTTGTTTACTCGAGAGAAAACTACGTTGGTACGGAACCGTGATGCGCATGAAAGACGACAGTTGTATAAAAAAGTGCAGGGCGATAAAAATAGACAGTAGCCACGGAGTAGGCAGACCCAGAAAAACCTGGGATGACTTGATAAATTCCGACCTCACACACTTACACCTCTCCAAGACAATGTCACTGGACCAAGATCTTTGGTGCTACACAGTAATACAGAAGACCCGCCTTGCCTAAGTACAAAGCAAAACCTACAGTCAATAGGCACCTCTAACAAAAATACACCCCCTCCTACTACCCCCACCCCATCCACACCACCCCTTTCGATGTAAAGTTATGTTGGTACCACAACATCCAGTCCGAAATAAATGAGGTCGTGTAGGTGTCACGACAAAAAAACACACAATCCACGCTGTAATGTGGCCATGTAGGTAACACAGTAAAAACTTCCAAGTCCACACTGTAAACGTGGTTGATGTTAGGAAGGGCATCCAGCCGTAGAAAACCCACCAGACAGTCCTATACGAGCAAGACAACCAACCTTGCCTCAAGTGGGACAATTCCCGTCCAAACCCATGCAAGCGTGGAAGATGGACGTTAAACGATGATGATGATGATGATATAACAAAGGAAGTGTGGTAAGGAACCAGGTGGACCATATATGTATATGTATGTATGTATGTATATACACAAACATATGCATATGTATATATATATATCAGCATTATCATAATCATCATTTTACGTCCGCTTTTCCCTGCTTGCAAGGGTGGGACATATATATATATATATATATATACACATATGCATATGTATGTATATATATATACATATACACAAATGCATATATATATATATATATGTGTGTGTTTATGAAACATGCCTGCTCATTTAATCCAGATGAAAGAGGTTGCATGTTCCTGGCCAAACTTAATTAGTAATAATAATAATAATAAATTGAAACATGGTTATTAATATGTTGCTTAGTATCCACTTAGCTAAGGTGTCAAGCTGACATCTGAACATTAGTGATATAACCTGAATAGTTGTGTATGTCGTCGTGCTGTTGAAATATAATTGAGACTTACATAACTAGCAATCTTCTGTGCTGGAGAAAAAATAATCACAACATATACAAATCTTTCAATGCAAACAGACAGAACACATAGTTATATTGGATTTTTTAAAGTTCTCTCCCTTCCATTATTTGACAACAAATGTCATTAACCCTTTAGCATTTATATAACTCTATATCTACTATTGTATTTTCAAGCTAAACACTTTATTCCACATAATTATCTCACATAATATTGAATCTATGAGATTTTGATATTATTTATTTTGAGAACAATATGTTAACGTCAGTATTAGTGGCCAGTTTGAACAAAAGGTGAGAGAATTCTGGCCAGATGTGGCCAGTTTAAATACTAAAGGGTTAATGCTAATTTTGATATTTTTCTTGTCATAATGCATGGAATATCATTTGATTGAACATTTGTTTCAACTCATAAATTAAAGTATTGTTGGTCTACATTTTAACTATGTGTTTCTCAAGCAGGAGACATCCCTGAGAAATTTTCAAAAGTTATTAGTAGAACAGTTGAGGGTTGGCTGAAAAAGTTCATAGGCTGACCAAGATACTCTCATGGAATGACCAAATGAGGTTCATTTATCAACATGGAAAGAAACAATACAGTTAGTATTAAGAAGAGTTGAAATTAATGCATGCAAGATTTCACAGCTCTAGCATCACTCCTTCATAGTCAGCCTATGTACTTTTCAGCTTACCCTCATATTTACACAATCATATAAATAAATCAATATCAAATAAAGATAAATATAATGTCATAAGATGAGCAATTTGTTGGGGGTTGCGGGGGTGATTAAATCAACTTCAGTACTTGGCTATTTTATTTCACTTAACCCAGAAAGATAAAAGACAAAGTTGACCTCACCAGTATTTGAACTCAGAAGAAAATGCTACAAAGAATTATGTCTGATGCTTTAATGATTCTGCTAAAATACCCACCTAAAATAATTCTGTGGATTGGCAGTATCAGTAGAGGGTCGGATGCCATGCTTTGCAGCAAAGAGTTACAGCCCTTTATGGTCTGAGTTCAAATCCCGCCGAGGTTAACTTTGCCTTTCATCCTTACGGGGGTCGATAAAATAAAGTACCAGTCATACACTGGTATAATTTCTGGCCTTGTGCCAAAACTAGAAACAATTATAATGGCTTCTGATTTAGGCACAAGGACAACAAATTTTGGAAGAGGGGAAAGTTGATTAAAACAACCCCATTGTGCTACTAGTATTTTATTTTATTGACCTTATAAGGATGAAAGGCAAAGTTGACCTTAACCCTCTAGCCTTTACATTACTCTATATCTACTATTATAATTTAGTGGTAAAGGCTTTACCTCTCATAATTATCTCACATAATATCAAATCTATAGATTTTAATATTATTTATTTTGAAAACCATACCTTAACATAAGTTTGAGTGGCCGGTTACAGCCAGTTTGAACAGAAAGAGGTGAGAGAACTCTGTCTGCATACGGCCGGTTTAAATGCTAAAGGGTTATATAAAGAACTGGATTATATGTGGAGATATCCATTTAACCACTTCAGTGCCGTATATGAGATAACTCGTCTTAACATGTATGTATTCCAGTGTCACAGACGAGATAACTCGTCCGAACATGTTTGAACTCTTTTCTAACAATTCATAACTTCAAAGCTAGATGGGGTTACTAGTTTATTGATGTGATATTTGTCAATCATTCAGATATGTGTTGTTAATACATGTTTGTTTAAAAAAATAGTCATTTTACTGAAAACAGAACCAGCACAGCAACTGCAGCTGTGTAAAATATATGCAGCAGTCAACAGGTTAAGACATCTATAGTACTATGAGTAATTTGTTTTGCCTTTTCACTATATGTGTTTCTAATGCTTTTTCTGTGGACTATCTTAGATATTTTTTATCAATATAAATCAGCAAAACATGTTTAACAACTGATTATCTTTCTTAATGAGATCTTGTAGATAATCTGATATATTATTGTATTTTATATTGTTAATGCAATTATTATTAATGTTAACATTTTAATGTTAATTGTGATCTTAATTGTATTCTTATTTGCACCAAATGAAACATATATAGAAAATAAATGTTGTTAGATTAACATATCACAGGTATATATTGAGTTAGAAACTCAAAATAGTCTCTTACAATAAAATAGCTCTAGGAAAGAGATTTTTCCCGTATATTATAATTAAATATAAAAGAAAAACGAACACAGATATATACATATATGTGTTCAAATCGTAAGGGACCAGATTCGCTAAGGTGAAAAGAATACTAACTATAGACAATAGGGTTTGCCAGACTCAATTTAAGAATAAATCAAGAAAATAAATACAAACCAGAATTGTGGTAACTTCAACAACATTTATTTTTTCTACATATGTATATCTTTTTATATATAAAATTCGTTGTCTCTCTCTGTCTTTTCCTTATATATTTCCAAATTGCTTGACCAAATCAAATCAATCTACTATAGACAACTAAGTAAACGGATATTTTATAACACAAATGACATCACATTTTGTATATAGGTGTGTATGTGTCTGTGAGTTTGCGTGTTTGTTACATACATTATGCCTTAGTTACATACACACATCTTCACGTAAATACTTAATTAGATATACAGAGAATTAAACACACGATTTGGATGCTGGTTTACACACACACGCACACATGCACACACAAGCACACATACACACACAAGCACACATACTCACACACATTTATATACAATTATCTATATCTCTGTATCTATATCTATATCAACATATAATATAAAATATTGGAACTTCCATCATCCTTTTGAGAAACGTGGACCTGCTACTTCTATGCAATGGCACACACTTTATAGCCAACAGGATGATAAACCATCTCATAGAGGTCACTATTCTTGGAGGCAATCATCAAGAAGAAAATGCATTTATTCCCATGATTGCTCTTATCCCCTCCTCTACCGAGCTGCCATTCAAATTCTCAAGACTTCAGTTCCCAGTTAGAGCCAGTTTTGCTATGACCATACATAAAGCTCAGGCTCAAAGTTGTAGAATTGAATACAAGAGAATCACTTTTACCCATGGACAGTTATATGTAGGTTGTTCACAAGTGAAATCACCTAGAAATCTTCATATACTATGCACGAATGGTAAAACGAAGAATCTGGTGTATCTAGAAGATTTTTTACTGCTTATTTTTTTGTAACACACACACCACGGTCTTGCCTCATACTGTAAATGAGACAAACATCCAATACAGTCATTTTCTCTTCTATCTGTTTCTCTTATTATTGTTTACCCAGGCAAAACTGGGTACATCAGCTAATATATATCATCATCATCATCATCACCGTTTTACGTCCGTTCTTCCACGCTAGCATGGGTTAGACGGGTTGTCCTGTTGTGGGCAGTGTCTGGTCGGCTGACCATGCCTTGCTCATACAGGAACTGATCTGGCTTGATTTCTACAGCTGGATGCCCTTCCTAACACCAACCTCATTTACAGTGAGTGCTGGGTGCTTTTTCGTGGCGCCTACACGTCCACTTTACAGTGTGGGCTGGGTGCTTTTTTGCCGTGGCACCTCCACGACCACCTTGCGGTGGGGGGGGGGGGCATATTGTTTATATGCTTCAGCATGTACCCATGGGAGGTCGGATACCCTGTATTACTGCGTGACGCCAGAAGTCACGGTCGTGTGTCATTGACTTTGAGAGGTGTAGTTGGGTAAGGTCATATATATATACAAACAACCGCAATGACAGAGGACGGAGACATCGTTATGCTAGAAGGAGACTTCAATGGTCATGTTGGACAGCTCCAGGATGGTTACACTGGGGTACATGGTGAGCAAGGTTACGGCTCAAGAAATGAAGAAGGAGTGAGACTTCTTGAATTTTGTGATGCAGGTACATTGACTATTTGCAACACAAACTTCCAGAAACCTGCCAATCACCTAATAACCTACAAATCTGGTGAGCACATAAGCCAGATTGACTTCTTACTAGTTAGGCAGCGGGACAGGCAGATAGTGTCTAATACCAAGGCATACCCTGGGGAAGAATGTACCCCACAGCATAGATTAGTTGTTAGTGATATCTCAGTAAGCAAGAGATGGAATGAGACATATAGGAAGGTGTGGAGAAGAAAGGTCTGGAAACTAAAAGACCTTTCACTAAAATACAAATTTAGGAAAGCCCTTCAAGATGTATATGACGAAAAAGAAGACGATTTAGAGACATATGATATAGATAATAACTGGAATTTCTTACATGACAACTTGCTGCAGGCTACTGATGAAACTTGTGGCTGGAGCAGAGCTCCAACCAGACAGAGAGTGACCTGGTGGTGGAACAGCACAGTAGATAAGGCCATTAGAGACAAAAGACTAGCATGGAAGGCTTGGAAAAAGGGTGGGAGTAGGGAAGAATATACAGCCACTAAGAGAGAAGCTAGACGTCAGGTTTACTTAGCACGCAGGGAGGCGGAGAGTAGGAGGTTTGCCAATGTTCTGCGACGAGAAGATCAGAGGCATGCGGTGTTCCACATTGCAAGGCAGTGTGTCAATGCAAATCAGGATGTTGTTGGAGATAAATGTGTCCGGGATGATGCCGGTGTACTTAGTGTCACAAATGATCAGAAAAAGGAGGCCTGGAAATGTCATTATGAGAGACTGATGAATGTGGAGAACGAATGGGAGAGAGAGAAATTACCCTTGGTAGATCCGACAGAGGGACCAACTATTGAGATTGACGAATATAAGGTCCAAGAGGTGATTAGGGAAATGAAAAATGGTAAGGCTGCTGGACCATCGGGAATAGTTGCTGAGATGCTGAAGGCATCAGGGAATGTAGGCACTAAACTGGTTGCACGCATCATCAATCAGGCTATATATGGTGGTGTCATACCCAAAGACTGGTGCAGCAGTATTCTCATAAATTGCTACAAAGGTAAAGGGGATGCTCTGGAGAGGAGCAATTATAGGGGTATAAAACTGATAGATCAGGTTATGAAAGTGGCAGAAAGGATATTAGCACAACTAATTAGAGAAAGGGTCAAACTAGATGAGATGCAGTTTGGTTTTGTGCCTGGGAAGAGTATAACAGATGCCCTCTTCTTGGTGAGACAATTGCAAGAGAGGTTCTTAGAGAAAAATAAGCCACTATACTTAGCTTTTGTTGACCTAGAGAAGGCCTTTGATAGGGTACCCTGATCTGTCATCTGGTGGTCCCTAAGGAAACTAGGTGTTGAGGAATGGCTTGTGAGGACAGTGCAAACTTTGTACAGAGGTACTCTCAGTAAAGTGAGAGTAGGAATGGAGTTTAGTGAGGAATTCCAGATACAAGTAGGAGTACATCAGGGTTCGGTCCTCAGTCCGCTCTTGTTCATTATAGTCCTCCAAGCCATAATAGAGGAGTTTAAGACTGGCTGTCCATGGGAACTTCTCTATAGCAGAATCAGTAGAGGAGCTAGAGAATAAATTCTGGCTATGGAAACAGCAGTTGGAAGCAAGAGGACTGAGAGTGAACCTAGCTATGACAAAAGTGTTGATGAGTAGAAAAGAGGACAAAACCCTGATTCCGTCAGGGAAATGGCCATGTTCGATATGCAGAAAAGGAACTGGCATAAATTCTATAAAATGCACACAATGCAGATCCTGGGTACACAAGAGATGTAGCAGGATAGCAGGCAAACTAACAGGTAGGGAGAAATATGTATGCAGTGAATGTACAGGGAAATTAGACAGTAGAAGTCGCATTGATAGACACATTTTTCAAATGCAGGAGGGCGCTATAGAAGTGGTGGATAGCTTCTGGTACCTAGGAGATCAGATTAGCATGGGAGGAGGGTGTTCCGAGGCCATAGTATCTAGAATAAGGACGGGTTGGAAGAAGTTTAGGGAGCTGCTTCCTCTGTTGACGAAGAAGGGGTTCTCCCTGCGTACGAAAGGCCGGTTGTATGATGCCTGTGTGAGGAGCGCGATGCTGCATGGTAGTGAGACATGGGCAGCAACTGCAGAGGATATGCGACAGCTGGAGAGAAATGAGGCAAGCATGCTCCGTTGGATGTGTAGTGTAAATGTGCGTGAACGACCCAGCATAAATGTGTTGAGAGAGAAACTGTGTCTGAGAGGGATAGAATGTAGTGTATGGGAGAGGAGACTGAGGTGGTATGGACATGTGATGCGCATGGAGGATGACCGATGGGTGAAGAAGTGCCAGGAAATGCCAGTTGAAGGAAGACGTGGTAGAGGTAGACCACGAAAAACATGGGCGTAGGTGGTGAGAACAGACCTCAGATCATTGAAGCTCATGGTGGAGATGACGAAGGACCGTGACGAGTGGAGAGATGCTGTGCTGAATAAGACCCGTCCCACCCTATCAAGCAAGGAAAAGCGGACGTAAAATGATGATGATGAATGATGATATATGTATAGATATACATATATATATCATCATTATCATCATCATCACCATTTAACATCTACATCGTATATATATCATCATCATCATCATCATCAACGTTTAACGTCCGTGTTCCACGCTTGCATGGGTTTGGACGGGGGTTTTCCCACTTGAGGCAAGAGTGATTATCTTGCTCGCATAGGACTATCTGGCGGGTTTTCTACAGCTGGATGCCCTTCCTAACACCAACCACATTTACAGTGTGGGGCTGGGAGGTTTTTACCGTGTTGCCTACACGGCCACATTACAGCGTGGACTGTCTGGCGGGTTTTCTACAGCTGGATGCCCTTCCTAACACCAACCACATTTACAGTGTGGGGCTGGGAGGTTTTTACCGTGTTGCCTACACGGCCACATTACAGTGTAAACTGTGTGTTTTTTTGTCATGACACCTACACGATCTCATTTATTTCGGTCTGGATGTTGTGGCACCAACATAACTTTACATTGAAAGGGGCGGTGTGGATGGGGTGGGGGTGGTGGGACGGGGTGTATTTTGTTAGAGATGCCTACTGACTGTAGTAGGTTTTACTTTGTATTTAGGTAAGGCGGGTCTTCTCTATTACTGAGTACCGCCAAAGGTCTCGGTCCAGTGACATTGTCTTGGAGAGGTGTAAGTGTGTGAGGTCGGAATTTATCAAGTCGTCCCAGGTTTTTCTGGGTCTGCCTATTCCGTGGCTACCGTCTATCTTTATTGCCCTGCACTTTGTTATACAGCTATCGTCTTTCATGCGCATCACGTGACCATACCAACATAACCTTCTCTCGAGTAAACAACATCTGATCCCTCTTATTCCTAATTTTTTCCTTAGTTCGTTTATGCTTTGCCGTTCACGTATATTACTATTACACATCCAGTGGAGCATGCAAGCTTTGTTCCTCTCTAGTCTGTGTATATCCTCTGCACACAATGCCCAGGTCTCACTGCCATGCAACATTGCTGTTCGTATGCAGGCATCATACAACCTGCCTTTCATTTTTAGGGAGAACCCTTTAGCGGCTAATAGTGGTATAAGCTCTCTGAACTTTTTCCATCCAGTTCTGACTCTAGCTACTGTACTTTCAGAGCACCCTCCCCCACTGCTGATTTTGTCACCCAGGTAACGGAAGCTGTCCACTATTTCTATAGAACCCTCTGCGCAGTTGAAAGAGCTAGTATTTTGTGGGCACTTGCTGCTACTTATTGCACCAGAGCACTGGCCACATGTAAAATCTATGTTCTTAGTTAGCTTACCTGTGATCTCACTACATCTTTTATGCACCCATACTTTGCATTTGGGACACAAAATGGAGTTTCTACCTACGCCTTTCCTACACACTGAGCATGGCCACTTCCCGGAAGGGACCGCCGCCTTATTTTCTTTCTTACAAACTAGAACTTTAGTCTTAGCCAGGTTAATTTTAAGGCCTTTTGATTCTAGGCCGTGATTCCATGTTTGGAATTTCTTCTCTAGCTCGGCCATTGATTCAGCTATGAGTGTTAGGTCATCTGCGTATAGGAGTTCCCATGAGCAACCGGTCTTGAACTCCTCAGTTATAGCCTGAAGGGCAATAATAAATAGTAGGGGGCTGAGAACAGAGCCCTGATGGACGCCAACTTTTACGCTAAACTCTTCACTATATTCGTTGTTAATTCTAACCTTGCTGACTGTTTCTTTATACATGGCTTGTATAGCTCTCACAAGCCATTCGTCAACACCTAGTTTTCTAAGAGCCCACCAGATAATGGAACGGGGGACTCTGTCGAAGGCTTTCTCCAAGTCGACAAAAGCTAAGTATAGGGGTTTACTTTTAGCTAGGTACTTCTCCTGTAGTTGTCGTACAATGAAAAGAGCGTCTGTGGTACTTTTGCCTGACACAAACCCGAACTGCATTTCATCTAGATCAATTCTCTCTCTGATTAGTTGCACTATTACTTTTTCCGTGACCTTCATCACCTGGTCGATTAATTTAATGCCTCTAGAGTTACCCCTATCTAGGGCATATATATACAAATATATTACACAAATAGAAGTGAAATGTGTGTAAAGAATTAATATTATTATTATTACTGTGAAGAGCGGTGGATTGGAAGTATCGGTAGAGGGTCGGACGCCATGCTTTGAAGCGTAGAGTTACGTCCCTTTACGATATGAGTTCAAATCCCGCCGAGGTTGACATTGCCTTTCATCCTTACGGACTCGATGAAATAAAGTACCAGTAATACACTGGGTAATTGCTGGCCTTGTGCCTAAAGTAGAAACAATTATTATTATTACTGTGAACTGCGGAATACTCTTAATTCCGATCCTAGTATATTTCATTTCATTTCATTTCATTTTACGTCCACATTTCCCTGCTTGCAAGGGTGGGACGGGAACTGATTCTGGCATGATTTCTACAGCTGGATGTCCTAACACCAACCTCATTTACAGTGAGTGCTGGGTGCTTTTTTGCCGTGGCACCTCCACGACCACTTTGCAGTGGAATGATAGGTACTCCAGTCCCTATCATCTCATTTCTACAGCTGAGTAAACTGGAGCAATGTGAAATAAAGTGTCTTGCTCAAGGAAACAACACATCACCCGGTCTGAGAATTGAACTCACAACCTTTCGATTGCAAGGCCAATGCTCAAACCACTAAGCCATGTGCCTCCATTATATATATATACATATATTATATTATATATATGGGTATGTGCATGTTTCTGTTTACATCTAATGTTTGTTTATGTCCCATAACTTAGTGGTTTGACAAAAAGCGATCAATAAAATAAGTAGCAAACTTTTAAAATATTGCTGGGGTTGAGAATGACCAAATCCCTTTAAGGTGGTTTAAGGTGGCTACAGTCTACTGACAGAAACCTTTAATAAAATGTATAAAATAAAAGTCTAAAGAATACTACAGCACACAAATCCTCCAGGGAAATGCCTTCTGCATTCTGTCTGCCGGGGCTGTGGGGTCACCAGCACGTGGGACCCCATTTGTTCATAATACAGAGAAATGGAGGCGATGATCGTGGGAGTTCGGTTCTTTCGTGTTCGGACACATTTGTCAAACTGTAGGTTTTATGAAACAATTATACCATAAATTAAACAGGCCTCTGACCACTAGAAAAGAAAACTGAAAGCTAAATCAGCAGTTATCACGTTTTTATTTTTCCTTTTTCTTGTAAATTAAGTAAGTTCATATTCAGCAGTGAATGGCATCGCAGAAACTACTACAAATATATGAAAATAGTACAATAATTCAAAGAGCTATAAGCATACACCCATACTATTACACAGAAAAGAATTATACTTGTGTATACTGATAGATTCTGCATCACTTTCACTGATGAATATTTAGTTGTTCAATGAATATACAATTCATGAATTTATGTATTCAAAATACACACGTACCCTTAACCCTTTCATGACTGAATTTCTAACGAAATACAGTCTAATTTAATTAATTAATGAAGAATTTTGAGGTATTTACTAAAATAATTAATTATTTCATTTCTAAGATCGTAACTTAATGTAAGGTTCTTATATAAAATTCTGTTGAAAGATTTTTATTTAAATTGGAACACTTTGTAATGGAAGGGTTTTGTTTCATAGAACCAGAGCTGGTTTTGGCTGGGTTGGTAACTAAAGGGTTAACATAATTTCCAAGCAAAATCAGCATGACACAATGTATGAAAAAGTTGGCCCTTTGAATTACAGGTACAGTTCATCTGACAGGCTTCCATACAGTTTCCATCTATACAATTTCACTCACAAAGTTTCAGTCAGCCCTTGATGCCACACGGTGAGATTGAACCCAGGACCTTATGATTTCAAAGCCAACCTCCTCACCACAACACTAGTGCTACCTCACAGTTTCCGCCAACTCAGCCTCACTCATAAGGCTTGAGTCAACCCAAGGCTATGATAAACAGACTTGTCCAAGATGCCACATAGTGGGATCAAGCCTAGTACCTAATGACTGAGAAGAGAATCTCTTAACCATTCAGCCTAACAATGTAAATATTTCACTCCAACATACTTGTAGGTGTCACAACAAAAAACACCCAGTCCACACTATAAAGTTGTCATGTATGAGACACAACAAAAAACACCCAGTCCATGCTGTAAAGTGGTTGTGTAGGAGACACGACAAAAAACACCCAGTCCACACTGTAAAGTGGTCATGTAGGAGACACAACAAAAAACACCCAGTCCACGCTGTAAAACGGTCATGTAGGAGTCACGACAAAAAATACCCAATCCACCCTGTAAAGTGGTTGTGTAGGTGTCACGACAAAAAACACCCAGTCCACACTGTAAAGTGGTTGTGTAGGTGTCACAACAAAAAACACCCAGTCCACACTATAAAGTTGTCATGTATGAGACACAACAAAAAACACCCAGTCCATGCTGTAAAGTGGTTGTGTAGGAGACACGACAAAAAACACCCAGTCCACACTGTAAAGTGGTCATGTAGGAGACACAACAAAAAACACCCAGTCCACGCTGTAAAACGGTCATGTAGGAGTCACGACAAAAAATACCCAATCCACCCTGTAAAGTGGTTGTGTAGGTGTCACGACAAAAAACACCCAGTCCACACTGTAAAGTGGTTGTGTAGGTGTCACAACAAAAAACACCCAGTCCACACTATAAAGTTGTCATGTATGAGACACAACAAAAAACACCCAGTCCATGCTGTAAAGTGGTTGTGTAGGAGACACGACAAAAAACACCCAGTCCACACTGTAAAGTGGTCATGTAGGAGACACAACAAAAAACACCCAGTCCACGCTGTAAAACGGTCATGTAGGAGTCACGACAAAAAATACCCAATCCACCCTGTAAAGTGGTTGTGTAGGTGTCACGACAAAAAACACCCAGTCCACACTGTAAAGTGGTTGTGTAGGTGTCACAACAAAAAACACCCAGTCCACACTATAAAGTGGTCATGTAGGAGACACAACAAAAAACACCCAGTCCATGCTGTAAAGTGGTTGTGTAGGAGACATGACAAAAAACACCCAGTCCACACTCTAAAGTGGTTGTGTAGGTGTCACAAAAAAAAGCACCCAATCAACCCTGTAAAGTGGTTGTGTAGGTGTCACGACAAAAAACACCCAGTCCACACTGTAAAGTGGTTGTGTAGGTGTCACGACAAAAAACACCCAGTCCACACTGTAAAGTGGCCGTGTAGGTGTCATAAGAAGCACCCATTCCACACTGTAAAGTGGTCGTGTAGGTGTCACGACAAGAAGCACCCAGTCCACACTGCAAATGTGGTTGGCTATAGGAAGGGCATGGTGGTTGTGGTGGTGGTGATACATGTACACTGTTAACATTCGTTTCAAATTGATGTATTTCATATTCTTTCACAATGAAACCATTCAAGAAATCCAATTATAACAGAAATATTTCAATGGCATGAATTCAAAAGTATATTTTCACATACATACATATATATATACAGTCAACGCGATCAGTCGCATATTTTGGCGTGGGAGACTATTTATTAAATTTAAGATGAATACTATCTCCGACAGTAATGCCACAACTACAGTACAGTCATGTTGAATAACTGGTTATTCTTCTAACTATATCTTCTGAAGACACTTTTTATTCGAATTCGTAGAGATATCCGACTAAATACATAATTCATTTTACAAAGATTTGCTACAAACAGCATGGCTGAACACAACATCAACAACAAAATTAAGGAAGTACCGAAGACAAATAACAAGGAAGGTAAACAAACTTTATTCGGTTGTAGCTACAGAAGAAACCGAAATTATAAATCACATTTCTCTTGGAGTTGCGAACTTAATGATGATTTATTTAATTGTTATAAAATGGCAAAAAAAACATTCACTCCATTGGCTATATGAATAGAATGAAGCTACACTGGGACGAAATGCACCCAGAGCTAAATTATTTCACAGCGAAACAATTACGCCAACAAGCGACGTTTGTTGAACGTAAAAATAAGATAAATATTATTAATTGTAAGTCCCCCACAACAAACATGTTATCAACAACACGTGCTACAGGTCGCCATGCTACCAGACTTCCTAGCAGCCAGGTCTAACAGTGCCTTGAAACAACTATGCCTGTAAGAAACTTGACACCACCTGTACGCTCTAAGTCTACCTCGAATGCTGGGGAAAATACTATCGATAATAATAATAATCGAAGAAATAATAATAATAATCGAAGAAATAATAATAATAATCGAAGAAATTTGACACCACGTATACCATCTGAGTCTACCTCGACTATTGTGGAAAATACTATCGATAATGATAATAATCAAAAGTATAAACAATTGAAATTTTCCCTTAACGAAATCTTCCAGAGAGAAATTAATTCATCTATAAATATCTCTCTTGCTGAACGTATTAAAACGACAACGTTTAATAAAAAACCAAATAATGAAATATTACGTGTTATTGACGAAATAGGGAATGAATATTTACGACGGATAAAAACCCCAACATTTTGGCAAATCAACGCCTGTTTATATGCCTTAGCAACGACAGTGAAGCATTATCTTGGTGATAGCAGATATATTAACAATATAAACACCACCAAAAATGCCATCTTATATAACTAAAATAGAAAAAAAAGATTGCTGACCTACGAAAAAACATAGGATATGTGACTGTAGCGGTTGTCTCCCTTGTTTGGATTAACATCTAGACGGGAAGTAGAACCCTTTCTGTAACTTCCGGTCAGAACCCTATAAAACTAACAACTTTAAGTTCTCACTCTCTCATTGCCCTTTCGGCACCAGGCCAAGAGCCTCTCATTTGCCTTCCGGCGCCTGGGCCTTAGCCAGGCGTCCTCTGCCAGCTGCGTTTGCCTGGCAATCAAAACGGTAACGACTAACTTTGTTTCATTCTATCATCTATTTCTTTGGCATGTCAACTATACTATCTACCATTGTTAATTAAATAATATCTACACAAACAATGTATTCCTTGTTACATTCATACAACCCAGTTTTTTCGCTATATTGGTAACCCTGACGTGATACGAACACGCAGCCGTTCATCGCTATAAGTGGTCACCCCGAAAAAAGAAAAAGATAGCAGATTCTGGAGTTGTGTGGGTAACATTACGAATACACAGCAAATTTATCGACAAACTATGAAAATACTCAAAGAAACGGACACACGCACATGTGGAATTCGCGTTCAGACAGACTTTTTCTCTCACGCATCAACTAACTGTCGCATTTCACGATATATATTCTCGTTTCTTACAACGAACACTTTCAAAACAAAAAAAATTAAAAACATTTCACGATATATATATATGTTTCTCGTTTCTTACAACGAACTCTTTCAAAACAAAATAAAAAAAGAAATTTGACATTCTTTAAAAAACATTTCAACAGGAACATTTATTTTCGATGAACCATTGCCTTTTTTTTCATCGTTTTCTTCATCGTTCAAGTTTTTTTTCCAAAGTTCACACCAATAATTATGCTGAGTGAAGCCTTTCTTTTTCATCATTGTCACTTTCACACTTGCACTATCATTTTCTCGCGCGTTAGAAATATTATTTTTTCAACCTTGTATTGGCACGTGTAGGCAGCACAAATTCTCGACTCACAGAGATAGCCGCACGCCAGAGATAACGTTTCTCGCCAAGGATTCTTCAGCCTTAAGCTATATCTTCCTATTTGCCGGTTTAAAAATTTACTACGTAAATTTGCCGTTGAAAACTGCGCATTTATTCAGAATGCTTATTTCTTTGGTCGCTGGCCTCTTGACCCTTCCAGGTCAACGCATTCTCAACATCGACCACCAACTTCGGCTGCTATTTCTAGCACTTTGCGCAACTCATTTTTTCTGAAAAAAAATTTTTTACTGTGAATTTAAACACCAAATACGCTCACTCAGCGAGACAACAGCAGCAGCAACAGCAATATAACAGCAACAGCAACAGCAATATAACAGCAATACAGCAGCAACAGCAGCAGCAACAGCAACAGCAATACATCAACACAGCTTCACCAACAACCAAAGCCAGAGAATTTATTTTTGCAGCACTCTTCCTGTGAGAAAAACCATTCGGAGATTGGAAATTTCACGATATACCACAGAACAGAAACCACCTGCATTCATTCTCTGGAACACACTTTCTTTCCTGCTGTCATGTGATTGCACACCTGTGAACTATATTTTGTACATTTGAACTTTGAGCCCTTCTCTTACTTTATTACATTGTATCTTTGGGTGATGGATAGATAGATGTCCAGTCGTTCTCTGGCCAAGAGCGGTTGGCTACCTTGATATCTATCATTGGTTTTTGCAAACATTCTTTTGTCGTAATTTTCATGCCTGTTACAACATTCTCGCCAACTTGCTACATATTTTTATTCGATTTTTATATCCTAAAATTCTGGCGGGAGGTTATGTAGCGGTTGTCTCCCTTGTTTCGATTAACATCTAGACGGGAAGTAGAACCCTTTCTGTAACTTCCGGTCAGAACCCTATAAAACTAACAACTTTAAGTTCTCACTCTCTCATTGCCCTTTCGGCACCAGGCCAAGAGCCTCTCATTTGCCTTTCGGCGCCTGGGCCTTAGCCAGGCGTCCTCTGCCAGCCGCGTTTGCCTGGCAATCAAAACGGTAACGACTAACTTTGTTTCATTCTTTCATCTATTTCTTTGGCATGTCAACTATACTATCTACCATTGTTAATTAAATATTATACACATCAAACCATGTCTCGTTTTGTTACATTCATGCAACCCAGTACTCTCGCTATATGACAATGCTCCTTACATGCAAACAAACACAAAAAACCTCACTCCTCACCAACAATGAGTGAAAAATAAAATAAAGACGATGTGTAGTAACAGTAGAACCAGAACTCTCCAATATAAGCTGATCACTCTCAAACAAGAATTCAGAGCTGTTAGCGAAAAACGCCGATACCTGAAGAAAGTAGATGAGAGAAAAGTGCTTAATAAAAGATTCAGACGAAACCAAACATCAGTCTATAGAGATATGAAGGGCAAAATAATAAGTGTCACTGAGGCCCCATCCCAGAAAGACATAGATTCCTTTTGGAGTAAAATATGGGGTGGAAAGAAGAATTTCAACCAAGATGCAGTGTGGCTAAGAGAAATCCGAAAGAATTATTGCTCCTACACTACAACAAAAACATACGAAATAAGTGAGGGTACCCTTGAGACTGTGATAGGAAAACTCCAAGATAAGAAAACACCAGGAAGAGACACGATTGTCGGCTACTGGTACAATAAAGTGATATTCTATTGGAGGCATCTTACTAACCTCTACCAACAAGTTCTTAAGGGAGATGCACTTATACCAGAATGGTTGACATTAGCACAAACATTATTGGTCACCAAGAACAAAGACACCCACTTGGCAAAAAACTACCGACCCATTGCATGCCAGAACCTGATGTATAAGATGTATACAGCCTGCCTGAACCTATTCCTCCAAGATCAATGAAAATAATATCATCACAGGTGAACAAGCAGCTGGAAAGAAAGGGGTTTGGGGATGTGCTGAACAACTCCTAATCAACAAAACTGCGATGTCAGAGGTGCGACAAATTAGGAGGAATATGGCTATAGTCTGGCTGGACTACAGGAAAGCTTTCGATTCTGTTCCCCACTCTTGGATGATAGAGGCCCTCCAACTTGCTAAAGTCCCAGACATTATTGTCAGAGCCATAGAGAGGCTGTTTTCTTATTGGGCTACTATCCTAAGGTTAAAGACAGAGAGGGAGGACTCTATTTTCACTGATAAAATAAAATATTGCAGGGGTATATTTGAGGGGGACAGTCTCTATCTGTGATATTATTCATCTTGTCATTAAACCCCTTGTCCTTTCTGCTCAAGAAATGTGAGGGATACATCATTGGCTCACAGGAGGACAGAAATACGAACCTAACCCATAATTTCTTTGTGGACGATCTGAAACTCTATGCCAAGAACATGGATGGGATGAAGAAAAATCTTGACCTGGTTACAACATTCTCAAAGGATATAGGAATGGAGTTTGGCCAAGATAAATGCTCATACATGACTGTAAAGCGGGGAAAAACAACAACCCAATCTAGCAACATTGTCATCAATGGCCTAACTGTTTCACCGATATCTGATGAGGACTGCTACAGATACCTGGGGATAGATGAGAACATATCCTATAATGGTATCTGTAATAAAGAATGCGTAACCAGGGAATACTACACCCGATTAAGAAATATCTGGTCATCGGAACTCTCTGTGCAAAACAAAACAGTGACTCACAATGTGTTTGCTGTGCCTGTCCTAACACCAACGTTTGGAATACTCAATTGGACGATAGACGAAATCCGAACAGTTGATGTTGGAACTCGAAAAATACTAAACAACACTGGAAACTTCCACATCAACAGTGACATAAACCGCGTTTACTTGAAACGTAAGCAGGGAGGCAGAGGCCTAACATCAGTCCAGACAACATTTGAATGTCGCATCATATCTCTCCGACAACATCTACGAACCTCGAAGCGTAGGAGCCCGTTTCTCGAGTAAGTCTATCTGCATGAAACAGATAAGATCATGAGAGTTGGGAAAGAACTCCTCAAGAGATATTCCCTGTGTGATAATCAAAAACTCGCACCCAGGGAAGTCGCTCAGCAGTATCGGAGTGAATCCATGGATGAAAGACTGCATACTTATCAGCAAAAAAACATGCATGGATATGTTGCCAGGAAGCTCCAGAGTGAGAGTAATATAGATAAGGAAAGTAGTCTATCTTGGACCAACAACCACTATATTGGCTCCCACTTTAAAGGATACGCTTTTGCAATCCAAGAACAGGAGATTAACACGAAATACCTGATTCACAAAAGAGATAGGGATGCAGGCAAAACACCTACATGTGATAACAAGTGCAGACTCTGCAGAACTAACATCGAGGATATCACCCATATCATCAGCAGCTGTCCAAAGATGTCATCGCGGTACTATCTACCTATGAGGCATGATGTAGTGGCCAAAACACTGTACAATGCAGTTCGTAAAAAAGATAACCCCGATAATAAACACATTAAAAGCTACAGCAATGTGGAAGACATACATGTACATAATATGAAAGAGTACTGGTGGAATGTTCCAGTAAAAACCCCAATAAAATACAGGCATAACAGACCAGATATTATGATATGGGACAGGGAGAAGAAAGCATGCACAGTAGTGGAAATTAGCTGCCCAGCAGATGCCAATATAATATCAAAGATTAGTGAAAAGGAGTATATTTATGCAGAACTTATGAGAAATCTGCAGATACTCCACTCTGACTATACCTGATTTATGCCTGTGATTATTGGGGCACTGGGGTATGTTAGTAACTGCCTCAGTACAAATCTTGAGAAGCTAGGCTTTACAGGAACAGAAAGAACACAACTAGTTAGGAAATTACAAGTACAATCCATTAATGGAACAGTAAAAATATGTAAAACATTCCAAAAATGTTGCATCTAATAACTGTATATACACATGCACACATACAACTCAAAACATACACATCCACACATACAATAACATCCATATCCATATATGCATGCATACATACATATCTACCTAGTTGATGTTGTGTAAATTCCAATGAGATAGTCTTGTGTCTATGTTAGAATCCGACTCTCTCTCTATTGGGAAAAAATGTGTAAAATTTTAAAACCAGAAGAACATACATACACACATAAAACATACATACATACACATACATACATACATATATACAAAGATGCATACATACATACATACATACATACATACATACATACTTGCATACATATATGCTTGCATACATGCATACATATATACATGCATACATACATACATACATACATATATAGTTGAAAACTCTGGTACAAACACTACACTTGTGACAATTATTGTCACATGGAGGCACATGGCTTAGTGGTTAGAGCATTGGGCTTGCAATCGAAAGGTTGTAAGTTCAATTCTCAGACTGAGTGATGTGTTGTTTCCTTGAGCAAGACACTTTATTTCACATTGCTCCAGTTTACTCAGCTGTAGAAATGAGATGATAGGGACTGGGGTCCCTATTATTCCACTGCAAAGTGGTCGTGGAGGTGCCACGGCAAAAAAGCACCCAGCAGTCACTGTAAATGAGGTTGGTGTTAGGAAGGGCATCCAGCTGTAGAAATCAAGCCAGAATCAGTTCCCGTCCCACCCTTGCAAGCAGGGAAATGTGGACGTAAAATGAAATGAAAGTGCTGGGCCCATGGTACCATGTGACGACAAGTGCAGAGAGATCTCCAAATATAAAGCAATGCCTGTGCCGTGAAGCTTTTATAGTGAGCAAAGGCACTGCACAAAGCCAGTCCCACTCTCTTGACCAAGATGATATTTACCAAAAAGAAGAACAAGTCAACATCATTGGATACCATCAGGGTTGCAGGTGTTATATCAGAGTTTTCCATCTCCTAGAATTCTGCCTTGACAAAGGCTAAGGGGTCATCTCTCCCGGTGATTTTGGATGGCCATTGACTCTTAAGAGCTCCTTTGCCCTTTGACAGGTTTTGTTTTTAGTCCTGCAGGATGTCCAAAGTCACCCTCCTCACCAAGAAACCTTGGTGGGGTTGCCAGTTTAGTCGCCAACGACCCGACCATGAGACAGGTTGTACTTGGATACATGTTACCAGTAGCACCAACTGGTGACCTGACATACATACATACATACATACATGCTTCCATACATGCATACATACTTGCATACATATATGCTTGCATGGTGGCTACCAACTCGTTTTCGAGTACGGCCACTACTTTATATCCATGTAGGAGAACCCCTACCAATGCGCTGAATGAGTGTGACTTTTTAGTCCAGCCTGTGACATGAAAACTCTGGTACAAACACTACACTTGTGACAATTATTGACACATAGTGCTGGGCCCATGGTACCATGTGACGACAAGTGCAGAGAGATCTCCAGATATAAAGCAATGCCTGTGCCGTGAAGCTTTTATAGTGAGCAAAGGCAGTGCACAAAGCCATATGCTTGCATACATGCATACATACATACATGCATACATACATACTTGGATACATATATGCTTGCATACATACATAAATACATGCATATATACATACATACATGCTTGCATGATGATGGCTGCCCCCTCATTATCGAGTATGGCCATTGCACGAGAAAAAAAAAAAATAAAATAAATAAAATAAAATAAAATAAAATAATAATAATAATAATAATAATAATAATAATAATAATAAATAAATAAATAAATAAAAAAAAAGAAATATATATATATATATATATATATATATATATATATACATACATATATACATACACACATACATACACATACACACACACATATACACACACACACACACACATACATTAATAACAATAATAATAATAATAATAATAATAATAATAATAACAATAATAATAATAATAATAATAATAGCAATAATAATAATAACGACAACAACAATAATAATATACATATTCATATGTATATACACACACGCACGCACATAAGCATATCTACACACACACACACACACACGATAACAACTAACAGTGCTGCGATCGAATGTGGCTTTTTAGCCCAGCCAATGATCTACAATGTCTTGCACAGAGTCGGCAACCAAAACATTCACTGGGAATAGTCGGCTGTGGTTGGAGTTTGTGTACTTTTGCATGTCGCTTGAGCCCTCCTGCTGATTTACATTCTCTACTACATGTTTGGCAAGCATGATGAGTAGCATCTCCAACAGCAGCCTGGTAGTCAACCACTGGTCTTACTTTATGACTGCGAAGATGACTTTCGAGTCCAGCTTTGCTTAGGCAGAGTCTCGCACAGACGCTGCATGTCAGCACCATAGGAGGACCCTCGCCGTCTGGAAGTGCAATGCCCTTCCTCACATCCCGCTTTACTTTCTCGTGTGCGATTCGAGATGCCTCAAAGGCAACTTTTCCCTCATATACAGTCTTTCTCCATTTATTACGATCAGCAGCAATATTTTCCCATGTATCAGCAGAGATGTTAGCGTCTTTCAGAGAGGCTTTCAAGGAATCCTTATACCTCTTTTTTGGTTTATGTGGCGGTCGTTTTCCTTTAACCAACTCTCCATAGAAGAGTTGTTTTGGTATTCTAGAATCCTTCATCCTGGCAAGGTGACCACTCCAACGGAGTTGTTGCTTAAGCACAAGAGCTTCTATACTGTCACACATAGAGCTTTCCAAAATCTCGACATCACTGATGTGGTCCCTCCAGTGAACGCCATGGATCCGTCTGAGACACATCTGATGGAAACGCTCCAATTGCTTAAGGTGGTGTCGATATGTGACCCAGGTCTCGCAGGCATAAAGAAGACAAGAGAGTACACATGCCCTGTACACCTTTACCTTTGTCCTCCTGCATATGTCTCGCCGACCCCAGAGTCGCCTTTCTAGCTTTCCGAAAGCATCACTTGCTTTCCTAATCCTAAGTGAGATTTCACTGTCAAGGTTGCCGTATCGATTGACAGTGCTTCCCAGGTAGACAAACTGATCAACCACTCCAAGTCGTTTGCCATACACATAGATGTTTGGTTCAGTGTACTGCTTACTAGGGGCAGGGTGGTACATGACGACGGTTTTCTTGAGACTGACAGTCAAACCCAGGGCAGTGCAAGCGTCAGAAAATGCATTCAAAATGTGCTGCATATCACTCTCTGTGTGCGCTACAAGATCGCAATCATCTGCATACAAGAGGTCTCTTATGATTGATGTAAATACCTTTGTCTTCGCAGCAAAGCGCCTGATGTTAAATGTGCTGCCTGAGGTTCGATATCGGATGTAAACACCATGCTCGCAATTCCTGAATGCAATACAGAAAACCATTGCAAAGTATATGGCAAACAGGGTCGGTGCTGGAATATCCCCCTGTTTCACTCCATTTTTTACTGAGATAGGCTCCGACATGTTACCTCCGACATTAACCCAAGCCTTCATGTCGTCATGGAAAGACCTAACTAAAGCAAGGAACTTATCAGGGCAACCAAGTTTCTGGAGAACCTTCCATAATGCCTCTCTGTTGATAGTATCGAAAGCCTTTGTCAGATCGACAAAAACCTGATACAGATCCAAGCCTTGTTCAATGCACTTCTCCTGGAGCTGTCTAGCTGAAAAGATCATATCAGTAGTGCCGCGTCCAGCACGAAAACCAGATTGACTTTCAGGAAGAACACAATCTGCAATGTGTGTCAGCAGACGGTCCAGAAGCACCCTACATAAAACTTTCCCTACGACAGAAAGCAATGATATACCTCTGTAGTTCCCACAATCATTCGTTACCCTTTCCCTTGTACAAGACCACCATTACTGCATCTCTCCAGTCCTCAGGTACGGATTCATTAGCCCATATCCTTCCAAACAAAGAGTGCAGATGTTGCAGGAGTCTCTCACCACCATATTGTAGGAGCTCAGCATGTATGCCATCCATACCTGGAGATCTCCCACTGTTTAGCTTCGAAATAGCCACTGCAACCTCCACAAGCGTCGGAGGTTCTGCGAGAGCTACTTTCACAGGACTTTCTGGAATGAGATTGAGGAAATCTTCACTGACGACAGACGGCTGATTCAAAAGATCATCAAAGTGCTCTCGCCACCTTCGTAGAATTCCCTGTGAGTCACGAAGAAGTTCTTTGCCATCCTTGCTGCGAAGCGGTGTCACCAGAGAAGAAGGCGGTCCATAAACCTCACGCAAGAGACTGTACAACAGCTTTGTGTTATTGGAATCAGACGCAGTTTGTATCTCACCAGCCTTCTCACTCCACCACTGATCCTTCATCTGAGAAAGACTCCGCCTAACACGTGATTTTACATCCCTGAGCTCCTCATGCAACGTATTCCTCTCCTGTGGTTTTGCCGTCAAGTAGCGTGACAGAGCACGCCTCTTATCAGCCAACAAGTCTTCTATATGTACATCATTCTCATTAAACCGGTCCTGATGTTTTCTCTGCACCAATGCCAGAACACGCCTGCCTACACCATAAACCGACTTTTTAAGGGTCGGCCAATCCTCACCAAGATCTGCAGCCTGCATCTCTTCTTCCAATGTCCTCTTCACATTTTTATCCTTAAGACGAGCAGCATTCAATCTTTTGGGCAGGGTAACACCAGGAGCCCGGATTTTACGTTTGGTGATTAGTTTAACTTTTGCGCGTACCAGGCGGTGGTCCGTCCAGCACTCAGCTCCACGAAGAACACGAACACACTGCACATCCTGTCTGTCACGCATCCTGACTAGGACGTAGTCCAAAAGATGCCATTCCTTAGATGCAGGATGCATCCATGTGGTCTTGAATTTGTTCTTTTGTTGGAACATGGTGTTGGTAACACACAGATCCAGCTCCTCACACATCTGCAGCAGGAGCATACCATTGCTGTTACACTTTCCCACCCCATGCCTTCCGATTACATTCCATGTGTTAAAATCCCTACCCACTCTAGCATTAAAGTCACCAAGCACGATGACTTTGTCTGCCTGAGGGATATTTCTTAGAACACCTTTCAAGGCATGGTAAAAGGACACTTTTCCTCATTGACAGAACTCATAGTTGGAGTATACACACTCACCAGGGTAGCATATCTTCCTTTGTCCAGCGGAACTCTCATGGACATAAGACGCTCACTAATCCCTACTGGGAATTCTTCTAATTTATTCACAAGTACAGTCTTCACAGCAAATCCTACCCCAGCCTCTCTTCTGGTTCCTTCATCTCTTCCTTTCCAGAAGAATGTATATTCTCCACAAAATTCCGTAAGATGACCCTCTCCAGCTAACCTCGTCTCAGATAAAGCCACGATGTCAAGATCGTAACGTCGAAGCTCCTTTGCAACAAGAGCGGTCATTCGTTCAGGACGCTCCAAGGAATCCCTGTCAAGCAGCGTCCGTACGTTCCAGCAGCCAAGACTAAATGCCTTGTTTGGATCTATTAAAATGGCACGATGACGAGCGGGCCCAGGCTGTGATAACTTGGGGCCCCTGCCCTTATTGCCAATGATCTTTTTTGTTCCAGAACCTAAATTGCCAATTATCTCTTTTACATTGTTCTGGAACATCATTGAATTGAAAAAAAAAAAAAAAAAAAAAAAAGTAATAATAATAATAATAATAATAATAATAGTACACTATTAATAATTATTAATGCACTCGCGCAATGCCTGTGCGTGACGAATATTTTTAAAGTGAGGAAAGACTGTGCACTGAGCCAATCCCACTCTCTGAGCGACAGTAGCTATAACCCGAAAAGAAGAAAAGATCAACATCATCGGTAACTACTGAGCCGCAGGTTTTATATCGGAGTTAACCCAGTTTCCTGAGATGCCTTCTCCTAGAAGAATGCCCTGACAAGGGCTAGGGGTTCTTCACTCCCAGTGGTTTAACTGCGCGATCGGGTATCCAGCCCGATTATTTCTATGTCCCCGCGCAAAAAGAAAAAAAAAACAAAAAAAAACTCACTTATTGACACTTATACGTACGACATACACACACACGCATACATATGCGCGCACACAGCAACACATCATACAAACAAATACACACACACGCTACTCTACTCACTTACACGCACACACACACATATATATATATATATATATTACCGTCATTACATGCTTGCATACATACATACATACATACATGCTTGCATACATGCATACATACATGCATGATGATGGCTGCAACTCGATTTGGAGTAATGCCATCGCTATAGTATCACAAGTATGAGGATCATAGATGTGGCTTTTTAGTCCTGCTAGGGACTTGCATGTGGCCAGCAATACCAAGCATCGCTAAGAAATGTCAAATATCAAGCTGCCCGCTTCAAGCTTTTTTTAAGTGAGGGAAGGCTTTGCACGGAGCCAATCCCACTCTCTGAACACCGAATGCATTTACCCAAAAAGAAGAACTGGTCTACATCATTGATTGCAAACAAAGTCACAGGTTTTATATCAGAGTGACCTTCTCCTAGAGAGATGTTTTAATGAAGACTAGTACTCTCTTGCTCAAAAATAAAAAATAAAAATCTTTATTGGATGGCCGTTGACTCTCCTGAGTTCCTACCCACTTTGACGGGTCTTGTTTTTCATCTAGCTGGGTGTAGAAGCACACCCTCCTCACCAAGCTAGCTCGGTGGGGTTACCAGTTTAGTCACCAATGACCCAACAATGCATAGGTTGTACTGGTAGCGCTAAAGAGCAACCTGACATATACAAAAATATATATATATACATACACATATACATATACATACACATATATATACATATATATATATATATATATATACACATATATCATCATCATCATCATTTTACGTCTGCTTTTCCCTGCTTGCAAGGGTGGGACGGGAACTGATTCTGACTTGATTTCTACAGCTGGATGCCCTTCCTAACACCAACCTCAGTGAGTTACTGGGTGCTTTTTTTCCGTGGCACCTACACGTCCACTTTACAGTGTGGGCTGGGTGCTTTTTTTGCCGTGGCACCTCAACGACCACACATCACCCAGTCTGAGAATTGAACTCACAACCTTTCGATTGCAAGGCCACTGCTCTAACCACTAAGCCATGTGCCTCCATATATATAAAAACATATATATATGTGTGTGTATATCATCATCATCATCATCATCACCATTTTACATCAATTTTTTCCATGCTAGCATGGGTTAGACGATATGCGTGTGTGTGTGTGTATGTGTTTGTGTGTGTGTGTATGTATGTATATATATATATATATATCATCATCATCATCATCATCAGCGTTTAACGTCCGTGTTCCACGCTTGCATGGGTTTGGACGGGGGTAGTCCCACTTGAGGCAAGAGTGATTGTCTTGCTCGCATAGGACTGTCTGGCAGGTTTTCTACAGTTGGATGCCCTTCCTAACACCAACCACATTTACAGTGTGGGTCTGGGAGGTTTTTACCGTGTTGCCTACACGGCCACATTACAGCGTGGACTGTGTGTTTTTTTGTCGTGACACCTACACGATCTCATTTGTTTCGGCCTCGATGGCGCGGCACCAACATAACTTTACATAGAACGGGGTGGTGTGGATCGGGTGGGGGTGGTGGGACGGGGTGTATTTGTTAGAGATGCCTACTGGCTGGAGTAGGTTTTACTATATATTTAGGTAAGGCGGGTCTTCTCTGTTACTGAGTACCGCCAAAGGTCTCGGTCCAGTGACATTGTCTTGGAGAGGTGTAAGTGTGTGATGTCGGAGTTTATCAGCTCGTCCCAGGTTTTTCTAGGTCTGCCTATTCCGTGACTACCGTCTATCTTTATTGCCCTGCACTTTGTTATACAGCTATCGACTTTCATGCGCATCACGTGTCCATACCAACGTAGCCTTCTCTCGAGTAAACAACATCTGATCCCTCTTATCTCTAATTTATTCCTTAGTTCGTTTATGCTTTGCCGTTCACGTATATTACTGTTACACATCCAGCGGAGCATGCAAGCTTCGTTCCTCTCTAGTCTGCGTATATCCTCTGCACACAATGCCCAGGTCTCACTGCCATGCAGCATTGCTGTTCGTATGCAGGCATCGTACAACCTGCCTTTCATTTTTAGTGAGAACCCTTTAGCAGCTAATAGTGGTATAAGCTCTCTGAACTTTTTCCAACCAGTTCTGACTCTAGCTACAGTACTTTCAGAGCACCCTCCCCCACTGCTGATTTTATCGCCCAGGTAACGGAAGCTGTCCACTATTTCTATAGAACCCTCTGCGCAATTGAAAGAGCTAGTAGTTTGTGGGCACTTGCTGCTACTTATTGCACCAGAGCACCGGCCACATGTAAAATCTATGTTCTTAGTTAGCCTACCTGTGATCCCACTACATCTTTTATGCACCCATACTTTGCATTTAGGACATAAAATGGAGTTTCTACCTACGCCTTTCCTACACACCGAGCACGACCATTTCCCAGAAGGGACCGCCGCCTTGTTTTCTTTCCTACAAACTAGTACTTTGGTCTTAGCCAGGTTAATTTTAAGTCCTTTTGACTCTAGGCCGTGCTTCCATGTTTGGAATTTCTTCTCTAGCTCGGCCATTGATTCCGCTATGAGTGTCAGGTCGTCTGCGTATAGGAGTTCCCATGGGCAGCCTGTCTTGAACTCCTCTGTTATGGCCTGAAGGGCAATAATAAATAGTAGTGGACTGAGAACAGAGCCCTGATGGACGCCGACTTTTACGCTAAACTCTTCACTATATTCGTTGTTAATTCTAACCTTGCTGACTGTTTCTTTATACATGGCTTGTATAGCCCTCACAAGCCATTCGTCAACGCCTAGTTTTCTAAGAGCCCACCAGATAATGGAGCGGGGGACTCTGTCGAAGGCTTTCTCCAAGTCGACAAAAGCTAAGTAGAGGGGTTTACCTTTAGCTAGGTACTTCTCTTGTAGTTGTCGTACTATGAAAAGAGCGTCTGTGGTACTTTTGCCTGACACAAACCCGAACTGCATTTCATCTAGGTCAATTCTCTCTCTGATTAGTTGCGCTATTACTCTTTCCGTGACCTTCATGACCTGGTCGATTAATTTAATGCCTCTATAGTTACTCCTATCTAGGGCGTCTCCTTTACCCTTATAACAGTTAACGATGATGCTGCTATGCCAGTCCTTCGGAACAACCCCGTTTTGTACGACTTGGTTAACTATGCGGGTGACCATGGTGTGTCCCACCGTGCCAGATGCCTTCAGCATCTCAGCAACTATTTCCGAAGGCCCAGCCGCCTTACCAGTCTTCATATCCTTGATTGCCTTACTTATTATACTCCCCTCGACTAACACTGCTGGTCCCTCTATTGGGTCGATATGGGGGAGACTGCCTTTCTCCCAATTATTCTCCTCATTTAGAAGCCTTTCATAGTGACACTTCCAAGCTACCTTCTTATCAGCGTCGGTGATGGCAAGTGTGCCATCGTCGTTTAGTACACACTTCTCCCCGACAATATCACGGTTTTCCTTGACGCATTGCCTAGCAATCCTGAACACCTCACGTTTTTGGTCATCGCGTTGTAGAACATGCTTGAACTTTCTTTCCTCAGCTACCCTTCTTGCTAAGTACACTTGTCTCCTAGCTTCCCTCCTGGCCACTTGATAGTCCTCTCTACTTCCCCCATCCCGCCATACTTTCCAAGCCTGCTTTTTGGCCTTAATTGACCCCTCCACCTTACTGTTCCACCACCATGTTACTCTCCTCCTGCCTACAGGCCTGCTCCAGCCACAGACCTCGTCTGTCGCCAACAGCAGGTTTGCTTTCAGAAATTCCCACTCTCCCTCTATATTGTCCGACTCTAAATGTTCTTCCTTACTGTCGAAAGCATCAAGTAATATGCTTTGAAATTTATTCCTGGCTGTGGGGTCCTTTAACTTCCATATTTTCCTCCTGAGGATAGTCCTCTTCTGTTGTCGAGTACGTCTCGTCCTGACTATGAGGTCGCTAATTATCAGTCTATGTTGGGAGGTGCATTCTTCATGGGGGAGGGATTTAGTGTTAACAACAGACACTCTGTCACGTCTTCTGGTAAGGATATAATCTACCTGGCTTGTGTGTTCCCCGGATCTATAGGTGATCAGGTGATATATATATATATATACACATATATATATATATACACATATATATATATATATATACACACACACATATATAGGGTGTCCCAAAAAAATATATACATACATACATACATATATACATGATGGTTATCTGCTCTTTGCAATTGTTCTTTTTTTTATTAAGCATGAGATGTTAAATGACTTTTGAGTCCTGAAAGCCATTTGAAGAATTGACCAGAAATACTGTAACAATGTGTCATATCAGGATTGGCTCCATTTTCTATTGGTTTATTGAGGATATTCAAGAGTTACTTCAATCCTCCACATGGCTTGCAGGTTTTAAAACTGGTCATCTGGCATGATATTCTCATAATCTACATGTGTCTTACCTGTATGGGCATGCTGGTGTGATTTCAGACCAACATAAATTAGGGATACTTTTTTGCATAAGGAACATTTATAGAAAGAATGAGAATCCATCCCAATGCTATTGCTATTAATCTCATTTTTATGTACTTTTTATTTCAACATTCTTAACCCTTTAGTATTTACATTACTCTATATTTACTATTATATTTTCACGGTAAACACTTTATTTCACATACTTATCTCACATAATATCGAATCTACAAGATTTTGATATTATTTATTTTGAGAACAATACCATTACATCAGTATGGGCAGCCAATTATGACCAGTTTGAACAGAAATAGTTGAGAGAATTCTGGCCAGATATGGCTAAAGGGTTAACTTTATCAAACTCAAAATCTTTAACACTGCCCCACATTGTAACTTGCCATGCTTCCCTATCTGCTGCAAGTGATTCAAGACTTTTGTAACTTACTTTATGATATTTCAAATTTAATTTTACAGAGTCTTTGTATAGTTTCTTTGACTTACTATTTTTTTTTCTTTCTCAGCATGAACTCACCATGAAACAATTGCTTGGGGATGCAGTCATCATCCATGAGTATGAAATGGTTTGTCCATCGTAGTTAATCTATATACATAAATGGCAATTTCTGTCTGTTTGTTTGTGAACCTAAAACTCAAAAGCTACCAAACCGATCTTGATGACACGTGTGTAGGGCTCATGCCCATTTGATTTCTTACGTATATTTCATTTTAATCAAAGGGTTCCCCTGGGGCTCAAATCCCCGCTGAAAATTTTTCCCTTCGATTTATATGAAATCTAAACCATAGGTAAATGACAAGATATGATGCCTATCCACAAAAGTTTTGAATTGATATTTTGAAAAAAATTATTTACAAGAAACAAAATAAGAATAAGATTTAATAATGTAATTTTGATTTGATATATTACAAAAAATAATGTTTTCCAATTTTTCATGCATTACATTTTACATTGAGTAATATTGAAATGCAGAGTTTTTCTCCATAAATTATATCACTGATTTAAAATCAATCATCATTTTCTTACAAAAAAATGTGTGAAACGCAGCAAGGTGTGGGTAATTCGGCTAGTTCCTAATAAGCAAGACGTGGATTGATGTGATCCTAACTTCAGCGAGAACCTCAGTGTCAGTAAAAAGTGAGGATCAGCTTATTCAAGAAGGCACTGTATTTTGGGGTGAAATATATACATACATACACACACAGACATGCATACATACTTACATACATACATACATACACACACATATACCCACATACATACATACATACCTACATATACACATACATGGTGGCTGCCCCCTTGTTATCTAGTGTGGCCATTGCACGATATACCATTATTAGTAATTATTAATTAATTCCGTTGTCCAATGCCTGTGTGCAAAGATTTTTTTAAAGTGAAGAAAGACTGTGCACTGATCCAATCCCACTCTTTGAGCAACAGTAACTATAACATACATACATACGTACATACATACATGCATACACACACACATACATGCATACATACATACACACATACATACATACACGTGTGTGTGTGTGTGTGTGTGTGTCTGAATGTGTGTTTGTAGATATGACATATATTGATTATTTTTAATATTTATAAAAATGTTATTTTCTTCTCTTAACTCAGTATTTCATTGATCCTCTACCAGTGGATTACGAGATATCAAGCTGTCTCCTATAGCCTTGGGTATCTAGCACCTTTTGTATAGTTCTTGCTGTGCCAAGCAAACAAGCCTTCTCAAGAATCAAGGAATTTCCTTCTATATCCAAAGTCTTTAATCAACCAATTAAACTTCTAGCCACTTTCCCTAAGGCACCTAAGACAACTGGGATGATAGCAACTGTGGCAATAATAATAATAATAATAATAATAATGCTTTCTTTATTAACCACAAAGGTTTACACAAAGTAGGCATTAAGGACAGTACAGGACAATACAGGGTGGTACAAAAGGGCATTTCTGTGTGTAAAAAAACAAAAAACAGAGGATGTAATAAAAAAAGAACAATGAAAAATTCCTCAATAGGGGGGAGACTTCCAAGGGCCACCGTGGAGAAAGCCCATTAAAAAAAGCCACGGTGACCCTGACCACCAGAGCAAGTGCCCTCTCCCAGTTTTCCACCTTCAATTTATAGACACATACTCAGAGTAGGCCCATTCACTCGGGCCATTCTTGCCTCTCTCTTCCATCTTTCAACAAAATGCTGGGAAGAGAGCACTTCCCTCTCTACCCTGATTTTCCTTTTCAAATGAAATTTGAAAAAGTTAATCAGGGCATCACCAAAGAGGTAAGTACTCATCTTCAGCCCTTTCAGATGCATCCACCATACTATCTCTTTCGCCATGGCCACCAGACAGATAAAAACTGCCTGCCCTTTCCAGTTAAAGGAAGAGGGTGGGGCAATCCTCACGATGGACTCAGCTGATAGCCGGATCCGTTCTACACGCGACAGCAGGTGTTCGACATAAACCCACAAGTCAGCAATGCTCGGACACTGGACGAGTGCATGCAGGACGGTTTCGTTGCCCTGCGCATATCTCAGTCATGCCTGGCTGACAGCACTTCCGTGCCTGTAGAGTTTATCCCGAACTGGCAAAGCTCCTCGGTAGCACTGCCAGGCCAGGGATTTCTGGAAATTGTCCATAGGCCCCAGCCCGAAAGTTCTTCTGAAGAGATTGGCTAGTTGATTTTCGTTGACGCCTAGAGTTTCCCCAAGTACGTCTTCACTCTTCTCCTCCACTAATCCTCTATAGAACGCCAATAATAATAATAATAATAAGAAGAAGAAGAATTATGTTTAGATTTTACTTTGTGTTTGTACGAGCTGACTCCAAGTTTCACCCAAAGACCTCAAAAGACAGCAAGTTATAAGTTCAAGTGGGCATTATGAGTAGAATGGTTGATAACTGCCATGTTGTGTAGGGCTGGGAAGAATGTAGTTCAGTGATAAGGATTTGTGTTTCGATCGTGTGTCTTGGACTCGTAAAAAATATTGTTCTCGAAAATGTCTGTCAAAAGTAAATTAAAAGTAGTTGTTTGGTGCTAAAATAACCACGCTGTAAAGTGGTCGTGTAGGCAACACAGCAAAAAGCACCCAGCACACACTGTAAATGTGGTTGGCGTTAGGAAGGGCATCCAGCCATAGAAACCAAGCCAATTTCAGTTCTGTGTGAGCAAATCACAGTCCTATGATCTGATCTCTCACAAAGGGACAGCCCATCCTACCCATGCTAGTGTGGAAGATGGATGTTAAACGATGAGGATGATGATGTTGAGGCCCTGTACTAGTTAAGTTATGAGGCCCCTTACTCATAAAAAAGTTTTTTGACAGGAAGATGGGCTCCCCTGGCCAAGGGGACCCTGTGTTCAAGCACACCTAAGCACAATGATAAATCTGGCAATGAGGGTGACACAGTATGCAATAAGGATGGACCTTTGAATAACAGTTATAGATAATCCATCTAACAGTTTATATCTACCCCATTCACAAGGCATGGTTCAGTTTAAGGAAATGGTAAAGATGCTTACCTTAGATACCACACAGTCGGATTGAACTGGTGACCTTAGAATTCAGAAACAAACTTTTAAACAAATGAGTTCGGCTTGTATCCATGTTAATACCATATATTATATTCTTTTATTCTTTGGTGGATTGGCAGTATCGGTAGAGCATTAGACACCCTGCTTCATGGCATAGAGTTACAGTCCTTTATGTTCTGAGTTCAAATCCCGATGAGGTAAGCTTTGCCTTTCATCCTTACGGGGTCGATAAAATAAAGTACCAGTCATGCACTGGGGTCGATTCAAATGACTTTCCCCTTCCCTTCAAATTGCTGGCCTTGTGCCTAAATCAGAAACCATTCTTTTATTTATTTTTTTATTAGATTCATTCATTCAACTACAGCCTTACTTATTTTTTCAAGTCTGGTACTTATTTTATCCATCTCCTTTTGTCAAACTGCTAAGTTTCAAGGCACAAACAAATAGTAGATAGACAATGGGTTTCCACAGTTTCTGTCTACTAAATTTCACTCACAAGGTATTGATCAAACCATGGTTTTAGTAGCAGACAGTTTCCCAAGGTTCCATGCAGTGGAACTGAAGCCAAAACAATGTGGCTTTGAAGCAAACTCCTAAACCACACAGCCATACCTCTGCACCTATAACCACACAAACAATAGTTTTCAATGCGCAAGAGCTGCTGGAATGCAACTGTCAAAGAATGAGAAAAGATATAGAAATAACTATGGTAAGAAACTAGACGAAAATAATGAAGAATTTGAAGGTCATCTTCAGTTGATTTAACTAACTGCATTAGATATAAGAACTACACAAATATTAGTAGATGTGTGGAATCTGTATACAAATAAGCCAAGTGTAAAATCACCTTTAAAAGCATAAAAATAGCATAATATTGGCAGAATATAAAATATTATTTTATAAAGGTCAGTTATTCTTTTTTTTACAATGCATGGTTGGTTACATTAATGGTATAATCTTATAAAAAGAATAATAGTTTCTGATTTAGACACATGGGAGGATAGGAAAGTCAGTTCTCCAGTACATTGCTGGTATTATATTTTATCAAAATAATGTTGATATCAGTGGAATTTGAACCCAGAATATAGAGGGCCATAACAAAATACTGCAATGCATTTCATCTGACATGCTAACGATTCTACCAATTCATAACATATATAGAATAATACACCTTACACCTTAATGAAAGTCAAAAAATATCAGTTTGTTCCAAAATTCATCAAAAGCATATTTATCATTTCCTGTTCAGATGTTATAAAGATTTGTTTAGGCTTTATCAACAGGCTATTACATATACGAGAGTTGACTGAAACATTCATTAGCTGACTATGAAGGAGTGATACTAGAGCTGTGAAATGTTGCATGCATTAATTTCAACCCTACTCTTCTTATCAATATACTTTTTTTTCTTTTCATGAACTATGTTGAAAAATAAACCTCATTTGATCATTCCATGAGAGTATTTTGTCAGCCTATGAACTTTTCAGCCTATTAACTCTTCAGGCTATTAACTCTTCACCCTAAGAACTCTTCAGCCTATGAACTCTTCTGCTATGGAGTCTTCAGCCTATGAACTCTTCACCCTTACAACTCTTCAGCCTATGTACTCTTCAGCCTATGAACTCTTCACCCTAAGAACTCTTCAACCTATGGACTCTTCAGCCTATGAACTCTTCACCCTTAGAACTCTTCAGGCTATTAACTCTTCACCCTAAGAACTCTTCAGCCTATGAACTATTAACCCTAAGAACTCTTCAGCCTATGGACTCTTCAGCCTATGGACACTTCAGCCTATGAACTCTTCACCCTAAAAACTCTTCAGACTATGAACTCTTCAGCCTATGAACTCTTCAGCCTATGAATTCTTCACACTAAGACCTCTTCAGCCGATGAACTCTTCAAACTATGGACTCATCAGCCTATGGACTCTTCACCCTAAGAACTCTTCAGCCTATGGACTCTTCAGCCTATGGACACTTCAGCCTATGAACTCTTCACCCTAAGAACTCTTCAGCCTATGAACTCTTCAGCCTATGAACTCTTCAGTCTATGAACTCTTTACCATAAGAACTCTTCAGCCTGTGAACTCATCACACTAAGAACTCTTCAGCCTATGGGCTCTTCACCCTAAGAACTCATCAGCCTATGGACTCTTCAGCCTATGAACTCTTCATTCTATTGACTCTCCAGACTATGGACTCTTCACCCTAAGAACTCTTCGGCCTATGGAATCTTCACACTAAAATCTGTTCACCCTGAGAACTCTTCAGCCTATGAACTCTACACACTTAGAACTCTTCAGGCTATTATCTCTTCACACTACGAACTCCTCAGCCTATGAACTCTTCACCCTACGAACTCTTCAGCCTATCGACTCTTCAGCCTATGGACTCTTCAGCCTATAGACTATTCAGCCTATGGAACCTTCAGCCTATGAACTCTTCACACTAAGAAATCTTCAGCCTTTGAACTATTCAGCCTCTGAACTCTTCACCCTAAGAACTCTTCAGCCTATGGACTCTTCAGACTATGAACTCTTCAGCCTATGGACTCTTCACCCTAAGAACGCTTCAGCCTATGGACTCTTCCGCCTATGAACTCTTCACCATTAGAACTCTTCAAGCTATTATCTCTTCACCCCAAGAACTCTTCAGCCTATGAATTATTCACCCTAAGAACTCTTCAGCCTATCGACTCTTCAGGCTATGGACTCTTCAGCCTATAGACTCTTCAGCCTATGGACATTTCAGCCTATGAACTCTTCATACTAAAATCTCTTCAGCCTATGAACTCTTCACCCTAAGTAATATTCAGCCTATGGACTCTTCAACCTATGGACTCTTCACCCTAAGAACTCTTCAGCCTATGAACTCTTCAGCCTATGGACTCTTCTGCCTATAAACTCTTCACCCTAAGAACTCTTCAGCCTATGGACTCTTCACCGTAAGAACACTTCAGGCTATGGACTCTTCAACCTATGAACTTGTAGCGGGATTACTGGTTGCATGAATGTAACAAAACGAGACAATGTTTGTGTATATAATATTTAATTAACGGTAGATAGAATACTTGACATGTCAAAGATAGATGTTAGAATGAAACAAAGTTAGCAGTTACCGTTTTGATTGCCAGGCAAACGCGGCTGGCAGAGGGCGCCTGGCTAAGGCCAGGCGCCTGTTGGCCAAATTAATGGCAGAGCCAAATGAGAAGACTCTTGACCTGGTGCCGAAAAGGCAAAGAGAGAGAGGAAGCTCAAAGCCGCCAGTTTTATAGGGCTCTGACCGGAAGTCGCAGAAAGGGCTCCACCTCCCGTCCAGATCCCAACCAAAACAAGGGAGACAACCGCTACATAACCTCCCGCCAGAATTTTAGTGTATAAAAATCGAAATGAAAATATGTAGCAAGTTGGCGAGAATGTTGTAACAGGCATGAAAATTACGACAAAAGAATGTTTGGAAAAATCAATGCTAGATATCAAGGTAGTAAAGTAAGGGAAGGGCTCAAAGTTCAAATGTACAAAATATAGTTCACTGGTGTGCAATCACATGACCGCAGGAAAGAAAGTGTGTTCCAGAGAATGAATGCAGGTGGTCTCTGTTCTGTGGTATATCGTGAATTTCCAACCTCCGAATGGATTTTCTCACAGGAAGAGTGCTGCAAAAATAAATTCTCTGGCTTTGGTTGCTGTTGCTGTTGCTGTTGCTGCTGTTGCTGCTGCTGCTGTATTGCTGTTGCTGCTGCTGTTGCTGTTGTTGCTGCTGTAGTTGCTGTTGCTGCTGCTGTATTGCTGTTGCTGCTGTATTGAAGTTGCTGCTGTATTGCTGTTGCTGCTGCTGTTGTTGCTGCTGCTGTTGTCTCGCTGAGTGAGCGTATTCGGTGTTTCAACTCACAGTAGACAAAAAATTTTTCAGAAAAAATGAGTTGCGCAAAGTGCTAGAAATAGCAGCCGAAGTTGATGGTCGATGTTGAGAATGCGTTGATCTGGAAGGGTCCAGAGGCCAGCGACCAGAGAAATAAGCATTCTTACTAAATGCGCGGTTATCAACGGTAAATTTACATTGCAAACTTATAAACCGGCAAAGAGAAGAATGTAGCTTAAGGCTGAAGAATCCTTGGGGGAGAAATGCTATCTCTGGCGTGCGGCTGTCTGTGAGTAAGAGACATCTCAGTGAATCGAGAATTTATGCTGCCTACACGTGCCAATACAAGGTTGAAAAAAAATATTTCTAACACGCGATAAAATGATAGTGCAATTTTGAAAGTGACCATGATGAAAAAGAAAGGCTTCCATCAGCATAATTATAGGTGTGAACTTTGGAAAAAAACAAAAAACTAGAACTTTTTTTTTTTTTTTTTTTTTTTTTTTTTTTTGTGTTTTGAAAGAGTTCGTTGTAAGAAACGAGAAACATATATATATATATATCGTGAAATGTTTTTTTTTTTTTTTTTTTTTTTTTTTTTGTAAGTGTTCGTTGTAAGAAACGAGAAACATATATATATTGGTGAAATGCGACAGTTAATTGATGCGTGAGAGAAAAAGTATGTCTGTGCGAATTCCACATGTGCGTGTGTGCGTGTCCTTGAGTATTTTCATAGTTTGTCGCTAAATTTGCTGTGTATTCGTAATGTTACTCACAAAACCAGATGTGCTATTTTTTTCTTTTTTTGGGGGGTGACCACTTATAGCGATGAACGGCTGCGTGTTCGTATCACGTCAGGGTTACCAATGTAGCGGGATTACTGGTTGCATGAATGTAACAAAACGAGACAATGTTTGTGTATATAATATTTAATTAACGGTAGATAGAATACTTGACATGTCAAAGATAGATGTTAGAATGAAACAAAGTTAGCAGTTACCGTTTTGATTGCCAGGCAAACGCGGCTGGCAGAGGGCGCCTGGCTAAGGCCAGGCGCCTGTTGGCCAAATTAATGGCAGAGCCAAATGAGAAGACTCTTGACCTGGTGCCGAAAAGGCAAAGAGAGAGAGGAAGCTCAAAGCCGCCAGTTTTATAGGGCTCTGACCGGAAGTCGCAGAAAGGGCTCCACCTCCCGTCCAGATCCCAACCAAAACAAGGGAGACAACCGCTACAAACTCTTCAGCCTATGGACATTTCAGCCTATGAACTCTACATACTAAAATCTATTCAGCCTATGAACTCTTCACCCTAAGTACTCTTCAGCCTATGGACTCTTCAACCTATGGACTCTTCACCCTAAGAACTCTTCAGCCTATGAACTCTTCAGCCTATGGACTTTTCAGTCTATGAACTCTTCACCCTAAGAACTCTTCAGTCTATGAACTCTTTAGCCTATGGACTCTTCAGCCTATGGACTCTTCACCCTAAGAACTCTTCACACTAAGAACTCTTCAGCCTATGAACTCTTCACCCTAAGTACTCTTCAGCCTATGAACTCTTCAACCTATGGACTCTTCACCCTAAGAACTCTTCAGCCTATGGAATCTTCAGCACATGAACTCTTTACCCTAAGAACTCTTCAGCCTGTAAATTCTTCATGCTAAGAACTCTTCAGCCTATAGACTCTTCACCCTAAAAACTCTTCAGTCTATGGACTCTTCAGGATATTAACTCTTCACCCTAAGAACTCTTCAGCCTATGTACTCTTCACCCTAAGAACTCTTCAGCCTATGGACTCTTCAGCCATTGAACTCTTCACCCTAAGAACTCTTCAGCCTATGGACTCTTCAAACTTTGAACTCTTCAGCCTATGAACTCTTCAGACTATGGACTCTTCAGCCTATGAATTATTCACCATAAGAACTCTTCAGCCTATAAACTCTTCAACCTATGGACTCTTCAGCCTATGGACTGTTCAACCTAAGAACTCTTCAGCCTATGGGCTCTTCAGCCTATGAACACTTAAGCCTATTGGACTCTTCACACTAAGAACTCTTCAGCCTATGAACTGTTCATCCTAAGAACTCTTCAGCCTATGGACTCTTCATCCTATGGACTCTTCAGCCTATGAACTCTTCACCCTAAGAACTCTTAAGCCTATGAACTCTTAAGCCTATGAACTCTTCAGCCTATGAACTCGTCACCATAAGAACTCTTCAGACTATGAACTCTTCAGCCTATGAACTCTTCAGCTTATTGACTCTTCAGCCTATGAAATCTTCAACCAATGGACTCTTCAACCTATGAACACTTCAGCCTATGAAATATTCAGTCTATGAACTATTCAGCCTATAGACTCTTCAGCCTATGAACTCTTGAGCCTATGGACTGTTCCCCCTAAGAACACTTCAGCTTATGAACTCTTCAGACTATGAACTCTTCAGGCTATAAAATCTGCACCCTAAGAAATCTTCAGCCTATGAACTTTTCACCATAAGAACTCTTCAGCCTGAGGACTTTTCACCCTAAGAACTCTTCAGCCTATGAACTGTTCACTCTTAGAGCTCTTTAGCCTAAGAACTGTTCAGCCTATGGACTCTTCAGCCTATGAATTCTTCTCCTTTAGAACTTGTCGGCACATGAAAGCTTCACCCTAAGAACTCTTCAGCATATGGACTCTTCAGCCTATGAACTCTTCAGCCTATGGACTATTCAGCCTATGGACTTTTCATTCTAAAAACTATTGAGTCTATAGACTTTTCATCCTAAAAACTCTACAGCCTATGAACTCTTCAGCCTATGGTCTCTTCAGCCTATGAACTCTTCAGCCTATGGACTCTTCAGCCTATGAAATCTTCACACTTAGAACTCTTCAGGCTATTAACTCTTCACCCTAAGAACTCTTCAGCCTATGGACTCTTCAGACAATGGACACTTCAGCGTATGAACTCTTTACCCTAATAACTCTTCAGCCTGTGGACTCTTCACCCTAAGAACTCTTCAACCTATGGGCTCTTCACCCTAAGAACTCTTCAGCCTGTGGACTTTAAGCCTATGTACTCTTCAACCTATGGACTCTTCAGCATATGGACTCTTCACCCTAAGAACTCTTCAGCCTATGGACTCTTCAGCCTATGAACTCTTCAGCCTACGGACTCTTCACACTAGGAACTCTTCAGCCTATCAACTCTTCAGTCTATGAACTCTTCACCCTAAGAACTCTTCAGCCTATGGACTCTTCACCCTAATAACTATTCAGCCTATGAACTGTTCACACTAAGAACTCTTCAGCCTAAGAACTGTTCAGCCTATGGACTCATCAGCCTACTAACTCTTCACCCTATGGACCCATCAGCCTATGGACTCTTCACTCTAAGAAATATTTAACCTATGGACTCTTCAGCCTATGGTCTCTTCAGCTTGTGAACTCTTCAGCCTATTGACTCTTCAACCAATGGACTCTTCATCCTAAGTAAGCTTCAGTCTATGGACGCTTCACACAAAGAACAGTTCACCCTTAGAACTCTTCAGCCTATGAAGTCTTCACCTTTAGAACTCTTCAGGCTATTATCACTTCAACCTAAGAATTCTTCAGCCTATGAACTCTTCACCCTAAGAACTCTTCAGCCTATGGTCTTTTCAGCCTATGAACTCTTCACCTTAGAACTCTTCAATCTATTATCTCTTCACCCTGCAGAACTCTTCAGCCTGTGAACTCTTCACCGTAAGAACTCTTCAGCCTATGAACTCTTCAGCCTATGAACTCTTCAGTCTATGGACTCTTCAGCCTATGAAGTCTTCACCCTAAGCACTCTTCAGCCTATGAACTCTTCACCATAAGAACTCTTCAGCCTATGGATTCTGCACCCTAAGAACTCTTCAGCCTATGAACTGCTCACTCTTAGAACTCTTCAGCCTAAGAACTGTTCAGCCTATGGACTCTCAGCCTATGAATTCTTAACCCTTAGAACTCTTCAGCCTATGGACTCTTCACCCTAAGAACTCTTCAGCCTATGGACTCTTCAGCCTATGGAAACTTCAGCCTATGAACACTTTACCTTAAGAACCCTTCAGCCTGTGAAGTCTTCACCCTAAGAACTCTTAAGCCTATGGGCTCTTCACCCTAAGAACTCTTCAGCCCGTGGACTTTCAGCCTATGAACTCTTCAACCTATGGACTCTTCACCCTAAGAACTCTTCAACCTATGGACTCTTGAGGCTATTAGCTCTTCACCCTAAGAATTCTTCAGCCTATGAATTCTTCAAACTAAGAACTCTTCTGCCTATGAACTCTTCAGCCTATGAACTCTTCAGTCTATGAACTTTTCACCCTAACAACTCTTCAGCCTATGAACTCTTCACCTTAAGAACTCTTCAGCCTATGGATCTTCACCCTAAGAACTCTTCAGCCTATGGACTTTCAGCATATGTACTCTTCAATCTATGGACTCTTCAGCATATGGACTCTTCACCCTAAGAACTCTTCAGCCTATGGACTCTTCACCCTAAGAAATATTCAGCCTATGAACTGTTCACACTAAGAACTCTTCCGCCTAAGAACTCTCAGCCTATGAACTCTTCACACTTAGAACTCTTCAACTTAAGAACTCTTCAGCCTATGGACTCTTCAGCCTATGAACTCTTCACCCTATGGACACTTCAGCCTATGGACTCTTCACTCTAAGAAATCTTAAGCCTATGGATTCTTCAGCCTATGGTCTCTTCAGCCTGTGAACTCTTCAGCCTATGGACTCTTCAACCTATGGACTCTTCACCCTAAGAACTCTTCAGCCTATGGACTCTTCACCCTAAGAAAAGTTCACCCTTAGAACTCTTCAGCCTATGAACTCTTCATCCTTAGAACTCTTCAGGCTATTATCACTTCGACCTAAGAATTCTTCAGCCTATGAACTCTTCACCCTTAGAACTCTTCAGCCTATGGATTTTTCAGCCTAGAGACTCTTCAGCCTATGGACACTTCAGCCTAAGAACTCTTCATACTAAGAACTCTTCAGCCTATGAACTCTTCACCCTAACAACTCTTCAGCCTATGGACTTGTCAGACTATGGACTCTTCACCCTAAGAACTCTTCAGCCTATGGACTTTTCAACCTATGAACTCTTCATCCTTAGAACTCTTCAGGCTATTATCTCTTCACTCTGAGAACTCTTCAGCCTATGAACTCTTCACCCTAAGCACTCTTCAGCCTATGGACTCTTCAGTCTATGGACTCTTCACCCTAAGATCTCTTCAGCCTATGAACTCTTCAGCCTATGGAATCTTCAGCACATGAATTCTTTACGCTAAGAACTCTTCAGCCTATAAACTCTTCAAGCTAAGAACTCTTCAGCCTATAGGCTATTCACCCTAAGAACTCTTCAGCCTATGGACTCTTCAGCCATTGAACTCTTCACCCTATGAACTCTTCAGCCTATGGACTCTTTAACCTATGAACTCTTCAGCCTATGGACTCTTCAGTCTATGAACTCTTTACCCTAAGCACTCTTCAGCCTGTGAACTCTTCACACTAAGAACTCTTCAGCCTATGGACTCTTCAGCCTATGAAATCTTCACCCTAACAACTCTTCAGCCTATGAACTCTTCAACCTATGGAATCTTCAGCCTATGGACTTTTCACCCTAAGAACACTTCAGCCTATGGATTTTTCAACCTATGAACTCTTCAACCTATGAACACTTCAGCCTATGAATTCTTCACCCTAAGAACTCTTCAGCCTATGAACTCTTCAACGTATGGACTCTTCAGCCTATGGACTCTTCACACTAAGAACTCTTCAGCCTATGGACTCTTCATCCTATGAATTCTTCAGCCTATGAAATCTTCAACCTATGGACTCTTCACCCTAAGAACTCATGAGCCTATGGACCGTTCAGCCTATGAACTCTTTAGCCTATTGGACTCTTCACCCTAACAACTCTTCAGCCTATATACTGTTCACCCTAAGAACTCTTCAGCCTATGGACTCTTCAGCCTATGGACTCTTCAGCCTATGAACTCTTCACCCTAAGAACTTTTCAGCCTATGGACTCTTCAGCCTATGAAATTTTCAACCAATGGACTCTTCAAACTATGAACTCTTCAGCCTATGAACTCTTCAGTCTATGAACTATTCAGCCTATAGACTCTTCAGTCTATGAACTATTGAGCCTATGGACTCTTCACCCTAAGAACTCTTCAACCTATGGACTCTTGAGGCTATTAGCTCTTCACCCTAAGAATTCTTCAGCCTATGAATTCTTCAAACTAAGAACTCTTCTGCCTATGAACTCTTCAGCCTATGAACTCTTCAGTCTATGAACTTTTCACCCTAACAACTCTTCAGCCTATGAACTCTTCACCTTAAGAACTCTTCAGCCTATGGATCTTCACCCTAAGAACTCTTCAGCCTATGGACTTTCAGCATATGTACTCTTCAATCTATGGACTCTTCAGCATATGGACTCTTCACCCTAAGAACTCTTCAGCCTATGGACTCTTCACCCTAAGAAATATTCAGCCTATGAACTGTTCACACTAAGAACTCTTCCGCCTAAGAACTCTCAGCCTATGAACTCTTCACACTTAGAACTCTTCAACTTAAGAACTCTTCAGCCTATGGACTCTTCAGCCTATGAACTCTTCACCCTATGGACACTTCAGCCTATGGACTCTTCACTCTAAGAAATCTTAAGCCTATGGATTCTTCAGCCTATGGTCTCTTCAGCCTGTGAACTCTTCAGCCTATGGACTCTTCAACCTATGGACTCTTCACCCTAAGAACTCTTCAGCCTATGGACTCTTCACCCTAAGAAAAGTTCACCCTTAGAACTCTTCAGCCTATGAACTCTTCATCCTTAGAACTCTTCAGGCTATTATCACTTCAACCTAAGAATTCTTCAGCCTATGAACTCTTCACCCTTAGAACTCTTCAGCCTATGGATTTTTCAGCCTAGAGACTCTTCAGCCTATGGACACTTCAGCCTAAGAACTCTTCATACTAAGAACTCTTCAGCCTATGAACTCTTCACCCTAACAACTCTTCAGCCTATGGACTTGTCAGACTATGGACTCTTCACCCTAAGAACTCTTCAGCCTATGGACTTTTCAACCTATGAACTCTTCATCCTTAGAACTCTTCAGGCTATTATCTCTTCACTCTGAGAACTCTTCAGCCTATGAACTCTTCACCCTAAGCACTCTTCAGCCTATGGACTCTTCAGTCTATGGACTCTTCAACCTAAGATCTCTTCAGCCTATGAACTCTTCAGCCTATGGAATCTTCAGCACATGAATTCTTTACGCTAAGAACTCTTCAGCCTATAAACTCTTCAAGCTAAGAACTCTTCAGCCTATAGGCTATTCACCCTAAGAACTCTTCAGCCTATGGACTCTTCAGCCATTGAACTCTTCACCCTATGAACTCTTCAGCCTATGGACTCTTTAACCTATGAACTCTTCAGCCTATGGACTCTTCAGTCTATGAACTCTTTACCCTAAGCACTCTTCAACCTATGAACTCTTCAGCCTATGAATTCTTCACCCTAAGAACTCTTCAGCCTATGAACTCTTCAACCTATGGACTCTTCAGCCTATGGACTCTTCACACTAAGAACTCTTCAGCCTATGGACTCTTCATCCTATGAATTCTTCAGCCTATGAAATCTTCAACCTATGGACTCTTCACCCTAAGAACTCATGAGCCTATGGACCCTTCAGCCTATGAACTCTTTAGCCTATTGGACTCTTCACCCTAACAACTCTTCAGCCTATATACTGTTCACCCTAAGAACTCTTCAGCCTATGGACTCTTCAGCCTATGAACTCTTCACCCTAAGAACTTTTCAGCCTATGGACTCTTCAGCCTATGAAATCTTCAACCAATGGACTCTTCAAACTATGAACTCTTCAGCCTATGAACTCTTCAGTCTATGAACTATTCAGCCTATAGACTCTTCAGTCTATGAAGTATTGAGCCTATGGACTCTTCACCCTAAGAACTCTTCAGCGTATAAACTCTTCAGCCTATGAACCCTTCAGTCTATAAAATCTGCACCCTAAGAACTCTTCAGCCTATGAACTATTCACGATAAGAACTCTTCAGTCTGAGGACTCTTCACCCTAAGAACTATTCAGCCTATGGGCTCTTCAGCCTATGAATTCTTCAGCCTATGGACTATTCATCCTATGGATTTTCATCCTAAAATCTCTACAGCCCATGAAATCTTCAGCCTATTGACACTTCAGCCTATGAACTCTTCACACTAAGAACTCTTCAGCCTATGGACTCTTCACCCTAAGAACTCTTCAGTCTATGAACTCTTCAGCCTATGGACTCTTCAGCCTATCAACTCTTCACGCTTAGAACTCTTCAGCTTATGAACTCTTCACACTAAGAACTCTTCAGCCTATGGAGTTTCAGCCTATGTACTCTTCAACCTATGGACTCTTCAGCATATGGACTTTTCGCCCTAAGAACTCTTCAGTCTATGGACTCTTCAGCCTATGAACTCTTCAGCCTATGGACTCTTCACACTAGGAACTCTTCAGCCTATCAACTCTTCACTCTATGAACTCTTCACCCTAAGAACTATTCAGCCTATGAACTGTTCACACTAAGAATTCTTCAGCCTAAGAACTGTTCAGCCTATGGATTCTTCAGCCTTAGAATTCTTCAGCCTATGAACTCTTCAGCCTATGAAATCTTCACCCTATGGACACTTCAGCCTATGGAGTCTTCAATCTAAGAAATCTTTAGCCTATGGACATTTCAGCCTATGGTCTCTTCAGCCTGTGAACTCTTCAGCCTATGGACTCTTCATCCTATGGACTCTTCACCCTAAGAACTCTTCAGCCTATGAACTCTTCACCCTTAGAACAGTTCACCCTTAGAACTCTTCAGCCTATGAACTCTTCACCCTAAGAACAGTTCACCCTTAGAACTCTTCAGCCTATGAACTCTTCACCCTTAGAACTCTTCAGGCTATTATCACTTCAAACTAAGAATTCTTCACCCTAAGAACTCTTCAACCTATGGACTCTTCAGCCTATTGACTTTTCACCCTAAGAACTCTTCATCCTATGGACTCTTCAGCCTATGAACTCTTCAGCCTATGAAATCTTCAGCCTTTTGGACTCTTCACACTAAGAACACTTCAGCCTATGAACTGTTCACCCTATGAACTCATCAGCCTATGGACTCTTCAGCCTAAGGACACTTCAGCCTATGAACTTTTCACCCTAAGAACTCTTCAGCCTATGATCTCTTCAGCCTAGGAACTCGTCACCCTAAGAACTCTTCAGACTATGATCTCTTCAGCCTATGGACTCTTCAGTCTATGAAATCTTCAACCAATAGACTCTTCAACCTATGAACTCTTCACCCTATGAAATCTTCAGTCTATGGACTATTCAGCCTATAGACTCTTCAGCCTATGAACTCTTGAGCCTATGGACTCTTCACCCTAAGAATTCTTCAGCTTATGAACTCTTCAGCCTATGAACTCTTCAGTCTATAAAATCTGCACCCTAAGAACTCTTCACCATAAGAACTCTTCAGCCTATGAACTCTTCACCCTAAGAACAGTTCACCCTTAGAACTCTTCAGCCTATGAACTCTTCACCCTTAGAACTCTTCAGGCTATTATCACTTCAAACTAAGAATTATTCAGCCTATGAACTCTTCACCCTAAGAACTCTACAACCTATGGACTCTTCAGCCTATTGACTTTTCACCCTAAGAACTCTTCAGCCTTTGGACTCTTCAGCCTATGAACTCTTCAGCCTTTTGGACTCTTCACACTAAGAACTCTTCAGCCTATGAACTGTTCACCCTATGAACTCATCAGCCTATGGACTCTTCAGCCTAAGGACACTTCAGCCTATGAACTCTTCACCCTAAGAACTCTTCAGCCTATGAACTCGTCACCCTAAGAACTCTTCAGACTATGAACTCTTCAGCCTATGAACTCTTCAGCCTATGGACTCTTCAGTCTATGAAATCTTCAACCGATAGACTCTTCAACCTATGAACTCTTCACCCTATGAAATCTTCAGTCTATGGACTATTCAGCCTATAGACTCTTCAGCCTATGAACTCTTGAGCCTATGGACTCTTCACCCTAAGAATTTTTCAGCTTATGAACTCTTCAGTCTATAAAATCTGCACCCTAAGAACTCTTCACCATAAGAACTCATCAGCCTATGAACTGTTCACTCTTAGAGCTCTTCAGCCTAAGAACTTTTCAGCCTATGGCTCTTCAGCCTATGAATTCTTCTCCCTTAGAACTTTTCGGCACATGAACTCTTCAAGCTAAGAACTCTTCAGCCTATGGACTCTTCAGCCTATGAACTCTTCAGCCTATGGACTATTCAGCCTATGGACTTTTCATCCTAAAAACTCTACAGCCTATGGAATCTTCAGCCTATTGACACTTCAGCCTATGAACAATTCACACGAAGAACTCTTGAGCCTATGAACTCTGCAGCCTATGAACTCTTCACTCTAAGAACTCTTAAGCCTATGGACTCTTAAGCCTATAAACTCTCTTCAGCCTATGGACTCTTCAGCCTGTGGACTCTTCACCCTAAGAACTCTTCAGCATATGGACTCTTCACCGTAAAAACTCTTCAGCCTATGGACTCTTCAGCCTATGAACTCTTCAGCCTACGGACTCTTCACACTAGGAACTCTTCAGCCTATCAACTCTTCAGTCTATGAACTCTTCACCCTAAGGACTCTTCAGCCTATGGACTCTTCACCCTAAGAACTATTCAGCCTATGAACTGTTCACACTAAGAACTCTTCAGTCTAAGAACTGTTAAGCCTATGGACTCATCAGCCTATGAACTCTTCACCCTATGGACACTTCAGCCTATGGATTCTTCACTCTAAGAAATCTTTAACCTATGGACTCTTCAGCCTATGGTCTCTTCAGCCTGTAAACTCTTCAGCCTATGGACTCTTCAACCTATGGACTCAACCCTAAGCACTCTTCAGTCTATGGACTCTTCACACTAAGAACAGTTCACACTTAGAACTCTTCAGCCTATGAACTCTTCACCCTAAGAACTCTTCAGACTATGGAATCTTCAGCCTATGGACTCTTCAGCCTAGAGACTCTTTAGCCTATGGACAATTCAGCCTATGAACTCTTCACCCTTAGAACTCTTCAGACTATCGAATCTTCAGCCTATAGACTCTTCAGCCTAGAGACTATTCAGGCTATGGACTCTTCAGCCTATAGACTCTTCATCCTATGGACATTTCAGCCCATGAACTCTTTACACTAAGAACTCTTCAGCCTATGGATTCTTCATCCTAAGAACTCTTCCGCATAAGAACTCTTCAGCCTATGGACTCTTCAGCCTATAAATTCTTCACACTTAGAACTCTTCAGCCTATGAATTCTTCATCCTAATAACTTAACTCTTCAGCCTATGGACTCTTCAGCCTATGGATTATTCAGCCTATGAACTATTTACCCTAAGAGCTCTTCAGCCTGTGAAGTCTTCAGCCTAAAAACTCTTCAGCCTATGAACTCTTCAGCCTATGAACTATTTACCCTGGAGAACTCTTCAGTCTGTGAACTCTTCACCCTAAGAACTCTTCAGCCTATGAACTCTTCAGCCTATGAACACATCAGTCTATGGACTATTCAGCCTATGAAGTTTTCACCCTAAGCACTCTTCAGCCTATGAACTCTTGACCATAAGAACTCTTCAGCCTATGGATTCTTCACCCTAAGAATTCTTCAGCCTATGAACTGTTCACTCTTAGAACTCTTCAGCCTAAGAACTGTTCAGCCTATGGCCTCTCAGCCTATGAATTCTTAACACTTAGAACTCTCCACCCTATGGACTCTTCACCCTAAGAATTCTTCAGCCTATGGACTCTTCAGCCTGTGAACTCTTCAGCCTATGGACTCTTCAGCCTATGGAAACTTCAGCCTATGAACACTTTACCTTAAGAACTCTTCAGCCTGTGAACTCTTCACCCTAAGAACTCTTCAGCCTATGGGTACTTCACCCTAAGAACCCTTCAGCCTATGAACTATTGAGGCTATTAGCTCTTCACCCTAAGAACTCTTCAGCCTATGAATTCTTCATCCTATGAACTCTTCAGCCTATGAACTCTTCACACTTAGAACTCTTGAGCCTATGAACTCTTCACTCTAAGAACTCTTCAGTCTATGGTCTCTTTTGGCTATGAACTCTTCCGCCTATAGACTCTTCAGCCTATGGTCATTTTAGCCTATGAACTCTTTACACTAAGAACTCCTCAGCCTATGGTCTCTTCACCCTAAGAACTCTTCAGCCTATGGATTTTTCAGCCTATGAACTCTTCACCCTATGGACACTTCAGCCTATGGATTCTTCACTCTATGAAATCTTTAGCCTATCGACTCTTCAGCCTATGGACTCTTCAGCTTGTGAACTCTTCAGCCTATGGACTCTTCAACATATGGACTCTTCACCCTAAGAACTATTCAGCCTATGGACTCTTCACCCTAAGAACAGTTCACCCTTAGAACTCTTCAGCCTATGAACTCTTCATCCTTAGAACTCTTCAGGCTATTATCACTTCAACCTAAGAATTCTTCAGCCTATGAACTCTTCACCCTAAAAACCTTTCAGCCTATGGACTCTTGAGCCTATGGACTCTTCAGCCTAGATACTCTTCAGCCTATGGACACTTCAGCCTATGAAATCTTTACACTAAGAACTCTTCAGCCTATGAACTCTTCACCCTAACAACTCTTCAGCCTATGGACTCGTCAGCCTATGAACTCTTCAGCCTATTGACTCTTCAGCCTATGGACTCTTCACCCTAAGAACTCTTCAGCCTATGGATTTTTCAGCCTATGAACTCTTCACCCTTAGAACTCTTCAGGCTATTATCTCTTCACCCTGAGAACTCTTCAGCCTATGAACTGTTCACCCTAATAACTCCTCAGCCTATGGACTCTTCAGGCTATGGAATCTTCAGCACATGAATTCTTTACCCTAAGAACACTTCAGCCTGTAAACTCTTCACGCTAAGAACTCTTCAGCCTATAGGCTCTTCACCCTAAGAACCCTTCAGCCTATGGACTCTTCAGCCATTGAACTCTTCCCCCTAAGAACTCTTCAGCCTATGAACTTTTCAACCTATGGAATCTTCAGCCTATGGACTTTTCACCCTAAGAACTCTTCAGCCTGTGAACTCTTCACACTAAGAACTCTTCAGCCTATCGACTCTTCAGCCTATGAACTCTTCACACTAAGAACTCTTCAGCCTATGGACTCTTCAACCTATGGAATCTTCAGCCTATGGACTTTTCACCCTAAGAACACTTTAGCCTATGGATTCATGAACCTATGAACGCTTCAGTCTATGAACTCTTCAGACTATGGACTCTTCAGCCTATGAATTATTCACCCTAAGATCTCTTCAGCCTATGAACTCTTTAACCTATGAACTCTTCAGCCTATGGACTCTTCACCCTAAGAACTCTTCAGCCTATGGACTCTTCAGCCTATGAACTCTGCATCCTATGAAATCTTCGACCTATGGACTTTTCACCCTAAGAACTCATTAGCCTATGGACAGTTCAGCCTATGAACCTTTCAGCCTATTGGACTCTTCAGCCTAACAACTCTTCAGCCTATCAACTCTTCACCCTAAGAACTCTTAAGCCTATGAACTTGTTACTCTAAGGACTCTTCAGACTATGAACTCTTCAGCCTATGGACTATTCAGCCTATGAAATCTTAAACCAATGGACTCTTCAACCTATGAACTCTTAAACCTATGAACTCTTCAGTCTATGAACTATTCAACCTATAGACTCTTCAGCCTATAAACTCTTGAGCCTATGGAGTCTTCACCCTAAGAACTATTCAGCGTATGAACTCTTCAGCCTATGAACTCTTCAGTCGATAAAATATGCACGCTAAGAACTCTTCAGCCTATGAACTCTTCACGATAAGAACTCTTCAGCCTATAAACTGTTCACCCTAAGAACTCTTCAGCCTATGAATTCTTCAGCCTATGGACTATTCAGTCTATGGACTTTTCATCCTAAAAACTCTACAGCCTATGAAATCTTCAGCCTATGAACTCTTCACACTAAGAACTCTTCAGCCTATGGACTCTTCAGCCTATGAACTCTTCAGCCTATGGACTCTTCAGCCTATGAAATCTTCACACTTAGAACTCTTCAGCCTATGAACTCTTCGCCTTAAGAACTCTTCAGCCTATGTACTCTTCACCCTAAGAACTCTTCAGTCTATGAACTGTTCACTCTTAGAACTCTTCAGCCTAAGAACTGTTCAGCCTATGGACTCTTCAGCCTATGAACTCTTCACGCTTAGAACTCTTCATCCTAAGAACTCTTCAGCCTATGGACTTTCAGCCTATGTACTCTTCGCCCTAAGAACTCTTCAGCCTATGGACTCTTCAGCCTATGAACTTTTCAGCCTATGGACTCTTCACACTAGGAACTCTTCAGCCTATCAACTCTTCACTCTATGAACTCTTCACTCTAAGAACTCTTCAGCCTATGGACTCTTCATCCTAAGAAATATTCAGCCTATGAACTGTTCACACTAAGAATTCTTCAGCCTAAGAACTGTTCAGCCTATTGACTCTGCAGCCTATGAACTCTTCACCATAAGAACTCTTCAGCCTATGGACTCTTCAGCCTATGAACTATTCACCCTATGGACACTTCAGCCTATGGACTCTTCACTCTAAGAAATCTTTAGCCTCTGGACTCTGCAACCTATTGGTTCTTCACCCTAAGAACTCTTCAGCCTATGGACTCTTCGCCCAAAGAACAGTTCACCCTTAGAACTCTTCAGGCTATTATCACTTCAACCTAAGAATTCTTCAACCTATGAACTCTTCACCCTAAGAACTCTTCAGACTATGGAATTTTCTGCCTATGGACTCTTCAGCCTAGAGACTCTTCAGCCTATGGACACTTCCGCCTATGAACTCTTCACACTAATAAATCTTCAGCCTATGAACTATGCACCATAACAACTCTTCAGCCTATGGATTCGTCAGCCTATGAACTCTTCAGCCTATTGACTCTTCAGCCTATGGACTCTTCACCCTAAGAACTCTTCAGCCTATAGATTTTCAGCCTATGAACTCTTCAACCTTAGAACTTTCAGGCTATTATCTCTTCACCCTGAGAACTCTTCAGCCTGTGAACTCTTCACCCTAAGAACTCTTCAGCCTATGGACTCTTCACCCTAAGAACTCTTCAGCGTATGGACTCTTCAGCCTATGGAAACTTCAGTCTATGAACACTTTACCTTAAGAACACTTCAGTCTGTGACCTCTTCACTCTAAGAACTCTTCAGCCTATGGGCTCTTCACCCTAAGAACTATTCAGCCTGTGGATTTTAAGCCTATGAACTCTTCAACCTATGGACTCTTCACCCTAAGAACTCTTCAGCCTATGGACTCTTCACGCTATTAGTTCTTCACCCCTAAGAAATCTTCAGCCTATGAATTATTCACCCTAAGAACTCTTCAGACTATGAACTCTTAAACTTAAGAACTCTTCAGCCTATAGACTCATCACCCTAAGAATTCTTCAGTCTATGAACTGTTCACTCTTAGAAATCTTCAGCCTAAGAACTGTTCAGCCTATGGACTCTTCAACCTATGAACTCTTCAACCTATGGACTCTTCAGCCTATCGACTCTTCAGCCTATGAACTCTTTACCCTAAGAACTTTTCAGCCTGGGAATTCTTCACACTAAGAACTCTTCAGCCTATGGATTCATCAACCTATGAACGCTTCAGTCTATGAACTCTTCAGCCTATGGATTCTTATGCTTATGAACTCTGCAGCCTATGAAATCTTCAACCTATGGACTCTTCACCCTAAGAACTCATCAGCCTATAGACAGTTGAGCCTATGGTCTCTTCAGCCTATGGACTCTTCAGCCTATGAACTCTTTACCCTAAGAACTCTTCAGCCTATGAACTCTTCAGCCTATGAACTCGTTACTCTAAGAACTCTTCAGACTATGAACTCGTCAGCCTATGAACTCTTCAGCCTATGGACTCTTCACCCTAAGAACTCTTCAGCCTATGGATTTTTCAGCCTATGAACTCTTCACCCTTAGAACTCTTCAGGCTATTATCTCTTCACCCTGAGAACTCTTCAGCCTATGAACTGTTCACCCTAAGAACTCCTCAGCCTATGGACTCTTCAGGCTATGGAATCTTCAGCACATGAATTCTTTACCCTAAGAACACTTCAGCCTGTAAACTCTTCACGCTAAGAACTCTTCAGCCTATAGGCTCTTCACCCTAAGAACCCTTCAGCCTATGGACTCTTCAGCCATTGAACTCTTCCCCCTAAGAACTCTTCAGCCTATGAACTTTTCAACCTATGGAATCTTCAGCCTATGGACTTTTCACCCTAAGAAAACTTCAGCCTATGGACTCTTTAGTCTATGGAATCTTCAGCCTATGAACTCTTTACCCTAAGAACTCTTCAGCCTGTGAACTCTTCACACTAAGAACTCTTCAGCCTATCGACTCTTCAGCCTATGAACTCTTCACACTAAGAACTCTTCAGCCTATGAACTCTTCAACCTATGGAATCTTCAGCCTATGGACTTTTCACCCTAAGAACACTTTAGCCTATGGATTCATGAACCTATGAACGCTTCAGTCTATGAACTCTTCAGACTATGGACTCTTCAGCCTATGAATTATTCACCCTAAGATCTCTTCAGCCTATGAACTCTTTAACCTATGAACTCTTCAGCCTATGGACTCTTCACCCTAAGAACTCTTCAGCCTATGGACTCTTCAGCCTATGAACTCTGCATCCTATGAAATCTTCGACCTATGGACTTTTCACCCTAAGAACTCATTAGCCTATGGACAGTTCAGCCTATGAACCTTTCATCCTATTGGACTCTTCAGCCTAACAACTCTTCAGCCTATCAACTCTTCACCCTAAGAACTCTTAAGCCTATGAACTTGTTACTCTAAGGACTCTTCAGACTATGAACTCTTCAGCCTATGGACTATTCAGCCTATGAAATCTTAAACCAATGGACTCTTCAACCTATGAACTCTTAAACCTATGAACTCTTCAGTCTATGAACTATTCAACCTATAGACTCTTCAGCCTATAAACTCTTGAGCCTATGGAGTCTTCACCCTAAGAACTATTCAGCGTATGAACTCTTCAGCCTATGAACTCTTCAGTCGATAAAATATGCACGCTAAGAACTCTTCAGCCTATGAACTCTTCACGATAAGAACTCTTCAGCCTATAAACTGTTCACCCTAAGAACTCTTCAGCCTGTGAATTCTTCAGCCTATGGACTATTCAGTCTATGGACTTTTCATCCTAAAAACTCTACAGCCTATGAAATCTTCAGCCTATGAACTCTTCACACTAAGAACTCTTCAGCCTATGGACTCTTCAGCCTATGAACTCTTCAGCCTATGGACTCTTCAGCCTATGAAATCTTCACACTTAGAACTCTTCAGCCTATGAACTCTTCGCCTTAAGAACTCTTCAGCCTATGTACTCTTCACCCTAAGAACTCTTCAGTCTATGAACTGTTCACTCTTAGAACTCTTCAGCCTAAGAACTGTTCAGCCTATGGACTCTTCAGCCTATGAACTCTTCACGCTTAGAACTCTTCATCCTAAGAACTCTTCAGCCTATGGACTTTCAGCCTATGTACTCTTCGCCCTAAGAACTCTTCAGCCTATGGACTCTTCAGCCTATGAACTTTTCAGCCTATGGACTCTTCACACTAGGAACTCTTCAGCCTATCAACTCTTCACTCTATGAACTCTTCACTCTAAGAACTCTTCAGCCTATGGACTCTTCATCCTAAGAAATATTCAGCCTATGAACTGTTCACACTAAGAATTCTTCAGCCTAAGAACTGTTCAGCCTATTGACTCTGCAGCCTATGAACTCTTCACCATAAGAACTCTTCAGCCTATGGACTCTTCAGCCTATGAACTATTCACCCTATGGACACTTCAGCCTATGGACTCTTCACTCTAAGAAATCTTTAGCCTCTGGACTCTGCAACCTATTGGTTCTTCACCCTAAGAACTCTTCAGCCTATGGACTCTTCGCCCAAAGAACAGTTCACCCTTAGAACTCTTCAGGCTATTATCACTTCAACCTAAGAATTCTTCAACCTATGAACTCTTCACCCTAAGAACTCTTCAGACTATGGAATTTTCTGCCTATGGACTCTTCAGCCTAGAGACTCTTCAGCCTATGGACACTTCCGCCTATGAACTCTTCACACTAATAAATCTTCAGCCTATGAACTATGCACCATAACAACTCTTCAGCCTATGGATTCGTCAGCCTATGAACTCTTCAGCCTATTGACTCTTCAGCCTATGGACTCTTCACCCTAAGAACTCTTCAGCCTATAGATTTTCAGCCTATGAACTCTTCAACCTTAGAACTTTCAGGCTATTATCTCTTCACCCTGAGAACTCTTCAGCCTGTGAACTCTTCACCCTAAGAACTCTTCAGCCTATGGACTCTTCACCCTAAGAACTCTTCAGCGTATGGACTCTTCAGCCTATGGAAACTTCAGTCTATGAACACTTTACCTTAAGAACACTTCAGTCTGTGACCTCTTCACTCTAAGAACTCTTCAGCCTATGGGCTCTTCACCCTAAGAACTATTCAGCCTGTGGATTTTAAGCCTATGAACTCTTCAACCTATGGACTCTTCACCCTAAGAACTCTTCAGCCTATGGACTCTTCACGCTATTAGTTCTTCACCCCTAAGAAATCTTCAGCCTATGAATTATTCACCCTAAGAACTCTTCAGACTATGAACTCTTAAACTTAAGAACTCTTCAGCCTATAGACTCATCACCCTAAGAATTCTTCAGTCTATGAACTGTTCACTCTTAGAAATCTTCAGCCTAAGAACTGTTCAGCCTATGGACTCTTCAACCTATGAACTCTTCAACCTATGGACTCTTCAGCCTATCGACTCTTCAGCCTATGAACTCTTTACCCTAAGAACTTTTCAGCCTGGGAATTCTTCACACTAAGAACTCTTCAGCCTATGGATTCATCAACCTATGAACGCTTCAGTCTATGAACTCTTCAGCCTATGGATTCTTATGCTTATGAACTCTGCAGCCTATGAAATCTTCAACCTATGGACTCTTCACCCTAAGAACTCATCAGCCTATAGACAGTTGAGCCTATGGTCTCTTCAGCCTATGGACTCTTCAGCCTATGAACTCTTTACCCTAAGAACTCTTCAGCCTATGAACTCTTCAGCCTATGAACTCGTTACTCTAAGAACTCTTCAGACTATGAACTCGTCAGCCTATGAACTCTTCAGCCTATGGACTCTTCAGCCTATGAAATCTTCAACCAATGGACTCTTCAACCTATGAAATCTTCAGACTATGAACTCTTCAGTCTATGAACTATTCACCCAATAGACTCTTCAGCCTATGAATTCTTGAGCCTATGGACTCTTCACCCTAAGAACTCTTCAGCGTATGAACTCTTCAGCCTATGAACTCTTCAGTTTATAAAATCTGCACCCTAAGAACTCTTTAGCCTATGAACTCTTCACGATAAGAACTCTTCAGCCTGAGGACTCTTCACCCTAAGAACTGTTCAGCCTATGGACTCTTCAGCCTATGAATTCTTCAGTCTATGGTCTATTCGGCCTATGGACTTTTCATCCTAAAATCTCTACAGCCTATGAAATCTTCATCCTATTGACACTTCAGCCTATGAACTCTTCACACTAAGAACTCTTCAGCCTATGGACTCTTCACCCTAAGAACTCTTCAGCCTATGGACTCTTCAGCCTGTGAAATCTTCAGCCTATGGACTCTTCAGCATATGGACTCTTCAGCCTATGGGCTCTTCACCCTAAGAACTCTTCATCCTATGGACTCTTCACCCTAAGAACTCTTCATCCTATGAACTCTTCACCCTAAATACCCTTCAGCCTATGGATTATTCAGCCTATGGACTCTTCAACCTAAGAACTCTTCAGCCTATGAACTCTTCAACCTATGGCCTCTTCAGCTTATGGACTCTTCCCCCTATGAACTCTTCAGTCTATGAAATCTTCACCCTAAGAAATCTTCAGCCTATGAACTCTTCAACCTATGGACTCTTCACACTAAGAACTGATCAACCTATGGACTCTTCAGCCTATGAATTCTTCCGCCTGTGGGCTCTTCACCCTAAGAACTCTTCAGCCTATGGACTCTTCAGACTATGAAATCTTCACACTTAGAACTCTTCAGCCTATGGACTCTTCACCCTAAGAACTCTTCAGGCTGTGAACTGTTCACTCTTAGAACACTTCAGCGTAAGAACTGTTCAACCTATGGACTCTTCAGCCTATGAACTCTTCAGGCTTAGAACACTTCAGCGTACGAACTCTTCACCCTAAGAACTCTTCAGCCTATGGACTCTTCAGCCTATGAACTATTCACCCTATGGACACTTCAGCCTATGGACTCTTCACTCTAAGAAATCTTTAGCCTCTGGACTCTGCAACCTATTGGTTCTTCACCCTAAGAACTCTTCAGCCTATGGACTCTTCGCCCAAAGAACAGTTCACCCTTAGAACTCTTCAGGCTATTATCACTTCAACCTAAGAATTCTTCAACCTATGAACTCTTCACCCTAAGAACTCTTCAGACTATGGAATTTTCTGCCTATGGACTCTTCAGCCTAGAGACTCTTCAGCCTATGGACACTTCCGCCTATGAACTCTTCACACTAATAAATCTTCAGCCTATGAACTATGCACCATAACAACTCTTCAGCCTATGGATTCGTCAGCCTATGAACTCTTCAGCCTATTGACTCTTCAGCCTATGGACTCTTCACCCTAAGAACTCTTCAGCCTATAGATTTTCAGCCTATGAACTCTTCAACCTTAGAACTTTCAGGCTATTATCTCTTCACCCTGAGAACTCTTCAGCCTGTGAACTCTTCACCCTAAGAACTCTTCAGCCTATGGACTCTTCACCCTAAGAACTCTTCAGCGTATGGACTCTTCAGCCTATGGAAACTTCAGTCTATGAACACTTTACCTTAAGAACACTTCAGTCTGTGACCTCTTCACTCTAAGAACTCTTCAGCCTATGGGCTCTTCACCCTAAGAACTATTCAGCCTGTGGATTTTAAGCCTATGAACTCTTCAACCTATGGACTCTTCACCCTAAGAACTCTTCAGCCTATGGACTCTTCACGCTATTAGTTCTTCACCCCTAAGAAATCTTCAGCCTATGAATTATTCACCCTAAGAACTCTTCAGACTATGAACTCTTAAACTTAAGAACTCTTCAGCCTATAGACTCATCACCCTAAGAATTCTTCAGTCTATGAACTGTTCACTCTTAGAAATCTTCAGCCTAAGAACTGTTCAGCCTATGGACTCTTCAACCTATGAACTCTTCAACCTATGGACTCTTCAGCCTATCGACTCTTCAGCCTATGAACTCTTTACCCTAAGAACTTTTCAGCCTGGGAATTCTTCACACTAAGAACTCTTCAGCCTATGGATTCATCAACCTATGAACGCTTCAGTCTATGAACTCTTCAGCCTATGGATTCTTATGCTTATGAACTCTGCAGCCTATGAAATCTTCAACCTATGGACTCTTCACCCTAAGAACTCATCAGCCTATAGACAGTTGAGCCTATGGTCTCTTCAGCCTATGGACTCTTCAGCCTATGAACTCTTTACCCTAAGAACTCTTCAGCCTATGAACTCTTCAGCCTATGAACTCGTTACTCTAAGAACTCTTCAGACTATGAACTCGTCAGCCTATGAACTCTTCAGCCTATGGACTCTTCACCCTAAGAACTCTTCAGCCTATGGATTTTTCAGCCTATGAACTCTTCACCCTTAGAACTCTTCAGGCTATTATCTCTTCACCCTGAGAACTCTTCAGCCTATGAACTGTTCACCCTAAGAACTCCTCAGCCTATGGACTCTTCAGGCTATGGAATCTTCAGCACATGAATTCTTTACCCTAAGAACACTTCAGCCTGTAAACTCTTCACGCTAAGAACTCTTCAGCCTATAGGCTCTTCACCCTAAGAACCCTTCAGCCTATGGACTCTTCAGCCATTGAACTCTTCCCCCTAAGAACTCTTCAGCCTATGAACTTTTCAACCTATGGAATCTTCAGCCTATGGACTTTTCACCCTAAGAAAACTTCAGCCTATGGACTCTTTAGTCTATGGAATCTTCAGCCTATGAACTCTTTACCCTAAGAACTCTTCAGCCTGTGAACTCTTCACACTAAGAACTCTTCAGCCTATCGACTCTTCAGCCTATGAACTCTTCACACTAAGAACTCTTCAGCCTATGAACTCTTCAACCTATGGAATCTTCAGCCTATGGACTTTTCACCCTAAGAACACTTTAGCCTATGGATTCATGAACCTATGAACGCTTCAGTCTATGAACTCTTCAGACTATGGACTCTTCAGCCTATGAATTATTCACCCTAAGATCTCTTCAGCCTATGAACTCTTTAACCTATGAACTCTTCAGCCTATGGACTCTTCACCCTAAGAACTCTTCAGCCTATGGACTCTTCAGCCTATGAACTCTGCATCCTATGAAATCTTCGACCTATGGACTTTTCACCCTAAGAACTCATTAGCCTATGGACAGTTCAGCCTATGAACCTTTCATCCTATTGGACTCTTCAGCCTAACAACTCTTCAGCCTATCAACTCTTCACCCTAAGAACTCTTAAGCCTATGAACTTGTTACTCTAAGGACTCTTCAGACTATGAACTCTTCAGCCTATGGACTATTCAGCCTATGAAATCTTAAACCAATGGACTCTTCAACCTATGAACTCTTAAACCTATGAACTCTTCAGTCTATGAACTATTCAACCTATAGACTCTTCAGCCTATAAACTCTTGAGCCTATGGAGTCTTCACCCTAAGAACTATTCAGCGTATGAACTCTTCAGCCTATGAACTCTTCAGTCGATAAAATATGCACGCTAAGAACTCTTCAGCCTATGAACTCTTCACGATAAGAACTCTTCAGCCTATAAACTGTTCACCCTAAGAACTCTTCAGCCTGTGAATTCTTCAGCCTATGGACTATTCAGTCTATGGACTTTTCATCCTAAAAACTCTACAGCCTATGAAATCTTCAGCCTATGAACTCTTCACACTAAGAACTCTTCAGCCTATGGACTCTTCAGCCTATGAACTCTTCAGCCTATGGACTCTTCAGCCTATGAAATCTTCACACTTAGAACTCTTCAGCCTATGAACTCTTCGCCTTAAGAACTCTTCAGCCTATGTACTCTTCACCCTAAGAACTCTTCAGTCTATGAACTGTTCACTCTTAGAACTCTTCAGCCTAAGAACTGTTCAGCCTATGGACTCTTCAGCCTATGAACTCTTCACGCTTAGAACTCTTCATCCTAAGAACTCTTCAGCCTATGGACTTTCAGCCTATGTACTCTTCGCCCTAAGAACTCTTCAGCCTATGGACTCTTCAGCCTATGAACTTTTCAGCCTATGGACTCTTCACACTAGGAACTCTTCAGCCTATCAACTCTTCACTCTATGAACTCTTCACTCTAAGAACTCTTCAGCCTATGGACTCTTCATCCTAAGAAATATTCAGCCTATGAACTGTTCACACTAAGAATTCTTCAGCCTAAGAACTGTTCAGCCTATTGACTCTGCAGCCTATGAACTCTTCACCATAAGAACTCTTCAGCCTATGGACTCTTCAGCCTATGAACTATTCACCCTATGGACACTTCAGCCTATGGACTCTTCACTCTAAGAAATCTTTAGCCTCTGGACTCTGCAACCTATTGGTTCTTCACCCTAAGAACTCTTCAGCCTATGGACTCTTCGCCCAAAGAACAGTTCACCCTTAGAACTCTTCAGGCTATTATCACTTCAACCTAAGAATTCTTCAACCTATGAACTCTTCACCCTAAGAACTCTTCAGACTATGGAATTTTCTGCCTATGGACTCTTCAGCCTAGAGACTCTTCAGCCTATGGACACTTCCGCCTATGAACTCTTCACACTAATAAATCTTCAGCCTATGAACTATGCACCATAACAACTCTTCAGCCTATGGATTCGTCAGCCTATGAACTCTTCAGCCTATTGACTCTTCAGCCTATGGACTCTTCACCCTAAGAACTCTTCAGCCTATAGATTTTCAGCCTATGAACTCTTCAACCTTAGAACTTTCAGGCTATTATCTCTTCACCCTGAGAACTCTTCAGCCTGTGAACTCTTCACCCTAAGAACTCTTCAGCCTATGGACTCTTCACCCTAAGAACTCTTCAGCGTATGGACTCTTCAGCCTATGGAAACTTCAGTCTATGAACACTTTACCTTAAGAACACTTCAGTCTGTGACCTCTTCACTCTAAGAACTCTTCAGCCTATGGGCTCTTCACCCTAAGAACTATTCAGCCTGTGGATTTTAAGCCTATGAACTCTTCAACCTATGGACTCTTCACCCTAAGAACTCTTCAGCCTATGGACTCTTCACGCTATTAGTTCTTCACCCCTAAGAAATCTTCAGCCTATGAATTATTCACCCTAAGAACTCTTCAGACTATGAACTCTTAAACTTAAGAACTCTTCAGCCTATAGACTCATCACCCTAAGAATTCTTCAGTCTATGAACTGTTCACTCTTAGAAATCTTCAGCCTAAGAACTGTTCAGCCTATGGACTCTTCAACCTATGAACTCTTCAACCTATGGACTCTTCAGCCTATCGACTCTTCAGCCTATGAACTCTTTACCCTAAGAACTTTTCAGCCTGGGAATTCTTCACACTAAGAACTCTTCAGCCTATGGATTCATCAACCTATGAACGCTTCAGTCTATGAACTCTTCAGCCTATGGATTCTTATGCTTATGAACTCTGCAGCCTATGAAATCTTCAACCTATGGACTCTTCACCCTAAGAACTCATCAGCCTATAGACAGTTGAGCCTATGGTCTCTTCAGCCTATGGACTCTTCAGCCTATGAACTCTTTACCCTAAGAACTCTTCAGCCTATGAACTCTTCAGCCTATGAACTCGTTACTCTAAGAACTCTTCAGACTATGAACTCGTCAGCCTATGAACTCTTCAGCCTATGGACTCTTCAGCCTATGAAATCTTCAACCAATGGACTCTTCAACCTATGAACTCTTCAGACTATGAACTCTTCAGTCTATGAACTATTCACCCAATAGACTCTTCAGCCTATGAATTCTTGAGCCTATGGACTCTTCACCCTAAGAACTCTTCAGCGTATGAACTCTTCAGCCTATGAACTCTTCAGTTTATAAAATCTGCACCCTAAGAACTCTTTAGCCTATGAACTCTTCACGATAAGAACTCTTCAGCCTGAGGACTCTTCACCCTAAGAACTGTTCAGCCTATGGACTCTTCAGCCTATGAATTCTTCAGTCTATGGTCTATTCGGCCTATGGACTTTTCATCCTAAAATCTCTACAGCCTATGAAATCTTCATCCTATTGACACTTCAGCCTATGAACTCTTCACACTAAGAACTCTTCAGCCTATGGACTCTTCACCCTAAGAACTCTTCAGCCTATGGACTCTTCAGCCTGTGAAATCTTCAGCCTATGGACTCTTCAGCATATGGACTCTTCAGCCTATGGGCTCTTCACCCTAAGAACTCTTCATCCTATGGACTCTTCACCCTAAGAACTCTTCATCCTATGAACTCTTCACCCTAAATACCCTTCAGCCTATGGATTATTCAGCCTATGGACTCTTCAACCTAAGAACTCTTCAGCCTATGAACTCTTCAACCTATGGCCTCTTCAGCTTATGGACTCTTCCCCCTATGAACTCTTCAGTCTATGAAATCTTCACCCTAAGAAATCTTCAGCCTATGAACTCTTCAACCTATGGACTCTTCACACTAAGAACTGATCAACCTATGGACTCTTCAGCCTATGAATTCTTCCGCCTGTGGGCTCTTCACCCTAAGAACTCTTCAGCCTATGGACTCTTCAGACTATGAAATCTTCACACTTAGAACTCTTCAGCCTATGGACTCTTCACCCTAAGAACTCTTCAGGCTGTGAACTGTTCACTCTTAGAACACTTCAGCGTAAGAACTGTTCAACCTATGGACTCTTCAGCCTATGAACTCTTCAGGCTTAGAACACTTCAGCGTACGAACTCTTCACCCTAAGAACTCTTCAGCCTATGGACTTTCAGCCTATGTACTCTTCAACCTATGGACTCTTCAGCATATGGACTCTTCGCCCTAAGAACTCTTCAGCCTATGTACTCTTCATCCTATGAACTTTTAAGCCTATGGACACTTCAGCCTATGGATTCTTCACTCTAAGAAATCTTTAGACTATGGACTCTTCACCCTAAGAACAGTTCACCCTTAGAACTCTTCAGCATACGAACTCTTCACCCCTAGAACTCTTCAGGCTATTATCACTTCAACCTAAGAATTCTTCAGCCTATGAAGTCTTCACCCTAAGAACTCTTCAGACTATGGAATCTTCAGCCTATGGACTCTTCAGCCTAGAGACACTTCAGCCTATGGACACTTCAGCCTATGAACTCTTCACACTAAGAACTCTTCAGCCTATGAACTCTGCAGCCTAACAAAACTTAAGCCTATGGACTCGTCAGCCTATGAACTCTTCAGCCTATTGACTCTTCAGCCTATGGACTCTTCACCCTAAGAACTCTTCAGCCTATGGACTTTTCAGCCTATGAACTCTTCACCCTTAGAACTATTCAGGCTATTATCTCTTCACCCTGAGAACTCTTCAGCCTGTGAACTCTTCACCCTAAAAACTCTTCAGCCTATGGACTCTTCACCCTAAGAACTCTTCAGCCTATGGAATTCTTCATACTTAGAACTCTTCAGCCTATGAACTCTTAACCCTAAGAACTCTTCAGCCTGTGAACTCTTCAGCATATGAACTCTTTACCCTGGAGAACTCTTCAGCCTGTGAACTCTTAACGCTAAGAACTCTTCAGCCTATGAATTCTTCAGCCTATGAACTCTTCAGCCTATGAACTCTTCACCCTAAGCACTCTTCAGCCTATGAACTCTTCACCATAAGAATTTTTCAGCCTATGAAATCTTCACCCTAAGAACTATTCAGCCTATGAACTGTTCACTCTTAGAACTCTTCAGCCTAAGAACTGTTCAACGTATGGACTCTTCAGCCTATGGACTCTTCACCCTAAGAACTCTTCAGCCTATGAATTCTTCAGCCTCTGGTCTATTCAGTCTATGGACTTTTCATCCTAAAAACTCTACAGCCTATGAAATCTTCAGCCTATGAACTCTTCACACTAAGAACTCTTCAGCCTATGGACTCTTCAGCCTATGAACTCTTCAGCCTATGTACTCTTCACCCTAAGAATCCTTCAGTCTATGAACTGTTCACTCTTAGAACTCTTCAGCCTAAGAACTGTTCAGCCTATGGACTCTTCAGCCTATGAACTCTTCACGCTTAGAACTCTTCATCCTAAGCACTCTTCAGCCTATGGAATTTCAGCCTATGTACTATTCGCCCTAAGAATTCTTCAGCCTATGGACTCTTCAGCCTATGAACATTCAGCCTATGGACTCTTCACACTAGGAACTCTTCAGCCTATCAACTCTTCACTCTATGAACTCTTCACTCTAAGAACTCTTCAGCCTATGGACTCTTCACCCTAAGAAATATTCAGCCTATGAACTGTTCACACTAAGAATTCTTCAGCCTAAGAACTGTTCAGCCTATTGACTCTTCAGCCTATGAACTCTTCACCATAAGAACTCTTCAGCCTATGGACTCTTCAGCCTATGGACTCTTCAGCCTAGATACTCTTCAGCCTATGGACACTTCAGCCTATGAACTCTTTACATTAAGAACTCTTCAGCCTATGAATTCTTCACCCTAACAACTCTTCAGCCTATGGACTCGTCAGCCTATGAACTCTTCAGCCTATTGACTCTTCAGCCTATGGACTCTTCACCCTAAGAACTCTTCAGCCTATGGATTTTTCAGCCTATGAACTCTTCACCCTTAGAACTCTTCAGGCTATTATCTCTTCACCCTGAGAACTCTTCAGCCTATGAACTCTTCACCCTAAGAACTCTTCAGCCTATGGAGTCTTCAGGCTATGGAATCTTCAGCACATGAATTCTTTACCCTAAGAAAAATTCAGCCTGTAAACTCTTCACGCTAAGAACTCTTCAGCCTATAGGCTCTTCACCCTAAGAATCCTTCAGCCTATGGACTCTTCAGCCATTGAACTCTTCACCCTAAGAACTCTTCAGCCTATGAACTTTTCAACCTATGGAATCTTCAGCCTATGGACTTTTCACCCTAAGAACACTTCAGCCTGTGGACTCTTCAACCTATGAACTCTTCAGCCTATAGACTCTTCAGCCTATGGATTCTTCAGCCTATGAACTCTTTACCCTAAGAACTCTTCAGCCTGTGAACTCTTCACACTAAGAACTCTTCAGCCTATGGACTCTTCAGCCTATGAACTCTTCACACAAAGAACTCTTCAGCCTATGAACTCTTCAACCTATGGAATCTTCAGCCTATGGACTTTTCACCCTAAGAACACTTCAGACTATGGATTCATGAACCTATGAACGCTTCAGTCTATGAACTCTTCAGACTATGGACTCTTCAGCCTATGAATTATTCACCCTAAGAACTCTTCAGCCTATGAACTCTTTAACCTATGGACTCTTCAGCCTATGAACTCTGCAGCCTATGAAATCTTCAACCTATGGACTTTTCACCCTAAGAACTCATTAGCCTATGGACATTTCAGCCTATGAACCTTTCAGCCTATTGGACTCTTCAGCCTAACAACTCTTCAGCCTATCAACTCTTCACCCTAAGAACTCTTCAGCCTATGAACTTGTTACTCTAAGAACTCTTCAGACTATGAACTCTTCAGCCTATGAACTCCTCATCCTATGGACTATTCAGCCTATGAAATCATAAACCAATGGACTCTTCAACCTATGAACTCTTAAACCTATGAACTCTTCAGTCTATGAACTATTCAGCCTATAGACTCTTCAGCCTATAAACTCTTGAGCCTATGGAGTCTTCACCCTAAGAACTATTCAGCGTATGAACTCTTCAGCCTATGAACTCTTCAGTCGATAAAATATGCACGCTAAGGACTCTTCAGCCTATGAACTCTTCACGATAAGAACTCTTCAGCCTATAAACTGTTCACCCTAAGAACTCTTCAGCCTATGAATTCTTCAGCCTATGGACTATTCAGTCTATGGACTTTTCATCCTAAAAACTCTACAGCCTATGAAATCTTCAGCCTATGAACTCTTCACACTAAGAACTCTTCAGCCTAAGGACTCTTCAGCCTATGAACTCTTCAGCCTATGGACTCTTCAGCCTATGAAATCTTCACACTTAGAACTCTTCAGCCTATGATCTCTTCGCCTTAAGAACTCTTCAGCCTATGTACTCTTCACCCTAAGAACTCTTCAGTCTATGAACTGTTCACTCTTAGAACTCTTCAGCCTAAGAACTGTTCAGCCTATGGACTCTTCAGCCTATGAACTCTTCACGCTTAGAACTCTTCATCCTAAGAACTCTTCAGCCTATGGATTTTCAGCCTATGTACTCTTCGCCCTAAGAACTCTTCAGCCTATGGACTCTTCAGCCTATGAACTTTTCAGCCTATGGACTCTTCACACTAGGAACTCTTCAGCCTATCAACTCTTCACTCTATGAACTCTTCACTCTAAGAACTCTTCAGCCTATGGACTCTTCATCCTAAGAAATATTCAGCCTATGAACTGTTCACACTAAGAATTCTTCAGCCTAAGAACTGTTCAGCCTATTGACTCTTCAGCCTATGAACTCTTCACCATAAGAACTCTTCAGCCTATGGACTCTTCAGCCTAGATACTCTTCATCCTATGGACACTTCAGCCTATGAACTCTTTACATTAAGAACTCTTCAGCCTATGAACTCTTCACCCTAACAACTCTTCAGCCTATGGACTCGTCAGCCTATGAACTCTTCAGCTTATTGACTCTTCAGTCTATGGACTCTTCCCCCTAAGAACTCTTCAGCCTATGGATTTTTCAGCCTATGAACTCTTCACCCTTAGAGCTCTTCAGGCTATTATCTCTTCACCCTGAGAACTCTTCAGCCTATGAACTCTTCACCCTAAGAACTCTTCAGCCTATGGACTCTTCAGGCTATGGAATCTTCAGCACATGAATTCTTTACCCTAAGAACACTTCAGCCTGTAAATCCTTCACGCTAAGAACTCTCCAGCCTATAGGCTCTTCACCCTAAGAATCCTTCAGCCTATGGACTATTCAGCCATTGAACTCTTCACCCTAAGAACTCTTCAGCCTATGAACTTTTCAACCTATGGAATCTTCAGCCTATGGACTTTTCACCCTAAGAACACTTCAGCCTGTGGACTCTTCAACCTATGAACTCTTCAGCCTACGGACTCTTCAGCCTATGGATTCTTCAGCCTATGAACTCTTTACCCTAAGAACTCTTCAGCCTGTGAACTCTTCACACTAAGAATTCTTCAGCCTATGGACTCTTCAGCCTATGAACTCTTCACCCTAAGAACACTTCTGCCTATGGATTCATGAAACTATGAACGCTTCAGTCTATGAACTCTTCAGACTATGGACTCTTCAGCCTATGAATTATTCACCCTAAGAACTCTTCAGCCTATGAACTCTTTAACCTATGGACTCTTCAACCTATGGACTCTTCACCCTAAGAACTCTTCAGCCTATGGATTCTTCAGCCTATGAACTCTGCAGCCTATGAAATCTTCAACCTATGGACCTTTCACCCTAAGAACTCATTAGCCTATGAACCTTTCAGCCTATTGGACTCTTCAGCCTAACAACTCTTCAGCCTATCAACTCTTCACCCTAAGAACTCTTCAGCCTATGAACTTGTTACTCTAAGAACTCTTCAGACTATGAACTCTTCAGCCTATGAACTCTTCAGCCTATGGACTATTCAGCCTATGAAATCTTAAACCAATGGACTCTTCAACCTATGAACTCTTAAACCTATGAACTCTTCAGTCTATGAACTTTTTAGCCTATAGACTCTTCAGCCTATAAAATCTTGAGCCTATGGAGTCTTCACCCTAAGAACTATTCAGCGTATGAACTCTTCAGCCTATGAACTCTTCAGTCGATAAAATATGCACGCTAAGAACTCTTCAGCCTATGAACTCTTCACGATAAGAACTCTTCAGCCTATAAACTGTTCACCCTAAGAACTCTTCAGCCTATGAATTCTTTAGCCTATGGACTATTCAGTCTATGGACTTTTCATCCTAAAAACTCTACAGCCTATGAAATCTTCAGCCTATGAACTCTTCACCCTAAGAACTGTTCAGCCTATGGACTCTTCAGCCTATGAATTCTTCAGTCTATGGTCTATTCGGCCTATGGACTTTTCATCCTAAAATCTCTACAGCCTATGAAATCTTCATCCTATTGACACTTCAGCCTATGAACTCTTCACACTAAGAACTCTTCAGCCTATGGACTCTTCAGCCTGTGAAATCTTCAGCCTATGGACTCTTCAGCATATGGACTCTTCAGCCTATGGGCTCTTCACCCTAAGAACTCTTCATCCTATGGACTCTTCACCCTAAGAACTCTTCATCCTATGAACTCTTCACCCTAAATACCCTTCAGCCTATGGATTCTTCAGCCTATGGACTCTTCAACCTAAGAACTCTTCAGCCTATGAACTCTTCAACCTATGGCCTCTTCAGCTTATGGACTCTTCACCCCATGAACTCTTCAGTCTATGAAATCTTCACCCTAAGAAATCTTCAGCCTATGAACTCTTCAACCTATGGACTCTTCACACTAAGAACTGATCAACCTATGGACTCTTCAGCCTATGAATTCTTCAGCCTGTGGGCTCTTCACCCTAAGAACTCTTCAGCCTATGGACTCTTCAGACTATGAAATCTTCACACTTAGAACTCTTCAGCCTATGGACTCTTCACCCTAAGAACTCTTCAGGCTATGAACTGTTCACTCTTAGAACACTTCAGCGTAAGAACTGTTCAACCTATGGACTCTTCAGCCTATGAACTCTTCAGGCTTAGAACACTTCAGCCTATGAACTCTTCACCCTAAGAACTCTTCAGCCTATGGACTTTCAGCCTATGTACTCTTCAACCTATGGACTCTTCAGCATATGGACTCTTCGCCCTAAGAACTCTTCAGCCTATGTACTCTTCATCCTATGAACTTTTAAGCCTTTGGACACTTCAGCCTATGGATTCTTCACTCTAAGAAATCTTTAGACTATGGACTCTTCACCCTAAGAACAGTTCGCCCTTAGAACTCTTCAGCATATGAACTCTTCACCCCTAGAACTCTTCAGGCTATTATCACTTCAACCTAAGAATTCTTCAGCCTATGAAGTCTTCACCCTAAGAACTCTTCAGACTATGGAATCTTCAGCCTATGGACTCTTCAGCCTAGAGACACTTCAGCCTATGGACACTTCAGCCTATGAACTCTTCACACTAAGAACTCTTCAGCCTATGAACTCTGCAGCCTAACAAAACTTCAGCCTATGGACTCGTCAGCCTATGAACTCTTCAGCCTATTGACTCTTCAGCCTATGGACTCTTCACCCTAAGAACTCTTCAGCCTATGGACTTTTCAGCCTATGAACTCTTCACCCTTAGAACTATTCAGGCTATTATCTCTTCACCCTGAGAACTCTTCAGCCTGTGAACTCTTCACCCTAAAAACTCTTCAGCCTATGGACTCTTCACCCTAAGAACTCTTCAGCCTATGGAATTCTTCATACTTAGAACTCTTCAGCCTATGGACTCTTAACCCTAAGAACTCTTCAGCCTGTGAACTCTTCAGCATATGAACTCTTTACCCTGGAGAACTCTTCAGCCTGTGAACTCTTAACGCTAAGAACTCTTCAGCCTATGAATTCTTCAGCCTATGAACTCTTCAGACTATGAACTCTTCACCCTAAGCACTCTTCAGCCTATGAATTCTTCACCATAAGAATTTTTCAGCCTATGAAATCTTCACCCTAAGAACTATTCAGCCTATGAACTGTTCACTCTTAGAACTCTTCAGCCTAAGAACTGTTCAACGTATGGACTCTTCAGCCTATGGACTCTTCACCCTAAGAACTCTTCAGCCTATGAATTCTTCAGCCTCTGGACTATTCAGTCTATGGACTTTTCATCCTAAAAACTCTACAGCCTATGAAATCTTCAGCCTATGAACTCTTCACACTAAGAACTCTTCAGCCTATGGACTCTTCAGCCTATGAACTCTTCAGCCTATGGACTCTTCAGCCTATGAAATAATCACACTTAGAACTCTTCAGCCTATGAGCTCTTCGCCTTAAGAACTCTTCTGCCTATGTACTCTTCACCCTAAGAATCCTTCAGTCTATGAACTGTTCACTCTTAGAACTCGTCAGCCTAAGAACTGTTCAGCCTATGGACTCTTCAGCCTATGAACTCTTCACGCTTAGAACTCTTCATCCTAAGCACTCTTCAGCCTATGGAATTTCAGCCTATGTACTCTTCGCCCTAAGAACTCTTCAGCCTATGGACTCTTCAGCCTATGAACATTCAGCCTATGGACTCTTCACACTAGGAACTCTTCAGCCTATCAACTCTTCACTCTATGAACTCTTCACTCTAAGAACTCTTCAGCCTATGGACTCTTCACCCTAAAAGATATTCAGCCTATGAACTGTTCACACTAAGAATTCTTCAGCCTAAGAACTGTTCAGCCTATTGACTCTTCAGCCTATGAACTCTTCACCATAAGAACTCTTCAGCCTATGGACTCTTCAGCCTAGATACTCTTCAGCCTATGAACTCTTTACATTAAGAACTCTTCATCCTATGAATTCTTCACCCTAACAACTCTTCAGCCTATGGACTCGTCAGCCTATGAACTCTTCAGCCTATTGACTATTCAGCCTATGGACTCTTCACCCTAAGAACTCTTCAGCCTATGGATTTTTCAGCCTATGAACTCTTCACCCTTAGAACTCTTCAGGCTATTATCTCTTCACCATGAGAACTCTTCAGCCTATGAACTCTTCACCCTAAGAACTCTTCAGCCTATGGAGTCTTCAGGCTATGGAATCTTCAGCACATGAATTCTTTACCCTAAGAACACTTCAGCCTGTAAACTCTTCACGCTAAGAACTCTTCAGCCTATAGGCTCTTCACCCTAAGAATCCTTCAGCCTATGGACTCTTCAGCCATTGAACTTTTCACCCTAAGCACTCTTCAGCCTATGAACTTTTCAACCTATGGAATCTTCAGCCTATGGACTCTTCACACTAAGAACTCTTCAGCCTAAGGACCCTTCAGCCTATGAACTCTTCAGCCTATGGACTCTTCAGCCTATGAAATCTTCACACTTAGAACTCTTCAGCCTATGAACTCTTCGCCTTAAGAACTCTTCAGCCTATGTACTCTTCACCCTAAGAACTCTTCAGTCTATGAACTGTTCACTCTTAGAACTCTTCAGCCTAAGAACTGTTCAGCCTATGGACTCTTCAGCCTATGAACTCTTCACGCTTAGAACTCTTCATCCTAAGAACTCTTCAGCCTATGGATTTTCAGCCTATGTACTCTTCGCCCTAAGAACTCTTCAGCCTATTGACTCTTCAGCCTATGAACTCTTCACCATAAGAACTCTTCAGCCTATGGACTCTTGAGCCTATGGACTCTTCAGCCTATGAACTCTTTACATTAAGAACTCTTCAGCCTATGAACTCTTCACCCTAACAACTCTTCAGCCTATGGACTCGTCAGCCTATGAATTCTTCAGCCTATTGACTCTTCACCCTATGGACTCTTCACCCCAAGAACTCTTCAGCCTATGGATTTTTCAGCCTATGAACTCTTCACCCTTAGAACTCTTCAGACTATTATCTCTTCACCCTGAGAACTCTTCAGCCTATGATCTCTTCACCCTAAGAACTCTTCAGCCTATGAACTCTTTAACCTATGGACTCTTCAACCTATGGACTCTTCACCCTAAGAACTCTTCAGCCTATGGATTCTTCAGCCTATGAACTCTGCAGCCTATGAAATCTTCAACCTATGGACTTTTCACCCTAAGAACTCATTAGCCTATGGACATTTCAGACTATGAACCTTTCAGCCTATTGGACTCTTCAGCCTAACAACTCTTCAGCCTATCAACTCTTCACCCTAAGAACTCTTCAGCCTATGAACTTGTTACTCTAAGAACTCTTCAGACTATGAACTCTTCAGCCTATGAACTCTTCAGCCTATGGACTATTCAGCCTATGAAATCTTAAACCAATGGACTCTTCAACCTATGAACTCTTAAACCTATGAACTCTTCAGTCTATGAACTTTTTAGCCTATAGACTCTTCAGCCTATAAAATCTTGAGCCTATGGAGTCTTCACCCTAAGAACTATTCAGCGTATGAACTCTTCAGCCTATGAACTCTTCAGTCGATAAAATATGCACGCTAAGAACTCTTCAGACTATGAACTCTTCACGATAAGAACTCTTCAGCCTATAAACTGTTCACCCTAAGAACTCTTCAGCCTATGAATTCTTTAGCCTATGGACTATTCAGTCTATGGACTTTTCATCCTAAAAACTCTACAGCCTATGAAATCTTCAGCCTATGAACTCTTCACCCTAAGAACTGTTCAGCCTATGGACTCTTCAGCCTATGAATTCTTCAGTCTATGGTCTATTCGGCCTATGGACTTTTCATCCTAAAATCTCTACAGCCTATGAAATCTTCATCCTATTGACACTTCAGCCTATGAACTCTTCACACTAAGAACTCTTCAGCCTATGGACTCTTCAGCCTGTGAAATCTTCAGCCTATGGACTCTTCAGCATATGGACTCTTCAGCCTATGGGCTCTTCACCCTAAGAACTCTTCATCCTATGGACTCTTCACCCTAAGAACTCTTCATCCTATGAACTCTTCACCCTAAATACCCTTCAGCCTATGGATTCTTCAGCCTATGGACTCTTCAACCTAAGAACTCTTCAGCCTATGAACTCTTCAACCTATGGCCTCTTCAGCTTATGGACTCTTCACCCCATGAACTCTTCAGTCTATGAAATCTTCACCCTAAGAAATCTTCAGCCTATGAACTCTTCAACCTATGGACTCTTCACACTAAGAACTGATCAACCTATGGACTCTTCAGCCTATGAATTCTTCAGCCTGTGGGCTCTTCACCCTAAGAACTCTTCAGCCTATGGACTCTTCAGACTATGAAATCTTCACACTTAGAACTCTTCAGCCTATGGACTCTTCACCCTAAGAACTCTTCAGGCTATGAACTGTTCACTCTTAGAACACTTCAGCGTAAGAACTGTTCAACCTATGGACTCTTCAGCCTATGAACTCTTCAGGCTTAGAACACTTCAGCCTATGAACTCTTCACCCTAAGAACTCTTCAGCCTATGGACTTTCAGCCTATGTACTCTTCAACCTATGGACTCTTCAGCATATGGACTCTTCGCCCTAAGAACTCTTCAGCCTATGTACTCTTCATCCTATGAACTTTTAAGCCTTTGGACACTTCAGCCTATGGATTCTTCACTCTAAGAAATCTTTAGACTATGGACTCTTCACCCTAAGAACAGTTCGCCCTTAGAACTCTTCAGCATATGAACTCTTCACCCCTAGAACTCTTCAGGCTATTATCACTTCAACCTAAGAATTCTTCAGCCTATGAAGTCTTCACCCTAAGAACTCTTCAGACTATGGAATCTTCAGCCTATGGACTCTTCAGCCTAGAGACACTTCAGCCTATGGACACTTCAGCCTATGAACTCTTCACACTAAGAACTCTTCAGCCTATGAACTCTGCAGCCTAACAAAACTTCAGCCTATGGACTCGTCAGCCTATGAACTCTTCAGCCTATTGACTCTTCAGCCTATGGACTCTTCACCCTAAGAACTCTTCAGCCTATGGACTTTTCAGCCTATGAACTCTTCACCCTTAGAACTATTCAGGCTATTATCTCTTCACCCTGAGAACTCTTCAGCCTGTGAACTCTTCACCCTAAAAACTCTTCAGCCTATGGACTCTTCACCCTAAGAACTCTTCAGCCTATGGAATTCTTCATACTTAGAACTCTTCAGCCTATGGACTCTTAACCCTAAGAACTCTTCAGCCTGTGAACTCTTCAGCATATGAACTCTTTACCCTGGAGAACTCTTCAGCCTGTGAACTCTTAACGCTAAGAACTCTTCAGCCTATGAATTCTTCAGCCTATGAACTCTTCAGACTATGAACTCTTCACCCTAATCACTCTTCAGCCTATGAATTCTTCACCATAAGAATTTTTCAGCCTATGAAATCTTCACCCTAAGAACTATTCAGCCTATGAACTGTTCACTCTTAGAACTCTTCAGCCTAAGAACTGTTCAACGTATGGACTCTTCAGCCTATGGACTCTTCACCCTAAGAACTCTTCAGCCTATGAATTCTTCAGCCTCTGGACTATTCAGTCTATGGACTTTTCATCCTAAAAACTCTACAGCCTATGAAATCTTCAGCCTATGAACTCTTCACACTAAGAACTCTTCAGCCTATGGACTCTTCAGCCTATGAACTCTTCAGCCTATGGACTCTTCAGCCTATGAAATAATCACACTTAGAACTCTTCAGCCTATGAGCTCTTCGCCTTAAGAACTCTTCTGCCTATGTACTCTTCACCCTAAGAATCCTTCAGTCTATGAACTGTTCACTCTTAGAACTCGTCAGCCTAAGAACTGTTCAGCCTATGGACTCTTCAGCCTATGAACTCTTCACGCTTAGAACTCTTCATCCTAAGCACTCTTCAGCCTATGGAATTTCAGCCTATGTACTCTTCGCCCTAAGAACTCTTCAGCCTATGGACTCTTCAGCCTATGAACATTCAGCCTATGGACTCTTCACACTAGGAACTCTTCAGCCTATCAACTCTTCACTCTATGAACTCTTCACTCTAAGAACTCTTCAGCCTATGGACTCTTCACCCTAAGAAATATTCAGCCTATGAACTGTTCACACTAAGAATTCTTCAGCCTAAGAACTGTTCAGCCTATTGACTCTTCAGCCTATGATCTCTTCACCATAAGAACTCTTCAGCCTATGGACTCTTCAGCCTAGATACTCTTCAGTCTATGGACACTTCAGCCTATGAACTCTTTACATTAAGAACTCTTCATCCTATGAATTCTTCACCCTAACAACTCTTCAGCCTATGGACTCGTCAGCCTATGAACTCTTCAGCCTATTGACTATTCAGCCTATGGACTCTTCACCCTAAGAACTCTTCAGCCTATGGATTTTTCAGCCTATGAACTCTTCACCCTTAGAACTCTTCAGGCTATTATCTCTTCACCATGAGAACTCTTCAGCCTATGAACTCTTCACCCTAAGAACTCTTCAGCCTATGGAGTCTTCAGGCTATGGAATCTTCAGCACATGAATTCTTTACCCTAAGAACACTTCAGCCTGTAAACTCTTCACGCTAAGAACTCTTCAGCCTATAGGCTCTTCACCCTAAGAATCCTTCAGCCTATGGACTCTTCAGCCATTGAACTTTTCACCCTAAGCACTCTTCAGCCTATGAACTTTTCAACCTATGGAATCTTCAGCCTATGGACTCTTCACACTAAGAACTCTTCAGCCTAAGGACCCTTCAGCCTATGAACTCTTCAGCCTATGGACTCTTCAGCCTATGAAATCTTCACACTTAGAACTCTTCAGCCTATGAACTCTTCGCCTTAAGAACTCTTCAGCCTATGTACTCTTCACCCTAAGAACTCTTCAGTCTATGAACTGTTCACTCTTAGAACTCTTCAGCCTAAGAACTGTTCAGCCTATGGACTCTTCAGCCTATGAACTCTTCACGCTTAGAACTCTTCATCCTAAGAACTCTTCAGCCTATGGATTTTCAGCCTATGTACTCTTCGCCCTAAGAACTCTTCAGCCTATTGACTCTTCAGCCTATGAACTCTTCACCATAAGAACTCTTCAGCCTATGGACTCTTGAGCCTATGGACTCTTCAGCCTATGAACTCTTTACATTAAGAACTCTTCAGCCTATGAACTCTTCACCCTAACAACTCTTCAGCCTATGGACTCGTCAGCCTATGAACTCTTCAGCCTATTGACTCTTCACCCTATGGACTCTTCACCCCAAGAACTCTTCAGCCTATGGATTTTTCAGCCTATGAACTCTTCACCCTTAGAACTCTTCAGACTATTATCTCTTCACCCTGAGAACTCTTCAGCCTATGATCTCTTCACCCTAAGAACTCTTCAGCCTATGAACTCTTTAACCTATGGACTCTTCAACCTATGGACTCTTCACCCTAAGAACTCTTCAGCCTATGGATTCTTCAGCCTATGAACTCTGCAGCCTATGAAATCTTCAACCTATGGACTTTTCACCCTAAGAACTCATTAGCCTATGGACATTTCAGACTATGAACCTTTCAGCCTATTGGACTCTTCAGCCTAACAACTCTTCAGCCTATCAACTCTTCACCCTAAGAACTCTTCAGCCTATGAACTTGTTACTCTAAGAACTCTTCAGACTATGAACTCTTCAGCCTATGAACTCTTCAGCCTATGGACTATTCAGCCTATGAAATCTTAAACCAATGGACTCTTCAACCTATGAACTCTTAAACCTATGAACTCTTCAGTCTATGAACTTTTTAGCCTATAGACTCTTCAGCCTATAAAATCTTGAGCCTATGGAGTCTTCACCCTAAGAACTATTCAGCGTATGAACTCTTCAGCCTATGAACTCTTCAGTCGATAAAATATGCACGCTAAGAACTCTTCAGACTATGAACTCTTCACGATAAGAACTCTTCAGCCTATAAACTGTTCACCCTAAGAACTCTTCAGCCTATGAATTCTTTAGCCTATGGACTATTCAGTCTATGGACTTTTCATCCTAAAAACTCTACAGCCTATGAAATCTTCAGCCTATGAACTCTTCACCCTAAGAACTGTTCAGCCTATGGACTCTTCAGCCTATGAATTCTTCAGTCTATGGTCTATTCGGCCTATGGACTTTTCATCCTAAAATCTCTACAGCCTATGAAATCTTCATCCTATTGACACTTCAGCCTATGAACTCTTCACACTAAGAACTCTTCAGCCTATGGACTCTTCAGCCTGTGAAATCTTCAGCCTATGGACTCTTCAGCATATGGACTCTTCAGCCTATGGGCTCTTCACCCTAAGAACTCTTCATCCTATGGACTCTTCACCCTAAGAACTCTTCATCCTATGAACTCTTCACCCTAAATACCCTTCAGCCTATGGATTCTTCAGCCTATGGACTCTTCAACCTAAGAACTCTTCAGCCTATGAACTCTTCAACCTATGGCCTCTTCAGCTTATGGACTCTTCACCCCATGAACTCTTCAGTCTATGAAATCTTCACCCTAAGAAATCTTCAGCCTATGAACTCTTCAACCTATGGACTCTTCACACTAAGAACTGATCAACCTATGGACTCTTCAGCCTATGAATTCTTCAGCCTGTGGGCTCTTCACCCTAAGAACTCTTCAGCCTATGGACTCTTCAGACTATGAAATCTTCACACTTAGAACTCTTCAGCCTATGGACTCTTCACCCTAAGAACTCTTCAGGCTATGAACTGTTCACTCTTAGAACACTTCAGCGTAAGAACTGTTCAACCTATGGACTCTTCAGCCTATGAACTCTTCAGGCTTAGAACACTTCAGCCTATGAACTCTTCACCCTAAGAACTCTTCAGCCTATGGACTTTCAGCCTATGTACTCTTCAACCTATGGACTCTTCAGCATATGGACTCTTCGCCCTAAGAACTCTTCAGCCTATGTACTCTTCATCCTATGAACTTTTAAGCCTTTGGACACTTCAGCCTATGGATTCTTCACTCTAAGAAATCTTTAGACTATGGACTCTTCACCCTAAGAACAGTTCGCCCTTAGAACTCTTCAGCATATGAACTCTTCACCCCTAGAACTCTTCAGGCTATTATCACTTCAACCTAAGAATTCTTCAGCCTATGAAGTCTTCACCCTAAGAACTCTTCAGACTATGGAATCTTCAGCCTATGGACTCTTCAGCCTAGAGACACTTCAGCCTATGGACACTTCAGCCTATGAACTCTTCACACTAAGAACTCTTCAGCCTATGAACTCTGCAGCCTAACAAAACTTCAGCCTATGGACTCGTCAGCCTATGAACTCTTCAGCCTATTGACTCTTCAGCCTATGGACTCTTCACCCTAAGAACTCTTCAGCCTATGGACTTTTCAGCCTATGAACTCTTCACCCTTAGAACTATTCAGGCTATTATCTCTTCACCCTGAGAACTCTTCAGCCTGTGAACTCTTCACCCTAAAAACTCTTCAGCCTATGGACTCTTCACCCTAAGAACTCTTCAGCCTATGGAATTCTTCATACTTAGAACTCTTCAGCCTATGGACTCTTAACCCTAAGAACTCTTCAGCCTGTGAACTCTTCAGCATATGAACTCTTTACCCTGGAGAACTCTTCAGCCTGTGAACTCTTAACGCTAAGAACTCTTCAGCCTATGAATTCTTCAGCCTATGAACTCTTCAGACTATGAACTCTTCACCCTAAGCACTCTTCAGCCTATGAATTCTTCACCATAAGAATTTTTCAGCCTATAAAATCTTCACCCTAAGAACTATTCAGCCTATGAACTGTTCACTCTTAGAACTCTTCAGCCTAAGAACTGTTCAACGTATGGACTCTTCAGCCTATGGACTCTTCACCCTAAGAACTCTTCAGCCTATGAATTCTTCAGCCTCTGGACTATTCAGTCTATGGACTTTTCATCCTAAAAACTCTACAGCCTATGAAATCTTCAGCCTATGAACTCTTCACACTAAGAACTCTTCAGCCTATGGACTCTTCAGCCTATGAACTCTTCAGCCTATGGACTCTTCAGCCTATGAAATAATCACACTTAGAACTCTTCAGCCTATGAGCTCTTCGCCTTAAGAACTCTTCTGCCTATGTACTCTTCACCCTAAGAATCCTTCAGTCTATGAACTGTTCACTCTTAGAACTCGTCAGCCTAAGAACTGTTCAGCCTATGGACTCTTCAGCCTATGAACTCTTCACGCTTAGAACTCTTCATCCTAAGCACTCTTCAGCCTATGGATTCTTCAGCCTATGAACTCTGCAGCCTATGAAATCTTCAACCTATGGACTTTTCACCCTAAGAACTCATTAGCCTATGGACATTTCAGACTATGAACCTTTCAGCCTATTGGACTCTTCAGCCTAACAACTCTTCAGCCTATCAACTCTTCACCCTAAGAACTCTTCAGCCTATGAACTTGTTACTCTATGAACTCTTCAGACTATGAACTCTTCAGCCTATGAACTCTTCAGCCTATGGACTATTCAGCCTATGAAATCTTAAACCAATGGACTCTTCAACCTATGAACTCTTAAACCTATGAACTCTTCAGTCTATGAACTTTTTAGCCTATAGACTCTTCAGCCTATAAAATCTTGAGCCTATGGAGTCTTCACCCTAAGAACTATTCAGCGTATGAACTCTTCAGCCTATGAACTCTTCAGTCGATAAAATATGCACGCTAAGAACTCTTCAGACTATGAACTCTTCACGATAAGAACTCTTCAGCCTATAAACTGTTCACCCTAAGAACTCTTCAGCCTATGAATTCTTTAGCCTATGGACTATTCAGTCTATGGACTTTTCATCCTAAAAACTCTACAGCCTATGAAATCTTCAGCCTATGAACTCTTCACCCTAAGAACTGTTCAGCCTATGGACTCTTCAGCCTATGAATTCTTCAGTCTATGGTCTATTCGGCCTATGGACTTTTCATCCTAAAATCTCTACAGCCTATGAAATCTTCATCCTATTGACACTTCAGCCTATGAACTCTTCACACTAAGAACTCTTCAGCCTATGGACTCTTCAGCCTGTGAAATCTTCAGCCTATGGACTCTTCAGCATATGGACTCTTCAGCCTATGGGCTCTTCACCCTAAGAACTCTTCATCCTATGGACTCTTCACCCTAAGAACTCTTCATCCTATGAACTCTTCACCCTAAATACCCTTCAGCCTATGGATTCTTCAGCCTATGGACTCTTCAACCTAAGAACTCTTCAGCCTATGAACTCTTCAACCTATGGCCTCTTCAGCTTATGGACTCTTCACCCCATGAACTCTTCAGTCTATGAAATCTTCACCCTAAGAAATCTTCAGCCTATGAACTCTTCAACCTATGGACTCTTCACACTAAGAACTGATCAACCTATGGACTCTTCAGCCTATGAATTCTTCAGCCTGTGGGCTCTTCACCCTAAGAACTCTTCAGCCTATGGACTCTTCAGACTATGAAATCTTCACACTTAGAACTCTTCAGCCTATGGACTCTTCACCCTAAGAACTCTTCAGGCTATGAACTGTTCACTCTTAGAACACTTCAGCGTAAGAACTGTTCAACCTATGGACTCTTCAGCCTATGAACTCTTCAGGCTTAGAACACTTCAGCCTATGAACTCTTCACCCTAAGAACTCTTCAGCCTATGGACTTTCAGCCTATGTACTCTTCAACCTATGGACTCTTCAGCATATGGACTCTTCGCCCTAAGAACTCTTCAGCCTATGTACTCTTCATCCTATGAACTTTTAAGCCTTTGGACACTTCAGCCTATGGATTCTTCACTCTAAGAAATCTTTAGACTATGGACTCTTCACCCTAAGAACAGTTCGCCCTTAGAACTCTTCAGCATATGAACTCTTCACCCCTAGAACTCTTCAGGCTATTATCACTTCAACCTAAGAATTCTTCAGCCTATGAAGTCTTCACCCTAAGAACTCTTCAGACTATGGAATCTTCAGCCTATGGACTCTTCAGCCTAGAGACACTTCAGCCTATGGACACTTCAGCCTATGAACTCTTCACACTAAGAACTCTTCAGCCTATGAACTCTGCAGCCTAACAAAACTTCAGCCTATGGACTCGTCAGCCTATGAACTCTTCAGCCTATTGACTCTTCAGCCTATGGACTCTTCACCCTAAGAACTCTTCAGCCTATGGACTTTTCAGCCTATGAACTCTTCACCCTTAGAACTATTCAGGCTATTATCTCTTCACCCTGAGAACTCTTCAGCCTGTGAACTCTTCACCCTAAAAACTCTTCAGCCTATGGACTCTTCACCCTAAGAACTCTTCAGCCTATGGAATTCTTCATACTTAGAACTCTTCAGCCTATGGACTCTTAACCCTAAGAACTCTTCAGCCTGTGAACTCTTCAGCATATGAACTCTTTACCCTGGAGAACTCTTCAGCCTGTGAACTCTTAACGCTAAGAACTCTTCAGCCTATGAATTCTTCAGCCTATGAACTCTTCAGACTATGAACTCTTCACCCTAAGCACTCTTCAGCCTATGAATTCTTCACCATAAGAATTTTTCAGCCTATAAAATCTTCACCCTAAGAACTATTCAGCCTATGAACTGTTCACTCTTAGAACTCTTCAGCCTAAGAACTGTTCAACGTATGGACTCTTCAGCCTATGGACTCTTCACCCTAAGAACTCTTCAGCCTATGAATTCTTCAGCCTCTGGACTATTCAGTCTATGGACTTTTCATCCTAAAAACTCTACAGCCTATGAAATCTTCAGCCTATGAACTCTTCACACTAAGAACTCTTCAGCCTATGGACTCTTCAGCCTATGAACTCTTCAGCCTATGGACTCTTCAGCCTATGAAATAATCACACTTAGAACTCTTCAGCCTATGAGCTCTTCGCCTTAAGAACTCTTCTGCCTATGTACTCTTCACCCTAAGAATCCTTCAGTCTATGAACTGTTCACTCTTAGAACTCGTCAGCCTAAGAACTGTTCAGCCTATGGACTCTTCAGCCTATGAACTCTTCACGCTTAGAACTCTTCATCCTAAGCACTCTTCAGCCTATGGATTCTTCAGCCTATGAACTCTGCAGCCTATGAAATCTTCAACCTATGGACTTTTCACCCTAAGAACTCATTAGCCTATGGACATTTCAGACTATGAACCTTTCAGCCTATTGGACTCTTCAGCCTAACAACTCTTCAGCCTATCAACTCTTCACCCTAAGAACTCTTCAGCCTATGAACTTGTTACTCTATGAACTCTTCAGACTATGAACTCTTCAGCCTATGAACTCTTCAGCCTATGGACTATTCAGCCTATGAAATCTTAAACCAATGGACTCTTCAACCTATGAACTCTTAAACCTATGAACTCTTCAGTCTATGAACTTTTTAGCCTATAGACTCTTCAGCCTATAAAATCTTGAGCCTATGGAGTCTTCACCCTAAGAACTATTCAGCGTATGAACTCTTCAGCCTATGAACTCTTCAGTCGATAAAATATGCACGCTAAGAACTCTTCAGACTATGAACTCTTCACGATAAGAACTCTTCAGCCTATAAACTGTTCACCCTAAGAACTCTTCAGCCTATGAATTCTTTAGCCTATGGACTATTCAGTCTATGGACTTTTCATCCTAAAAACTCTACAGCCTATGAAATCTTCAGCCTATGAACTCTTCACCCTAAGAACTGTTCAGCCTATGGACTCTTCAGCCTATGAATTCTTCAGTCTATGGTCTATTCGGCCTATGGACTTTTCATCCTAAAATCTCTACAGCCTATGAAATCTTCATCCTATTGACACTTCAGCCTATGAACTCTTCACACTAAGAACTCTTCAGCCTATGGACTCTTCAGCCTGTGAAATCTTCAGCCTATGGACTCTTCAGCATATGGACTCTTCAGCCTATGGGCTCTTCACCCTAAGAACTCTTCATCCTATGGACTCTTCACCCTAAGAACTCTTCATCCTATGAACTCTTCACCCTAAATACCCTTCAGCCTATGGATTCTTCAGCCTATGGACTCTTCAACCTAAGAACTCTTCAGCCTATGAACTCTTCAACCTATGGCCTCTTCAGCTTATGGACTCTTCACCCCATGAACTCTTCAGTCTATGAAATCTTCACCCTAAGAAATCTTCAGCCTATGAACTCTTCAACCTATGGACTCTTCACACTAAGAACTGATCAACCTATGGACTCTTCAGCCTATGAATTCTTCAGCCTGTGGGCTCTTCACCCTAAGAACTCTTCAGCCTATGGACTCTTCAGACTATGAAATCTTCACACTTAGAACTCTTCAGCCTATGGACTCTTCACCCTAAGAACTCTTCAGGCTATGAACTGTTCACTCTTAGAACACTTCAGCGTAAGAACTGTTCAACCTATGGACTCTTCAGCCTATGAACTCTTCAGGCTTAGAACACTTCAGCCTATGAACTCTTCACCCTAAGAACTCTTCAGCCTATGGACTTTCAGCCTATGTACTCTTCAACCTATGGACTCTTCAGCATATGGACTCTTCGCCCTAAGAACTCTTCAGCCTATGTACTCTTCATCCTATGAACTTTTAAGCCTTTGGACACTTCAGCCTATGGATTCTTCACTCTAAGAAATCTTTAGACTATGGACTCTTCACCCTAAGAACAGTTCGCCCTTAGAACTCTTCAGCATATGAACTCTTCACCCCTAGAACTCTTCAGGCTATTATCACTTCAACCTAAGAATTCTTCAGCCTATGAAGTCTTCACCCTAAGAACTCTTCAGACTATGGAATCTTCAGCCTATGGACTCTTCAGCCTAGAGACACTTCAGCCTATGGACACTTCAGCCTATGAACTCTTCACACTAAGAACTCTTCAGCCTATGAACTCTGCAGCCTAACAAAACTTCAGCCTATGGACTCGTCAGCCTATGAACTCTTCAGCCTATTGACTCTTCAGCCTATGGACTCTTCACCCTAAGAACTCTTCAGCCTATGGACTTTTCAGCCTATGAACTCTTCACCCTTAGAACTATTCAGGCTATTATCTCTTCACCCTGAGAACTCTTCAGCCTGTGAACTCTTCACCCTAAAAACTCTTCAGCCTATGGACTCTTCACCCTAAGAACTCTTCAGCCTATGGAATTCTTCATACTTAGAACTCTTCAGCCTATGGACTCTTAACCCTAAGAACTCTTCAGCCTGTGAACTCTTCAGCATATGAACTCTTTACCCTGGAGAACTCTTCAGCCTGTGAACTCTTAACGCTAAGAACGCTTCAGCCTATGAATTCTTCAGCCTATGAACTCTTCAGACTATGAACTCTTCACCCTAAGCACTCTTCAGCCTATGAATTCTTCACCATAAGAATTTTTCAGCCTATAAAATCTTCACCCTAAGAACTATTCAGCCTATGAACTGTTCACTCTTAGAACTCTTCAGCCTAAGAACTGTTCAACGTATGGACTCTTCAGCCTATGGACTCTTCACCCTAAGAACTCTTCAGCCTATGAATTCTTCAGCCTCTGGACTATTCAGTCTATGGACTTTTCATCCTAAAAACTCTACAGCCTATGAAATCTTCAGCCTATGAACTCTTCACACTAAGAACTCTTCAGCCTATGGACTCTTCAGCCTATGAACTCTTCAGCCTATGGACTCTTCAGCCTATGAAATAATCACACTTAGAACTCTTCAGCCTATGAGCTCTTCGCCTTAAGAACTCTTCTGCCTATGTACTCTTCACCCTAAGAATCCTTCAGTCTATGAACTGTTCACTCTTAGAACTCGTCAGCCTAAGAACTGTTCAGCCTATGGACTCTTCAGCCTATGAACTCTTCACGCTTAGAACTCTTCATCCTAAGCACTCTTCAGCCTATGGAATTTCAGCCTATGTACTCTTCGCCCTAAGAACTCTTCAGCCTATGGACTCTTCAGCCTATGAACATTCAGCCTATGGACTCTTCACACTAGGAACTCTTCAGCCTATCAACTCTTCACTCTATGAACTCTTCACTCTAAGAACTCTTCAGCCTATGGACTCTTCACCCTAAGAAATATTCAGCCTATGAACTGTTCACACTAAGAATTCTTCAGCCTAAGAACTGTTCAGCCTATTGACTCTTCAGCCTATGAACTCTTCACCATAAGAACTCTTCAGCCTATGGACTCTTCAGCCTAGATACTCTTCAGCCTATGGACACTTCAGCCTATGAACTCTTTACATTAAGAACTCTTCATCCTATGAATTCTTCACCCTAACAACTCTTCAGCCTATGGACTCGTCAGCCTATGAACTCTTCAGCCTATTGACTATTCAGCCTATGGACTCTTCACCCTAAGAACTCTTCAGCCTATGGATTTTTCAGCCTATGAACTCTTCACCCTTAGAACTCTTCAGGCTATTATCTCTTCACCATGAGAACTCTTCAGCCTATGAACTCTTCACCCTAAGAACTCTTCAGCCTATGGAGTCTTCAGGCTATGGAATCTTCAGCACATGAATTCTTTACCCTAAGAACACTTCAGCCTGTAAACTCTTCACGCTAAGAACTCTTCAGCCTATAGGCTCTTCACCCTAAGAATCCTTCAGCCTATGGACTCTTCAGTCATTGAACTCTTCACCCTAAGCACTCTTCAGCCTATGAACTTTTCAACCTATGGAATCTTCAGCCTATGGACTCTTCACACTAAGAACTCTTCAGCCTAAGGACCCTTCAGCCTATGAACTCTTCAGCCTATGGACTCTTCAGCCTATGAAATCTTCACACTTAGAACTCTTCAGCCTATGAACTCTTCGCCTTAAGAACTCTTCAGCCTATGTACTCTTCACCCTAAGAACTCTTCAGTCTATGAACTGTTCACTCTTAGAACTCTTCAGCCTAAGAACTGTTCAGCCTATGGACTCTTCAGCCTATGAACTCTTCACGCTTAGAACTCTTCATCCTAAGAACTCTTCAGCCTATGGATTTTCAGCCTATGTACTCTTCGCCCTAAGAACTCTTCAGCCTATTGACTCTTCAGCCTATGAACTCTTCACCATAAGAACTCTTCAGCCTATGGACTCTTGAGCCTATGGACTCTTCAGCCTATGAACTCTTTACATTAAGAACTCTTCAGCCTATGAACTCTTCACCCTAACAACTCTTCAGCCTATGGACTCGTCAGCCTATGAACTCTTCAGCCTATTGACTCTTCACCCTATGGACTCTTCACCCTAAGAACTCTTCAGCCTATGGATTTTTCAGCCTATGAACTCTTCACCCTTAGAACTCTTCAGGCTATTATCTCTTCACCCTGAGAACTCTTCAGCCTATGATCTCTTCACCCTAAGAACTCTTCAGCCTATGGACTCTTCAGGCTATGGAATCTTCAGCACATGAATTCTTTACCCTAAGAAAACTTCAGCCTGTAAATCCTTCACGCTAAGAACTATTCAGCCTATAGGCTCTTCACCCTAAGAATCCTTCAGCCTATGGACTCTTCAGCCATGAACTCTTCACCCTAAGAACTCTGCAGCCTATGAACTTTTCAACCTATGGAATCTTCAGCCTATGGACTTTTCACCCTAAGAACACTTCAGCCTGTGGACTCTTCAACCTATGAACTCTTCAGCCTATGGACTCTTCAGCCTAAGGATTCTTCAGCCTATGAACTCTTTACCCTAAGAACTCTTCAGCCTGTGAACTCTTCACACTAAGAACTCTTCAGCCTATGGACTCTTCAGCCTATGAACTCTTCACACTAAGAACTCTTCAGCCTATGATCTCTTCAACCTATGGAATCTTCAGCCTATGGACTTTTCACCCTAAGAACACTTCTGCCTATGGATTCATGAACCTATGAACGCTTCAGTCTATGAACTCTTCAGACTATGGACTCTTCAGCCTATGAATTATTCACCCTAAGAACTCTTCAGCCTATGAACTCTTTAACCTATGGACTCTTCAACCTATGGACTCTTCACCCTAAGAACTCTTCAGCCTATGGACTCTTCAGCCTATGAACTCTGCAGCCTATGAAATCTTCAACCTATGGACTTTTCACCCTAAGAACTCATTAGCCTATGGACATTTCAGCCTATGAACCTTTCAGCCTATTGGACTCTTCAGCCTAACAACTCTTCAGCCTATCAACTCTTCACCCTAAGAACTCTTCAGCCTATGAACTTGTTATACTAAGAACTCTTCAGACTATGAACTCTTCAGCCTATGAACTCTTCAGCCTATGGACTTTTCATCCTAAAATCTCTACAGCCTATGAAATCTTCATCCTATTGACACTTCAGCCTATGAACTCTTCACACTAAGAACTCTTCAGCCTATGGACTCTTCACCCTAAGAACTCTTCAGCCTATGGACTCTTCAGCCTGTCAAATCTTCAGCCTATGGACTCTTCAGCATATGGACTCTTCAGCCTATGGGCTCTTCACCCTAAGAACTCTTCATCCTATGGACTCTTCACCCTAAGAACTCTTCATCCTATGAACTCTTCACCCTAAATACCCTTCAGCTTATGGATTCTTCAGCCTATGGACTCTTCAACCTAAGAACTCTTCAGCCTATGAACTCTTCAACCTATGGCCTCTTCAGCTTATGGACTCTTCACCCTATGAACTCTTCAGTCTATGAAATCTTCACCCTAAGAAATCTTCAGCCTATGAACTCTTCAACCTATGGACACTTCACACTAAGAACTGATCAACCTATGGACTCTTCAGCCTATGAATTCTTCAGCCTGTAGGCTCTTCACCCTAAGAACTCTTCAGCCTATGGACTCTTCAGACTATGAAATCTTCACACTTAGAACTCTTCAGCCTATGGACTCTTCACCCTAAGAACTCTTCAGGCTATGAACTGTTAACTCTTAGAACACTTCAGCGTAAGAACTGTTCAACCTATGGACTCTTCAGCCTATGAACTCTCCACGCTTAGAACACTTCAGCCTATGAACTCTTCACCCTAAGAACTCTTCAGCCTATGGACTTTCAGCCTATGTACTCTTCAACCTATGGACTCTTCAGCATATGGACTCTTCGCCCTAAGAACTCTTCAGCCTATGTACTCTTCAGCCTATGAACTTTTAAGCCTATGGACACTTCAGCCTATGGATTCTTCACTCTAAGAAATCTTTAGACTATGGACTCTTCACCCTAAGAACAGTTCACCCTTAGAACGATTCAGCATATGAACTCTTCACCCCTAGAACTCTTCAGGCTATTATCACTTCAACCTAAGAATTCTTCAGCCTATGAAGTCTTCACCCTAAGAACTCTTCAGACTATGGAATCTTCAGCCTATGGACTCTTCAGCCTAGAGACACTTCAGCCTATGGACACTTCAGCCTATGAACTCTTCACACTAAGAACTCTTCAGCCTATGAACTCTGCAGCCTAACAAAACTTCAGCCTATGGACTCGTCAGCCTATGAACTCTTCAGCCTATTGACTCTACAGCCTATGGACTCTTCACCCTAAGAACTCTTCAGCCTATGGACTTTTCAGCCTATGAACTCTTCACCCTTAGAACTATTCAGGCTATTATCTCTTCACCCTGAGAACTCTTCAGCCTGTGAACTCTTCACCCTAAAAACTCTTCAGCCTATGGAATTCTTCATACTTAGAACTCTTCAGCCTATGAACTCTTAACCCTAAGAACTCTTCAGCCTGTGAACTCTTCACCCTAAGAACTCTTCAGCCTATGAACTCTTCAGCATATGAACTCTTTACCCTGGAGAACTCTTCAGCCTGTGAACTCTTCACGCTAAGAACTCTTCAGCCTATGAATTCTTCAGCCTATGAACTCTTCAGTCTATGAACTCTTCACCCTAAGCACTCTTCAGCCTATGAACTCTTCACCATAAGAATTTTTCAGCCTATGAAATCTTCACCCTAAGAACTATTCAGCCTATGAACTGTTCACTCTTAGAACTCTTCAGCCTAAGAACTGTTCAACGTATGGACTCTTCAGCCTATGGACTCTTCACCCTAAGAACTCTTCAGCCTATGGACTCTTCAGCCTGTGAACACTTTACCTTAAGAACTCTTCAGCCTGTGAACTCTTCACCCTAAAGAACGCTTCAGCCTATGGGCTCTTCACCCTAAGAACTCTTCAGCCTGTGGACTTTCAGCCTATGAACTCTTCAACCTATGGACTCTTCACCCTAAGAACTCTTCAGCCTATGGACTCTTCAGGCTATTAGCTCTTCACCCTAAGAACTCTTCAGCCTATGAACTCTTCACATTAAGAACTCTTCAGCCACTGGACTCTTCACCCTAAGAACTCTTCAGTCTATGAACTGTTCACACTTAGAACTCTTCAGCCGAAGAACTGTTCAGCCTATGAACTCTTCACGCTTAGAACTCTTCAGCCTATGATCTCTTCACCCTGAGAACTCTTTAGCCTATGGACTTTTCAGCCTATGGACTCTTCACACTAAGAACTCTTCAGACTATGGACTTTTCTGCCTATGGACTCTTCAACCTATGGATTCTTCAGCCTATGAACTCTTCAGCCTATGGACTATTCAGCCTATGGACTTTTCATCCTAAAAACTCTAAAGCCTATGGAATTTTCAGCCTATTGACACTTCAGCCTCTGAACTCTTCAGCCTATGAATTCTTCACTCTAAGAACTCTTCAGCCTATGGACTCTCCAGCCTATGGACTCTTCAGCCTATGAACTCTTCAGCCTATGGACTCTTCAGCCTATGGACTCTTCAGCCTATGAACTCTTCACGTTAAGAACTCTTCAGCCTATGGACTCTTCACCCTAAGAACTCTTCAGTCTATGAACTGTTCACTCTTAGAACTCTTCAGCCTAAGAACTGTTCAGCCTATGGACTCTTCAGCATATGAACTCTTCACGATAAGAACTCTTCAGCCTATGAACTCTTCACCCTAAGAACTCTTCAGCCTATAGACTTTTAGCCTATGTACTCTTCAACCTATGGACTCTTCACCATATGGACTCTTCGCCCTAAGAACACTTCAACCTATGGACTCTTCAGCCTATGAACTCTTCAGCCTACGGACTCTTCACACTAGGAACTCTTCAGCCTATCAACTCTTCAGTCTACGAACTCTTCACTCTAAGAAATCTTCAGCCTATGGACTCTTCACCCTAAGATCTATTCATCCTATGAACTGTTCACACTAACAGTTCTTCAGCCTAAGAACTGTTCAGACTATGGAATCTTCAGCCTATGAACTCTTCACGCTTAGAACTCTTCAGCCTATGAACTCTTCACCCTAAGAACTCTTCAGCCTATGGACTCGGAAGCCTATGAACTCTTCACCCTAACAACTCTTCAGCCAATTGACTCTTCAGCCTATGGTCTCTTCACCCTAAGAACTCTTCAGCCTATGGACTTTTCAGCCTATGAACTCTTCACCCTTAGAACTCTTCCGTCTAAGAACTCTTCAGCCTATGGACTCTTCAGCCTATAGACTCTTCAGCCTATGGATATTTCAGCCTATGAACTCTTTACACTAAGAACTCTTCAGCCTAGGGACTCTTCATCCTAAGAACTCTTCCGCCTAAGAACTCTTCAGCCTATGGACTCTTCAGCCTATGAATTCTTCACACTTAGAACTCTTCAGCCTATGAACTCTTCACCCTAAGAACTCTTCAGCCTATGGACACTTCAGCCTATGAACTCTTCACCCTTTGGATACTTCAGCCTATGGATCCTTCACTCTAAGAACTCTTCAGCCTATGGTCTCTTCAGCCTATGGTCTCTTCAGCCTGTGAACTCTTCAGCCTATGGACTCTTCAACCTATGGACTCTTCACCCTAAGAACTCTTCAGCCTATGGACTCTTCAGCCTGTGAACTCTTCAGCGTATGGACTCTTCAGCCTATGGAAACTTCAGCCTATCAACACTTTACCTTAAGAACTCTTCAGCCTGTAAACTCTTCACCCTAAGAACTCTTCAGCCTATGGGCTCTTCACCCTAAGAACTCTTCAGCCTGTGGACTTTCAGCCTATGGACTCTTCAACCTATGGACTCTTCAGGCTATTAGCTCTTCACCCTAAGAACTCTTCAGCCTATGAATTCTTCACCCTAACAACTCTTCAGACTATGAACTCTTCACCTTAAGAACTCTTCAGCCTCTGGACTCTTCAGTCTATGAACTGTTCACTCTTAGAACTCTTCAGCCTAAGAACTGTTCAGCCTATGGACTCTACAGCCTATGAACTCTTCTCACTTAGAACTCTTCAGCCTATGAACTCTTCACCCTAAGAAATCTTCAACCTTTGGACTCTTCAGCCTATGAACTCTTCAGACTATGGACTCTTCAGCCTATGGACTCTTCATACTAAGAACTCTTCAGCCTATGGACTTTTCAGCCCATGGACTCTTCAGCTTGTTAACTCTTCAGCCTATGGACTCCTCAACCTATGGACTCTTCAGCCTATGAACTCTTCAGCCTATGGACTATTCAGCCTATGGACTTTTCATCCTAAAATCTCTACAGCCTATGGAATCTTCAGCCTATTGACTCTTCAGCCTATGGACTCTTCAGCCTATGAACTCTTCAGCCTAAGGTCTCTTCAGCCTATGAACTCTTCACCTTAAGAACTCTTCAGCCTATAGACTCTTCACACTAAGAACTCTTCAGTCTATGAACTGTTCACTCTTAGAACTCTTCAGCCTAAAAACTGTTCAGCCTATGGACACTTCAGCCTATGAACTCATCACGCTTAGAACTCTTCAGCCTATGAACCCTTCACCCTAAGAACGCTTCAGCCTATGGACTTTTAGCCTATGTACTCTTCAGCCTATGAACTCTTCACTCTAAGAACTCTTCAGCCTATGAACTCTTCACTCTAAGAACTCTTCAGCCTATGGACTCTTCACCCTAAGAACTATTCAGCCTATGAAATGTTCACACTAAGAGTTCTTCAGTCTAAGAACTGTTCAGCCTATGGACTCTTCAGCCTATGAACTCTTCACCCTTAGAACTCTTCAGCCTATGAAATATTCACCATAAGTACTCTTCAGCATATGGACACTTCAGCCTATGAACTCTTCACCCATAGACCTCTTCAGGCTATTATCACTTCAACCTAAGAACTCTTCAGCCTATGGACTCTGAAGCCTATGAACTCTTCACCCTAACAACTCTTCAGCCATTTGACTCTTCAGCCTATGGTCTCTTCACCCTAAGAACTCTTCAGCCTATGGACTTTTCAGCCTATGAACTCTTCACCCTTAGAACTCTTCCGTCTAAGAACTCTTCAGCCTATGGACTCTTCAGCCTATAGACTCTTCAGTCTATGGATATTTCAGCCTATGAACTCTTTACACTAAGAACTCTTCAGCCTAGGGACTCTTCATCCTAAGAACTCTTCCGCCTAAGAACTCTTCAGCCTATGGACTCTTCAGCCTATGAATTCTTCACACTTAGAACTCTTCAGCCTATGAACTCTTCACCCTAAGAACTCTTCAGCCTATGGACTCTTCAGCCTATGAACTCTTCACCCTTTGGATACTTCAGCCTATGGATCCTTCACTCTAAGAACTCTTCAGCCTATGGTCTCTTCAGCCTATGGTCTCTTCAGCCTGTGAACTCTTCAGCCTATGGACTCTTCAACCTATGGACTCTTCACCCTAAGAACTCTTCAGCCTATGGGCTCTTCACCGTAAGAACTGTTCAGCCTATGGACTATTCAGCCTATGAACTCTTCACCCTTAGAACTCTTCAGCCTATGAAATATTCACCATAAGAACTCTTCAGCATATGGACACTTCAGCCTATGAACTCTTCACCCATAGACCTCTTCAGGCTATTATCACTTCAACCTAGGAATTCTTCAGCCTATGAACTCTTCACCCTAACAACTTTTCAGCCTATGAACTCTTCACCCTAAGAACTCTTCAGCCTATGGACTCTTCAGCCTATGGACTCTTCAGCCAAGAGACTCTTCAGCCTCTGGACTCTTCAGCCTATGAACTCTTCACACTAAGAACGCGTCAGCCTATGAACTCTTCACCCTAACAACTCTTCAGCCTATTGACGCTTCAGCCAATGGACTCTTCACCCTAAGAACTCTTCAGCCTATGGACTTTTCAGCCTATGAACTCTTCACCCTTAGAACTCTTCAGGCTATTATCTCTTCACCCTGAGAACTCTTCAGCCTATGAACTCTTCACCCTAAGAACTCTTCAGCCTATGGAATCTTCAGGCTATGGACTCTTCAGCCTATAGACTCTTCAGCCTATGGACATTTCAGCCTATGAACTCTTTACACAAAGAACTCTTCAGCCTATGGACTTTTCACCCTAAGAACTCTACCGCCTAAGAACTCTTCAGCCTATGGACTCTTCAATCTATGGACTTTCAGCCTATGTACTCTTCAACTTATGGACTCTTCAGCATATGGACGCTTCACCCTAAGAACTCTTCAGCCTATGGACTCTTCAGCCTATGAACTCTTCAGTCTATGGATTCTTTACACTAGGAACTCTTCAGCCTATCAACTCTTCAGTCTATGAACTCTCAACCTATGGAATCTTCAGCCTATTGACTCTTCACCCTAAAAACACTTCACCCTATGGACTCTTCAGTCTAAGAACTCTTCGGCCTATGGGCTCTTCGGTCTATGAACTCTTCTCCATAAGAACTCTTCAGCCTATTGATTCTTCACCCTAAGAAGTCTCCAGCCTATGAATTGTTGACTCTTAGAACTCTCAGCCTAAGAACTGTTCAGCCTATGGACTCTTCAGCCTATGAATTCTTCACCCCTAGAACTCTTCAGGCTATTAAATCTTCACGCTAAGAACTCTTCAGACTGTGAACTCTTCACCCTAAGAACTCTTCAGCCTATGGACTCTTCAGCCGATGAACTCTTCACACTAAGAACTCTTCAGCCTATGAACTCTTCACCCTAATTACACTTCAGCCTATGGACTCTTCAGCCTATGGACTCTTCAGTCTAAGAACTCTTCAGTCTATGAACTGTTCACACTTAGAACTCTTCAGCCGAAGAACTGTTCAGCCTATGAACTCTTCACACTTAGAACTCTTCAGCCTATGATCTCTTCACCCTGAGAACTCTTTAGCCTATGGACTTTTCAGCCTATGGACTCTTCACACTAAGAACTCTTCAGACTATGGACTTTTCTGCCTATGGACTCTTCAACCTATGGATTCTTCAGCCTATGAACTCTTCAGCCTATGGACTAATCAGCCTATGGACTTTTCATCCTAAAAACTCTACAGCCTATGGAATTTTCAGCCTATTGACACTTCAGCCTCTGAACTCTTCAGCCTATGAATTCTTCACTCTAAGAACTCTTCAGCCTATGGACTCTCCAGCCTATGGACTCTTCAGCCTATGAACTCTTCAGCCTCTGAACTCTTCAGCCTATGGACTCTTCAGCCTATGAACTCTTCACGTTAAGAACTCTTCAGCCTATGGACTCTTCACCCTAAGAACTCTTCAGTCTATGAAATGTTCACTCTTAGAACTCTTCAGCCTAAGAACTGTTCAGCCTATGGACTCTTCAGCATATGAACTCTTCACGATAAGAACTCTTCAGCCTATGAACTCTTCACCCTAAGAACTCTTCAGCCTATAGATTTTAGCCTATGTACTCTTCAACCTATGGACTCTTCACCATATGGACTCTTCGCCCTAAGAACACTTCAACCTATGGACTCTTCAGCCTATGAACTCTTCAGCCTACGGACTCTTCACACTAGGAACTCTTCAGCCTATCAACTCTTCAGTCTACGAACTCTTCACTCTAAGAAATCTTCAGCCTATGGACTCTTCACCCTAAGATCTATTCAGCCTATGAACTGTTCACACTAAGAGTTCTTCAGCCTAAGAACTGTTCAGACTATGGAATCTTCAGCCTATGAACTCTTCACGCTTAGAACTCTTCAGCCTATGAACTCTTCACCCTAAGAACTCTTCAGCCTATGGACTCTGAAGCCTATGAACTCTTCACCCTAACAACTCTTCAGCCAATTGACTCTTCAGCCTATGGTCTCTTCACCCTAAGAACTCTTCAGCCTATGGACTTTTCAGCCTATGAACTCTTCACCCTTAGAACTCTTCCGTCTAAGAACTCTTCAGCCTATGGACTCTTCAGCCTATAGACTCTTCAGCCTATGGATATTTCAGCCTATGAACTCTTTACACTAAGAACTCTTCAGCCTAGGGACTCTTCATCCTAAGAACTCTTCCGCCTAAGAACTCTTCAGCCTATGGACTCTTCAGCCTATGAATTCTTCACACTTAGAACTCTTCAGCCTATGAACTCTTCACCCTAAGAACTCTTCAGCCTATGGACTCTTCAGCCTATGAACTCTTCACCCTTTGGATACTTCAGCCTATGGATCCTTCACTCTAAGAACTCTTCAGCCTATGGTCTCTTCAGCCTATGGTCTCTTCAGCCTGTGAACTCTTCAGCCTATGGACTCTTCAAACTATGGACTCTTCACCCTAAGAACTCTTCAGCCTATGGGCTCTTCACCGTAAGAACTGTTCAGCCTATGGACTCTTCAGCCTATGAACTCTTCACCCTTAGAACTCTTCAGCCTATGAAATATTCACCATAAGAACTCTTCAGCATATGGACACTTCAGCCTATGAACTCTTCACCCATAGACCTCTTCAGGCTATTATCACTTCAACCTAGGAATTCTTCAGCCTATGAACTCTTCACCCTAACAACTTTTCAGCCTATGAACTCTTCACCCTAAGAACTCTTCAGCCTATGGACTCTTCAGCCTATGGACTCTTCAGCCAAGAGACTCTTCAGCCTCTGGACTCTTCAGCCTATGAACTCTTCACACTAAGAACGCGTCAGCCTATGAACTCTTCACCCTAACAACTCTTCAGCCTATTGACGCTTCAGCCAATGGACTCTTCACCCTCAGAACTCTTCAGCCTATGGACATTTCAGCCTATGAACTCTTCACCCTTAGAACTCTTCAGGCTATTATCTCTTCACCCTGAGAACTCTTCAGCCTATGAACTCTTCACCCTAAGAACTCTTCAGCCTATGGAATCTTCAGGCTATGGACTCTTCAGCCTATAGACTCTTCAGCCTATGGACATTTCAGCCTATGAACTCTTTACACAAAGAACTCTTCAGCCTATGGACTTTTCACCCTAAGAACTCTACCGCCTAAGAACTCTTCAGCCTATGGACTCTTCAATCTATGGACTTTCAGCCTATGTACTCTTCAACTTATGGACTCTTCAGCATATGGACGCTTCACCCTAAGAACTCTTCAGCCTATGGACTCTTCAGCCTATGAACTCTTCAGTCTATGGATTCTTTACACTAGGAACTCTTCAGCCTATCAACTCTTCAGTCTATGAACTCTTCAACCTATGGAATCTTCAGCCTATTGACTCTTCACCCTAAAAACAATTCACCCTATGGACTCTTCAGTCTAAGAACTCTTCGGCCTATGGGCTCTTCGGTCTATGAACTCTTCTCCATAAGAACTCTTCAGCCTATTGATTCTTCACCCTAAGAACTCTCCAGCCTATGAATTGTTGACTCTTAGAACTCTCAGCCTAAGAACTGTTCAGCCTATGGACTCTTCAGCCTATGAATTCTTCACCCCTAGAACTCTTCAGGCTATTAAATCTTCACGCTAAGAACTCTTCAGACTGTGAACTCTTCACCCTAAGAACTCTTCAGCCTATGGACTCTTCAGCCGATGAACTCTTCACACTAAGAACTCTTCAGCCTATGAACTCTTCACCCTAATTACACTTCAGCCTATGGACTCTTCAGCCTATGGACTCTTCAGTCTAAGAACTCTTCAGTCTATGAACTCTTCACCCTAAGAACTCTTCAGCATGTGGGTACTTCACTTAAGAACTCTAGAGCCTATGGACTCTTCAGGCTATTAACTCTTCATCCTAAGAACTCTTCAACTTATGTACTCTTCACCCTAAGAACTCTTCAGCCTATGAACTCTTCAGCCTATGGAATCTTCAGCCTATGAACTCTTCACCCTAAGAACACATCAGCCTATGGACTCTTCAGCCTATGAACTCTTCAGTCTATGGACTCTTCAGTCTATGAACTCTTTACCCTAAGAATTCTTCAGCTTGTGTTCTCTTCACCCCAACAACTTTTTAGCCTATGGGCTCTTCACCCTAAGAACTCTTCAGTCTATGGACTCTTCAGCCTATGAACTCTTCAGCCTATGGACTCTTCAGCCTATGAACTCTTTAGCCTATGGACTCTTCAGCCTATGGAAACTTCAGCATATGAACACTTTACCCTAAGAACTCTTCAGCCTGTGAACTCTTCACCCTAAGAACTCTTCAGCCTATGGTCTCATCAGCCTAAGAACTCTTCAGCCTGTGGACTTTCAGCCTATGAACTCTTCAACCTCTTGTACTCTTCGCCCTAAAAACTCTTCAGCCTATGGAATATTCAGCCTATGAACACTTCAGACTATGAACTCTTCACATTAAAAACTCTTCAGCCTAAGAACTCTTCAGCCTATGAACTCTTCACACTTAGAACTCTTCAGGCTATTATCTCTTCACCCTAAAAAATCTTCAGCCTATGAACTGTTCAGCCTAAGAACTCTTCAGCCTATGCACTCTTCAGGCTACGGACTCTTAGGCCTATGGACTCTTCAGCCTATGGACACTTCAATCTAAGATATCTTCAGCCTATGAACGCTTCACCCTAAGAACTCTTCAGCCTATGGGCTCTTCACCGTAAGAACTCTTCAGCCTATGGACTCTTCAGACTATTAACTCTTCACCCTAAGAACTCTTCAGCCTATGAATTCTTCACCCTAACAACTCTTCAGACTATGGACTCTTCAGCCTATGAACTCTGCAGCCTAAGAACTCATCAGCCTATGAACTGTTCAACCTATGGAATCTTCAGCCTATGGACTCTTCACCCTAAGAACAATTCACCCTATGGACTCTTCAGCCTATGAACTCTTCAGCCTATGGGCTCTTCACCCTAAGAACTTTTCAGCCTATAGACTCTTCAGCCTATGAACTCTTCAGCCTATTGACTCTTCAGCCTATGAACTCTTCGGCCTATGGACTGTTCACCCTAAGAAATCTTAAGCCCATGAACTCTTCAGCCTATGAACTCTTCGGTCTATGAACTCTTCACCATAAGAACTCTTCAGCCTATTGATTTTTCACCCTAAGAACTCTTCATCCTATGAACTGTTCACTCTTAGAACTCTCAGTCTAAGAACTGTTCAGCCTACGGACTCTTCAGCCTATGAATTCTTCAACCTTAGAACTCTTCAGGCTATTAAATATTCATCCTAAGAACTCTTCAGACTATGAAATCTTCACCATAAGAACTCTCCAGCCTATGGACTCTTCAGCCTATGAACTGTTCACCCTAAGAACTCTTCAGCCTATGAACTCTTCAGGCTATGAACTCTTCACCCTAAGAACTCTTCAGTCTATGAACTCTTCGCCCTAAGAACTCTTCAGCCTATGGACTCTTCAGCCTATGAACTCTTCACCCTATGGATACTTCAGCCTATGGACTCTTCACTCTAAGAAATCTTTAGCCTATGGACTCTTCAACCTATGGACTATTCACCCTAAGAACGCTTCACCCTATGGACTCTTCAGCCTATGAACTCTTCAGCCTATAGGCTCTTCGGTCTATGAACTCTTCTCCATAAGTATTCTTGAGCCTATTGATTCTTCACCCTAAGAACTCTTCAGCCTATGAACTCTTCACACTAAGAACTCTACAGCCTATGAACTCTTCACACTAATTACACTTCAGCCTATGGACTCTTCAACCTATGGACTCTTCACCCTAAGAACTCTTCAGCCTATGAACTCTTCACTCTAAGAACTCTTCAGTCTATGAACTCTTCACCCTAAGAACTCTTCAGCCTATGAACTCTTCAGTCTATGGAATCTTCAGCCTATGGACTCTTCACCCTAAGAACACATCAGCCTATGGACTCTTCAGCCTATGAACTCTTCAGTATATGAACTCTTCAGCCTATGAAATCTTTACCCTTAGAACTCTTCAGCTTGTGAACTCTTCACCCTAAGAACTCTTCAGCCTATGGGCTCTTCAACCTAAGAACACTTCAGTCTCTGAACTCTTCACCCTACGAATTATTCAGCCTATGGATTCTTCACACTAAGAACTCTTCAGACTATGAACTCTTCACCCTAAGAACTCTGCAGCCTATGGACTCTTCAGCCTATGAACTCTTCACACTAAGAACTCTACAGCCTAAGAACTCTTCACACTAATTACACTTCAGCCTATGGACTCTTCAACCTATGGACTCTTCACCCTAAGAACTCTTCAGCCTATGAACTCTTCACTCTAAGAACTCTTCAGTCTATGAACTCTTCACCCTAAGAACTCTTCAGCCTATGAACTCTTCAGTCTATGAAATCTTCAGCCTATGGACTCTTCACCCTAAGAACACATCAGCCTATGGACTCTTCTGCCTATGAACTCTTCAGTCTATGAACTCTTCAGCCTATGAAATCTTTACCCTTAGAACTCTTCAGCTTGTGAACTCTTCACCCCAACAACTTTTCAGCCTATGGGCTCTTCACCCTAAGAACTCATCAGTCTATGAACTCTTCACCCTAAGAATTCTTCAGCCTATGGATTCTTCACCATAAGAACTTTTCAGTCTATGAACTCTTCACCCTAAGAACTCTTCAGCCTATGGACTCTTCAGCCTATGAACTCTTTAGCCTATGGACTCTTCAGCCTATGGAAACTTCAGCATATGAACACTTTACCCTAAGAACTCTTCAGCCTGTGAACTCTTCACCCTAAAACTCTTCAGCCTATGGTCTCATCAGCCTAAGAACTCTTCAGCCTGTGGACTTTCAGCCTATGAACTCTTCAACCTCTTGTACTCTTCGCCCTAAAAACTCTTCAGCCTATGGAATATTCAGCCTATGAACACTTCAGACTATGAACTCTTCACATTAAAAACTCTTCAGCCTAAGAACTCTTCAGCCTATGAACTCTTCACCCTAAGAACTATTAGGCCTATGGACTCTTCCGCCTATGAACTCTTCACACTTAGAACTCTTCAGGCTATTATCTCTTCACCCTAAGAAATCTTCAGCCTATGAACTGTTCACCCTAAGAACTCTTCAGCCTATGCACTCTTCAGGCTACGGACTCTTAGGCCTATGGACTCTTCAGCCTATGGACACTTTAATCTAAGATATCTTCAGCCTATGAACGCTTCACCCTAAGAACTCTTCAGCCTATGGGCTCTTCACCGTAAGAACTCTTCAGCCTATGGACTCTTCAGACTATTAACTCTTCACCCTAAGAACTCTTCAGCCTATGAATTCTTCACCCTAACAACTCTTCAGACTATGGACTCTTCAGCCTATGAACTCTACAGCCTAAGAACTCATCAGCCTATGAACTGTTCAACCTATGGAATCTTCAGCCTATGGACTCTTCACCCTAAGAACAATTCACCCTATGGACTCTTCAGCCTATGAACTCTTCAGCCTATGGGCTCTTCACCCTAAGAACTTTTCAGCCTATAGACTCTTCAGCCTATGAACTCTTCAGCCTATTGACTCTTCAGCCTATGAACTCTTCGGCCTATGGACTGTTCACCCTAAGAAATCTTAAGCCCATGAACTCTTCAGCCTATGAACTCTTCGGTCTATGAACTCTTCACCATAAGAACTCTTCAGCCTATTGATTTTTCACCCTAAGAACTCTTCAGCCTATGAACTGTTCACTCTTAGAACTCTCAGTCTAAGAACTGTTCAGCCTACGGACTCTTCAGCCTATGAATTCTTCAACCTTAGAACTCTTCAGGCTATTAAATATTCATCCTAAGAACTCTTCAGACTATGAACTCTTCACCATAAGAACTCTCCAGCCTATGGACTCTTCAGCCTATGAACTGTTCACCCTAAGAACTCTTCAGCCTATGAACTCTTCAGGCTATGAACTCTTCACCCTAAGAACTCTTCAGTCTATGAACTCTTCGCCCTAAGAACTCTTCAGCCTATGGACTCTTCAGCCTATGAACTCTTCACCCTATGGATACTTCAGCCTATGGACTCTTCACTCTAAGAAATCTTTAGCCTATGGACTCTTCAACCTATGGACTCTTCACCCTAAGAACTCTTCAGCCTATGGACTCTTCACCCAAAGAACAATTCACCCTTAGAATTCTTCAGCCTATGAACTCTTCACCCTTAGAACTCTTCAGGCTATTATCACTTCAACCTAAGAATTCTTCAGCCTATGAACTCTTCACCCTAACAACTTATCAGCCTATGAACTCTTCACCCTAAGAACTCTTCAGCCTATGGACTCTTCAGCCTATATACTCATCAGCCTAGAGACTCTTCAGCATATGGACACTTCAGCCTATGAACTATTCATACTAAGAACTCTTCAGCCTATAAACTCTTCAGCCTATATAATCTTCAGCCTATAGACTCTTCAATCTATGGACTTTCAGCTTATGGACTCTTCAGGCTATGAACTCTTCAGCCTATGGACTCTTCACACTAGGAACTCTTCAACCTATCAACTCTTCCCTCTATGAACTCTTCAACCTATGGAATCTTCAGCCTATGGACTATTCACCCTAAGAACGCTTCACCCTATGGACTCTTCAGCCTATGAACTCTTCAGCCTATAGGCTCTTCGGTCTATGAACTCTTCTCCATAAGTATTCTTGAGCCTATTGATTCTTCACCCTAAGAACTCTTCAGCCTATGAACTCTTCACACTAAGAACTCTACAGCCTATGAACTCTTCACACTAATTACACTTCAGCCTATGGACTCTTCAACCTATGGACTCTTCACCCTAAGAACTCTTCAGCCTATGAACTCTTCACTCTAAGAACTCTTCAGTCTATGAACTCTTCACCCTAAGAACTCTTCAGCCTATGAACTCTTCAGTCTATGGAATCTTCAGCCTATGGACTCTTCACCCTAAGAACACATCAGCCTATGGACTCTTCAGCCTATGAACTCTTCAGTCTATGAACTCTTCAGCCTATGAAATCTTTACCCTTAGAACTCTTCAGCTTGTGAACTCTTCACCCTAAGAACTCTTCAGCCTATGGGCTCTTCACCCTAAGAACACTTCAGTCTCTGAACTCTTCACCCTACGAATTATTCAGCCTATGGATTCTTCACCCTAAGAACTCTTCAGTCTATGAACTGTTCACCCTAAGAACTCTTCAGCTTATGAACTGTTCACCCTAAGAACTCTTCAGCCTAAGAACTGGTCAGCCTATGGACTCTTCAGCCTATGAAATCTTCACCGTTAGAACTCTTCAGTCTATGGAATCTTCACCCTAAGAACTCTTCTACCTATGGTCTCTTCAGCCTATGAACTCTTCAGCATATGGACTCTTCAGCCTATGGAAACTTCAGCCTATGAACACTTTACCCTAAGATCTCTTCAGCCTGTGAACTCTTCACCCTAAGAACTCTTCAGCCTATGGGCTCATCACCCTAAGAACTCTTCAGCCGGTGGACTTTCAGCCTATGAACTCTTCAACCTCTTGTACTCTTCACCCTAAAAACTTTTCAGCCTATGAATTCTTCACCCTAAGAAATCTTCAGCCTATGGAATCTTCAGCCTATGAACACTTCAGACTATGAACTCTTCACATTAAATACTCTTCAGCCTAAGAACTCTTCAGCCTATGAACTCTTCACCCTAAGAACTATTAGGCCTATGGACTCTTCCGCCTATGAACTCTTCACACTTAGAACTCTTCAGGCTATTATCTCTTCACCCTTAGAACTCTTCAGGCTGTTATCTCTTCACCCTAAGAACTCTTCAGCCTATGAACTCTTCACCCTAAGAACTCTTCAGCCTATGGACTCTTCAGGCTATGGACTCTTCAGCCTATAGACACTTCAGCCTATGAACTCTTCACACTAAGAACTCTTCAGACTATGAAAACTTCACCCTAATACTCTTCAGCCTATGGACTCTTCAGCCTATGGACTCTTCACACTAAGAAATCTTCAGCCTATGAACGCTTCACCCTAAGAACTCTTCAGCCTATTGGCTCTTCACCCTAAGAACTCTTCAGCATATGGACTATTCACCCTAAGAACTCTTCAGACTATGGACACTTCAGCCTATGGACTCTTCAGCCTATGGACTATTCACCCTAAGAACTCTTCAGCCTATGAACTCTTCACCCTAAGAAATCTTCAGCCTATGAACTCTTCACCCTAAGAACTCTTCAGCCTATGGGCTCTTCACTTAAGAACTCTACAGCCTATGGACTCTTCAGGCTATTAACTCTTCACCCTAAGAACTCTTCAACCTGAGAACTCTTCACCCTAAGAACTCTTCAGCCTATGAAGTCTTCGGCCTATGGAATCTTCAGCCTATGGTCTCTTCACCCTAAGAACTCTTCAGCCTAAGAACTGTTCGGCCTATGGACTCTTCAGCATATGAAATATTCACCGTTAGAACTCTTCAGGCTATGGAATATTCATCCTAAGAACTCTTCTGCCTATGGACTCTTCAGCCTATGAACTCTTCAGCCTATGGACTCTTCAGCCTATGGAAACTTCAGCCTATGAACATTTACCCTAAGAACTCTTCAGCCTGTGAACTCTTCACCCTAAGAACTCTTCAGCCTATGGGTTCATCACCCTAAGAACTCTTCAGCCTGTGGACTTTCAGCCTATGAACTCTTCAGCCTATGGACTCTTCACCCTAAGAACACTTCACCCTATGGACTCTTCAGCCTATGAACTCTTCAGCCTAAGGGCTCTTCACCCTGAGAACTTTTCAGTCGATAGACTCTTCAGCCTATGAACTCTTCAGCCTATGGACTCTTCAGCGTATGAACTCTTCGGCCTATGGACTCTTCACCCTAAGAACTCTTAAGCCCATGAACTCTTCAGCCTATGAACTCTTCGGTCTATGAACTCTTCACCCTTAGAACTCTTCGGTCTATTAAATCTTCACACTAAGAACTCTTCAGACTATGAACTCTTCACCCTAAGAACTCTTCAGCCTATTGTCTCTTCAGCCTATGGACTTTTCAGCCTATGAACTGTTCACCCTAAGAACTCTTCAGCCTATGAACTCTTCAACCTATGAACTCTTCACCGTAAGAAGTCTTCAGCCTATGAACACTTCAACCTGTGAACGCTTCAGCCTATTGGACTCTTCACCCTAAGAACTCTTCAGCCTATGGACTCTTCAGCCTATGAACTCTTCAGCCTATTGGACTCTTCACCCTAAGAACTCTTCAGCCTATGAACTCTTTAGCCTAAGAACATTTCACACTTAGAACTCTTCAGCTTATGAACTCTTCACCATAAAAACTCTTCAGCCTATGGACTCTTCATCCTATGAACTCTTCAGCCTATGGACACTTCAGCCTATGGACTCTTCACCATAAGAACTCTTCAGCCTATGGACTCTTCACTCTAAGAAATCTTCAACCTATGAAATGTTCACCCTTAGAACTCTTCAGCCTATGAACTCTTCACCATAAAAATTCTTCAGCCTATGGACTCTTCATCCTATGAACTCTTAAACCTATGGACACTTCAGCCTATGGTCTCTTCAGCCTGTGAACTCTTCATCCTATGGACTCTTCAACCTATGGATTCTTTACCCTAAGAACTTTTCAGCCTATTGGCTCTTCACCCTAACAACTGTTCACCCTTAGAACTCTTCAGCCTATGAACTCTTCGGCCTATGGAATCTTCAGCACATGAATTCTTTACACTAAGAACTCTTCAGCCTGTGAACTCTTCACCCTAAGAAATCTTCAGCCTATGCCTCTTCACCCTAAGAACTCTTCAGCCTATGAACTCTTCAACCTATGGATTCTTCACCCTAAGAGCTGTTCAGCCTATGAACTCTTCACCGTTAGAACTCTTCTGTCTATGGAATCTTCACCCTAAGAACTCTTCAGCCAATGGACTCTTCACCCTAAGAGGTCTTCAGCCTATGAACTGTTCACTTTAGAACTCTTGAGCCTAAGAACTGTTCAGCCTATGGACTCTACAGCCTATGAACTCTTCACCATAAAAACTCTTCAGCCTATGGACTCTTCACCCTAAGAACTCTTCAGCCTATGAACTCTTCAGCCTATGAACTCTTCAGCCTATGAACTCTTCACCCTAAGAACTCTTCAGCTTATGGACTCTTCAGCCTATGAACTCTTCAGCCTATGAAATGTTCACCCTAAGAACTCTTCAGCCTATGGACTCTTCACGCTAAGAATTCTTCAGCCCATGGGCTATTCTGCCTATGAACTCTTCACCCTTATAACTCTTCAGGCTACTAAATCTTCACCCTAAGAACTCTTCGGCCTATGAACTCTCTTCACCCTAAGATCTCTTCAGCCTATAGACTCTTCAGCCTATAGACTCATCAGCCTATGAACTCTTCAGCCTATGGATTCTTCAGTCTATGAACTCTTCACTCTAAGAACTCTTCAGCCTATGAACTCTTCCACCTTTGGACTCTTCAGCCTATGGACTCTTCACCCTATGCACTCTTCAGCCTATGGACTCTTCAACCTATATACTCTTCAGCCTATGGACACTTCAGCCTATGAACTCTTCACACTAAGATCTATTCAGCCTATGAACTCTTCACCCTAAGAACTCTTCAGTATATGGACTCCTCAGCCTATGAACTCTTCAGCCTATGGACTCTTAAGCTTATGGAATCTTCACACTAAGAACTCTTCAGCCTATGGACTCTTCACCCTAAGAACGCTTCAGTCTATCAACTCTTCAGTCTATGAACTCTTCAGCCTATGAACTGTTCACCCTTAGAACTCTTCAGCCTATGAACTCTTCACTCTTAGAACTCTTCAGGCTATTATCTCTTCACCCAAGAACTCTTCAGCCTATGAACTGTTCACCCTAAGAACTCTTCAGCGTATGGACTCTTCAGCCTATGGACCCTTCACACTAAGAAGTCTTCAGCCCATGAACTGTTCACTCTTAGCTCTTAGAAATCTTTAGCCTAAGAACTGTTCAGCCTATGGACTCTTCAGCCTATGAACTCTTCACCCTTAGAACCCTTCAGCCTATGAACTCTTCACACTATGAACACTTCAGCCTATGGTCTCTTCAGCCTATGAACTCTTCACCCTTAGAACTCTTCAGGCTATTAACTCTTCACACTAAGAACTCTTCAGCCTATTAGCTTTTCACCCTAAGAACTCTTCAGCTTATGGACTCTTCCGCCTAGGGACTCTTCAGCCTATGGACTCTTCAGACTATGCACTCTTCACCCTTAGAACTCTTCAGGCTATTAAGTCTTCAGCCTAAGGACTCTTCAGCCAATGAATTCTTCACCCTAAGAACTCTTCAGCCTATGAACTCTTAGACCTATGGACTCTTCAGCCTATGGACTTTTCACTCTAAGAACTCTTCAGCCTATGGACTCAAGAGCCTATGAACTCTTCAACCAATGGACTCTTTACCCTAAGAACTCTTCAGCCTATGAACTCTTCTGGCTATGAAATCTTCACTCTATGAACTCTTCACCCTAAAAACTCTTCAGCCTATGAACTCTTCCCCATAAAAACTATTCAGCCTATGGACTATTCACCCAAAGAACTCTTCAGCCTATGGACTCTTGAGCCTATAGACTCTTTAGCCTATGGCAACTTCAGCCTATGAACTCTTCACACTAAGAACTCTTCAGCCTATGGACTCTTAAGCCTATGAACTCTTCACGCTAAGAATTCTTCAGCCTATGGACTATTCTGCCTATGAACTCTTCACCCTTAGAACTCTTCAGGCTATTAACTCTTCACCCTAAGAACTCTTCGGCCTATGAACTCTTCACCCTAAGAACTCTTCACCCTATGGACTCTTCAGCCTATGAACTCTTCAGCCTATGGACTCTTCCACCTAGGGACTCTTCAGCCTATGAACTCTTCAGCCTATGAACTCTTCAGCCTATGAACTCTTCCACCTAAGGACTATTCAGCCTATGGACTCTTCAGCCTATGAACTCTTTACCCTAAGAACTCTTCACCCTGTGAACTCTTCGTCCTAAGAATTCTTCGGGATATGGGCTCTTCACCCGGAGAACTATTTAGCCTATGGACTCTTCAGCCTATGAACTCTTCACCCTTAGAACTCTTCAGCCTATGAACTCTTAACCCTAAGAACTCTTCAGCCTATAGTCTCTTCAGACTATGAACTCTTCAGCCTATGAACTTTTCAGCCTATGGAATCTTCAGCCTATGGACTCTTCACCCTAAGAACCCTTCAGCCTATGGACTCTTCAGCCTATGAACTCTTCAGCCTATGGACTCTTCACCCTATGAACTGTTCACCCTTAGAACTCTTCAGCCTATGAACTCTTCACCCTAAGAACTCTTCAGCCTATGAAATCTTCAGCCTATGAACTCTTCAGCCTATGGACTCTTCAGTCTATGGACTCTTCACTTTAAGAACTCTTCAGTCTATGGACTCTTCAGTCTATAGACTCTTCAGCCTAGGAACTCTTTACCCTAAGAAGTCTTCAGCCTATGGACTCTTCAGCCTATGAACTCTTCAGCCTATGAACTCTTCACCCTAAGAACTCTTCAGCTTATGGACTCTTCAGCCTATGAACTCCTCAGCCTATGAAATATTCACCCTAAGAACTCTTCAGCCTATGAACTCCTCAGCCTATGAAATATTCACCCTAAGAACTCTTCAGCTTATGGACTCTTCAGCCTATGGACTCTTCACGCTAAGAATTCTTCAGCCTATGGGCTATTCTGACTATGAACTCTTCACCCTTAGAACTCTTCAGGCTACTAACTCTTCACCCTAAGAACTCTTCGGCCTATGAACTCTTCACCCTAAGAACTCTTCAGCCTATAGACTCTTCAGCCTATGAACTCATCAGCCTATGAACTCTTCAGCCTATGGATTCTTCAGCCTATGAACTCTTCACCCTAAGAACTCTTCAGCCTATGAACTCTTCCACCTATGGATTCTTCAACCTATGGACTCTTCACCCTAAGCACTCTTCAGCCTATGGACTCTTCAACCTATATATTCTTCAGCCTATGGACTCTTCACACTAAGAAATATTCAGCCTATGGACTCTTCACCCTAAGAACTCTTCAGTCTATGAACTCTTCAGTCTATGAACTCTTCACTCTTAGAACTATTCAGGCTATTATCTCTTCACCCAAGAACTCTTCAGCCTATGAACTGTTCACCCTAAGAACTCTTCAGCCTATGGACTCTTCAGCCTATGAACTCTTCACCCTAAGAACTCTTCAGCTTATGGTCTCTTCTGCCTATGAACTCTTCAGCCTATTGTCTCTCCAACCTATGGACTCTTCACGCTAAGGAATTCTTCAGCCTATGGAGTATTCTGCCTATAAACTCTTCACCCTTAGAACTCTTCAGGCTATTAAATCTTCACCCTAAGAACTCTTCAGCCTATGAATTCTTCAACCTATGGACTCTTCAGCCTATGGACTCTTCACTCTAAGAATTCTTCAGGCTATTAACTCTTCACCCTAAGAACTCTTCGGCCTATGAACTCTTCACCCTAAGAACTCTTCAACCTATGGACTCTTCAGCCTATGGACTATTCATTCTAAGAACTCTTCAGCCTATGGACTCTTCAGACTATGCACTCTTCACCCTTAGAACTCTTCAGGCTATTAAGTCTTCAGCCTATGGACTCTTCAGCCAATGAATTCTTCACCCTAAGAACTCTTAAGCCTATGAACTGTTCAGCCAATGAACTCTTCAGCCTATGGAATCCTCAGCCAATGAACTCTTCCCCCTAAGAACTCTTCAGCCTATGAATTCTGCAACCTATGGACTCTTCAGCCTATGGACTCTTCACTCTATGAATTCTTCAGGCTATTAACTCTTCACCCTAAGAACTCTTCGGCCTATGAACTCTTCACCCTAAGAACTCTTCAACCTATGGACTCTTCAGCCTATGGACTCTTCATTCTAAGAACTCTTCAGCCTATGAACTCTTCAGACTATGCACTCTTCACCCTTAGAACTCTTCAGGCTATTAAGTCTTCAGCCTATGAACTCTTCAATCAATGGACTCTTTACCCTAAGAACTCTTCAGCCTATGAACTCTTCTGGCTATGAACTCTTCACTCTATGAACTCTTCACCCTAAAACTCTTCAGCCTATGAACTCTTCCCCATAAAAACTGTTCAGCCTATGGACTCTTCACCCTAAGAATTCTTCAGCTTATGGACTTTTCAGCCTATGAAGTCTTCAGCCTATGGACTCTACAGCCTGTGGATTCTTCAGCCTATGGACTCTTGAGCCTATAGACTCTTCAGCCTATGGACACTTCAGCCTATGAACTCTTCACACTAAGAACTCTTCAGCCTATGGACTCTTCAGCCTATGGACTCTTCACGCTAAGAATTATTCAGCCTATGGACTATTCTGCCTATGAACTCTTCACACTTAGAACTCTTCAGGCTATTAACTCTTCACCCTAAAAACTCTTCGGCCTATGAACTCTTCACCCTAAGGACTCTTCACCCTATGGATTCTTCAGCCTATGAACACTTCCACCTAAGGACTCTTCAGCCTATGGACTCTTCACCCTAAGCACTCTTCAGCCTATGGACTCTTCAGCCTATGAATTCTTCAGCCTATGGACTCTTCACCCTATGGAGTCTTCACCCTAAGAACTCTTCAGCCTATGGACTCTTCAGTCTATGAACTCTTCAGCCTATGAACTGTTAACCCTTAGAATTCTTCAGCCTATGAAGTCTTCACCCTAAGAACTCTTCAGCCTATGGACTCTTCACTCTAAGAACTCTTCAGTCTATGGACTCTTCAGTCTATGGACTCTTCAGCCTAGGAACTCCTTTCCCTCAGAACTCTTCAGCCTATGAACTCTTCACCATAAAGACTCTTCATCCTATGGACTCTTCACCCTAAGAACTCTTCAGCCTATGGATTCTTCAGCCTATGAACTCTTCAGACTTTGAACTCTTCACCCTAAGAACTCTTCAGCTTATGGACTCTTCAGCCTATGAACTCTTCAGCCTATGGACTCTCCAGCCTATGGATTCTTCACGCTAAAAATTCTTCAGCCTATGGGCTATTCTGCCTATGAACTCTTCACGCTTAGAACTCTTCAGGCAACTAACTCTTCACCCTAAGAACTCTTCGGCCTATGAACTCTTCACCCTAAGAAATCTTCAGCCTATGAACTCTTCCACCTATGTATTCTTCAGCCTAAGGACTCTTCACCCTAAGCACTCATCAGCCTATGGATTCTTCATCCTATATATTCTTCAGCCTATGGACACTTCAGCCTATGAACTCTTCACACTAAGAACTCTACACACTATGAACTCTTCAGCCTATGAACTCTTCAACCTATGGACTCTTCAGCCTATGAACTCTTAACCCTTAGAACTCTTCAGGCTATTAATTCTTCACCCTAAGACCTCATCAGCTTATGAACTCTTCACCCTAAGAACTCTTCAGCCTATGGATTCTTCAACCTATGGTATCTTAAGCCTATGAACTCTTCACCCTAAGAACTCTTCAGCCTATGAACTCTTCAGTCTATGTACTCTTCAGCCTATGGACTCTTCACCCTAAGCACTCTTCAGCCTATGAACTTTTCATTCTATGAACTCTTCAACCTATGAACTGTTCACCCTTAGAACTCTTCAGCCTATGAACTCTTCACCTTAAGAACTCTTCAGCGTATGGATTCTTCAACCTATGGACTCTTTAGCCTATGAACTCTTCACCCTAAGAACTCTTCAGTCTATGAACTCTTCAGCCTATGAACTCTTCAGCCTATGGACTCTTCAGTCTATGGACTCTTCAGCCTAGGAACTCTTTACCCTAAGAACTCTTCAGGCTATGAACTCTTCAACCTATGGTCTCTTCAGCCTATGAACTCTTCACCCTTAGAACTCTTCAGCCTATGAATTCTTCACCCTAAGAACTCTTCAGCCTATGAACTCTTCAGCCTATGGACTCTTCACCCTATGGACTCTTCACCCTATGAACTCTTCAGCCTATGGTCTCTTCACCCTAAGAACTCTTCAGCCTATGAATTCTTCACCCTAAGAACTCTTCAGCCTATGGACTCTTCAGCCTATGAACTCTTCACCCAAGAACTCTTCACCCTAAGAACTCTTCAGCCTATGGATTCTTCAGCCTATTAACTCTTCAGCATATGAACTCTTCAGCCTATGGACTCTTCACACTAAGAACTCTTCAGCCTATGGACTCTTCAGCCTATGAACTCTTTACCCTAAGAACTCTTCAGCCTGTGAACTCTTCGTCCTAAGAATTCTTCAGGATATGGGCTCTTCACCGGAACAACTATTCAGCCTATGGACTCTTCAGCCTATGAACTCTTCACCCTTAGAACTCTTCAGTCTATGAACTCTTCACCCTAAGAACTCTTCAGGCTATAGTTTCTTCAGACTATGGACTCTTCAGCCTATGAACTTTTCAGCCTATGGACTCTTCAGCCTACGGACTCTTCAGCCTATGGACTTTTCACCCTATGGACTCTTCACCCTAAGAACACTTCAGCCTATGGACTCTTCACGCTAGGCAATCTTCAGCCTATGAACTTTTCAGTCTATGAACTCTTCAACCTATGAACTGTTCACCCTTAGAACTCTTCAGCCTATGAACTCTTCACCTTAAGAACTCTTCAGCGTATGGATTCTTCAACCTATGGACCCTTTAGCCTATGAACTCTTCACCCTAAGAATTCTTCAGCCTATGAACTCTTCAGCCTATGAACTCTTCAGCCTATGGACTCTTAAGTCTATGGACTCTTCACTCTAAGAACTCTTCAGTCTATGGACTCTTCAGTCTATGGACTCTTCAGCCTAGGAACTCTTTACCCTAAGAACTCTTCAGCCTATGAACTCTTCAACCTATGGACTCTTCAGCCTATGAACTCTTCACCCTTAGAACTCTTCAGCCTATGAACTCTTCACCCTAAGAACTCTTCAGCCTGTAGTCTCTTCAGACTATGGACTCTTCAGCCTATGAACTTTTCAGCCTATGGACTCTTCAGCCTATGGACTCTTCATCCTAAGAACCCTTCAGCCTATGGACTCTTCAGCCTGTGAACTCTTCAGCCTATGGACTCTTCACCCTATGGACTCTTCACCCTAAGAACTCTTCAGCCTATGGACTCTTCACCCTAAGCACTCTTCAGCCTATGAACTCTTCAGTCTATGAACTCTTCAGCCTATGAACAGTTCACCCTTAGAACTCTTCAGCCTATGAACGCTTCACCTTAAGAACTCTTCAGCGTATGGATTCTTCAACCTATGGACCCTTTAGCCTGTGAACTCTTCACCCTAAGAACTCTTCAGCCTATGAACTCTTCAGCCTATGAACTCTTCAGCCTATGGACTCTTCAGTCTATGGACTCTTCACTCTAAGAACTCTTTAGTCTATGGACTCTTCAGTCTATGGACTCTTCAGCCTAGGAACTCTTTACCCTAAGAACTCTTCAGCCTGTGAACTCTTCAACCTATGGACTCTTCAGCCTAGGAACTCTTCACCCTTAGAACTCTTCAGCCTATGAACTCTTCACCCTAAGAACTCTTCAGCCTATAGTCTCTTCAGATAATGGACTCTTCAGCCTATGAACTTTTTAGCCTATGGACTCTTCAGCCTACGGACTCTTCATCCTAAGAACCCTTCAGCCTATGGACTCTTCAGCCTATAAACTCTTCAGCCTATGGACTCTTCACCCTATGGACTCTTCACGCTAAGAACTCTTCAGCCTATGGACTCTTCACCCTAAGCACTCTTCAGCCTATGAATTCTTCAGTCTATGAACTCTTCAGCCTATGAACAGTTCACCCTTAGAACTCTTCAGCCTATGAACTCTTCACCTTAAGAACTCTTCAGCGTATGGATTCTTCAACCTATGGACCCTTTAGCCTATGAACTCTTCACCCTAAGAACTCTTCAGCATATGAAGTCTTCAGCCTATGAACTCTTCAGCCTATGGACTCTTCAGTCTATGGACTCTTCACTCTAAGAACTCATCAGTCTATGGACTCTTCAGTCTATGGACTCTTCAGCCTAGGAACTCTTTACCCTAAGATCTCTTCAGCCTATGAACTCTTCAACCTATGGACTCTTCAGTCTATGGACTCTTCACTCTAAGAACTCTTCAGTCTATGGACTCTTCAGTCTATGGACTCTTCACTCTAGGAACTCTTCAGCCTATGGACTCTTCAGTCTATGGAATCTTCACTCTAAGAACTCTTCAGGCTATGAACTCTTCACTCTATGAACTTTTCTCCCTCAGAACTCTTCAGCCTATGAACTCTTCACCATAAAAACTCTTCAGCCTATCGACTCTTCACCCTAAGAACTCTTCAGCCTATGGACTCTTCAGCCTATGAACTCTTCAGCCTATGAACTCTTCACCCTAAGAACTCTTCAGCTTATGGACTCTTCACCCTATGAACTCTTCAGCCTATGGACTCTTCACCCTATGAACTCTTCAGCCCATGAACTCTTCACCCTAAGAACTCTTCTGCTTATGGACTCTTCAGCCTATGAACTCTTCAGCCTATGAACTCTTCACCCTAAGAACTCTTCAGCTTATGGACTCTTCAGCCTATGAACTCGGCAGCCTATGAAATATTCACCCTAAGAACTCTTCAGCTTATGGACTCTTCAGCCTATGAAATCTTCAGCCTATGGACTCTTCAGCCTATGGACTCTTCACGCTAAGAATTCTTCAGCGTATGGGCTATTCTGCCTATGAACTCATCAGTCTATGAACTCTTCAGCCTATGGATTCTTCAGCCTATGAACTCTTCACCCTAAGAACTCTTCAGCCTATGAACTCTTCAGCCTATGGATTCTTCAGCCTATGGACTCTTCACCCTAAGCACTCTTCAGCCTATGGACTCTTCAACCTATATATTCTTCAGCCTATGGACACTTCAGCCTATGAACTCTTCACACTAAGAACTCTTCACACTATGAACTCTTCAGCCTATGAACTCTTCAACCTATGGAATCTTCAGCCTATGGCCTCTTCACACTAAGAACTCTTCAGCCTATGGACTCTTCACTCTAAGAACTCTTCAGTCTATGAACTCTTCAGTCTATGAACTCTTCAGCCTATGAACTGTTCACCCTTAGAACTCTTCAGCCTATGAACTCTTCACTCTAAGAACTCTTCAGGCTATTATCTCTCCACCCAAGAACTCTTCAGCCTATGAACTGTTCACCCTAAGAAATCTTCAGCCTATGGACTCTTCAGCCTATGGACTCTTCACACTAAGAAGTCTTCAGCCTATGAACTGTTCACTCTTAGAACTCTTCACCCTAAGAACTCTTCAGACTATGGTCTCTTCAGCCTATGAACTCTTCAACCTTAGAACTCTTCAGGCTATTAACTCTTCACACTAAGAACTGTTCTGCCTATTAACTTTTCACCCTAAGAACTCTTCAGACTATGGCTCTTCAGCCAATGCACTCTTCAGACTTTGAATTTTTCAATCTATGGACTCTTCAGCCTATGGACTTTTCACCCTAAGAACTCTTCAGCCTATGGACTCTTTAGCCTATGAAATATTCAGCCTATGGACTCTTCAGCCTATGGACTCTTCACCCTAAGAACTCTTCAGCCTATGGACTCTTCACCCTAAGCACTCTTCAGCCTATGAACTATTCAGTCTATGAACTCTTCAGCCTATGATCTGTTCACCCTTAGAACTCTTCAGCCTATGAACTCTTCAGCCTATGGTCTCTTCACCCTAAGAACTATTCAGCCTATTAACTTTTCACCCTAAGAACTATTCAGCCTATGGATTCTTCAACCTATGGACTCTTAAGCCTATGAACTTTTCACCCTAAGAACTCTTCAGCCTATGGACTCTTCAGCCAATGAACTCTTCACCCTAAGAACTCTTCAGCCTATGAACTCTTCAACCTATGGACTCTTCAGCCTATGGACTCTTCATTCTAAGAACTCTTCAGCCTATGGACTCTTCAGCCTATGAACTCTTCACCCTAAGAACTCTTCAGCTTATGGACGCTTCAGCCTATGAACTCTTTAGCCTATTGTCTCTCCAGCCTATGGACTCTTCACGCTAAGAATTATTCAGCCTATGGAGTATTCTGCCTATGAACTCTTCAACCTTAGAACTCTTCAGGCTATTAAATCTTCAACCTAAGAACTCTTCAGCCTATGGATTCTTCAGCCTATGAACTCTTCAGCCTATAAACTCCTAGACCTATGGACTCTTCAGCCTATGGACTTTTCACTCTTCAGCCTATGGACTCAAGAGACTATGAACTCTTCAACCAATGGACTCTTTACCCTAAGAACTCTTCAGCCTATGAACTCTTCTGGCTATGAACACTTCACTCTATGAACTCTTCACCCTAAAAACTCTTCAGCCTATGAACTCTTCAGTCTATGAACTCTTCAGCCTATGAACAGTTCACCCTTAGAACTCTTCAGCCTATGAACGCTTCACCTTAAGAACTCTTCAGCGTATGGATTCTTCAACCTATGGACCCTTTAGCCTGTGAACTCTTCACCCTAAGAACTCTTCAGCCTATGAACTCTTCAGCCTATGAACTCTTCAGCCTATGGACTCTTCAGTCTATGGACTCTTCACTCTAAGAACTCTTTAGTCTATGGACTCTTCAGTCTATGGACTCTTCAGCCTAGGAACTCTTTACCCTAAGAACTCTTCAGCCTGTGAACTCTTCAACCTATGGACTCTTCAGCCTAGGAACTCTTCACCCTTAGAACTCTTCAGCCTATGAACTCTTCACCCTAAGAACTCTTCAGCCTATACTCTCTTCAGATAATGGACTCTTCAGCCTATGAACTTTTTAGCCTATGGACTCTTCAGCCTACGGACTCTTCATCCTAAGAACCCTTCAGCCTATGGACTCTTCAGCCTATAAACTCTTCAGCCTATGGACTCTTCACCCTATGGACTCTTCACGCTAAGAACTCTTCAGCCTATGGACTCTTCACCCTAAGCACTCTTCAGCCTATGAATTCTTCAGTCTATGAACTCTTCAGCCTATGAACAGTTCACCCTTAGAACTCTTCAGCCTATGAACTCTTCACCTTAAGAACTCTTCAGCGTATGGATTCTTCAACCTATGGACCCTTTAGCCTATGAACTCTTCACCCTAAGAACTCTTCAGCATATGAAGTCTTCAGCCTATGAACTCTTCAGCCTATGGACTCTTCAGTCTATGGACTCTTCACTCTAAGAACTCATCAGTCTATGGACTCTTCAGTCTATGGACTCTTCAGCCTAGGAACTCTTTACCCTAAGATCTCTTCAGCCTATGAACTCTTCAACCTATGGACTCTTCAGTCTATGGACTCTTCACTCTAAGAACTCTTCAGTCTATGGACTCTTCAGTCTATGGACTCTTCACTCTAGGAACTCTTCAGCCTATGGACTCTTCAGTCTATGGAATCTTCACTCTAAGAACTCTTCAGGCTATGAACTCTTCACTCTATGAACTTTTCTCCCTCAGAACTCTTCAGCCTATGAACTCTTCACCATAAAAACTCTTCAGCCTATCGACTCTTCACCCTAAGAACTCTTCAGCCTATGGACTCTTCAGCCTATGAACTCTTCAGCCTATGAACTCTTCACCCTAAGAACTCTTCAGCTTATGGACTCTTCACCCTATGAACTCTTCAGCCTATGGACTCTTCACCCTATGAACTCTTCAGCCCATGAACTCTTCACCCTAAGAACTCTTCTGCTTATGGACTCTTCAGCCTATGAACTCTTCAGCCTATGAACTCTTCACCCTAAGAACTCTTCAGCGTATGGACTCTTCAGCCTATGAACTCGGCAGCCTATGAAATATTCACCCTAAGAACTCTTCAGCTTATGGACTCTTCAGCCTATGAAATCTTCAGCCTATGGACTCTTCAGCCTATGGACTCTTCACGCTAAGAATTCTTCAGCGTATGGGCTATTCTGCCTATGAACTCATCAGTCTATGAACTCTTCAGCCTATGGATTCTTCAGCCTATGAACTCTTCACCCTAAGAACTCTTCAGCCTATGAACTCTTCAGCCTATGGATTCTTCAGCCTATGGACTCTTCACCCTAAGCACTCTTCAGCCTATGGACTCTTCAACCTATATATTCTTCAGCCTATGGACACTTCAGCCTATGAACTCTTCACACTAAGAACTCTTCACACTATGAACTCTTCAGCCTATGAACTCTTCAACCTATGGAATCTTCAGCCTATGGCCTCTTCACACTAAGAACTCTTCAGCCTATGGACTCTTCACTCTAAGAACTCTTCAGTCTATGAACTCTTCAGTCTATGAACTCTTCAGCCTATGAACTGTTCACCCTTAGAACTCTTCAGCCTATGAACTCTTCACTCTAAGAACTCTTCAGGCTATTATCTCTCCACCCAAGAACTCTTCAGCCTATGAACTGTTCACCCTAAGAAATCTTCAGCCTATGGACTCTTCAGCCTATGGACTCTTCACACTAAGAAGTCTTCAGCCTATGAACTGTTCACTCTTAGAACTCTTCACCCTAAGAACTCTTCAGACTATGGTCTCTTCAGCCTATGAACTCTTCAACCTTAGAACTCTTCAGGCTATTAACTCTTCACACTAAGAACTGTTCTGCCTATTAACTTTTCACCCTAAGAACTCTTCAGACTATGGCTCTTCAGCCAATGCACTCTTCAGACTTTGAATTTTTCAGTCTATGGACTCTTCAGCCTATGGACTTTTCACCCTAAGAACTCTTCAGCCTATGGACTCTTTAGCCTATGAAATATTCAGCCTATGGACTCTTCAGCCTATGGACTCTTCACCCTAAGAACTCTTCAGCCTATGGACTCTTCACCCTAAGCACTCTTCAGCCTATGAACTATTCAGTCTATGAACACTTCAGCCTATGATCTGTTCACCCTTAGAACTCTTCAGCCTATGAACTCTTCAGCCTATGGTCTCTTCACCCTAAGAACTATTCAGCCTATTAACTTTTCACCCTAAGAACTATTCAGCCTATGGATTCTTCAACCTATGGACTCTTAAGCCTATGAACTTTTCACCCTAAGAACTCTTCAGCCTATGGACTCTTCAGCCAATGAACTCTTCACCCTAAGAACTCTTCAGCCTATGAACTCTTCAACCTATGGACTCTTCAGCCTATGGACTCTTCATTCTAAGAACTCTTCAGCCTATGGACTCTTCAGCCTATGAACTCTTCACCCTAAGAACTCTTCAGCTTATGGACGCTTCAGCCTATGAACTCTTTAGCCTATTGTCTCTCCAGCCTATGGACTCTTCACGCTAAGAATTATTCAGCCTATGGAGTATTCTGCCTATGAACTCTTCAACCTTAGAACTCTTCAGGCTATTAAATCTTCAACCTAAGAACTCTTCAGCCTATGGATTCTTCAGCCTATGAACTCTTCAGCCTATAAACTCCTAGACCTATGGACTCTTCAGCCTATGGACTTTTCACTCTTCAGCCTATGGACTCAAGAGACTATGAACTCTTCAACCAATGGACTCTTTACCCTAAGAACTCTTCAGCCTATGAACTCTTCTGGCTATGAACACTTCACTCTATGAACTCTTCACCCTAAAAACTCTTCAGCCTATGAACTCTTCCCCATAAAAACTGTTCAGCCTATGGACTCTTCACCCTAAGGACTCTTCAGCCTATGGACTTTTCAGCCTATGAACTCTTCAGCCTATGGACTCTACATCCTGTGGATTCTTCAGCCTATGGACTCTTGAGCCTATAGACTCTTCAGCCTATGGACACTTCAGCCTATGAACTCTTCACACGAAGAACTCTTCAGCCTATGGACTCTTCAGCCTATGGACTCTTCAGGCTAAGAATTCTTCAGCCTATGGACTCTTCAGCCTATGAACTCTTCCACCTAAGGACTCTTCAGCCTATGAACTCTTCAGCCTATGAGTTCTACAGCCTATGAACTCTTCCACCTAAGGACTCTTCAGCCTATGGACTCTTCACCCTAATCACTCTTCAGCCTATGGACTCTTCAGCCTATGAACTCTTCAGCCTATGAACTCTTCAGCCTATGAATTCTACAGACTATGAACTCTTCCACCTAAGGACTCTTCAGCCTATGGACTCTTCAGCCTATGAACTCTTCCACCTAAGGACTCTTCAGCCTATGAACTCTTCAGCCTATGAATTCTACAGTCTATGAACTCTTCCACCTAAGGACTCTTCAGCCTATGGTCTCTTCACCCTAAGCACTCTTCAGCCTATGGACTCTTCAGCCTATGAACTCTTTTGCCTATAGACTCTTCAGCCTATGGACTCTTCAGCCTATGAACTCTTTACCCTAAGAATTCTTCAGCCTGTGAACTCTTCGTTCTAAGAATTCTTCAGGATATGGGCTCTTCACCCGAAGAACTATTCAGCCTATGGACACTTCAGCCTATGAACTCTTCACCCTTAGAACTCTTCAGCCTAAGAACTCTTCAGCCTATAGTCTCTTCAGACTATGGACTCTTCAGCCTATGAATTTTCAGCCTATGGACTCTTCACCCTAAGAACCCTTCAGCCTATGGACTCTTCAGACTATGAACTCTTCAGCCTATGGACTCTTCACCCTATGGACTCTTCACCCTAAGAACTCTTCAGCCTATGGACTCTTCACCCTAAGCACTCTTCAGCCTATGAACTCTTCAGTCTATGAACTCTTCAGCCTATGAACTGTTCACCCTTAGAACTCTTCAGCCTATGAACTCTTCACCCTAAGAACTCTTCAGCCTATGGATTCTTCAACCTATGGACTCTTTAGCCTATGAACTCTTCACCCTAAGAACTCTTCAGCCTATGAACTCTTCGGCCTATGGACTCTTCAGTCTATGGACTCTTCACTCTAAGAACTCTTTAGTCTATGGACTCTTCAGTCTATGGACTCTTCAGCCTATGAACTGTTCACCCTTAGAACTCTTCAGCCTATGAACTCTTCACCCTAAGAACTCTTCCGCCTATGAACTCTTCAACCTATGGACTCTTCAGCCTATGAACTCTTCACCCTTAGAACTCTTCAGCCTATGAACTCTTCACCATAAAATCTCTTCAGCCTATCGACTCTTCACCCTAAGAACTCTTCAGCCTATGGACTCTTCAGCCTATGAACTCTTCAGCCTATGAAATATTCACCCTAAGTACTCTTCAGCTTATGGACTCTTCAGCCTATGAACTCTTCAGCCTATGGACTCTTAAGCCTATGAACTCTTCACGCTAAGAATTCTTCAGCCTATGGGCTATTCTGCCTATGAACACTTCACCCTTAGAACTCTTCAGGCTACTAACTCTTCACACTAAGATCTCTTCGGCCTATGAACTCTTCACCCTAAGAACTCTTCAGACTATAGACTCTTCAGCCTATGAACTCATCAGCCTATGAACTCTTCAGCCTATGGATTCTTCAGCCTATGAACTCTTCACCCTAAGAACTCTTCAGACTATGAACTCTTCCACCTATGGATTCTTCAGCCTATGGACTCTTCACCCTAAGCACTCTTCAGCCTATGGACTCTTCAACCTATATATTCTTCAGCCTATGGACACTTCAGCCTATGAACTCTTCACACTAAGAACTCTTCACACTATGAACTCTTCAGCCTATGAACTCTTCAACCTATGGAATCTTCAGCTTATGGAATCTTCACACTAAGAACTCTTCAGCCTATGGACTCTTCACCCTAAGAACTCTTCAGTCTATGAACTCTTCAGTCTATGAACTCTTCAGCCTATGAACTGTTCAGCCTTAGAACTCTTCAGCCTATGAACTCTTCACTCTTAGAACTCTTCAGCTTATGGACTCTTCAGCCTATGAACTCTTCAGCCTATGAAATGTTCACCCTAAGAACTCTTCAGCCTATGGACTCTTCACGCTAAGAATTCTTCAGCCCATGGGCTATTCTGCCTATGAACTCTTCACCCTTATAACTCTTCAGGCTACTAAATCTTCACCCTAAGAACTCTTCGGCCTATGAACTCTCTTCACCCTAAGATCTCTTCAGCCTATAGACTCTTCAGCCTATAGACTCATCAGCCTATGAACTCTTCAGCCTATGGATTCTTCAGTCTATGAACTCTTCACTCTAAGAACTCTTCAGCCTATGAACTCTTCCACCTTTGGACTCTTCAGCCTATGGACTCTTCACCCTATGCACTCTTCAGCCTATGGACTCTTCAACCTATATACTCTTCAGCCTATGGACACTTCAGCCTATGAACTCTTCACACTAAGAACTATTCAGCCTATGAACTCTTCACCCTAAGAACTCTTCAGTATATGGACTCCTCAGCCTATGAACTCTTCAGCCTATGGACTCTTAAGCTTATGGAATCTTCACACTAAGAACTCTTCAGCCTATGGACTCTTCACCCTAACAACGCTTCAGTCTATCAACTCTTCAGTCTATGAACTCTTCAGCCTATGAACTGTTCACCCTTAGAACTCTTCAGCCTATGAACTCTTCACTCTTAGAACTCTTCAGGCTATTATCTCTTCACCCAAGAACTCTTCAGCCTATGAACTGTTCACCCTAAGAACTCTTCAGCGTATGGACTCTTCAGCCTATGGACCCTTCACACTAAGAAGTCTTCAGCCCATGAACTGTTCACTCTTAGCTCTTAGAAATCTTTAGCCTAAGAACTGTTCAGCCTATGGACTCTTCAGCCTATGAACTCTTCACCCTTAGAACCCTTCAGCCTATGAACTCTTCACACTATGAACACTTCAGCCTATGGTCTCTTCAGCCTATGAACTCTTCACCCTTAGAACTCTTCAGGCTATTAACTCTTCACACTAAGAACTCTTCAGCCTATTAGCTTTTCACCCTAAGAACTCTTCAGCTTATGGACTCTTCCGCCTAGGGACTCTTCAGCCTATGGACTCTTCAGACTATGCACTCTTCACCCTTAGAACTCTTCAGGCTATTAAGTCTTCAGCCTAAGGACTCTTCAGCCAATGAATTCTTCACCCTAAGAACTCTTCAGCCTATGGAGTCTTAGACCTATGGACTCTTCAGCCTATGGACTTTTCACTCTAAGAACTCTTCAGCCTATGGACTCAAGAGCCTATGAACTCTTCAACCAATGGACTCTTTACCCTAAGAACTCTTCAGCCTATGAACTCTTCTGGCTATGAAATCTTCACTCTATGAACTCTTCACCCTAAAAACTCTTCAGCCTATGAACTCTTCCCCATAAAAACTATTCAGCCTATGGACTATTCACCCAAAGAACTCTTCAGCCTATGGACTCTTGAGCCTATAGACTCTTTAGCCTATGGCAACTTCAGCCTATGAACTCTTCACACTAAGAACTCTTCAGCCTATGGACTCTTAAGCCTATGAACTCTTCACGCTAAGAATTCTTCAGCCTATGGACTATTCTGCCTATGAACTCTTCACCCTTAGAACTCTTCAGGCTATTAACTCTTCACCCTAAGAACTCTTCGGCCTATGAACTCTTCACCCTAAGAACTCTTCACCCTATGGACTCTTCAGCCTATGAACTATTCAGCCTATGGACTCTTCCACCTAGGGACTCTTCAGCCTATGAACTCTTCAGCCTATGAACTCTTCAGCCTATGAACTCTTCCACCTAAGGACTATTCAGCCTATGGACTCTTCAGCCTATGAACTCTTTACCCTAAGAACTCTTCACCCTGTGAACTCTTCGTCCTAAGAATTCTTCGGGATATGGGCTCTTCACCCGGAGAACTATTTAGCCTATGGACTCTTCAGCCTATGAACTCTTCACCCTTAGAACTCTTCAGCCTATGAACTCTTAACCCTAAGAACTCTTCAGCCTATAGTCTCTTCAGACTATGAACTCTTCAGCCTATGAACTTTTCAGCCTATGGAATCTTCAGCCTATGGACTCTTCACCCTAAGAACCCTTCAGCCTATGGACTCTTCAGCCTATGAACTCTTCAGCCTATGGACTCTTCACCCTATGAACTGTTCACCCTTAGAACTCTTCAGCCTATGAACTCTTCACCCTAAGAACTCTTCAGCCTATGAAATCTTCAGCCTATGAACTCTTCAGCCTATGGACTCTTCAGTCTATGGACTCTTCACTTTAAGAACTCTTCAGTCTATGGACTCTTCAGTCTATAGACTCTTCAGCCTAGTAACTCTTTACCCTAAGAAGTCTTCAGCCTATGGACTCTTCAGCCTATGAACTCTTCAGCCTATGAACTCTTCACCCTAAGAACTCTTCAGCTTATGGACTCTTCAGCCTATGAACTCCTCAGCCTATGAAATATTCACCCTAAGAACTCTTCAGCCTATGAACTCCTCAGCCTATGAAATATTCACCCTAAGAACTCTTCAGCTTATGGACTCTTCAGCCTATGGACTCTTCACGCTAAGAATTCTTCAGCCTATGGGCTATTCTGACTATGAACTCTTCACCCTTAGAACTCTTCAGGCTACTAACTCTTCACCCTAAGAACTCTTCGGCCTATGAACTCTTCACCCTAAGAACTCTTCAGCCTATAGACTCTTCAGCCTATGAACTCATCAGCCTATGAACTCTTCAGCCTATGGATTCTTCAGCCTATGAACTCTTCACCCTAAGAACTCTTCAGCCTATGAACTCTTCCACCTATGGATTCTTCAACCTATGGACTCTTCACCCTAAGCACTCTTCAGCCTATGGACTCTTCAACCTATATATTCTTCAGCCTATGGACTCTTCACACTAAGAAATATTCAGCCTATGGACTCTTCACCCTAAGAACTCTTCAGTCTATGAACTCTTCAGTCTATGAACTCTTCACTCTTAGAACTATTCAGGCTATTATCTCTTCACCCAAGAACTCTTCAGCCTATGAACTGTTCACCCTAAGAACTCTTCAGCCTATGGACTCTTCAGCCTATGAACTCTTCACCCTAAGAACTCTTCAGCTTATGGTCTCTTCTGCCTATGAACTCTTCAGCCTATTGTCTCTCCAACCTATGGACTCTTCACGCTAAGGAATTCTTCAGCCTATGGAGTATTCTGCCTATAAACTCTTCACCCTTAGAACTCTTCAGGCTATTAAATCTTCACCCTAAGAACTCTTCAGCCTATGAATTCTTCAACCTATGGACTCTTCAGCCTATGGACTCTTCACTCTAAGAATTCTTCAGGCTATTAACTCTTCACCCTAAGAACTCTTCGGCCTATGAACTCTTCACCCTAAGAACTCTTCAACCTATGGACTCTTCAGCCTATGGACTATTCATTCTAAGAACTCTTCAGCCTATGGACTCTTCAGACTATGCACTCTTCACCCTTAGAACTCTTCAGGCTATTAAGTCTTCAGCCTATGGACTCTTCAGCCAATGAATTCTTCACCCTAAGAACTCTTAAGCCTATGAACTGTTCAGCCAATGAACTCTTCAGCCTATGGAATCCTCAGCCAATGAACTCTTCCCCCTAAGAACTCTTCAGCCTATGAATTCTTCAACCTATGGACTCTTCAGCCTATGGACTCTTCACTCTAAGAATTCTTCAGGCTATTAACTCTTCACCCTAAGAACTCTTCGGCCTATGAACTCTTCACCCTAAGAACTCTTCAACCTATGGACTCTTCAGCCTATGGACTCTTCATTATAAGAACTCTTCAGCCTATGAACTCTTCAGACTATGCACTCTTCACCCTTAGAACTCTTCAGGCTATTAAGTCTTCAGCCTATGAACTCTTCAATCAATGGACTCTTTACCCTAAGAACTCTTCAGCCTATGAACTCTTCTGGCTATGAACTCTTCACTCTATGAACTCTTCACCCTAAAACTCTTCAGCCTATGAACTCTTCCCCATAAAAACTGTTCAGCCTATGGACTCTTCACCCTAAGAATTCTTCAGCTTATGGACTTTTCAGCCTATGAAGTCTTCAGCCTATGGACTCTACAGCCTGTGGATTCTTCAGCCTATGGACTCTTGAGCCTATAGACTCTTCAGCCTATGGACACTTCAGCCTATGAACTCTTCACACTAAGAACTCTTCAGCCTATGGACTCTTCAGCCTATGGACTCTTCACGCTAAGAATTATTCAGCCTATGGACTATTCTGCCTATGAACTCTTCACACTTAGAACTCTTCAGGCTATTAACTCTTCACCCTAAAAACTCTTCGGCCTATGAACTCTTCACCCTAAGGACTCTTCACCCTATGGATTCTTCAGCCTATGAACACTTCCACCTAAGGACTCTTCAGCCTATGGACTCTTCACCCTAAGCACTCTTCAGCCTATGGACTCTTCAGCCTATGAATTCTTCAGCCTATGGACTCTTCACCCTATGGAGTCTTCACCCTAAGAACTCTTCAGCCTATGGACTCTTCAGTCTATGAACTCTTCAGCCTATGAACTGTTAACCCTTAGAATTCTTCAGCCTATGAAGTCTTCACCCTAAGAACTCTTCAGCCTATGGACTCTTCACTCTAAGAACTCTTCAGTCTATGGACTCTTCAGTCTATGGACTCTTCAGCCTAGGAACTCCTTTCCCTCAGAATTCTTCAGCCTATGAACTCTTCACCATAAAGACTCTTCATCCTATGGACTCTTCACCCTAAGAACTCTTCAGCCTATGGATTCTTCAGCCTATGAACTCTTCAGACTTTGAACTCTTCACCCTAAGAACTCTTCAGCTTATGGACTCTTCAGCCTATGAACTCTTCAGCCTATGGACTCTCCAGCCTATGGATTCTTCACGCTAAAAATTCTTCAGCCTATGGGCTATTCTGCCTATGAACTCTTCACGCTTAGAACTCTTCAGGCAACTAACTCTTCACCCTAAGAACTCTTCGGCCTATGAACTCTTCACCCTAAGAAATCTTCAGCCTATGAACTCTTCCACCTATGTATTCTTCAGCCTAAGGACTCTTCACCCTAAGCACTCATCAGCCTATGGATTCTTCATCCTATATATTCTTCAGCCTATGGACACTTCAGCCTATGAACTCTTCACACTAAGAACTCTACACACTATGAACTCTTCAGCCTATGAACTCTTCAACCTATGGACTCTTCAGCCTATGAACTCTTAACCCTTAGAACTCTTCAGGCTATTAATTCTTCACCCTAAGACCTCATCAGCTTATGAACTCTTCACCCTAAGAACTCTTCAGCCTATGGATTCTTCAACCTATGGAATCTTAAGCCTATGAACTCTTCACCCTAAGAACTCTTCAGCCTATGAACTCTTCAGTCTATGTACTCTTCAGCCTATGGACTCTTCACCCTAAGCACTCTTCAGCCTATGAACTTTTCATTCTATGAACTCTTCAACCTATGAACTGTTCACCCTTAGAACTCTTCAGCCTATGAACTCTTCACCTTAAGAACTCTTCAGCGTATGGATTCTTCAACCTATGGACTCTTTAGCCTATGAACTCTTCACCCTAAGAACTCTTCAGTCTATGAACTCTTCAGCCTATGAACTCTTCAGCCTATGGACTCTTCAGTCTATGGACTCTTCAGCCTAGGAACTCTTTACCCTAAGAACTCTTCAGGCTATGAACTCTTCAACCTATGGTCTCTTCAGCCTATGAACTCTTCACCCTTAGAACTCTTCAGCCTATGAATTCTTCACCCTAAGAACTCTTCAGCCTATGAACTCTTCAGCCTATGGACTCTTCACCCTATGGACTCTTCACCCTATGAACTCTTCAGCCTATGGTCTCTTCACCCTAAGAACTCTTCAGCCTATGAATTCTTCACCCTAAGAACTCTTCAGCCTATGGACTCTTCAGCCTATGAACTCTTCACCCAAGAACTCTTCACCCTAAGAACTCTTCAGCCTATGGATTCTTCAGCCTATTAACTCTTCAGCATATGAACTCTTCAGCCTATGGACTCTTCACACTAAGAACTCTTCAGCCTATGGACTCTTCAGCCTATGAACTCTTTACCCTAAGAACTCTTCAGGCTGTGAACTCTTCGTCCTAAGAATTCTTCAGGATATGGGCTCTTCACCGGAACAACTATTCAGCCTATGGACTCTTCAGCCTATGAACTCTTCACCCTTAGAACTCTTCAGCCTATGAACTCTTCACCCTAAGAACTCTTCAGGCTATAGTTTCTTCAGACTATGGACTCTTCAGCCTATGAACTTTTCAGCCTATGGACTCTTCAGCCTACGGACTCTTCAGCCTATGGACTTTTCACCCTATGGACTCTTCACCCTAAGAACACTTCAGCCTATGGACTCTTCACGCTAGGCAATCTTCAGCCTATGAACTTTTCAGTCTATGAACTCTTCAACCTATGAACTGTTCACCCTTAGAACTCTTCAGCCTATGAACTCTTCACCTTAAGAACTCTTCAGCGTATGGATTCTTCAACCTATGGACCCTTTAGCCTATGAACTCTTCACCCTAAGAATTCTTCAGCCTATGAACTCTTCAGCCTATGAACTTTTCAGCCTATGGACTCTTCAGCCTATGGACTCTTCATCCTAAGAACCCTTCAGCCTATGGACTCTTCAGCCTGTGAACTCTTCAGCCTATGGACTCTTCACCCTATGGACTCTTCACCCTAATAACTCTTCAGCCTATGGACTCTTCACCCTAAGCACTCTTCAGCCTATGAACTCTTCAGTCTATGAACTCTTCAGCCTATGAACAGTTCACCCTTAGAACTCTTCAGCCTATGAACGCTTCACCTTAAGAACTCTTCAGCGTATGGATTCTTCAACCTATGGACCCTTTAGCCTGTGAACTCTTCACCCTAAGAACTCTTCAGCCTATGAACTCTTCAGCCTATGAACTCTTCAGCCTATGGACTCTTCAGTCTATGGACTCTTCACTCTAAGAACTCTTTAGTCTATGGACTCTTCAGTCTATGGACTCTTCAGCCTAGGAACTCTTTACCCTAAGAACTCTTCAGCCTGTGAACTCTTCAACCTATGGACTCTTCAGCCTAGGAACACTTCACCCTTAGAACTTTTCAGCCTATGAACTCTTCACCCTAAGAACTCTTCAGCCTATAGTCTCTTCAGATAATGGACTCTTCAGCCTATGAACTTTTTAGCCTATGGACTCTTCAGCCTACGGACTCTTCATCCTAAGAACCCTTCAGCCTATGGACTCTTCAGCCTATAAACTCTTCAGCCTATGGACTCTTCACCCTATGGACTCTTCACGCTAAGAACTCTTCAGCCTATGGACTCTTCACCCTAAGCACTCTTCAGCCTATGAATTCTTCAGTCTATGAACTCTTCAGCCTATGAACAGTTCACCCTTAGAACTCTTCAGCCTATGAACTCTTCACCTTAAGAACTCTTCAGCGTATGGATTCTTCAACCTATGGACCCTTTAGCCTATGAACTCTTCACCCTAAGAACTCTTCAGCATATGAAGTCTTCAGCCTATGAACTCTTCAGCCTATGGACTCTTCAGTCTATGGACTCTTCACTCTAAGAACTCATCAGTCTATGGACTCTTCAGTCTATGGACTCTTCAGCCTAGGAACTCTTTACCCTAAGATCTCTTCAGCCTATGAACTCTTCAACCTATGGACTCTTCAGTCTATGGACTCTTCACTCTAAGAACTCTTCAGTCTATGGACTCTTCAGTCTATGGACTCTTCACTCTAGGAACTCTTCAGCCTATGGACTCTTCAGTCTATGGAATCTTCACTCTAAGAACTCTTCAGGCTATGAACTCTTCACTCTATGAACTTTTCTCCCTCAGAACTCTTCAGCCTATGAACTCTTCACCATAAAAACTCTTCAGCCTATCGACTCTTCACCCTAAGAACTCTTCAGCCTATGGACTCTTCAGCCTATGAACTCTTCAGCCTATGAACTCTTCACCCTAAGAACTCTTCAGCTTATGGACTCTTCACCCTATGAACTCTTCAGCCTATGGACTCTTCACCCTATGAACTCTTCAGCCCATGAACTCTTCACCCTAAGAACTCTTCTGCTTATGGACTCTTCAGCCTATGAACTCTTCAGCCTATGAACTCTTCACCCTAAGAACTCTTCAGCTTATGAACTCTTCAGCCTATGAACTCGGCAGCCTATGAAATATTCACCCTAAGAACTCTTCAGCTTATGGACTCTTCAGCCTATGAAATCTTCAGCCTATGGACTCTTCAGCCTATGGACTCTTCACGCTAAGAATTCTTCAGCGTATGGGCTATTCTGCCTATGAACTCATCAGTCTATGAACTCTTCAGCCTATGGATTCTTCAGCCTATGAACTCTTCACCCTAAGAACTCTTCAGCCTATGAACTCTTCAGCCTATGGATTCTTCAGCCTATGGACTCTTCACCCTAAGCACTCTTCAGCCTATGGACTCTTCAACCTATATATTCTTCAGCCTATGGACACTTCAGCCTATGAACTCTTCACACTAAGAACTCTTCACACTATGAACTCTTCAGCCTATGAACTCTTCAACCTATGGAATCTTCAGCCTATGGCCTCTTCACACTAAGAACTCTTCAGCCTATGGACTCTTCACTCTAAGAACTCTTCAGTCTATGAACTCTTCAGTCTATGAACTCTTCAGCCTATGAACTGTTCACCCTTAGAACTCTTCAGCCTATGAACTCTTCACTCTAAGAACTCTTCAGGCTATTATCTCTCCACCCAAGAACTCTTCAGCCTATGAACTGTTCACCCTAAGAAATCTTCAGCCTATGGACTCTTCAGCCTATGGACTCTTCACACTAAGAAGTCTTCAGCCTATGAACTGTTCACTCTTAGAACTCTTCACCCTAAGAACTCTTCAGACTATGGTCTCTTCAGCCTATGAACTCTTCAACCTTAGAACTCTTCAGGCTATTAACTCTTCACACTAAGAACTGTTCTGCCTATTAACTTTTCACCCTAAGAACTCTTCAGACTATGGCTCTTCAGCCAATGCACTCTTCAGACTTTGAATTTTTCAGTCTATGGACTCTTCAGCCTATGGACTTTTCACCCTAAGAACTCTTCAGCCTATGGACTCTTTAGCCTATGAAATATTCAGCCTATGGACTCTTCAGCCTATGGACTCTTCACCCTAAGAACTCTTCAGCCTATGGACTCTTCACCCTAAGCACTCTTCAGCCTATGAACTATTCAGTCTATGAACTCTTCAGCCTATGATCTGTTCACCCTTAGAACTCTTCAGCCTATGAACTCTTCAGCCTATGGTCTCTTCACCCTAAGAACTATTCAGCCTATTAACTTTTCACCCTAAGAACTATTCAGCCTATGGATTCTTCAACCTATGGACTCTTAAGCCTATGAACTTTTCACCCTAAGAACTCTTCAGCCTATGGACTCTTCAGCCAATGAACTCTTCACCCTAAGAACTCTTCAGCCTATGAACTCTTCAACCTATGGACTCTTCAGCCTATGGACTCTTCATTCTAAGAACTCTTCAGCCTATGGACTCTTCAGCCTATGAACTCTTCACCCTAAGAACTCTTCAGCTTATGGACGCTTCAGCCTATGAACTCTTTAGCCTATTGTCTCTCCAGCCTATGGACTCTTCACGCTAAGAATTATTCAGCCTATGGAGTATTCTGCCTATGAACTCTTCAACCTTAGAACTCTTCAGGCTATTAAATCTTCAACCTAAGAACTCTTCAGCCTATGGATTCTTCAGCCTATGAACTCTTCAGCCTATAAACTCCTAGACCTATGGACTCTTCAGCCTATGGACTTTTCACTCTTCAGCCTATGGACTCAAGAGACTATGAACTCTTCAACCAATGGACTCTTTACCCTAAGAACTCTTCAGCCTATGAACTCTTCTGGCTATGAACACTTCACTCTATGAACTCTTCACCCTAAAAACTCTTCAGCCTATGAACTCTTCCCCATAAAAACTGTTCAGCCTATGGACTCTTCACCCTAAGGACTCTTCAGCCTATGGACTTTTCAGCCTATGAACTCTTCAGCCTATGGACTCTACATCCTGTGGATTCTTCAGCCTATGGACTCTTGAGCCTATAGACTCTTCAGCCTATGGACACTTCAGCCTATGAACTCTTCACACGAAGAACTCTTCAGCCTATGGACTCTTCAGCCTATAGACTCTTCAGGCTAAGAATTCTTCAGCCTATGGACTCTTCAGCCTATGAACTCTTCCACCTAAGGACTCTTCAGCCTATGAACTCTTCAGCCTATGAATTCTACAGCCTATGAACTCTTCCACCTAAGGACTCTTCAGCCTATGGACTCTTCACCCTAATCACTCTTCAGCCTATGGACTCTTCAGCCTATGAACTCTTCAGCCTATGAACTCTTCAGCCTATGAATTCTACAGACTATGAACTCTTCCACCTAAGGACTCTTCAGCCTATGGACTCTTCAGCCTATGAACTCTTCCACCTAAGGACTCTTCAGCCTATGAACTCTTCAGCCTATGAATTCTACAGCCTATGAACTCTTCCACCTAAGGACTCTTCAGCCTATGGTCTCTTCACCCTAAGCACTCTTCAGCCTATGGACTCTTCAGCCTATGAACTCTTTTGCCTATAGACTCTTCAGCCTATGGACTCTTCAGCCTATGAACTCTTTACCCTAAGAATTCTTCAGCCTGTGAACTCTTCGTTCTAAGAATTCTTCAGGATATGGGCTCTTCACCCGAAGAACTATTCAGCCTATGGACACTTCAGCCTATGAACTCTTCACCCTTAGAACTCTTCAGCCTAAGAACTCTTCAGCCTATAGTCTCTTCAGACTATGGACTCTTCAGCCTATGAACTTTTCAGCCTATGGACTCTTCACCCTAAGAACCCTTCAGCCTATGGACTCTTCAGACTATGAACTCTTCAGCCTATGGACTCTTCACCCTATGGACTCTTCACCCTAAGAACTCTTCAGCCTATGGACTCTTCACCCTAAGCACTCTTCAGCCTATGATCTCTTCAGTCTATGAACTCTTCAGCCTATGAACTGTTCACCCTTAGAACTCTTCAGCCTATGAACTCTTCACCCTAAGAACTCTTCAGCCTATGGATTCTTCAACCTATGGACTATTTAGCCTATGAACTCTTCACCCTAAGAACTCTTCAGCCTATGAACTCTTCGGCCTATGGACTCTTCAGTCTATGGACTCTTCACTCTAAGAACTCTTTAGTCTATGGACTCTTCAGTCTATGGACTCTTCAGCCTATGAACTGTTCACCCTTAGAACTCTTCAGCCTATGAACTCTTCACCCTAAGAACTCTTCCGCCTATGAACTCTTCAACCTATGGACTCTTCAGCCTATGAACTCTTCACCCTTAGAACTCTTCAGCCTCTGAACTCTTCACCATAAAATCTCTTCAGCCTATCGACTCTTCACCCTAAGAACTCTTCAGCCTATGGACTCTTCAGCCTATGAACTCTTCAGCCTATGAAATATTCACCCTAAGTACTCTTCAGCTTATGGACTCTTCAGCCTATGAACTCTTCAGCCTATGGACTCTTCAGCCTATGAACTCTTCACGCTAAGAATTCTTCAGCCTATGGGCTATTCTGCCTATGAACTCTTCACCCTTAGAACTCTTCAGGCTACTAACTCTTCACACTAAGATCTCTTCGGCCTATGAACTCTTCACCCTAAGAACTCTTCAGACTATAGACTCTTCAGCCTATGAACTCATCAGCCTATGAACTCTTCAGCCTATGGATTCTTCAGCCTATGAACTCTTCACCCTAAGAACTCTTCAGACTATGAACTCTTCCACCTATGGATTCTTCAGCCTATGGACTCTTCACCCTAAGCACTCTTCAGCCTATGGACTCTTCAACCTATATATTCTTCAGCCTATGGACACTTCAGCCTATGAACTCTTCACACTAAGAACTCTTCACACTATGAACTCTTCAGCCTATGAACTCTTCAACCTATGGAATCTTCAGCTTATGGAATCTTCACACTAAGAACTCTTCAGCCTATGGACTCTTCACCCTAAGAACTCTTCAGTCTATGAACTCTTCAGTCTATGAACTCTTCAGCCTATGAACTGTTCAGCCTTAGAACTCTTCAGCCTATGAACTCTTCACTCTTAGAACTCTTCAGGCTATTATCTCTTCACCCAAGAACTCTTCAGCCTATGAACTGTTCACCCTCAGAACTCTTCAGCCTATGGACTCTTCAGCCTATGGACTCTTCACACTAAGAAGTCTTCAGCCTATGAACTGTTCACTCTTAGAACTCTTTACTCTAAGAATTCTTCAGCCTATGGACACTTCAGCATATGAACTCTTCGCCCTTAGAACTCTTCAGCCTATGAACTCTTCAACCTTAGAACTCTTCAGGCTATTAACTCTTCACACTAAGAACTGTTCTGCCTATTAACTCTTCACCCTAAGAGCTCTTCAGCCTATGGATTCTTCAGCCTATGGACTCTTAAGCCTATGAACTCTTCACCCTAAGAACTCTTCAGCCTATGCACTCTTCAGCCTATGAACTTTTCAGCCTATGGACTCTTCAGCCTATGGACTCTTCACCCAAAGAACTCTTCAGCCTATGGCTCTTCAGCCTATGAACTTTTCAGCCTATGGACTCTTCAGCCTATGGACTCTTCACCCTAAGAACTCCTCAGCCTATGGACTCTTCACCCTAAGCACTCTTCTGCCTATGAACTATTCAGTCTATGAACTCTTCAGCCTATGGTCTCTTCACCCTAAGAACTCTTCAGCCTATGAACTCTTCACCCTAAGAACTCTTCAGCCTATTGACTCTTCAGCCTATGAACTCTTCACCCAAGAACTCTTCAGCCTATAAACTCTTCACCCTAAGAACTCTTCAGCCTATGGACACTTTAGCCTATTAACTCTTCAGCCTATGGACTCTTCAGCCTATGGACTCTTCACACTAAGAACTCTTCAGCCGATGGACTCTTCAGCCTATGAACTCTTAACACTTAGAACTCTTCAGGCTATTAACTCTTCACCCTAAGACCTCATCAGACTATGGATTCTTCAACCTATGGAATCTTAAGCCTATGAACTCTTCACCCTAAGAACTCTTCAGCCTATGAACTCTTCAATCTATGTACTCTTCAGCCTATGGACTCTTCACTCTAATAACTCTTCAGCCTATGGACTCTTCACACTAAGAACTCTTCAGCCTATGAACTCTCCACCATAAAAACTCTTCAGCCTATAGACTCTTCACACTAATTAATCCTCAGCCTATGGACTCTTCAGCCTATGAAATCTTCAGCCAATGAATTCTTTACCCTAAGAACTCTTCAGCTTATGGAGTTCAGCCTATGAACTCTTCAGCCTATGGACTCTTCAGCCTATGGACTCTTCTGCCTATGAACTCTTCACCCTAGGAACTCTTCAGCTTATGGACGCTTCAGCCTATGAACTCTTTAGCCTATTGTCTCTCCAGCCTATGGACTCTTCACGCTAAGAATTATTCAGCCTATGGAGTATTCTGCCTATGAACTCTTCAACCTTAGAACTTTTCAGGCTATTAAATATTCAACCTAAGAACTCTTCAGCCTATGGATTCTTCAGCCTATGGACTCTTAAGCCTATGAACTCTTCACCCTAAGAACTCTTAAGCTATGAAATCTTCAGCCTATGAACTCTTCAGCCTATGGACTCCTCAGCCAACGTACTCTTCACCCTAAGAACTCTTCAGCCTATGAATTCTTCAACCTATGGACTCTTCAGCCTATGGACTCTTCACTCTAAGAATTCTTCAGGCTATTAACTCTTCACCGTAAGAACTCTTCAGCCTATGGACTCTCCATTCTAAGAACTCTTCAGCCTATGGACTCTTCAGACTATGCACTCTTCACCCTTAGAACTCCTCAGGCTATTAAGTCTCAGCCTATGGACTCTTCAGCCAATGAATTCTTCACCCTCAGAACTCTTCAGCCTATAAACTCTTAGACCTATGGACTCTTCAGCCTATGGACTTTTCACTCTAAGAACACTTCAGCCTATGGACTCAAGAGACTATGAACTCTTCAACCAATGGACTCTTTACCCTAAGAAATCTTCAGCCTATGAACTCTTCTGGCTATGAACACTTCACTCTATGAACTCTTCACCCTAAAAACTCTTCAGCCTATGAACTCTTCCCCATAAAAACTGTTCAGCCTATGGACTCTTCACCCTAAGAACTCTTCAGCCTATGGACTTTTCAGCCTATGAACTCTTCAGCCTATGGACTCTACAGCCTGTGGATTCTTCAGCCTATGGACTCTTGAGCCTATAGACTCTTCAGCCTATGGACACTTCAGCCTATGAACTCTTCACACGAAGAACTCTTCAGCCTATGGACTCTTCAGCCTATGGACTCTTCACGCTAAGAATTCTTCAGCCTATGGACTATTCTGCCTATGAACTCTTCACCCTTAGAACTCTTCAGGCTATTAACTCTTCACCCTAAGAACTCTTCGGCCTACGAACTCTTCACCCTAAGAACTCTTCACCCTATGGACTCTTCAGCCTATGAACTCTTCCACCTAAGGACTCTTCAGCCTATGAACTCTTCAGCCTATGAATTCTACAGCCTATGAACTCTTCCACCTAAGGACTCTTCAGCCTATGGACTCTTCACCCTAAGCACTCTTCAGCCTATGGACTCTTCAGCCTATGAACTCTTTTGCCTATGGACTCTTCAGCCTATGGACTTTTCAGCCTATGAACTCTTTACCCTAAGAATTCTTCAGCCTGTGAACTCTTCGTTCTAAGAATTCTTCAGGATATGGGCTCTTCACCCGAAGAACTATTCAGCCTATGGACTCTTCAGCCTATGAACTCTTCACCCTTAGAACTCTTCAGTCTATGAACTCTTCACCCTAAGAACTCTTCAGCCTATAGTCTCTTCAGACTATGGACTCTTCAGCCTATGAACTTTTCAGCCTATGGACTCTTCACCCTAAGAACCCTTCAGCCTATGGACTCTTCAGACTATGAACTCTTCAGCCTATGGACTCTTCACCCTATGGACTCTTCACCATAAGAACTCTTCAGCCTATGGACTCTTCACCCTAAGCACTCTTCAGCCTATGAACTCTTCAGTCTATGAACTCTTCAGCCTATGAAATGTTCACCCTTAGAACTCTTCAGCCTATGAACTCTTCACCCTAAGAACTCTTCAGCCTATGGATTCTTCAACCTATGGACTATTTAGCCTATGAACTCTTCACCCTAAGAACTCTTCAGCCTATGAACTCTTCGGCCTATGGACTCTTCAGTCTATGGACTCTTCACTCTAAGAACTCTTTAGTCTATGGACTCTTCAGTCTATGGACTCTTCAGCCTATGAACTGTTCACCCTTAGAACTCTTCAGCCTATGAACTCTTCACCCTAAGAACTCTTCAGCCTATGAACTCTTCAACCTATGGACTCTTCAGCCTATGAACTCTTCACCCTTAGAACTCTTCAGCCTATGAACTCTTCACCCTAAGAACTCTTCAGCCTATAGTCTCTTCAGACTATGGACTCTTCAGCCTATGAACTTTTCAGCCTATGGAATCTTCAGCCTATGGACTATTCACCCTAAGAACCCTTCAGTCTATGGACTCTTCAGCCTATGAACTCTTCAGCCTATGGACTCTTCAGTCTATGGAATCTTCACTCTAAGAACTCTTCAGTCTATGGACTCTTCAGTCTATGGACTCTTCACTCTAGGAACTCTTCAGCCTATGGACTCTTCAGTCTATGGACTCTTCACTCTAAGAACTCTTCAGGCTATGAACTCTTCACTCTATGAACTCTTCTCCCTCAGAACTCTTCAGCCTATGAACTCTTCACCATAAAATCTCTTCAGCCTATCGACTCTTCACCCTAAGAACTCTTCAGCCTATGGACTCTTCAGCCTATAAACTCTTCAGCCTATGAACTCTTCACCCTAAGAACTCTTCAGCTTATGGACTCTTCAGCCTATGAACTCGTCAGCCTATGAAATATTCCCCCTAAGTACTCTTCAGCTTATGGACTCTTCAGCCTATGAACTCTTCAGCCTATGGACTCTTCAGCCTATGAACTCTTCACGCTAAGAATTCTTCAGCCTATGGGCTATTCTGCCTATGAACTCTTCACCCTTAGAACTCTTCAGGCTACTAACTCTTCACCGTAAGATCTCTTCGGCCTATGGACTCTTCACCCTAAGAACTCTTCAGTCTATGAACTCTTCAGTCTATGAACTCTTCAGCCTATGAACTGTTCAGCCTTAGAACTCTTCAGCCTATGAACTCTTCACTCTTAGAAAGCTTCAGGCTATTATCTCTTCACCCAAGAACTTTTCAGCCTATGAACTGTTCACCCTCAGAACTCTTCAGCCTATGGACTCTTCAGCCTATGGACTCTTCACACTAAGACGTCTTCAGCCTATGAACTGTTCACTCTTAGAACTCTTTAGCCTAAGAACTCTTCAGCCTATGGACACTTCAGCATATGAACTCTTCGCCCTTAGAACTCTTCAGCCTATGAACTCTTCAACCTTAGAACTCTTCAGGCTATTAACTCTTCACACTAAGAACTCTTCAGCCTATGCACTCTTCAGCCTATGAACTTTTCAGCCTATGGACTCTTCAGCCTATGGACTCTTCACCCAAAGAACTCTTCAGCCTATGGCTCTTCACCCTAAGAACTCTTCAGCCTATGGACTCTTCAGCCTATTAACTCTTCAGCCTATGGACTCTTCAGCCTATGGACTCTTCACACTAAGAACTCTTCAGCCTATGAACTCTTAACATTAGAACTCTTCAGGCTATTAACTCTTCACCGTAAGACCTCATCAGCCTATGAACTCTTCAATCTATGTACTCTTCAGCCTGTGGACTCTTCACTCTAAGAACTCCTCGGCCTATGGACTCTTCACACTAAGAACTTTTCAGCCTATGAACTCTCCACCATAAAAACTCTTCAGCCTATAGACTCTTCACACTAATTAATCTTCAGCCTATGGACTCTTCAGCCTATGAAATCTTCAGCCAATGAATTCTTTACCCTAAGAACTCTTCAGCTTATGGAGTTCAGCCTATGAACTCTTCAGCCTATGGACTCTTTAGCCTATGGACTCTTCACGCTAAGAACTCTTCAGGCTATTAACTCTTCACCCTAAGAACTCTACGGCCTATGAACTCTTCACCCTAAGAACTCTACAGCTTATAGACTCTTCAGCCTATGGACTCATCAGCCTATGAACTCTTCAGCCTATGGAAACATCAACCTATGGACTCTTCACCCTAAGCACTCTTCAGTCTATGGACTCTTCAACCTATATACTCTTCAGGCTATGGACACTTCAGCCTATGAACTCTTCACACTAAGAACTCTTCAGCCTATGAACTCTTCAGCCTATGAATTCTTCACCCTAAGAACTGTTCAGCCTATGGACTCTTCAGCCTATGAAATCTTCAGCCTATGGACTCTTCAGCCTATGGACTCTTCACACTAATAACTATTCAGCCTATGGACACTTCACCCTAAGAACTCTTCAGTCTATGAACTCTTCAGTCTATGAACTCTTCAGCCTATGAACTGTTCACCCTTAGAACTCTTCAGCCTATGAACTCTTCACCCTTAGTACTCTTCAGGCTATTATCTCTTCACCCAAGAACTCTTCAGCCAATGAACTCTTCACCCTAAGAACTCTTCAGTCTATGGACATTTCAGCCCATGAGCTCTTCACACTAAGAACTCTTCAGCCTATGAACTCTTCAGCCTATGAACTCTTCACACTAAGAAATCTTCAGCCTATGAACTATTCAGCCTATGAACTCTTCACCCTAAGAACTCTTCAGCCTATGGACTCTTCAGCCTATGAACTCTTCAGCCTATGAACTCTTCAGCCTATGAACTCATCAGCCTATGAACTCTTCAGCCTATGGATTCTTCAGCCTATGACCTCTTCACCCTAAGAACTCTTCAGCCTATGAACTCTTCCACCTATGGATTCTTCAGCCTATGGACTCTTCACTCTGAGCACTCTTCAGCCTATGGACTCTTCAACCTATATATTCTTCAGCCTATGGACACTTCAGCCTATGAACTCTTCACACTAAGATCTCTTCACACTATGAACTCTTCAGCCTATGAACTCTTCAACCTATGGAATCTTCAGCCTATGGACTCTTCACACTAAGAACTCTTCAGCCTATGGACTCTTCACCCTAAGAACTCTTCAGTCTATGAACTCTTCAGTCTATGAACTCTTCAGCCTATGAACTGTTCAGCCTTAGAACTCTTCAGCCTATGAACTCTTCACTCTTAGAACTCTTCAGGCTATTATCTCTTCACCCAAGAACTCTTCAGCCTATGAACTGTTCACCCTCAGAACTCTTCAGCCTATGGACTCTTCACCCTAAGCACACTTCAGCCTATGAACTCTTCAGTCTATGAACTCTTCAGCCTATGAACTGTTAACCGTTAGAACTCTTCAGCCTATGGACTCTTCACACTAAGAAGTCTTCAGCCTATGAACTGTTCACTCTTAGAACTCTTTAGCCTAAGAACTCTTCAGCCTATGGACACTTCAGCATATGAACTCTTCACCCTTAGAACTCTTCAGCCTATGAACTCTTCAACCTTAGAGCTCTTCAGGATATTAACTCTTCACACTACGAACTGTTCTGCCTATTAACTTTTCACCCTAAGAGCTCTTCAGCCTATGGATTCTTCAGCCTATGGACTCTTAAGCCTATGAACTCTTCACCCTAAGAACTCTTCAGCCTATGCACTTTTCAGCCTATGAACTTTTCAGCCTATGGACTCTTCAGCCTATGGACTCTTCACCCTAAAAACTCTTCAGCCTATGGCTCTTCAGCCTATGAACTTTTCAGCCTATGGACTCTTCAGCCTATGGACTCTTCACCCTAAGAACTCTTCAGCCTATGGATTCTTCACCCTAAGCACTCTTCTGCCTATGAACTATTCAGTCTATGAACTCTTCAGCCTATTGTCTCTTCACCCTAAGAACTCTTCAGCCTATGAACTCTTCACCCTAAGAACTCTTCAGCCTATGGACTCTTCAGCCTATGAACTCTTCACCCAAGAACTCTTCAGCCTATAAACTCTTCACCCTAAGAACTCTTCAGCCTATGGACTCTTCAGCCTATTAACTCTTCAGCCTATGGACTCTCCAGCCTATGGACTCTTCACACTAAGAACTCTTCAGCCTATGGACTCTTCAGCCTATGAACTCTTAACACTTAGAACTCTTCAGGCTATTAACTCTTCACCCTAAGACCTCATCAGCCTATGGATTCTTCAACCTATGGAATCTTAAGCCTATGAACTCTTCACCCTAAGAACTCTTCAGCCTATGAACTCTTCAACCTATGTACTCTTCAGCCTATGGACTCTTCACTCTAAGAACTCTTCAGCCTATGGACTCTTCAAACTAAGAACTCTTCAGCCTATGAACTCTCCACCATAAAAACTCTTCAGCCTATAGACTCTTCACACTAATTAATCTTCAGCCTATGGACTCTTCAGCCTATGAAATCTTCAGCCAATGAATTCTTTACCCTAAGAACTGTTCAGCTTATGGATCAGCCTATGATCTCTTCAGCCTATGGACTCTTTAGCCTATGGACTCTTCACGCTAAGAACTCTTCAGGCTATTAACTCTTCACCCTAAGAACTCTACGCCCTATGAACTCTTCACCCTAAGAACTCTACAGCTTATAGACTCTTCAGCCTATGGACTCATCAGCCTATGAACTCTTCAGCCTATGGAAACTTCAGCCTATGGACTCTTCACCCTAAGCACTCTTCAGTCTATGGACTCTTCAACCTATATAATCTTCAGGCTATGGACACTTCAGCCTATGAGCTCTTCACACTAAGAACTCTTCAGCCTATGAACTCTTCAGCCTATGAACTCTTCACCCTAAGAACTGTTCAGCCTATGGACTCTTCAGCCTATGAAATCTTCAGCCTATGGACTCTTCAGCCTATGGACTCTTCACGCTAATAACTATTCAGCCTATGGACACTTCACCCTAAGAACTCTTCAGTCTATGAACTCTTCAGTCTATGAACTCTTCAGCCTATGAACTCTTCACCCTTAGTACTCTTCAGGCTATTATCTCTTCACCCAAGAACTTTTCAGCCTATGAACTCTTCACCCTAAGAACTCTTCAGCCTATGGACACTTCAGCCTATGAACTCTTCACACTAAGAACTCTTCAGCCTATGAACTCTTCAGCCTATGAACTCTTCACACTAAGAAATCTTCAGCCTATGAACTATTCAGCCTATGAACTCTTCACCCTAAGAACTCTTCAGCCTATGGACTCTTCAGCCTATGAACTCTTCAGCCTATGAACTCTTCAGCCTATGGACTCTTCAGCCAATGAACTCCTCACACTAAGAACTCTTCAGCCTATGGACTCTTCAACCTATGGACTCTTCAGCCTATGCACTCCTCATTCTAAGAACTATTCAGCCTATGGACTCTTCAGCCTATGAACTCTTCACTCTAAGAACTCTTCAGCTTATGGACTCTTCAGCATATGAACTCTTCAGCCTATGGACTCTTCAGCCTAAGTATTCTTCACGCTAAGATTTCTTCAGGCTATGGAGTATTCTGCCTATGAACTCTTCACTCTTAGAACTCTTCAGGCTATTAACTCTTCACCCTAAGAACTCTTCAGCCTATGGATTCTTCAGCCTATGGACTCTTAAGCCTATGAACTCTTCACCCTAAGAACTCTTAAGCCTATGAACTCCTCAGCCTATGAACTCTTCAGCCTTTGGACTCCTCAGCCTATGGACTCTTCACTCTAAGAACTCTTCAGCCTATGAACTCTTCAGCCTATGAACTCTTCACACTAAGAAATCTTCAGCCTATGAACTATTCAGCCTATGAACTCTTCAACCTATGGACTCTTCAGCCTATGGACTCCTCATTCTAAGAACTATTCAGCCTATGGATTCTTCAGCCTATGAACTCTTCACTCTAAGAACTTTTCAGCTTATGGACTCTTCAGCATATGAACTCTTCAGCCTATGGACTCTTCAGCCTAAGTATTCTTCACGCTAAGAATTCTTCAGCCTATGGAGTATTCTGCCTATGAACTTTTCACCCTTAGAACTCTTCGACCTATGAACTCTTCACCCTAAGAACTCTTCAGGCTATGGACTCATCAGCCTATGAACTCTTCACCCTAAGAACTCTTCAGTCTATGAACTCTTCCACCTAAGGACTCTTAAGCCTATGGACTCTTCACGCTAAGCACTCTTCATCCTAAGCACTCTTCAGCCTATGGACTCTTCAGCCTCCGACTCTTCAGCCTATGGACTCTTCAGGCTATGGACTCTTCGGGCTATGAACTCTTCAGCCTATGGACTCTTCAGTCTATAGACTCTTCAGCCTATGAACTTTTCAGCCTATGGACTCTTCACTCTTAGAACTCATCAGCCTAAGAACTGTTCAGCCTATGGACACTTCACCCTAAGCACTATTCAGCCTATGGACTCTTCAACCTATATACTCTTCAGCCTATGGACACTTCAGCCTATGAACTCTTCACACTAAGAACTCTTCAGCCTATGAACACTTCAGCCTATGAACACTTCACCCTAAGAACTCTTCAGCCTATGGACTCTTCAGCCTATGAACTCTTCAGCCTATGAACTTTTCAACCTATGGACTCTTCAGCCAATGAACTCTTCACACTAAGAACTATTCACCCTATGGACTCTTCAGCCTATGAACTCTTCATCCTAAGAACTCTTCAGCTTATGGACTCTTCAGCCTATGAACTCTTCAGCCTATGGACTCTTCAGCCTATGGACTCTTCACGCTAAGAATTCTTCAGCCTATGGAGTATTCTGCCTATGAACTCTTCACCCTTAGAACTCTTCAGGCTATTAACTCTTCACACTAAGAACTCTTCAGCCTATGGACTCTTCAGCCTATGGACTCTTCATTCTAAGAACTCTTCAGCCTATGGACACTTCAGCCTCTGAACTCTTCACCCTAAGAACTCTTCAGCTTGTGGACTCTTCAGCCTATGAACTCTACAGCTTGTGGACTCTTCAGGCTATTAACTCTTCACCCTATCAACTCTTCAGCCTATGGACTCTTCAGCCAATGAACTCTTCACCCTAAGAACTCTTCAGCCTATGAACTCTTCAACCTATGGACTCTTCAGCCTATGGACTCTTCATTCTAAGAACTCTTCAGCCTATGGACTACTCAGCCAATGAACTCTTCACCATAAGAACTCTTCAGCCTATGGACTCTTCACTCTAAGAACTCTTCAGCCTATGGACTCTTCAGTCTTTGGATTCTTCACGCTAAGAATTCTTCAGCCAATGGACTATTCTGCCTATGAAATCTTCACCCTTAGAACTCTTCAGGCTATTATCTCTTCACCCTAAGAACTCTTCGGCCTATGAACTCTTCACCTTAAGAACTCTTCATTCTATGGACTCATCAGCCTATGAAATCTTCACCCTCAGAACTCTTCAGCCTATGAACTCTTCAGCCTCTGAACTCTTCAGCTTATGGACTCTTCAGCCTATGAACTCTTCACCCTAAGAACTCTTCAGTCTATGAACTCTTCCACCTAAGGACTCTTAAGCCTATGGACTCTTCACCCTAAGCATTCTTCACCCTAAGCACTCTTCAGCCTATGGACTCTTCAGCCTCCGACTCTTCAGCCTATGGGCTCTCAGCCTATGGACTCTTCAGCCTATGAATTTTTACCCTAAGAACTCTTCAGCCTGTGAAATCTTCGCCCTAAGAATTCTTCAGACTATGGGCTCTTCACCCTAAGAACTATACAGCCTATGGACTCTTCAGCCTATGAACTCCTCAACCTATGGACTCTTCAGCCTATGAACTCTTCACACTTAAATCTCTTCAGCCTATGAGCTCTTCACACTAAGAACTCTTCAGCCTATGATCTCTTCAGCCTATGGACTCTTCAGCCTATGAACGTTTAAGCCTATGGACTCTTCAGCCTATGGACTCTTCACCCTAAGAACTCTTCAGCCTATGGACTCTTTAGCCTATGAACTCTTCACCCTAAGTACTCTTAAGCCTATGAACTCTTCAGCCTATGGACTCCTCAGCCAATGAACTATTCACCCTAATAACTCTTAAGCCTATGAACTCTTCAGCCTATGAACGCTTCAGCCTATGGACTCTTCAGCCTATGAATTATTCACCCTAAGAACTCTTCAGTCTATGAACTCTTCCACCTAAGGACTCTTAAGCCTATGGACTCTTCACCCTAAGCACTCTTAACCGTAACCACTCTTCAGCCTATGGACTCTTCAGCCTTCGACTCTTCAGCCTATGGACTCTTCAGCCTATGGACTCATCAGCCTATGATCTCTTTACCCTAAGAACTCTTCAGCCTGTGAAATATTCGCCCTAAGAATTCTTCAGCCTATGGGCTCTTCACCCGAAGAACTATTCAGCCTATGGACTCTTCAGCCTATGAACTCTTCACACTTAAAACTCTTCAGCCTATGAACTCTTCACCTTAAGAACTCTTCAGCCTATGGACTCTTCAGCCTATGGACTCTTCAGCCTAAGAACTTTTCAGCCTATGGACTCTTCAGCCTATGGACTCTTCACCCTAAGAACTCTTCAGCCTATGGACTCTTCAGCCTATGAAATCTTCAGCCTATCAACTCTTCTGCCTATGAACTGTTCACCCTTAGAACTCTTCAGCCTACGAACTCTTCACCCTAAGAACTCTTTAGCCTATGGACTCTTCAGTCTATAGATTCTTCAGCCTATGAACTTTTCAGCCTATGGACTCTTCACTCTTAAAATTCATCAGCCTAAGAACTGTTCAGCCTATGGACACTTCACCCTAAGCACTATTCAGCCTATGGACTCTTCAATCTATATACTCTTCAGCCTATGAACTCTTCAGTCTATGAACTCTTCACCCTAAGAACTCTTCAGCCTATGGACTCTTCTGCCTATGAACTCTTCATTCTATGAACTCTTCAGCCTATGGACTCTTCAGCCAATGAACTCTTCACACTAAGAACTCTTCAGCCTATGAACTCTTCAACCTATGGACTCTTCAGCCTATGGACTCTTCATTCTAAGAACTCTTAAGCCTATGTACTCTTCAGACTATTAACTCTTCACCCTAAGAACTCTTCAGCTTATGAATTCTTCAGCCGAAGAAATCTTCAGCCTATAGACTCTTCAGTCTATGGACTCTTCACTCTAAGAACTCTTCAGTCTATGGACTCTTCAGTCTATGGACTCTTCACTCTAAGAACTCTTCAGTCTATGGACTCTTCACTCTATGAACTCTTCTCCCTCAGAACTCTTCAGCCTATGAACTCTTCACCATAAAAACTCTTCAGCCTATCGACTCTTCACCCTATGAACTCTTCAGCCTATGGACTCTTCACCCTATGAACTCTTCAGCCCATGAACTCTTCACCCTAAGAACTCTTCTGCTTATGGACTCTTCAGCCTACGAACTCTTCAGCCTATGAACTCTTCACCCTAAGAACTCTTCAGCTTATGGACTCTTCAGCCTATGAACTCGTCAGCCTATGAAATATTCACCCTAAGAACTCTTCGGCCTATGAACTCTTCACCCTAAGAACTCTTCAGCCTATAGACTCTTCAGCCTATGAAATCATCAGCCTATGAACTCCTCAGCCTATGGATTCTTCAGCCTATGGACTCTTCACCCTAAGCACTCTTCAGCCTATGGACTATTCAACCTATATATTCTTCAGCCTATGGACACTTCAGCCTATGAACTCTTCACACTAAGAACTCTTCACACTATGAACTCTTCAGCCTATGAACTTTTGAAACTATGGAAGCTTCAGCCTATGGACTCTTCGCACTAAGAACTCTTCAGCCTATGGACTCTTCACCCTAAGAACTCTTCAGTCTATGAACTCTTCAGTCTATGAACACTTCAGCCTATGAACTCTTCTCTCTTAGAACTCTTCAGTCTATTATCTCTTCACCCAAGAACTCTTCAGCCTATGAACTGTTCACCCTAAGAACTCTTCAGCCTATGGACTCTTCAGCCTATGGACTCTTCACACTAAGAAGTCTTCAGCCTATGAACTGTTCACACTTAGAACTCTTTAGCCTAAGAACTCTTCAGCCTATGGACACTTCAGCCTATGAACTCTTCACCCTTAGAACTCTTCAGCCTATGAACTCTTCAACCTTAGAACTCTTCAGGCTATGAACTCTTCACCCTAAGAACTCTTCAGCCTATGGCTCTTCAGCTTATGCACTCTTCAGACTTTGAAATTTTCAGCCTATGGACTCTTCAGCCTATGGACTCTTCACCCTAAGAACTCTTCAGCCTATGGACTCTTCAGCCTATGAACTCTTTAGCCTATGGACTCTTCAGCCTATGGACTCTTCACCCTAAGAACTCTTCAGCCTATGGACTCTTCACCCTAAGCACTCTTAAGCCTATGAACTATTCAGTCTATGAACTCTTCAGCCTATGATCTGTTCACCCTTAGAACTCTTCAGCCTATGAACTCTTCAGCCTTTGGTCTCTTCACCCTAAGAACTCTTCAGCCAATGAAATCTTCACCCTAAGAACTCTTCAGCTTATGGACTCTTCAGCCTATGAACTCTTCAACCTATGGACTCTTCATCCTATGGACTCTTCATTCTAAGAACTCTTCAGCCTATGGAGTATTCTGCCTATGAACTCTTCACCCTTAGAACTCTTCAGGCTATTAAATCTTCACCCTAAGAGCTCTTCAGCTTATGGACTCTTCAGCCTATGAACTCTTCAGCCTATTGTCTCTCCAGCCTATGGACTCTTCACGCTAAGAATTCTTCAGCCTATGGAGTATTCTGCCTATGAACTCTTCACACTTAGAACTCTTCAGGCTATTAAATCTTCAACCTAAGAACTCTTCAGCCTATGGATTATTCAGCCTATGGACTCTTAAGCCTATGAACTCTTCACCCTAAGAACTCTTAAGCTTATGAACTCTTCAGCCTATGAACTCTCCAGCCTATGGACTCCTCAGCCAATGTACTCTTCACCCTAAGAACTCTTCAGCCTATCAATTCTTCAACCTATGGACTCTTCAGCCTATGGACTCTTCACTCTAAGAATTCTTCAGGCTATTAACTCTTCACCCTAAGAACTATTCGGCCTATGAACTCTTCACCCTAAGAACACTTCAACCTATGGACACTTCAGCCTATGGACTCTTCATTCTAAGAACTCTTCAGCCTATGGACTCTTCAGACTATGCACTCTTCACCCTTAGAACTCTTCAGGCTATTAAGTCTTCGGCCTATGGACTCTTCAGCCAATGAATTCTTCACTCTAAGAACTCTTCAGCCTATGGGTTCAAGAGCCTATGAACTCCTCAACCAATGGACTCTTTACCCTAAGAACTCTTCAGTCTATGAACTCTTCTGGCTATGAACTCTTCACTCTATGAACTCTTCACACTAAAAACTCTTCAGCCTATGAACTCTTCCCCATAAAAACTGTTCAGCCTATGGACTCTTCACCCTAAGAACTCTTCAGCCTATGGACTTTTCAAACTATGAACACTTCAGCCTATGGACTCTACAGCCTGTGGATTCTTCAGCCTATGGACTCTTGAGCCTATAGACTCTTCAGCCTATTGACACTTCAGCCTATGAACTCTTCACACTAAGAACTCTTCAGCCTATGGACTCTTCAGCCTATGGACTCTTCACGCTAAGAATTCTTCAGCCTATGGACTATTCTGCCTATGAACTCTTCACCCTTAGAACTCTTCAGGCTATTAACTCTTAACCCTAAGAAATCTTCGGCCTATGAACTCTTCACCCTTAAGAACTCTTCACCCTATGGACTCTTCAGCCTATGAACTGCTCAGCCTATGAACTCTTCCACGTAAGGACTCTTCAGCCAATGAACTCTTCAGCCTATGAACTCTTCCACCTAAGGACTCTTCAGCCTATGGACTCTTCACCCTAAGCACTCTTCAGCCTATGGACTCTTCAGCCTATGAACTATTCTGCCTATGGACTCTTCAGCCTATGGACTCTTCAGCCTATGAAGTCTTTACCCTAAGAACTCTTCAGCTTGTGAACTCTTCGTCCTAAGAATTCTTCAGGATATTGGCTCTTCACCCGAAGAACTATTCAGCCTATGGACTCTTCAGCCTATGAACTCTTCACCCTTAGAACTCTTCAGCCTATAGTCTCTTCAGACTATGGACTCATCAGCCTATGAACCCTTCAGCCTATGGACTCTTCAGCCTATGAACTCTTCAGCCTATGGACTCTTCACCCTATGGACTCTTCACCCTAAGAACTCTTCAGCCTATGGACTCTTCACTCTAAGCACTCTTCAGCTTATGAACTCTTCAGTCTATGAAATCTTCAGCCTATGAACTGTTCACCCTTAGAACTCTTCAGCCTATGAACTCTTCACCCTAAGAACTCTTCAGCCTATGGATTCTTCAGCCTATGGACTCTTTAGCCTATGACCTCTTCACCCTAAGAACTCTTCAGCCTATGAACTCTTCAGCCTATGAACTCTTCGGCCTATGTACTCTTCAGTCTATGGACTCTTCACTCTAAGAACTCTTCAGTCTATGGACTCTTCAGTCTATGAACTCTTCAGCCTAGCAACTATTTACCCTAAGAACTCTTCAGCCTATGATCTCTTCAGTCTATGAACTCTTCAGCCTATGAACTGTTCACCCTTAGAACTCTTCAGCCTATGAACTCTTCACCCTAAGAACTCTTCAGCCTATGGATTCTTCAACCTATGGACTATTTAGCCTATGAACTCTTCACCCTAAGAACTCTTCAGCCTATGAACTCTTCGGCCTATGGACTCTTCAGTCTATGGACTCTTCACTCTAAGAACTCTTTAGTCTATGGACTCTTCAGTCTATGGACTCTTCAGCCTATGAACTGTTCACCCTTAGAACTCTTCAGCCTATGAACTCTTCACCCTAAGAACTCTTCCGCCTATGAACTCTTCAACCTATGGACTCTTCAGCCTATGAACTCTTCACCCTTAGAACTCTTCAGCCTCTGAACTCTTCACCATAAAATCTCTTCAGCCTATCGACTCTTCACCCTAAGAACTCTTCAGCCTATGGACTCTTCAGCCTATGAACTCTTCAGCCTATGAAATATTCACCCTAAGTACTCTTCAGCTTATGGACTCTTCAGCCTATGAACTCTTCAGCCTATGGACTCTTCAGCCTATGAACTCTTCACGCTAAGAATTCTTCAGCCTATGGGCTATTCTGCCTATGAACTCTTCACCCTTAGAACTCTTCAGGCTACTAACTCTTCACACTAAGATCTCTTCGGCCTATGAACTCTTCACCCTAAGAACTCTTCAGACTATAGACTCTTCAGCCTATGAACTCATCAGCCTATGAACTCTTCAGCCTATGGATTCTTCAGCCTATGAACTCTTCACCCTAAGAACTCTTCAGACTATGAACTCTTCCACCTATGGATTCTTCAGCCTATGGACTCTTCACCCTAAGCACTCTTCAGCCTATGGACTCTTCAACCTATATATTCTTCAGCCTATGGACACTTCAGCCTATGAACTCTTCACACTAAGAACTCTTCACACTATGAACTCTTCAGCCTATGAACTCTTCAACCTATGGAATCTTCAGCTTATGGAATCTTCACACTAAGAACTCTTCAGCCTATGGACTCTTCACCCTAAGAACTCTTCAGTCTATGAACTCTTCAGTCTATGAACTCTTCAGCCTATGAACTGTTCAGCCTTAGAACTCTTCAGCCTATGAACTCTTCACTCTTAGAACTCTTCAGGCTATTATCTCTTCACCCAAGAACTCTTCAGCCTATGAACTGTTCACCCTCAGAACTCTTCAGCCTATGGACTCTTCAGCCTATGGACTCTTCACACTAAGAAGTCTTCAGCCTATGAACTGTTCACTCTTAGAACTCTTTACTCTAAGAATTCTTCAGCCTATGGACACTTCAGCATATGAACTCTTCGCCCTTAGAACTCTTCAGCCTATGAACTCTTCAACCTTAGAACTCTTCAGGCTATTAACTCTTCACACTAAGAACTGTTCTGCCTATTAACTCTTCACCCTAAGAGCTCTTCAGCCTATGGATTCTTCAGCCTATGGACTCTTAAGCCTATGAACTCTTCACCCTAAGAACTCTTCAGCCTATGCACTCTTCAGCCTATGAACTTTTCAGCCTATGGACTCTTCAGCCTATGGACTCTTCACCCAAAGAACTCTTCAGCCTATGGCTCTTCAGCCTATGAACTTTTCAGCCTATGGACTCTTCAGCCTATGGACTCTTCACCCTAAGAACTCCTCAGCCTATGGACTCTTCACCCTAAGCACTCTTCTGCCTATGAACTATTCAGTCTATGAACTCTTCAGCCTATGGTCTCTTCACCCTAAGAACTCTTCAGCCTATGAACTCTTCACCCTAAGAACTCTTCAGCCTATTGACTCTTCAGCCTATGAACTCTTCACCCAAGAACTCTTCAGCCTATAAACTCTTCACCCTAAGAACTCTTCAGCCTATGGACACTTTAGCCTATTAACTCTTCAGCCTATGGACTCTTCAGCCTATGGACTCTTCACACTAAGAACTCTTCAGCCGATGGACTCTTCAGCCTATGAACTCTTAACACTTAGAACTCTTCAGGCTATTAACTCTTCACCCTAAGACCTCATCAGACTATGGATTCTTCAACCTATGGAATCTTAAGCCTATGAACTCTTCACCCTAAGAACTCTTCAGCCTATGAACTCTTCAATCTATGTACTCTTCAGCCTATGGACTCTTCACTCTAATAACTCTTCAGCCTATGGACTCTTCACACTAAGAACTCTTCAGCCTATGAACTCTCCACCATAAAAACTCTTCAGCCTATAGACTCTTCACACTAATTAATCCTCAGCCTATGGACTCTTCAGCCTATGAAATCTTCAGCCAATGAATTCTTTACCCTAAGAACTCTTCAGCTTATGGAGTTCAGCCTATGAACTCTTCAGCCTATGGACTCTTCAGCCTATGGACTCTTCTGCCTATGAACTCTTCACCCTAGGAACTCTTCAGCTTATGGACGCTTCAGCCTATGAACTCTTTAGCCTATTGTCTCTCCAGCCTATGGACTCTTCACGCTAAGAATTATTCAGCCTATGGAGTATTCTGCCTATGAACTCTTCAACCTTAGAACTTTTCAGGCTATTAAATATTCAACCTAAGAACTCTTCAGCCTATGGATTCTTCAGCCTATGGACTCTTAAGCCTATGAACTCTTCACCCTAAGAACTCTTAAGCTATGAAATCTTCAGCCTATGAACTCTTCAGCCTATGGACTCCTCAGCCAACGTACTCTTCACCCTAAGAACTCTTCAGCCTATGAATTCTTCAACCTATGGACTCTTCAGCCTATGGACTCTTCACTCTAAGAATTCTTCAGGCTATTAACTCTTCACCGTAAGAACTCTTCAGCCTATGGACTCTCCATTCTAAGAACTCTTCAGCCTATGGACTCTTCAGACTATGCACTCTTCACCCTTAGAACTCCTCAGGCTATTAAGTCTCAGCCTATGGACTCTTCAGCCAATGAATTCTTCACCCTCAGAACTCTTCAGCCTATAAACTCTTAGACCTATGGACTCTTCAGCCTATGGACTTTTCACTCTAAGAACACTTCAGCCTATGGACTCAAGAGACTATGAACTCTTCAACCAATGGACTCTTTACCCTAAGAAATCTTCAGCCTATGAACTCTTCTGGCTATGAACACTTCACTCTATGAACTCTTCACCCTAAAAACTCTTCAGCCTATGAACTCTTCCCCATAAAAACTGTTCAGCCTATGGACTCTTCACCCTAAGAACTCTTCAGCCTATGGACTTTTCAGCCTATGAACTCTTCAGCCTATGGACTCTACAGCCTGTGGATTCTTCAGCCTATGGACTCTTGAGCCTATAGACTCTTCAGCCTATGGACACTTCAGCCTATGAACTCTTCACACGAAGAACTCTTCAGCCTATGGACTCTTCAGCCTATGGACTCTTCACGCTAAGAATTCTTCAGCCTATGGACTATTCTGCCTATGAACTCTTCACCCTTAGAACTCTTCAGGCTATTAACTCTTCACCCTAAGAACTCTTCGGCCTACGAACTCTTCACCCTAAGAACTCTTCACCCTATGGACTCTTCAGCCTATGAACTCTTCCACCTAAGGACTCTTCAGCCTATGAACTCTTCAGCCTATGAATTCTACAGCCTATGAACTCTTCCACCTAAGGACTCTTCAGCCTATGGACTCTTCACCCTAAGCACTCTTCAGCCTATGGACTCTTCAGCCTATGAACTCTTTTGCCTATGGACTCTTCAGCCTATGGACTTTTCAGCCTATGAACTCTTTACCCTAAGAATTCTTCAGCCTGTGAACTCTTCGTTCTAAGAATTCTTCAGGATATGGGCTCTTCACCCGAAGAACTATTCAGCCTATGGACTCTTCAGCCTATGAACTCTTCACCCTTAGAACTCTTCAGTCTATGAACTCTTCACCCTAAGAACTCTTCAGCCTATAGTCTCTTCAGACTATGGACTCTTCAGCCTATGAACTTTTCAGCCTATGGACTCTTCACCCTAAGAACCCTTCAGCCTATGGACTCTTCAGACTATGAACTCTTCAGCCTATGGACTCTTCACCCTATGGACTCTTCACCATAAGAACTCTTCAGCCTATGGACTCTTCACCCTAAGCACTCTTCAGCCTATGAACTCTTCAGTCTATGAACTCTTCAGCCTATGAAATGTTCACCCTTAGAACTCTTCAGCCTATGAACTCTTCACCCTAAGAACTCTTCAGCCTATGGATTCTTCAACCTATGGACTATTTAGCCTATGAACTCTTCACCCTAAGAACTCTTCAGCCTATGAACTCTTCGGCCTATGGACTCTTCAGTCTATGGACTCTTCACTCTAAGAACTCTTTAGTCTATGGACTCTTCAGTCTATGGACTCTTCAGCCTATGAACTGTTCACCCTTAGAACTCTTCAGCCTATGAACTCTTCACCCTAAGAACTCTTCAGCCTATGAACTCTTCAACCTATGGACTCTTCAGCCTATGAACTCTTCACCCTTAGAACTCTTCAGCCTATGAACTCTTCACCCTAAGAACTCTTCAGCCTATAGTCTCTTCAGACTATGGACTCTTCAGCCTATGAACTTTTCAGCCTATGGAATCTTCAGCCTATGGACTATTCACCCTAAGAACCCTTCAGTCTATGGACTCTTCAGCCTATGAACTCTTCAGCCTATGGACTCTTCAGTCTATGGAATCTTCACTCTAAGAACTCTTCAGTCTATGGACTCTTCAGTCTATGGACTCTTCACTCTAGGAACTCTTCAGCCTATGGACTCTTCAGTCTATGGACTCTTCACTCTAAGAACTCTTCAGGCTATGAACTCTTCACTCTATGAACTCTTCTCCCTCAGAACTCTTCAGCCTATGAACTCTTCACCATAAAATCTCTTCAGCCTATCGACTCTTCACCCTAAGAACTCTTCAGCCTATGGACTCTTCAGCCTATAAACTCTTCAGCCTATGAACTCTTCACCCTAAGAACTCTTCAGCTTATGGACTCTTCAGCCTATGAACTCGTCAGCCTATGAAATATTCCCCCTAAGTACTCTTCAGCTTATGGACTCTTCAGCCTATGAACTCTTCAGCCTATGGACTCTTCAGCCTATGAACTCTTCACGCTAAGAATTCTTCAGCCTATGGGCTATTCTGCCTATGAACTCTTCACCCTTAGAACTCTTCAGGCTACTAACTCTTCACCGTAAGATCTCTTCGGCCTATGGACTCTTCACCCTAAGAACTCTTCAGTCTATGAACTCTTCAGTCTATGAACTCTTCAGCCTATGAACTGTTCAGCCTTAGAACTCTTCAGCCTATGAACTCTTCACTCTTAGAAAGCTTCAGGCTATTATCTCTTCACCCAAGAACTTTTCAGCCTATGAACTGTTCACCCTCAGAACTCTTCAGCCTATGGACTCTTCAGCCTATGGACTCTTCACACTAAGACGTCTTCAGCCTATGAACTGTTCACTCTTAGAACTCTTTAGCCTAAGAACTCTTCAGCCTATGGACACTTCAGCATATGAACTCTTCGCCCTTAGAACTCTTCAGCCTATGAACTCTTCAACCTTAGAACTCTTCAGGCTATTAACTCTTCACACTAAGAACTCTTCAGCCTATGCACTCTTCAGCCTATGAACTTTTCAGCCTATGGACTCTTCAGCCTATGGACTCTTCACCCAAAGAACTCTTCAGCCTATGGCTCTTCACCCTAAGAACTCTTCAGCCTATGGACTCTTCAGCCTATTAACTCTTCAGCCTATGGACTCTTCAGCCTATGGACTCTTCACACTAAGAACTCTTCAGCCTATGAACTCTTAACATTAGAACTCTTCAGGCTATTAACTCTTCACCGTAAGACCTCATCAGCCTATGAACTCTTCAATCTATGTACTCTTCAGCCTGTGGACTCTTCACTCTAAGAACTCCTCGGCCTATGGACTCTTCACACTAAGAACTTTTCAGCCTATGAACTCTCCACCATAAAAACTCTTCAGCCTATAGACTCTTCACACTAATTAATCTTCAGCCTATGGACTCTTCAGCCTATGAAATCTTCAGCCAATGAATTCTTTACCCTAAGAACTCTTCAGCTTATGGAGTTCAGCCTATGAACTCTTCAGCCTATGGACTCTTTAGCCTATGGACTCTTCACGCTAAGAACTCTTCAGGCTATTAACTCTTCACCCTAAGAACTCTACGGCCTATGAACTCTTCACCCTAAGAACTCTACAGCTTATAGACTCTTCAGCCTATGGACTCATCAGCCTATGAACTCTTCAGCCTATGGAAACATCAACCTATGGACTCTTCACCCTAAGCACTCTTCAGTCTATGGACTCTTCAACCTATATACTCTTCAGGCTATGGACACTTCAGCCTATGAACTCTTCACACTAAGAACTCTTCAGCCTATGAACTCTTCAGCCTATGAATTCTTCACCCTAAGAACTGTTCAGCCTATGGACTCTTCAGCCTATGAAATCTTCAGCCTATGGACTCTTCAGCCTATGGACTCTTCACACTAATAACTATTCAGCCTATGGACACTTCACCCTAAGAACTCTTCAGTCTATGAACTCTTCAGTCTATGAACTCTTCAGCCTATGAACTGTTCACCCTTAGAACTCTTCAGCCTATGAACTCTTCACCCTTAGTACTCTTCAGGCTATTATCTCTTCACCCAAGAACTCTTCAGCCAATGAACTCTTCACCCTAAGAACTCTTCAGTCTATGGACATTTCAGCCCATGAGCTCTTCACACTAAGAACTCTTCAGCCTATGAACTCTTCAGCCTATGAACTCTTCACACTAAGAAATCTTCAGCCTATGAACTATTCAGCCTATGAACTCTTCACCCTAAGAACTCTTCAGCCTATGGACTCTTCAGCCTATGAACTCTTCAGCCTATGAACTCTTCAGCCTATGAACTCATCAGCCTATGAACTCTTCAGCCTATGGATTCTTCAGCCTATGACCTCTTCACCCTAAGAACTCTTCAGCCTATGAACTCTTCCACCTATGGATTCTTCAGCCTATGGACTCTTCACTCTGAGCACTCTTCAGCCTATGGACTCTTCAACCTATATATTCTTCAGCCTATGGACACTTCAGCCTATGAACTCTTCACACTAAGATCTCTTCACACTATGAACTCTTCAGCCTATGAACTCTTCAACCTATGGAATCTTCAGCCTATGGACTCTTCACACTAAGAACTCTTCAGCCTATGGACTCTTCACCCTAAGAACTCTTCAGTCTATGAACTCTTCAGTCTATGAACTCTTCAGCCTATGAACTGTTCAGCCTTAGAACTCTTCAGCCTATGAACTCTTCACTCTTAGAACTCTTCAGGCTATTATCTCTTCACCCAAGAACTCTTCAGCCTATGAACTGTTCACCCTCAGAACTCTTCAGCCTATGGACTCTTCACCCTAAGCACACTTCAGCCTATGAACTCTTCAGTCTATGAACTCTTCAGCCTATGAACTGTTAACCGTTAGAACTCTTCAGCCTATGGACTCTTCACACTAAGAAGTCTTCAGCCTATGAACTGTTCACTCTTAGAACTCTTTAGCCTAAGAACTCTTCAGCCTATGGACACTTCAGCATATGAACTCTTCACCCTTAGAACTCTTCAGCCTATGAACTCTTCAACCTTAGAGCTCTTCAGGATATTAACTCTTCACACTACGAACTGTTCTGCCTATTAACTTTTCACCCTAAGAGCTCTTCAGCCTATGGATTCTTCAGCCTATGGACTCTTAAGCCTATGAACTCTTCACCCTAAGAACTCTTCAGCCTATGCACTTTTCAGCCTATGAACTTTTCAGCCTATGGACTCTTCAGCCTATGGACTCTTCACCCTAAAAACTCTTCAGCCTATGGCTCTTCAGCCTATGAACTTTTCAGCCTATGGACTCTTCAGCCTATGGACTCTTCACCCTAAGAACTCTTCAGCCTATGGATTCTTCACCCTAAGCACTCTTCTGCCTATGAACTATTCAGTCTATGAACTCTTCAGCCTATTGTCTCTTCACCCTAAGAACTCTTCAGCCTATGAACTCTTCACCCTAAGAACTCTTCAGCCTATGGACTCTTCAGCCTATGAACTCTTCACCCAAGAACTCTTCAGCCTATAAACTCTTCACCCTAAGAACTCTTCAGCCTATGGACTCTTCAGCCTATTAACTCTTCAGCCTATGGACTCTCCAGCCTATGGACTCTTCACACTAAGAACTCTTCAGCCTATGGACTCTTCAGCCTATGAACTCTTAACACTTAGAACTCTTCAGGCTATTAACTCTTCACCCTAAGACCTCATCAGCCTATGGATTCTTCAACCTATGGAATCTTAAGCCTATGAACTCTTCACCCTAAGAACTCTTCAGCCTATGAACTCTTCAACCTATGTACTCTTCAGCCTATGGACTCTTCACTCTAAGAACTCTTCAGCCTATGGACTCTTCAAACTAAGAACTCTTCAGCCTATGAACTCTCCACCATAAAAACTCTTCAGCCTATAGACTCTTCACACTAATTAATCTTCAGCCTATGGACTCTTCAGCCTATGAAATCTTCAGCCAATGAATTCTTTACCCTAAGAACTGTTCAGCTTATGGATCAGCCTATGATCTCTTCAGCCTATGGACTCTTTAGCCTATGGACTCTTCACGCTAAGAACTCTTCAGGCTATTAACTCTTCACCCTAAGAACTCTACGCCCTATGAACTCTTCACCCTAAGAACTCTACAGCTTATAGACTCTTCAGCCTATGGACTCATCAGCCTATGAACTCTTCAGCCTATGGAAACTTCAGCCTATGGACTCTTCACCCTAAGCACTCTTCAGTCTATGGACTCTTCAACCTATATAATCTTCAGGCTATGGACACTTCAGCCTATGAGCTCTTCACACTAAGAACTCTTCAGCCTATGAACTCTTCAGCCTATGAACTCTTCACCCTAAGAACTGTTCAGCCTATGGACTCTTCAGCCTATGAAATCTTCAGCCTATGGACTCTTCAGCCTATGGACTCTTCACGCTAATAACTATTCAGCCTATGGACACTTCACCCTAAGAACTCTTCAGTCTATGAACTCTTCAGTCTATGAACTCTTCAGCCTATGAACTCTTCACCCTTAGTACTCTTCAGGCTATTATCTCTTCACCCAAGAACTTTTCAGCCTATGAACTCTTCACCCTAAGAACTCTTCAGCCTATGGACACTTCAGCCTATGAACTCTTCACACTAAGAACTCTTCAGCCTATGAACTCTTCAGCCTATGAACTCTTCACACTAAGAAATCTTCAGCCTATGAACTATTCAGCCTATGAACTCTTCACCCTAAGAACTCTTCAGCCTATGGACTCTTCAGCCTATGAACTCTTCAGCCTATGAACTCTTCAGCCTATGGACTCTTCAGCCAATGAACTCCTCACACTAAGAACTCTTCAGCCTATGGACTCTTCAACCTATGGACTCTTCAGCCTATGCACTCCTCATTCTAAGAACTATTCAGCCTATGGACTCTTCAGCCTATGAACTCTTCACTCTAAGAACTCTTCAGCTTATGGACTCTTCAGCATATGAACTCTTCAGCCTATGGACTCTTCAGCCTAAGTATTCTTCACGCTAAGATTTCTTCAGGCTATGGAGTATTCTGCCTATGAACTCTTCACTCTTAGAACTCTTCAGGCTATTAACTCTTCACCCTAAGAACTCTTCAGCCTATGGATTCTTCAGCCTATGGACTCTTAAGCCTATGAACTCTTCACCCTAAGAACTCTTAAGCCTATGAACTCCTCAGCCTATGAACTCTTCAGCCTTTGGACTCCTCAGCCTATGGACTCTTCACTCTAAGAACTCTTCAGCCTATGAACTCTTCAGCCTATGAACTCTTCACACTAAGAAATCTTCAGCCTATGAACTATTCAGCCTATGAACTCTTCAACCTATGGACTCTTCAGCCTATGGACTCCTCATTCTAAGAACTATTCAGCCTATGGATTCTTCAGCCTATGAACTCTTCACTCTAAGAACTTTTCAGCTTATGGACTCTTCAGCATATGAACTCTTCAGCCTATGGACTCTTCAGCCTAAGTATTCTTCACGCTAAGAATTCTTCAGCCTATGGAGTATTCTGCCTATGAACTTTTCACCCTTAGAACTCTTCGACCTATGAACTCTTCACCCTAAGAACTCTTCAGGCTATGGACTCATCAGCCTATGAACTCTTCACCCTAAGAACTCTTCAGTCTATGAACTCTTCCACCTAAGGACTCTTAAGCCTATGGACTCTTCACGCTAAGCACTCTTCATCCTAAGCACTCTTCAGCCTATGGACTCTTCAGCCTCCGACTCTTCAGCCTATGGACTCTTCAGGCTATGGACTCTTCGGGCTATGAACTCTTCAGCCTATGGACTCTTCAGTCTATAGACTCTTCAGCCTATGAACTTTTCAGCCTATGGACTCTTCACTCTTAGAACTCATCAGCCTAAGAACTGTTCAGCCTATGGACACTTCACCCTAAGCACTATTCAGCCTATGGACTCTTCAACCTATATACTCTTCAGCCTATGGACACTTCAGCCTATGAACTCTTCACACTAAGAACTCTTCAGCCTATGAACACTTCAGCCTATGAACACTTCACCCTAAGAACTCTTCAGCCTATGGACTCTTCAGCCTATGAACTCTTCAGCCTATGAACTTTTCAACCTATGGACTCTTCAGCCAATGAACTCTTCACACTAAGAACTATTCACCCTATGGACTCTTCAGCCTATGAACTCTTCATCCTAAGAACTCTTCAGCTTATGGACTCTTCAGCCTATGAACTCTTCAGCCTATGGACTCTTCAGCCTATGGACTCTTCACGCTAAGAATTCTTCAGCCTATGGAGTATTCTGCCTATGAACTCTTCACCCTTAGAACTCTTCAGGCTATTAACTCTTCACACTAAGAACTCTTCAGCCTATGGACTCTTCAGCCTATGGACTCTTCATTCTAAGAACTCTTCAGCCTATGGACACTTCAGCCTCTGAACTCTTCACCCTAAGAACTCTTCAGCTTGTGGACTCTTCAGCCTATGAACTCTACAGCTTGTGGACTCTTCAGGCTATTAACTCTTCACCCTATCAACTCTTCAGCCTATGGACTCTTCAGCCAATGAACTCTTCACCCTAAGAACTCTTCAGCCTATGAACTCTTCAACCTATGGACTCTTCAGCCTATGGACTCTTCATTCTAAGAACTCTTCAGCCTATGGACTACTCAGCCAATGAACTCTTCACCATAAGAACTCTTCAGCCTATGGACTCTTCACTCTAAGAACTCTTCAGCCTATGGACTCTTCAGTCTTTGGATTCTTCACGCTAAGAATTCTTCAGCCAATGGACTATTCTGCCTATGAAATCTTCACCCTTAGAACTCTTCAGGCTATTATCTCTTCACCCTAAGAACTCTTCGGCCTATGAACTCTTCACCTTAAGAACTCTTCATTCTATGGACTCATCAGCCTATGAAATCTTCACCCTCAGAACTCTTCAGCCTATGAACTCTTCAGCCTCTGAACTCTTCAGCTTATGGACTCTTCAGCCTATGAACTCTTCACCCTAAGAACTCTTCAGTCTATGAACTCTTCCACCTAAGGACTCTTAAGCCTATGGACTCTTCACCCTAAGCATTCTTCACCCTAAGCACTCTTCAGCCTATGGACTCTTCAGCCTCCGACTCTTCAGCCTATGGGCTCTCAGCCTATGGACTCTTCAGCCTATGAATTTTTACCCTAAGAACTCTTCAGCCTGTGAAATCTTCGCCCTAAGAATTCTTCAGACTATGGGCTCTTCACCCTAAGAACTATACAGCCTATGGACTCTTCAGCCTATGAACTCCTCAACCTATGGACTCTTCAGCCTATGAACTCTTCACACTTAAATCTCTTCAGCCTATGAGCTCTTCACACTAAGAACTCTTCAGCCTATGATCTCTTCAGCCTATGGACTCTTCAGCCTATGAACGTTTAAGCCTATGGACTCTTCAGCCTATGGACTCTTCACCCTAAGAACTCTTCAGCCTATGGACTCTTTAGCCTATGAACTCTTCACCCTAAGTACTCTTAAGCCTATGAACTCTTCAGCCTATGGACTCCTCAGCCAATGAACTATTCACCCTAATAACTCTTAAGCCTATGAACTCTTCAGCCTATGAACGCTTCAGCCTATGGACTCTTCAGCCTATGAATTATTCACCCTAAGAACTCTTCAGTCTATGAACTCTTCCACCTAAGGACTCTTAAGCCTATGGACTCTTCACCCTAAGCACTCTTAACCGTAACCACTCTTCAGCCTATGGACTCTTCAGCCTTCGACTCTTCAGCCTATGGACTCTTCAGCCTATGGACTCATCAGCCTATGATCTCTTTACCCTAAGAACTCTTCAGCCTGTGAAATATTCGCCCTAAGAATTCTTCAGCCTATGGGCTCTTCACCCGAAGAACTATTCAGCCTATGGACTCTTCAGCCTATGAACTCTTCACACTTAAAACTCTTCAGCCTATGAACTCTTCACCTTAAGAACTCTTCAGCCTATGGACTCTTCAGCCTATGGACTCTTCAGCCTAAGAACTTTTCAGCCTATGGACTCTTCAGCCTATGGACTCTTCACCCTAAGAACTCTTCAGCCTATGGACTCTTCAGCCTATGAAATCTTCAGCCTATCAACTCTTCTGCCTATGAACTGTTCACCCTTAGAACTCTTCAGCCTACGAACTCTTCACCCTAAGAACTCTTTAGCCTATGGACTCTTCAGTCTATAGATTCTTCAGCCTATGAACTTTTCAGCCTATGGACTCTTCACTCTTAAAATTCATCAGCCTAAGAACTGTTCAGCCTATGGACACTTCACCCTAAGCACTATTCAGCCTATGGACTCTTCAATCTATATACTCTTCAGCCTATGAACTCTTCAGTCTATGAACTCTTCACCCTAAGAACTCTTCAGCCTATGGACTCTTCTGCCTATGAACTCTTCATTCTATGAACTCTTCAGCCTATGGACTCTTCAGCCAATGAACTCTTCACACTAAGAACTCTTCAGCCTATGAACTCTTCAACCTATGGACTCTTCAGCCTATGGACTCTTCATTCTAAGAACTCTTAAGCCTATGTACTCTTCAGACTATTAACTCTTCACCCTAAGAACTCTTCAGCTTATGAATTCTTCAGCCGAAGAAATCTTCAGCCTATAGACTCTTCAGTCTATGGACTCTTCACTCTAAGAACTCTTCAGTCTATGGACTCTTCAGTCTATGGACTCTTCACTCTAAGAACTCTTCAGTCTATGGACTCTTCACTCTATGAACTCTTCTCCCTCAGAACTCTTCAGCCTATGAACTCTTCACCATAAAAACTCTTCAGCCTATCGACTCTTCACCCTATGAACTCTTCAGCCTATGGACTCTTCACCCTATGAACTCTTCAGCCCATGAACTCTTCACCCTAAGAACTCTTCTGCTTATGGACTCTTCAGCCTACGAACTCTTCAGCCTATGAACTCTTCACCCTAAGAACTCTTCAGCTTATGGACTCTTCAGCCTATGAACTCGTCAGCCTATGAAATATTCACCCTAAGAACTCTTCGGCCTATGAACTCTTCACCCTAAGAACTCTTCAGCCTATAGACTCTTCAGCCTATGAAATCATCAGCCTATGAACTCCTCAGCCTATGGATTCTTCAGCCTATGGACTCTTCACCCTAAGCACTCTTCAGCCTATGGACTATTCAACCTATATATTCTTCAGCCTATGGACACTTCAGCCTATGAACTCTTCACACTAAGAACTCTTCACACTATGAACTCTTCAGCCTATGAACTTTTGAAACTATGGAAGCTTCAGCCTATGGACTCTTCGCACTAAGAACTCTTCAGCCTATGGACTCTTCACCCTAAGAACTCTTCAGTCTATGAACTCTTCAGTCTATGAACACTTCAGCCTATGAACTCTTCTCTCTTAGAACTCTTCAGTCTATTATCTCTTCACCCAAGAACTCTTCAGCCTATGAACTGTTCACCCTAAGAACTCTTCAGCCTATGGACTCTTCAGCCTATGGACTCTTCACACTAAGAAGTCTTCAGCCTATGAACTGTTCACACTTAGAACTCTTTAGCCTAAGAACTCTTCAGCCTATGGACACTTCAGCCTATGAACTCTTCACCCTTAGAACTCTTCAGCCTATGAACTCTTCAACCTTAGAACTCTTCAGGCTATGAACTCTTCACCCTAAGAACTCTTCAGCCTATGGCTCTTCAGCTTATGCACTCTTCAGACTTTGAAATTTTCAGCCTATGGACTCTTCAGCCTATGGACTCTTCACCCTAAGAACTCTTCAGCCTATGGACTCTTCAGCCTATGAACTCTTTAGCCTATGGACTCTTCAGCCTATGGACTCTTCACCCTAAGAACTCTTCAGCCTATGGACTCTTCACCCTAAGCACTCTTAAGCCTATGAACTATTCAGTCTATGAACTCTTCAGCCTATGATCTGTTCACCCTTAGAACTCTTCAGCCTATGAACTCTTCAGCCTTTGGTCTCTTCACCCTAAGAACTCTTCAGCCAATGAAATCTTCACCCTAAGAACTCTTCAGCTTATGGACTCTTCAGCCTATGAACTCTTCAACCTATGGACTCTTCATCCTATGGACTCTTCATTCTAAGAACTCTTCAGCCTATGGAGTATTCTGCCTATGAACTCTTCACCCTTAGAACTCTTCAGGCTATTAAATCTTCACCCTAAGAGCTCTTCAGCTTATGGACTCTTCAGCCTATGAACTCTTCAGCCTATTGTCTCTCCAGCCTATGGACTCTTCACGCTAAGAATTCTTCAGCCTATGGAGTATTCTGCCTATGAACTCTTCACACTTAGAACTCTTCAGGCTATTAAATCTTCAACCTAAGAACTCTTCAGCCTATGGATTATTCAGCCTATGGACTCTTAAGCCTATGAACTCTTCACCCTAAGAACTCTTAAGCTTATGAACTCTTCAGCCTATGAACTCTCCAGCCTATGGACTCCTCAGCCAATGTACTCTTCACCCTAAGAACTCTTCAGCTTATCAATTCTTCAACCTATGGACTCTTCAGCCTATGGACTCTTCACTCTAAGAATTCTTCAGGCTATTAACTCTTCACCCTAAGAACTATTCGGCCTATGAACTCTTCACCCTAAGAACACTTCAACCTATGGACACTTCAGCCTATGGACTCTTCATTCTAAGAACTCTTCAGCCTATGGACTCTTCAGACTATGCACTCTTCACCCTTAGAACTCTTCAGGCTATTAAGTCTTCGGCCTATGGACTCTTCAGCCAATGAATTCTTCACTCTAAGAACTCTTCAGCCTATGGGTTCAAGAGCCTATGAACTCCTCAACCAATGGACTCTTTACCCTAAGAACTCTTCAGTCTATGAACTCTTCTGGCTATGAACTCTTCACTCTATGAACTCTTCACACTAAAAACTCTTCAGCCTATGAACTCTTCCCCATAAAAACTGTTCAGCCTATGGACTCTTCACCCTAAGAACTCTTCAGCCTATGGACTTTTCAAACTATGAACACTTCAGCCTATGGACTCTACAGCCTGTGGATTCTTCAGCCTATGGACTCTTGAGCCTATAGACTCTTCAGCCTATTGACACTTCAGCCTATGAACTCTTCACACTAAGAACTCTTCAGCCTATGGACTCTTCAGCCTATGGACTCTTCACGCTAAGAATTCTTCAGCCTATGGACTATTCTGCCTATGAACTCTTCACCCTTAGAACTCTTCAGGCTATTAACTCTTAACCCTAAGAAATCTTCGGCCTATGAACTCTTCACCCTTAAGAACTCTTCACCCTATGGACTCTTCAGCCTATGAACTGCTCAGCCTATGAACTCTTCCACGTAAGGACTCTTCAGCCAATGAACTCTTCAGCCTATGAACTCTTCCACCTAAGGACTCTTCAGCCTATGGACTCTTCACCCTAAGCACTCTTCAGCCTATGGACTCTTCAGCCTATGAACTATTCTGCCTATGGACTCTTCAGCCTATGGACTCTTCAGCCTATGAAGTCTTTACCCTAAGAACTCTTCAGCTTGTGAACTCTTCGTCCTAAGAATTCTTCAGGATATTGGCTCTTCACCCGAAGAACTATTCAGCCTATGGACTCTTCAGCCTATGAACTCTTCACCCTTAGAACTCTTCAGCCTATAGTCTCTTCAGACTATGGACTCATCAGCCTATGAACCCTTCAGCCTATGGACTCTTCAGCCTATGAACTCTTCAGCCTATGGACTCTTCACCCTATGGACTCTTCACCCTAAGAACTCTTCAGCCTATGGACTCTTCACTCTAAGCACTCTTCAGCTTATGAACTCTTCAGTCTATGAAATCTTCAGCCTATGAACTGTTCACCCTTAGAACTCTTCAGCCTATGAACTCTTCACCCTAAGAACTCTTCAGCCTATGGATTCTTCAGCCTATGGACTCTTTAGCCTATGACCTCTTCACCCTAAGAACTCTTCAGCCTATGAACTCTTCAGCCTATGAACTCTTCGGCCTATGTACTCTTCAGTCTATGGACTCTTCACTCTAAGAACTCTTCAGTCTATGGACTCTTCAGTCTATGAACTCTTCAGCCTAGCAACTATTTACCCTAAGAACTCTTCAGCCTATGAACTCTTCAACCTATGGACTCTTCAGCCTATGAACTCTTCACCCTTAGAACTCTTCAGCCTATGAACTCTTCACCCTAAGAACTCTTCAGCCTATAGTCTCTTCAGACTATGAACTCTTCTGCCTATGGACTCTTAGGCCTATGTACTCTTCAGCCTATGAACTCTTTACCCTAAGAACTCTTCAGCCTATGGACTCTTCAGCCTATGAACTCTTCAGCCTATGAACTCTTCAGCCTATTGTCTCTCCAGCCTATGGACTCTTCACGCTAAGAATTCTTCAGCCTATGGAGTATTCTGCCTATGAACTCTTCACCCTTAGAACTCTTCAGGCTATTAAATCTTCAACCTAAGAACTCTTCAGCCTATGGATTATTCAGCCTATGGACTCTTAAGCCTATGAACTCTTCACCCTAAGAACTCTTAAGCTTATGAACTCTTCAGCCTATGAACTCTCCAGCCTATGGACTCCTCAGCCAATGTACTCTTCACCCTAAGAACTCTTCAGCCTATCAATTCTTCAACCTATGGACTCTTCAGCCTATGGACTCTTCACTCTAAGAATTCTTCAGGCTATTAACTCTTCACCCTAAGAACTATTCGGCCTATGAACTCTTCACCCTAAGAACACTTCAACCTATGGACACTTCAGCCTATGGACTCTTCATTCTAAGAACTCTTCAGCCTATGGACTCTTCAGACTATGCACTCTTCACCCTTAGAACTCTTCAGGCTATTAAGTCTTCGGCCTATGGACTCTTCAGCCAATGAATTCTTCACCCTAAGAACTCTTCAGCCTATAAACTCTTAGACCTATGGACTCTTCAGCCTATGGACTTTTCACTCTAAGAACTCTTCAGCCTATGGGTTCAAGAGCCTATGAACTCCTCAACCAATGGACTCTTTACCCTAAGAACTCTTCAGTCTATGAACTCTTCTGGCTATGAACTCTTCACTCTATGAACTCTTCACACTAAAAACTCTTCAGCCTATGAACTCTTCCCCATAAAAACTGTTCAGCCTATGGACTCTTCACCCTAAGAACTCTTCAGCCTATGGACTTTTCAAACTATGAACACTTCAGCCTATGGACTCTACAGCCTGTGGATTCTTCAGCCTATGGACTCTTGAGCCTATAGACTCTTCAGCCTATTGACACTTCAGCCTATGAACTCTTCACACTAAGAACTCTTCAGCCTATGGACTCTTCAGCCTATGGACTCTTCACGCTAAGAATTCTTCAGCCTATGGACTATTCTGCCTATGAACTCTTCACCCTTAGAACTCTTCAGGCTATTAACTCTTAACCCTAAGAAATCTTCGGCCTATGAACTCTTCACCCTTAAGAACTCTTCACCCTATGGACTCTTCAGCCTATGAACTGCTCAGCCTATGAACTCTTCCACGTAAGGACTCTTCAGCCAATGAACTCTTCAGCCTTTGAACTCTTCCACCTAAGGACTCTTCAGCCTATGGACTCTTCACCCTAAGCACTCTTCAGCCTATGGACTCTTCAGCCTATGAACTATTCTGCCTATGGACTCTTCAGCCTATGGACTCTTCAGCCTATGAAGTCTTTACCCTAAGAACTCTTCAGCTTGTGAACTCTTCGTCCTAAGAATTCTTCAGGATATTGGCTCTTCACCCGAAGAACTATTCAGCCTATGGACTCTTCAGCCTATGAACTCTTCACCCTTAGAACTCTTCAGCCTATAGTCTCTTCAGACTATGGACTCATCAGCCTATGAACCCTTCACCCTATGGACTCTTCACCCTAAGAACTCTTCAGCCTATGGACTCTTCACTCTAAGCACTCTTCAGCTTATGAACTCTTCAGTCTATGAAATCTTCAGCCTATGAACTGTTCACCCTTAGAACTCTTCAGCCTATGAACTCTTCACCCTAAGAACTCTTCAGCCTATGGATTCTTCAGCCTATGGACTCTTTAGCCTATGACCTCTTCACCCTAAGAACTCTTCAGCCTATGAACTCTTCAGCCTATGAACTCTTCGGCCTATGTACTCTTCAGTCTATGGACTCTTCACTCTAAGAACTCTTCAGTCTATGGACTCTTCAGTCTATGAACTCTTCAGCCTAGCAACTATTTACCCTAAGAACTCTTCAGCCTATGAACTCTTCAACCTATGGACTCTTCAGCCTATGAACTCTTCACCCTTAGAACTCTTCAGCCTATGAACTCTTCACCCTAAGAACTCTTCAGCCTATAGTCTCTTCAGACTATGAACTCTTCTGCCTATGGACTCTTAGGCCTATGTACTCTTCAGCCTATGAACTCTTTACCCTAAGAACTCTTCAGCCTATGGACTCTTCAGCCTATGAACTCTTCAGCCTATGGACTCTTCACCCTATGGACTCTTCACCCTAAGCACTCTTCAGCCTATGAACTCTTCAGTCTATGAACTCTTCAGCCTATGAACTGTTCACACTTAGAACTCTTCAGCCTATGAACTCTTCAGCCTATGAACTCTTCATCCTATGGACTCTTCAGTCTATGGACTCTTCACTCTAAGAACTCTTCAGTCTATGGACTCTTCAGTCTATGGACTCTTTACTCTAGGAACTCTTCAGGCTATGAACTCTTCACTCTATGAACTCTTCTCCCTCAGAACTCTTCAGCCTATGAACTCTTCACCATGAAAATTCTTCAGCCTATCGACTCTTCACCCTAAGAACTCTTCAGCCTATGGACTCTTCAGCCTATTAACTCTTCAGCCTATGAAGTCTTCACCCTAAGAACTCTTCAGCTTATGGACTCTACAGCCTATGAACTCGTTAGCCTATGAAATATTCACCCTAAGAACTCTTCAGCTTATGGACTCTTCAGCCTATGAACTCTTCAGCATATGGACTCTTCAGCCTATGAACTCTTCACGCTAAGAATTCTTCAGCCTATGGGCTATTCTGCCTATGAACTCTTCACCCTTAGAACTCTTCAGGCTACTAACTCTTCACCCTAAGATCTCTTCGGCCTATGAACTCTTCACCCTAAGAACTCTTCAGCCTATGGCTCTTCAGCTTATGCACTCTTCAGACTTTGAACTTTTCAGCCTATGGACTCTTCAGCCTATGGACTCTTCACCCTAAGAACTCTTCAGCCTATGGACTCTTCAGCCTATGAACTCTTCAGCCTATGGACTCTTCAGCCTATGGACTCTTCACCCTAAGAACTCTTTAGCCTATGGACTCTTCACCCTAAGCACTCTTCAGCCTATGAACTATTCAGTCTATGAACTCTTCAGCCTATGATCTGTTCACCCTTAGAAGTCTTCAGCCTATGAACTCTTCAGCCTATGGTCTCTTCACCCTAAGAACTCTTCAGCCAATGAACTCTTCACACTAAGAACTCTTCAGCCTATGAACTCTTCAACCTATGGACTCTTCATTCTAAGAACTCTTCAGCCTATGGACTCTTCAGCCTATGAACTCTTCACCCTACGAACTCTTCAGCTTATGGACTCTTCAGCCTATGAACTCTTCAGCCTATTGTCTCTCCAGCCTATGGACTCTTCACGCTAAGTATTCTTCAGCCTATGGAGTATTCTGCCTATGAACTCTTCACCCTTAGAACTCTTCAGGCTATTAAATCTTTAACCTAAGAACTCTTCAGCCTATGGATTCTTCAGCCTATGGACTCTTAAGCCTATGAACTCTTCACCCTAAGAACTCTTAAGCCTATGAACTCTTCAACCTATGGACTCTTCAGCCTATGAACTCTTCACCCTTAGAACTCTTCAGCCTATGAACTCTTCACCCTAAGAACTCTTCAGCCTATAGTCTCTTGAGACTAAGGACTCTTCAGCCTATGGACTCTTCACCCTAAGAACCCTTCAGCCTGTGGACTGTTCAGCCTATGAACTGTTCAGCCTATGGACTCTTCACCCTATGGACTCTTCACCCTAAGAACTCTTCAGCCTATGGACTCTTCACCCTGAGCACTCTTCAGCCTATGAACTCTTCAGTCTATGAACTCTTCAGCCTATGAACTGTTCACCCTTAGAACTCTTCAGCCTATGAACACTTCACCCTAAGAACTCTTCAGCCTATGGATTCTTCAACCTATGGACTCTTTAGCCTATGAACTCTTCACCCTAAGAACTCTTCAGCCTATGAACTCTTCAGCCTATGAACTCTTCAGCCTATGGACTCTTCAGTGTATGGACTCTTCACTCTAAGAACTCTTCAGTCTATGTACTCTTCAGTCTATGGACTCTTCACTCTTAGAACTCTTCAGGCTATGAACTCTTCACTCTATGAACTCTTCTCCCTCAGAACTCTTCAGCCTATGAACTCTTCACCGTAAAATCTCTTCAGCCTATCGACTCTTCACCCTAAGAACTCTTCAGCCTATGGACTCTTCAGCCTATGAACTCTTCCGCCTATGAACTCTTCACCCTAAGAACTCTTCAGCTTATGGACTCTTCAGCCTATGAACTCCTCAGCCTATGAAATATTCACCCTAAGAACTCTTCAGCTTATGGACTCTTCAGCCTATGAACTCTTCAGCCTATGGACTCTTCAGCCTATGGACTCTTCGCGCTAAGAATTCTTCAGCCTATGGGCTATTCTGCCTATGAACTCTTCACCCTTAGAACTCTTCAGGCTACTAACTTTTCACCCTAAGAACTCTTCGGCCTATGAACTCTTCACCCTAAGAACTCTTCAGCCTATAGACTATTCAGCCTATGAACTCATCAGCCTATGAACTCTTCAGCCTATGGATTCTTCAGCCTATGAACTCTTCACCCTAAGAACTCTTGAGACTATGAACTCTTCCACCTATGGATTATTCAGCCTATGGACTTTTCACCCTAAGCACTCTTCAGCCTATGGACTCTTCAACCTATATATTCTTCAGCCTATGGACACTTCAGCCTATGAACTCTTCACACTAAGATCTCTTCACACTATGAACTCTTCAGCCTATGAACTCTTCAACCTATGGAATCTTCAGCCTATAGACTCTTCACACTAAGAACTCTTCAGCCTATGGAATCTTCACCCTAAGAACTCTTCAGTCTATGAACTCTTCAGTCTATGAACTCTTCAGCCTCTGAACTGTTCACCCTTAGAACTCTTCAGCCTATGAACTCTTCACTCTTAGAAATCTTCAGGCTATTATCTCTTCACCCAAGAACTCTTCAGCCTATGAACTGTTCACCCTAAGAACTCTTCAGCCTATGGACTCTTCACACTAAGAAGTCTTCAGCCTATGAACTGTTCACTCTTAGAACTCTTTAGCCTAGGAACTCTTCAGCCTATGGACTCTTCAGCCTATGAACTCTTCACCCTTAGAACTCTTAAGCCTATGAACTCTTCACACTAAGACCTCTTCAGCCTATGGTCTCTTCAGCCTATGAACTCTTCAACCTTAGAACTCTTCAGGCTATTAACTCTTCACACGAAGAACTGTTCTGCCTATTAACTTTTCACCCTAAGGACTCTTCAGCTTATGGATTCTTCAGCCTATGGACTCTTAAGCCTATGAACTCTTAACCCTAAAAACTTTTCAGCCTATGGCTCTTCAGCCTATGCACATTCAGCCTATGAACTTTTCAGCCTATGGACCCTTCAGCCTATGAATTCTTCAGCCTATGGACTCTTCAGCCTATGGACTCTTCACCCTAAGAACTCTTCAGCCTATGGACTTTTGACCCTAAGCACTCTTCAGTCTATGAACTCTTCAGTCTATGATCTGTTCACACTTAGAACTCTTCAGCCTATGGTCTCTTCACCCTAAGTACTTTTCAGCCTATGAATTCTTCACCCTAAGAACTCTTCAGCCTATGGACTCTTCAGCCTATGAACACTTCACCCAAGAACTCTTCAGCCTATGAACTCTTCACCCTAAGAACTCTTTAGCCTATGGACTCTTCAGCCTATTAACTCTTCAGCCTATGAACTCTCCACCATAAAAACTCTTAAGCCAATAGACTCTTCACACTAATTAATCTTCAGCCTATGGACTCTTCAGCCAATGACTTCTTCACCCTAAGAACTCTTCAGCTTATGGACTCTTAAGCCTATGAACTCTTCACCCTAAGAACTCTTAAGCCTATGAACTCTTCAGCCTATGAACTCTCCAGCCTATGGACTCCTCAGTCAATGTACTCTTCACCCTAAGAACTCTTCAGCCTATGAATTCTTCAACCTATGGACTCTTCAGCCTATGGACTCTTCACTCTAAGAATTCTTCAGGCTATTAACTCTTCACCCTAAGAACTCTTCGGCCAATGAACTCTTCACCCTAAGAACTCTTCAACCTATGGACTCTTCATTCTAAGAACTCTTCAGCCTATGGACCCTTCAGACTATGCACACTTCACCCTTAGAACTCTTCAGGCTATTAAGTCTTCAGCCTATGGACTCTTCAGCCAATGAATTCTTCACCCTAAGAACTCTTCAGCCTATAAGCTCTTAGGCCTATGGACTCTTCAGCCTATGGACTTTTCACTCCAAGAACTCTTCAGCCTATGGACTCAAAAGCCTATGAACTCTTCAACCAATGGACTCTTTACCCTAAGAACTCTTCAGCCTATGAACTCTTCTGGCTATGAACTCTTCACTCTATGAACTCTTCACCCTAAAATCTCTTCAGCCTATGAACTCTTCACCATAAAAACTCTTCAGCCTATCGACTCTTCACCCTAAGAACTCTTCAGCCTATGGACTCTTCACCCTATGAACTCTTCAGCCCACTAACTCTTCACCCTAAGAACTCTTCAGCTTATGGACTCTTCAGCCTATGAACTCGTCAGCCTAAGAACTCTTCAGCCTAAGAACTCTTCCGCCTATGAACTCTTCACCCTAAGAACTCTTCAGCCTATTGACTCTTCAGCCTATGAACTCATCAGCCTATGAACTCCTCAGCCTATGGATTGTTCAGCCTATGAATTCTTCACCCTAAGAACTCTTTAGCCTATGAACTCTTCCACCTATGAATTCTTCAGCCTATGGACTCTTCATCCTAAGCTCTCTTCAGCCTATGGACTCTTCAACCTATATATTCTTCAGCCTATGGACACTTCAGCCTATGAACTCTTCACACTAAGAACTCTTCACACTATGAACTCTTCAGCCTATGAACTCTTCAACCTATGGAATCTTCAGCCTATGGACTCTTCACACTAAGAACTCTTCAGCCTATGGACTCTTCACCCTAAGAACTCTTCAGTCTATGAACTCTTCAGTCTATGAACTCTTCAGCCTATGAACTGTTCACCCTTAGAACTCTTCAGCCTATGAACTCTTCACTCTTAGAACTCTTCAGGCTAATATCTCTTCACCCAAGAACTCTTCAGCCTATGAATTGATCACCCTAAGAACTCTTCAGCCTATGGACTCTTTAGCCTATGAACTCTTCACCCTAAGTACTCTTAAGCCTATGAACTCTTCAGCCTATGGACTCCTCAGCCAATGAACTATTCACCCTAAGAACTCTTCAGCCTATGAACTCTTCAACCTATGGACTCTTCAGCCTATGGACTCTTCACCCTAAGTACTCTTCAGCCTATGGACTCATCAGCCTATGAACTCTTCACCCTAATAACTCTTAAGCCTATGAACTCTTCAGCCTATGAACTCTTCAGCCTATGGACTCTTCAGCCTATGAGCTATTCACCCTAAGAACTCTTCAGTCTATGAACTCTTCCACCTAAGGACTCTTAAGCCTATGGACTCTTCACCCTAAGAACTCTTCAGCCTATGAATTCTTCAACCTATAGACCCTTCAGCGTATGGACTCTTCACTCTAAGAATTCTTCAGGCTATTAACTCTTCACCCTAAGAACTCTTCGGCCTATGAACTCTTCACCCTAAGAACTCTTCAACCTATGGACTCTTCAGCCTATGGACTCTTCATTCTAAGAACTCTTCAGCCTATGGAATCTTCAGACTATGCACTCTTCACCCTTAGAACTCTTCAGGCTATTAAGTCTTCAGCCTATGGACTCTTCAGCCAATGAATTCTTCACCCTAAGAACTCTTCAGCCTAAAAAATCTTAGACCTATGGACTCAAGAGCCTATGAACTCTTCACCCAATGGACTCTTTACCCTAAGAACTCTTCAGCCTATGAACTATTCTGGCTATGAACTCTTCACTCTATGAACTCTTCACCCTAAAAACTCTTCAGCCTATGAACTCTTCCCCATAAAAACTGTTCAGCTTATGGACTCTTCACCCTACGAACTCTTCAGCCTATGGACTTTTCAGTCTATGAACTCTTCAGCCTATGGACTCTACAGCCTGTGGACACTTCAGCCTATGAACTCTTCACACTAAGAACTCTTCAGCCTATGAACTCTTCAGCCTATGAAGTCTTCAGCCTATGAACTCTTCCACCAAAGGACACTTCAGCCTATGGACTCTTCACCCTAAGCACTCTTCAGCCTATGGACTCTTCAGCCTATGAACTCTTCTGCCTATGGACTCTTAGGCCTATGGACTCTTCAGCCTATGAACTCTTTACCCTAAGAACTCTTCAGCCTGTGAACTCTTCGTCCTAAGAATTCTTCAGTATATGGGCTCTTCACCCGAAGAACTATTCAGCCTATGGACTCTTCAGCCTATGAACTCTTCACCCTAAGAACTCTTCAGCCTATAGTCTCTTCAGACTATGGACTCTTCAGCCTATCAACCTTTGAGCCTATGGACTCTTCAGCCTATGGACTCTTCACCCTAAGAACCCTTCAGCCTATGGACTCTTCAGCCTATGAACTCTTCAGCCTATGGACTCTTCACCCTATGGACTTTTCACCCTAAGAAGTCTTCAGCCTATGAACTCTTCAGATTATGAACTGATCAGCCTATGGACGCTTCGGTCTATGGACTCTTCACTCTAAGAACTCTTCAGTCTATGGACTCTTCAGTCTATGGACTCTTCAGCCTAGGACCTCTTTACCCTAAGAACTCTTCAGCCTATGAACTCTTCAACCTATGGACTCTTCAGCCTATGAACTCTTCACCCTTAGAACTCTTCAGCCTATGAACTCTTCACCCTAAGAACTCTTCAGCCTATAGTCTCTTGAGACTAAGGACTCTTCAGCCTATGGACTCTTCACCCTAAGAACCCTTCAGCCTGTGGACTGTTCAGCCTATGAACTGTTCAGCCTATGGACTCTTCACCCTATGGACTCTTCACCCTAACAACTCTTCAGCCTATGGACCCTTCACCCTGAGCACTCTTCAGCCTATGAACTCTTCAGTCTATGAACTCTTCAGCCTATGAACTGTTCACCCTTAGAACTCTTCAGCCTATGAACTCTTCACCCTAAGAACTCTTCAGCCTATGGATTCTTCAACCTATGGACTCTTTAGCCTATGAACTCTTCACCCTAAGAACTCTTCAGCCTATGAACTCTTCAGCCTATGAACTCTTCAGCCTATGGACTCTTCAGTGTATGGACTCTTCACTCTAAGAACTCTTCAGTCTATGTACTCTTCAGTCTATGGACTCTTCACTCTAAGAACTCTTCAGGCTATGAACTCTTCACTCTATGAACTCTTCTCCCTCAGAACTCTTCAGCCTATGAAATCTTCACCGTAAAATCTCTTCAGCCTATCGACTCTTCACCCTAAGAACTCTTCAGCCTATGGACTCTTCAGCCTATGAACTCTTCCGCCTATGAACTCTTCACCCTAAGAACTCTTCAGCTTATGGACTCTTCAGCCTATGAACTCCTCAGCCTATGAAATATTCACCCTAAGAACTCTTCAGCTTATGGACTCTTCAGCCTATGAACTCTTCAGCCTTTGGACTCTTCAGCCTATGGAGTCTTCGCGCTAAGAATTCTTCAGCCTATGGGCTATTCTGCCTATGAACTCTTCACCCTTAGAACTCTTCGGGCTACTAACTTTTCACCCTAAGAACTCTTCGGCCTATGAACTCTTCACCCTAAGAACTCTTCAGCCTATAGACTATTCAGCCTATGAACTCATCAGCCTATGAACTCTTCAGCCTATGGATTCTTCAGCCTATGAACTCTTCACCCTAAGAACTCTTGAGACTATGAACTCTTCCACCTATGGATTCTTCAGCCTATGGACTTTTCACCCTAAGCACTCTTCAGCCTATGGACTCTTCAACCTATATATTCTTCAGCCTATGGACACTTCAGCCTATGAACTCTTCACACTAAGATCTCTTCACACTATGAACTCTTCAGCCTATGAACTCTTCAACCTATGGAATCTTCAGCCTAAGAACTCTTCAGTCTATGAACTCTTCAGTCTATGAACTCTTCAGCCTATGAACTGTTCACCCTTAGAACTCTTCAGCCTATGAACTCTTCACTCTTAGAAATCTTCAGGCCATTATCTCTTCACCCAAGAACTCTTCAGCCTATGAACTGTTCACCCTAAGAACTCTTCAGCCTATGGACTCTTCACACTAAGAAGTCTTCAGCCTATGAACTGTTCACTCTTAGAACTCTTTAGCCTAGGAACTCTTCAGCCTATGGACTCTTCAGCCTATGAACTCTTCACCCTTAGAACTCTTAAGCCTATGAACTCTTCACACTAAGAACTCTTCAGCCTATGGTCTCTTCAGCCTATGAACTCTTCAACCTTAGAACTCTTCAGGCTATTAACTCTTCACACTAAGAACTGTTCTGCCTATTAACTTTTCACCCTAAGAACTCTTCAGCCTATGGATTCTTCAGCCTATGGACTCTTAAGCCTATGAACTCTTCACCCTAAAAACTCTTCAGCCTATGGCTCTTCAGCCTATGCACATTCAGCCTATGAACTTTTCAGCCTATGGACTCTTCAGCCTATGAATTCTTCAGCCTATGGACTTTTCACCCTACGCACTCTTCAGCCTATGAACTATTCAGTCTATGAACTCTTCCGTCTATGATCTGTTCACACTTAGAACTCTTCAGCCTATGGTCTCTTCACCCTAAGAACTTTTCAGCCTATGAATTCTTCACCCTAAGAACTCTTCAGCCTATGGACTCTTCAGCCTATGAACACTTCACCCAAGAACTCTTCAGCCTATGAACTCTTCACCCTAAGAACTCTTCAGTCTATGGACTCTTCAGCCTATTAACTCTTCAGCCAATGAACTATCCACCATAAAAACTCTTCAGCCTATGGACTCTTCAACCTATATATTCTTCAGCCTATGGACACTTCAGCCTATGAACTCTTCACACTAAGAACTCTTCACCCTAAGAACTCTTCAGCCTATGGACTCTTCACCCTAAGAACTCTTCAGTCTATGAACTCTTCAGTCTATGAACTCTTCAGCCTATGAACTGTTCACCCTTAGAACTCTTCAGCCTATGAACTCTTCAGCCTATGGACTCTTTAGCCTATGGACTCTTCACGCTAAGAATTCTTAAGCCTATGGACTATTCTGCCTATGAACTCTTCACACTTAGAACTCTTCAGGCTATTAACTCTTCACCCTATGAACTGTTCACCCTTAGAACTCTTCAGCCTATGAACTCTTTACCCTTAGGACTCTTCAGGCTTTTATCTCTTCACCCAAGAACTCTTCAGCCTATGAACTCTTCACCCTAAGAACTCTTCAGCCTATGGACACTTCAGCCTATGAACTCTTCACACTAAGAACTCTTCAGCCTATGAACTCTTCAGCCTATGAACTCTTCACCCTTAGAATTCTTCAGGCTATTATCTCTTCACCCAAGAACTCTTCAGCCTTTGAACTCTTCACCCTAAGAACTCTTCAGCCTATGGACTCTTAAGCCTATAGACTCTTCACCCTAAGAAGTCTTCAGCCTATGAACTGTTCACTCTTAGTAATCTTTAGCCTAAGAACTGTTCAGCCTATGGACACTTCAGCCTATGATCTCTTCACTCTTAGAACTCTTCAGCCTATGAACACTTCACACTATGAACTCTTCAGCCTATGGACTCTTCAGCCTATGAACTCTTCACCCTTAGAACTCTTCAGGCTATTAACTCTTCACACTAAGAACACTTCAGCCTATGAACTCTTCACCCTAAGAACTCTTCAGCCTATGAACTCTTCAGCCTATGAACTCTTCAGCCTGTGGACTTTTCAGTCTATGAACTCTTCACCCTAAGAACTCTTCAGCCTATGAACTCTTCCACCTATGGTCTATAAAGCCTATGGACTCTTCTGCCTAAGCACTCTTCAGCCTATGAACTCTTTATTCTAAGAACTCTTCAGCCTGTGAACTCTTCGCCCTAAGAATTCTTCAGCCTGTGGGCTCTTCACCCGAAGAACTATGCAGCCTATGGACTCTTCAGCCTATGAACTCCTCAACCTATGGACTCTTCAGCCTATGAACTCTTCACCCTTAAAACTCTTCAGCCTATGAACTCTTCGCCCTAAGAACTCTTCAGCCTATGGACTCTTCAGCCAATGGACTCTTCAGCCTATGAACTCTTCACCCTTAGAACTCTTCAGGCTATTAAGTCTTCACCCTAAGATCTCATCAGACTATGAACTCTTCAGCCTAAGAACAATTCAGCCTATTTATTCTTCAGCCTATGGACTTTGAAGCCTATGAATTCATCACCCTAAGAACTCTTCAGCCTATGAACTCTTCAGCCTATGAACTCTTCAGCCTATGGACTCTTCAGCCAATGAACTCTTCACCCTAAGAACTCTTAAGCCTATGAACTCTTCAACCTATGGACTCTTCAGTCTTTGGACTCTTCATCTTATGAACTCTTTACCCTAAGAACTCTTCAGCCTGTGAACTCTTTCCCTAAGAACTCTTCAGCCTATGGACTCTACAGCCTGTGGATTTTTCAGCCTATGGACTCTTGAGCCTATAGAATCTTCAGCCTATGGACACTTCAGCCTATGAACTCTTCACACTAAGAACTCTTCAGCCTATGAACCCTTCAGCCTATGAACTCTTCAGCCTATGAACTCTTCCACCAAAGGACTCTTCAGCCTATGGACTATACACCCTAAGCACTCTTCAGCCTATGGACTCTTCAGCCTATGAACTCTTCTGCCTATGGACTCTTCAGCCTATGGACTCTTCAGCCTATGAACTCTTTACCCTAAGAACTCTTCAGCCTGTGAACTCTTCGTCCTAAGAATTCTTCAGGATATGGGCTCTTCACCCGAAGAACTATTCAGCCTATGGACTCTTCAGCCTATGAACTCTTCACCCTTAGAACTCTTCAGCCTATGAATTCTTCACCCTAAGAACTCTTCAGCCTATAGTCTCTTCAGAATATGGACTCTTCAGCCTATCAACTTTTGAGCCTATGGACTCTTCAGCCTATGGACTCTTCACCCTAAGAACCCTTCAGCCTATGGACTCTTCAGCCTACGAACTCTTCAGCCTATGGACTCTTCACCCTATGGACTCTTCACCATAAGAACTCTTCAGCCTATGGACTCTTCAGTCTATGAATTCTTCAGCCTATGAACTGTTCACCCTTAGAACTCTTCAGCCTATGAACTCTTCACCCTAAGAACTCTTCAGCCTATGTATTCTTCAACCTATGGACTCTTTAGCCTATGCACTCTTCACCCTAAGAACTCTTCAGCCTATGAACTCTTCAGCCTATGAACTGATCAGCCTATTGACTCTTCAGTCTATGGACTCTTCACTCTAAGAACTCTTCAGTCAATGGACTCTTCAGTCTATGGACTCTTCAGCCTAGGAACTCTTTACCCTAAGAACTCTTCAGCCTATGAACTCTTCAACCTATGGACTCTTCAGCCTATGGACTCTTCACCCTTAGAACTCTTCAGCCTATGAACTCTTCACCCTAAGAACTCTTCAGCCTATAGTCTCTTGAAACTATGGACTCTTCGGCCTATGAAATTTTCAGCCTATGGACTCTTCAGCCTATGGACTCTTCACCCTAAGAACCCTTCAGCCTGTGGACTCTTCAGCCTATGAACTCTTCAGCCTATGGACTCTTCACCCTATGGACTCTTCACCCTAAGAACTCTTCAGGCTATGGACTCTTCACCCTAAGCACTCTTCAGCCTATGAACTCTTCAATCTATGAACTCTTCAGCCTATGAACTGTTCACCCTTAGAACTCTTCAGCCTATGAACTCTTCACCCTAAGAACTTTTTCAGCCTATGGATTCTTCAACCTATGGACTCTTTAGCCTATGAACTCTTCACCCTAAGAACTCTTCAGCCTATGAACTCTTCAGCCTATGAACTCTTCAGCCTATGGACTCTTCAGTCTATGGACTCTTCACTCTAAGAACTCTTCAGTCTATGGACTCTTCAGTCTATGGACTCTTCACTCTAAGAACTCTTCAGGCTATGAACTCTTCACTCTATGAACTCTTCTCCCTCAGAACTTTTCAGCCTATGTACTCTTCACCGTAAAATCTCTTCAGCCTATCGACTCTTCTCCCTAAGAACTCTTCCGCCTATGGACTCTTCAGCCTATGAACTCTTCCGCCAATGAACTCTTCATCCTAAGAACTCTTCAGCTTATGGACTCTTCAGCCTATGAACTCCTCAGCCTATGAAATATTCACGCTAAGAACTCTTCAGCTTATGGACTCTTCAGCCTATGAACTCTTCAGCCTATGGCCTCTTCAGCCTATGGACTCTTCGCGCTAAGAATTCTTCAGCCTATGGGCTATTCTGCCTATGAACTCTTCACCCTTAGAACTCTTCAGGCTACTAACTCTTCACCCTAAGAACTCTTCGGCCTATGAACTCTTCACCCTAAGAACTCTTCAGCCTATAGACTCTTCAGCCTATGAACTCATCAGCCAATGAACTCTTCAGCCTATGGATTCTTCAGCCTATGAACTCTTCACACTAAGAACTCTTGAGACTATGAACTCTTCCACCTATGCTTTCTTCAGCCTATGGACTCTTCACCCTAAGCACTCTTCAGCCTATGGACACTTCAACCTATATATTCTTCAGCCTATGGACACTTCAGCCTATGAACTCTTCACACTAAGAACTCTTCACACTATGAACTCTTCAGCCTATGAACTCTTCAACCTATGGAATCTTCAGCCTATGGACTCTTCACACTAAGAACTCTTCAGCCTATGGACTCTTCACCCTAAGAACTCTTCAGTCTATGAACTCTTCAGTCTATGAACTCTTCAGCCTATGAACTGTTCACCCTTAGAACTCTTCAGCCTATGAACTCTTCACACTAAGAACTCTTCACCCAAGAACTCTTCAGCCTATGAACTGTTCACCCTAAGAACTCTTCAGCCTATGGACTCTTCACACTAAGAAGTCTTCAGCCTATGAACTGTTCACTCTTAGAACTCTTTAGCCTAGGAACTCTTCAGCCTATGGACTCTTCAGCCTATGAACTCTTCACCCTTAGAACTCTTAAGCCTATGAAATCTTCACACTAAGAACTCTTCAGCCTATGGTCTCTTCAGCCTATGAACTCTTCAACCTTAGAACTCTTCAGGCTATTAACTCTTCACACTAAGAACTGTTCTGCCTATTAACTTTTCACCCTAAGAACTCTTCAGCCTATGGATTCTTCAGCCTATGGACTCTTAAGCCTATGAACTCTTCACCCTAAAAACTCTTCAGCCTATGGCTCTTCAGCCTATGCACTCTTCACCCTAAGAACTCTTCAGCCTATGGACTCTTCAGCCTATGAATTTTTCAGCCATGGACTCTTCAGCCTATGGACTCTTCACCCTAAGAACTCTTCAGCCTATGGACTCTTCACCCTAAGCATTCTTCAGCCTATGAACTATTCAGGCTATGAACTCTTCAGTCTATGATCTGTTCACACTTAGAACTCTTTAGCCTATGAACTCTTCAGCCTATGGTCTCTTCACCCTAAGAACTTTTCAGCCTATGAACTCTTCACCCTAAGAGCTCTTCAGCCTATGGATTCTTCAGCCTATGAACTCTTCACCCAAGAACTCTTCAGCCTATGAACTCTTCACCCTAAGAACTCTTCAGCCTTTGGACTCTTCAGCCTATTAACTCTTCAGCCTATGAACTCTCCACCATAAAAACTCATCAGACTATAGACTCTTCACACTAATTAATCTTCAGCCTATGGACTCTTCAGCCTATGAAATCTTCAGCCAATGAATTCTTCACTCTAAGAACTCTTCAGCTTATGGACTCTTCAGCCTATGAAATCTTCAGCCTATGGACTCTTCAGCCTATCGACTCTTCACACTAAGAACTATTCAGCCTATGGACTCTTCACCCTAAGAACTCTTCAGTCTATGAACGCTTCATTCTATGAACTCTTCAGCCTATGAACTGTTCACCCTTAGAACTCTTCAGCCTATGAACTCTTCAACCTTAGGACTCTTAAGGTTATTATCTCTTCACCCAAGAACTCTTCAGCCTATGAACTCTTCACCCTAAGAACTCTTCAACCTATGGACACTTCAGCCTATGAACTCTTCAGACTAAGAACTCTTCAGCCTATGAACTCTTCAGCCTATTAACTCTTCACCCTAAGAACTCTTCAGCCTATGGACTCTTCAGCCTATGAATTCTTCAGCCTATGGACTCATCAGCCTATGGACTCTTCACGCTAAGAATTCTTCAGCCTATGGAGTATTCTGCCTATGAACTCTTCACCCTTAGAACTTTTCAGGCTATTAACTCTTCACCCAATGAACTCTTCACCCTAAGAACTCTTCAGCCTATGAACTCTTCAACCTATGGACACTTCAGACAATAGACTCTTTATTCTAAGAACTCTTCAGCCTATGGACTCTTAAGCCTATGAATTCTTCACCTTAAGAACTCTTAAGCCTATGAACTCTTCAGCCTATGAACTCTTCAGCCTATGGACTCTTCAGTCTTTGGACTCTTCACGCTAAGAATTCTTCAGCCTATGGGCTATTCTGCCTATGAACTCTTCACCCTTAGAACTCTTCGGGCTACTAACTTTTCACCCTAAGAACTCTTCGGCCTATGAACTCTTCACCCTAAGAACTCTTCAGCCTATAGACTATTCAGCCTATGAACTCATCAGCCTATGAACTCTTCAGCCTATGGATTCTTCAGCCTATGAACTCTTCACCCTAAGAACTCTTGAGACTATGAACTCTTCCACCTATGGATTCTTCAGCCTATGGACTTTTCACCCTAAGCACTCTTCAGCCTATGGACTCTTCAACCTATATATTCTTCAGCCTATGGACACTTCAGCCTATGAACTCTTCACACTAAGATCTCTTCACACTATGAACTCTTCAGCCTATGAACTCTTCAACCTATGGAATCTTCAGCCTAAGAACTCTTCAGTCTATGAACTCTTCAGTCTATGAACTCTTCAGCCTATGAACTGTTCACCCTTAGAACTCTTCAGCCTATGAACTCTTCACTCTTAGAAATCTTCAGGCCATTATCTCTTCACCCAAGAACTCTTCAGCCTATGAACTGTTCACCCTAAGAACTCTTCAGCCTATGGACTCTTCACACTAAGAAGTCTTCAGCCTATGAACTGTTCACTCTTAGAACTCTTTAGCCTAGGAACTCTTCAGCCTATGGACTCTTCAGCCTATGAACTCTTCACCCTTAGAACTCTTAAGCCTATGAACTCTTCACACTAAGAACTCTTCAGCCTATGGTCTCTTCAGCCTATGAACTCTTCAACCTTAGAACTCTTCAGGCTATTAACTCTTCACACTAAGAACTGTTCTGCCTATTAACTTTTCACCCTAAGAACTCTTCAGCCTATGGATTCTTCAGCCTATGGACTCTTAAGCCTATGAACTCTTCACCCTAAAAACTCTTCAGCCTATGGCTCTTCAGCCTATGCACATTCAGCCTATGAACTTTTCAGCCTATGGACTCTTCAGCCTATGAATTCTTCAGCCTATGGACTTTTCACCCTACGCACTCTTCAGCCTATGAACTATTCAGTCTATGAACTCTTCCGTCTATGATCTGTTCACACTTAGAACTCTTCAGCCTATGGTCTCTTCACCCTAAGAACTTTTCAGCCTATGAATTCTTCACCCTAAGAACTCTTCAGCCTATGGACTCTTCAGCCTATGAACACTTCACCCAAGAACTCTTCAGCCTATGAACTCTTCACCCTAAGAACTCTTCAGTCTATGGACTCTTCAGCCTATTAACTCTTCAGCCAATGAACTCTCCACCATAAAAACTCTTCAGCCTATGGACTCTTCAACCTATATATTCTTCAGCCTATGGACACTTCAGCCTATGAACTCTTCACACTAAGAACTCTTCACCCTAAGAACTCTTCAGCCTATGGACTCTTCACCCTAAGAACTCTTCAGTCTATGAACTCTTCAGTCTATGAACTCTTCAGCCTATGAACTGTTCACCCTTAGAACTCTTCAGCCTATGAACTCTTCAGCCTATGGACTCTTTAGCCTATGGACTCTTCACGCTAAGAATTCTTAAGCCTATGGACTATTCTGCCTATGAACTCTTCACCCTTAGAACTCTTCAGGCTATTAACTCTTCACCCTATGAACTGTTCACCCTTAGAACTCTTCAGCCTATGAACTCTTTACCCTTAGGACTCTTCAGGCTTTTATCTCTTCACCCAAGAACTCTTCAGTCTATGAACTCTTCAGTCTATGAACTCTTCAGCCTATGAACTGTTCACCCTTAGAACTCTTCAGCCTATGAACTCTTCAGCCTATGGACTCTTCAGTCTTTGGACTCTTCACGCTAAGAATTCTTCAGCCTATGGACTATTCTGCCTATGAACTCTTCACACTTAGAACTCTTCTGGCTATTAACTCTTCACCCTAAGAACTCTTCGGCCTATGAACTCTTCACCCTAAGAACTATTCAGCCTATGGACTCATCAGCCTATGAACTCTTCACCCTAAGAACTCTTCAGCCTATGAACTCTTCAGCCTATGAACTCTTCAGCTAATGGACTCTTCAGCCTATGAACTCTTCACACTAAGAACTCTTCAGTCTATGAACTCTTCCACCTAAGGACTCTTAAGTTTATGGACTCTTCACCCTAAGCACTCTTCACCCTAAGAACTCTTCAGCCTATGGACTATTCAGCCTCCGACTCTTCAGCCTATGGACTCTTCAGCCTTAGAATTCTTCAGGCTATTATCTCTTCACCCTAAGAACTCTTCGGCCTATGAACTCTTCACCCTAAGAACTCTTCAGCCTATAGACTCTTCAGCCTATGAACTCATCAGTCTATGAACTCTTCAACCTATGGATTCTTCAGCCTATGAACTCTTTACCCTAAGAACTCTTGAGACTATGAACTCTTCCACCTATGGATTCTTCAGCCTATGGACTTTTCACCCTAAGCACTCTTCAGCCTATGGACTCTTCAACCTATATATTCTTCAGCCTATGGACACTTCAGCCTATGAACTCTTCACACTAAGAACTCTTCACACTATGAACTCTTCAGCCCATGAACTCTTCAACCTATGGAATCTTCAGCCTATAGACTCTTCACACTAAGAACTCTTCAGCCTATGGACTCTTCACCCTAAGAACTCTTCAGTCTATGAACTCTTCAGTCTATGAACTCTTCAGCCTATGAACTGTTCACCCTTAGAACTCTTCAGCCTATGAACTCTTCAGCCTATGGACTCTTTAGCCTATGGACTCTTCACGCTAAGAATTCTTAAGCCTATGGACTATTCTGCCTATGAACTCTTCACCCTTAGAACTCTTCAGGCTATTAACTCTTCACCCTAAGAACTCTTCACCCTATGAACTCTTCACCCTAAGAACTCTACAGCTTATAGACTCTTCAGCCTATGGACTCATCAGCCTATGATCTCTTCAGCCTATGGAAAATTCAGCCTATGGACTCTTCACCCTAAGCACTCTTCAGTCTATGGACTCTTCAACCTATATACTCTTCAGGCTATGGACACTTCAGCCTATGGACTCTTCAGCCTATGGACGCTTCACACTAAGAACTATTCAGCCTATGGACTCTTCACCCTGAGAACTCTTCAGTCTATGAACGCTTCAGTCTATGAACTCTTCAGACTATGAACTGTTCACCCTTAGAACTCTTCAGCCTATGAACTCTTTACCCTTAGGACTCTTCAGGCTTTTATCTCTTCACCCAAGAACTCTTCAGCCTATGAACTCTTCACCCTAAGAACTCTTCAGCCTATGGACACTTCAGCCTATGAACTCTTCACACTAAGAACTCTTCAGCCTATGAACTCTTCAGCCTATGAACTCTTCACCCTTACAATTCTTCAGGCTATTATCTCTTCACCCAAGAACTCTTCAGCCTTTGAACTCTTCACCCTAAGAACTCTTCAGCCTATGGACTCTTAAGCCTATAGACTCTTCACCCTAAGATTTCTTCAGCCTATGAACTGTTCACTCTTAGTAATCTTTAGCCTAAGAACTGTTCAGCCTATGGACACTTCAGCCTATGATCTCTTCACTCTTAGAACTCTTCAGCCTATGAACACTTCACACTATGAACTCTTCAGCCTATGGACTCTTCAGCCTATGAACTCTTCACCCTTAGAACTCTTCAGGCTATTAACTCTTCACACTAAGAACACTTCAGCCTATGAACTCTTCACCCTAAGAACTCTTCAGCCTATGAACTCTTCAGCCTATCAACTCTTCAGCCTGTGGACTTTTCAGTCTATGAACTCTTCACCCTAAGAACTCTTCAGCCTATGAACTCTTCCACCTATGGTCTATAAAGCCTATGGACTCTTCTCCCTAAGCACTCTTCAGCCTATGAACTCTTTACTCTAAGAACTCTTCAGCCTGTGAACTCTTCGCCCTAAGAATTCTTCAGCCTGTGGGCTCTTCACCCGAAGAACTATGCAGCCTATGGACTCTTCAGCCTATGAACTCCTCAACCTATGGACTCTTCAGCCTATGAACTCTTCACCCTTAAAACTCTTCAGCCTATGAACTCTTCGCCCTAAGAACTCTTCAGCCTATGGACTCTTCAGCCAATGGACTCTTCAGCCTATGAACATTTCAGCCTATGGACTCTTCAGCCTATGAACTCTTCACCCTTAGAACTCTTCAGGCTATTAAGTCTTCACCCTAAGATCTCATCAGCCTATGAACTCTTCAGCCTAAGAACAATTCAGCCTATTTATTCTTCAGCCTATGGACTTTTAAGCCTATGAATTCATCACCCTAAGAACTCTTCAGCCTATGAACTCTTCAGCCTATGAACTCTTCAGCCTATGGACTCTTCAGCCAATGAACTCTTCACCCTAAGAACTCTTAAGCCTATGAACTCCTCAACCTATGGACTCTTCAGTCTTTGGACTCTTCATCTTATGAACTCTTTACCCTAAGAACTCTTCAGCCTGTGAACTCTTCACCCTAAGAACTCTTCAGCCTATGGACTCTACAGCCTGTGGATTTTTCAGCCTATGGACTCTTGAGCCTATAGAATCTTCAGCCTATGGACCCTTCAGCCTGTGGACTCTTCAGCCTATGAACTCTTCAGCCTATGGACTCTTCACCCTATGGACTCTTCACCCTAAGAACTCTTCAGGCTATGGACTCTTCACCCTAAGCACTCTTCAGCCTATGAACTCTTCAGTCTATGAACTCTTCAGCCTATGAACTCTTCACCGTTAGAACTCTTCAGCCTATGAACTCTTCACCCTAAGAACTTTTTCAGCCTATGGATTCTTCAACCTATGGACTCTTTAGCCTATGAACTCTTCACCCTAAGAACTCTTCAGCCTATGAACTCTTCAGCCTATGAACTCTTCAGCCTAGGGACTCTTCAGTCTATGGACTCTTCACTCTAAGAACTCTTCAGTCTATGGACTCTTCAGTCTATGGACTCTTCACTCTAAGAACTCTTCAGGCTATGAAATCTTCACTCTATGAACTCTTCTCCCTCAGAACTTTTCAGCCTATGTACTCTTCACCGTAAAATCTCTTCAGCCTATCGACTCTTCTCCCTAAGAACTCTTCAGCCTATGGACTCTTCAGCCTATGAACTCTTCCGCCTATGAACTCTTCACCCTAAGAACTAGTCAGCTTATGGACTCTTCAGCCTATGAACTCCTCAGCCTATGAAATATTCACCCTAAGAACTCTTCAGCTTATGGACTCTTCAGCCTATGAACTCTTCAGCCTATGGCCTCTTCAGCCTATGGACTCTTCGCGCTAAGAATTCTTCAGCCTATGGGCTATTCTGCCTATGAACTCTTCACCCTTAGAACTCTTCAGGCTACTAACTCTTGACCCTAAGAACTCTTCGGCCTATGAACTTTCACCCTAAGAACTCTTCAGCCTATAGACTCTTCAGCCTATGAACTCATCAGCCAATGAACTCTTCAGCCTATGGATTCTTCAGCCTATGAACTCTTCACCCTAAGAACTCTTGAGACTATGAAATCTTCCACCTATGCATTCTTCAGCCTATGGACTCTTCACCCTAAGCACTCTTCAGCCTATGGACTCTTCAACCTATATATTCTTCAGCCTATGGACACTTCAGCCTATGAACTCTTCACACTAAGAAATCTTCACACTATGAACTCTTCAGCCTATGAACTCTTCAACCTATGGAATCTTCAGCCTATGGACTCTTCACACTAAGAACTCTTCAGCCTATGGACTCTTCACCCTAAGAACTCTTCAGTCTATGAACTCTTCAGCCTATGAACTGTTCACCCTTAGAACTCTTCAGCCTATGAACTCTTCACACTAAGAACTCTTCACCCAAGAATTCATCAGCCTATGAACTGTTCACCCTAAGAACTCTTCAGCCTATGGACTCTTCACACTAAGAAGTCTTCAGCCTATGAACTGTTCACTCTTAGAACTCTTTAGCCTAGGAACTCTTCAGCCTATGGACTCTTCAGCCTATGAACTCTTCACCCTTAGAACTCTTAAGCCTATGAAATCTTCACACTAAGAACTCTTCAGCCTATGGTCTCTTCAGCCTATGAACTCTTCAACCTTAGAACTCTTCAGGCTATTAACTCTTCACACTAAGAACTGTTCTGCCTATTAACTTTTCACCCTAAGAACTCTTCAGCCTATGGATTCTTCAGCCTATGGACTCTTAAGCCTATGAACTCTTCACCCTAAAAACTCTTCAGCCTATGGCTCTTCAGCCTATGCACTCTTCACCCTAAGAACTCTTCAGCCTATGGACTCTTCAGCCTATGAATTTTTCAGCCTATGGACTCTTCAGCCTATGGACTCTTCACCCTAAGAACTCTTCAGCCTATGGACTCTTCACCCTAAGCACTCTTCAGCCTATGAACTATTCAGGCTATGGTCTCTTCACCCTAAGAACTTTTCAGCCTATGAACTCTTCACCCTAAGAGCTCTTCAGCCTATGGATTCTTCAGCCTATGAACTCTTCACCCAAGAACTCTTCAGCCTATGAACTCTTCACCCTAAGAACTCTTCAGCCTATTAACTCTTCAGCCTATGAACTCTCCACCATAAAAACTCTTCAGACTATAGACTCTTCACACTAATTAATCTTCAGCCTATGGACTCTTCAGCCTATGAAATCTTCAGCCAATGAATTCTTCACCCTAAGAACTCTTCAGCTTATGGACTCTTCAGCCTATGAAATCTTCAGCCTATGGACTCTTCAGCCTATCGACTCTTCACACTAAGAACTATTCAGCCTATGGACTCTTCACCCTAAGAACTCTTCAGTCTATGAACGCTTCATTCTATGAACTCTTCAGCCTATGAACTGTTCACCCTTAGAACTCTTCAGCCTATGAACTCTTCAACCTTAGGACTCCTAAGGCTATTATTTCTTCACCCAAGAACTCTTCAGCCTATGAACTCTTCAACCTATGGACACTTCAGCCTATGAACTCTTCAGACTAAGAACTCTTCAACCTATGAACTCTTCAGCCTATTAACTCTTCACCCTAAGAACTCTTCAGCCTATGGACTCTTCAGCCTATGAATTCTTCAGCCTATGGACTCATCAGCCTATGGACTCTTCACGCTAAGAATTCTTCAGCCTATGGAGTATTCTGCCTATGAACTCTTCACCCTTATAACTTTTCAGGCTATTAACTCTTCACCCTATGAACTCTTCAGCCTATGGACTCTTCAGCCAATGAACTCTTCACCCTAAGAACTCTTCAGCCTATGAACTCTTCAACCTATGGACACTTCAGACAATAGACTCTTCATTCTAAGAACTCTTCAGCCTATGGACTCTTAAGCCTATGAATTCTTCACCTTAAGAACTCTTAAGCCTATGAACTCTTCAGCCTATGAACTCTTCAGCCTATGGACTCTTCAGTCTTTGGACTCTTCACGCTAAGAATTCTTCAGCCTATGGACTATTCTGCCTATGAACTCTTCACACTTAGAACTCTTCTGGCTATTAACTCTTCACCCTAAGAACTCTTCGGCCTATGAACTCTTCACCCTAAGAACTATTCAGCCTATGGACTCATCAGCCTATGAACTGTTCACCCTAAAAACTCTTCAGCCTATGAACTCTTCAGCCTATGAACTCTTCAGCTAATGGACTCTTCAGCCTATGAACTCTTCACACTAAGAACTCTTCAGTCTATGAACTCTTCCACCTAAGGACTCTTAAGTTTATGGACTCTTCACCCTAAGCACTCTTCACCCTAAGAACTCTTCAGCCTATGGGCTATTCAGCCTCCGACTCTTCAGCCTATGGACTCTTCAGCCTATGAACCTTTCAGCCTATTGACTCTTCAGCCTAGGGACTCTTCACCCTAAGAACTCTTCAGCCTATGGACTCTTCGGCCTATGAACTCTTCAGCCTATGATCTCTTCTGCCTATGAACTGTTCACCATTAGAACTCTTCAACCTAAGAACTCTTCACCCTAAGAACTCTTCAGCCTATGGACTCTTCAGTCTATAGATTCTTCAGCCTACGATCTCTTCAGCCTATAAACTCTTCAGGCTATTAACTCTTCACCCTAAGAACTCTTCAGCCTATGGACTCTTCAGCCTATGGACTCTTCAGCCTATGAACTCTTCAGCCTATGGACTCTTCAGCCTATGGACTCTTCACACTAAGAACTATTCAGCCTATGGAGTCTTCACCCTAAGAACTCTTCAGTCTATGAACTCTTCAGTCTATGAACTCTTCAGCCTATGAACTGTTCACCCTTAGAACTCCTCAGCCTATGAACTCTTCAGCCTATGGACTCTTCAGCCTATGGACTCTTCACCCTAAGAAGTCTTCAGCCTATGAACTGTTCACTCTTAGAAATCTTTAGCCTAAGAACTGTTCAGCCTATGGACTCTTAAGCCTATGAACTATTCACCCTTAGATCTCTTCAGCCTATGAACTCTTCACACTAAGAACTCTTCAGCCTATGGTCTCTTCAGCCTATGAACTCTTCACCCTTAGAACTCTTCATGCTATTAACTCTTCACACTAAGAACTCTTCAGCCTATTAACATTTCAGCCTAAGAACTATTCAGCCTATGGATTCTTCAAGCTATGGACTATTAGGCCTATGAACTCTTCACACTAAGAACTCTTCAGCCTATGAACTCTTCACCCTAAAAACTCTTCAGCCTCTGAACTCTTCAGCCTATGAACTTTTCAGCCTATGGACTCTTCAGCCAATGAACTCTTCACCCTAAGAACTCTTCAGCCTATGAACTTTTCAACCTATGGCCTCTTCATCCTATGGACTCTTCATTCTAAGAACTCTTCAGCCTATGGACTCTTCAGCCTATGAACTCTTCACCCTAAGAACTCTTCAGCTTATGGACTCTTCAGCCTATGAATTCTTCAGCCTATTGTCTCTCCAGCCTATGGACTCTTCACGCTAATAATTCTTCAGCCTATGGAGTATTCTGCCTATGAACTCTTCACCCTTAGAACTCTTCAGGCTATTAAATCTTCACCCTAAGAACTCTTCAGCCTATGGATTCTTCAGCCTATAGACTCTTAAGCCTATGAACTCTTCACCCTAAGAATTCTTAAGCCTATGAACTCTTCAGCCTATGAACTCTTCAGCCTATGGACTCCTCAGCCAATGAACTCTTCACCCTAAGAACTCTTCAGCCTATGAATTCTTCAACCTATGGACTCTTCAGCCTATGGACTCTTCACTCTAAGAATTCTTCAGGCTATTAACTCTTCACCCTAAGAACTCTTCGGCCTATGAACTCTTCACCCTAAGAACTCTTCAACCTATGGACTCTTCAGCCTATGGACTCTTCATGCTAAGAACTCTTCAGCCTATGGACTCTTCAACCTCTGAAATCTCCACCCTAAGAACTCTTCAGCTTGTGGAGTCTTCAGCCTATGAATTCTTCAGCCTATGGACTCATCAGCCTATGGACTCTTCACGCTAAGAATTCTTCAGCCTATGGAGTATTCTGCCTATGAACTCTTCACCCTTATAACTTTTCAGGCTATTAACTCTTCACCCTATGAACTCTTCAGCCTATGGACTCTTCAGCCAATGAACTCTTCACCCTAGGAACTCTTCAGCCTATGAACTCTTCAACATATGGACACTTCAGACAATGGACTCTTCATTCTAAGAACTCTTCAGCCTATGGACTCTTAAGCCTATGAATTCTTCACCCTAAGAACTCTTAAGCCTATCAACTCTTCAGCCTATGAACTCTTCAGCCTATGGACTCTTCAGTCTTTGGACTCTTCACGCTAAGAATTCTTCAGCCTATGGACTATTCTGCCTATGAACTCTTCACACTTAGAACTCTTCAGGCTATTAACTCTTCACCCTAAGAACTCTTCGGCCTATGAACTCTTCACCCTATGAACTATTCAGCCTATGGACTCATCAGCCTATGAACTCTTCACCCTAAGAACTCTTCAGCCTATGAAGTCTTCAGCCTATGAACTCTTCAGCTAATGGACTCTTCAGCCTATTAACTCTTCACACTAAGGACTGTTAAGTTTATGGACTCTTCACCCTAAGCACTCTTCACCCTAAGAACTCTTCAGCCTATGGACTATTCAGCCTCCGACTCTTCAGCCTATGGACTCATCAGCCTATGGACTATTCAGCCTATGAACTCTTTACCCTAAGAACTCTTCAGCCTGTGAACTCTTCGCCCTAAGTATTCTTCAGCCTATGGGCTCTTCACCCGAAGAAATATTCAGGCTATGGACTCTTCAGCCAATGAACTCCTCAACCTATGGACTCTTCAGCCTATGAACTCTTCACACTTAAAACTCTTCAGACTATGAACTCTTCAGCCTATGGACTCTTCAGCCTATGGACTCTTCAGCCTATGAACTTTTCAGCCTATTGACTCTTCAGCCTAGGGACTCTTCACCCTAAGAACTCTTCAGCCTATGGACTCTTCGGCCTATGAACTCTTCAGCCTATGATCTCTTCTGCCTATGAACTGTTCACCCTTAGAACTCTTCAGCCTAAGAACTCTTCACCCTAAGAACTCTTCAGCCTATGGACTCTTCAGTCTATAGATTCTTCAGCCTACGAACTCTTCAGCCTATGAACACATCAGGCTATTAACTCTTCACCCTAAGAACTCTTCAGCCTATGGACTCTTCAGCCTATGGAATCTTCACTCTATGGACTCTTCAGCCTATGGATTTTTCAGCCTATGAACTATTCAGCCTATGGACTTTCAGCCTATGGACTATTCACCCTAAGAACTCTTCAGCCTATGGACTCTTCACCCTAAGCACTCTTCAGCCTATGAACTCTTCAGTCTATGAACTCTTCTGCCTATGAACTGTTCAGCCTTAGAACTCTTCAGCCTATGAACTCTTCACCCTCAGAACTCTTCAGCCTATGGACTCTTCAGTCTATAGACTCTTCAGCCTATGAACTTTTCACCCTATGGAATCTTCACCCTAAGCACATTTCAGCCTATGAACTCTTCAGTCTATGGACGCTTCCTCCTATGAACTATTCAGCCTATGGACTCTTCAGCCTATGAACTCTTCACCCAAGAACTCTTCAGCCTATGGATTCTTCACCCTGAGAAGTCTTCAGCCTATGAACTGTTCACTCTTACAACTCATCAGCCTAAGGACACTTCCCCCTAAGCACTCTTCAGCCTATGGACTCGTCAACCTATATACTCCTCAGCCTATGGACACTTCAGGCTATGAACCCTATCACATTAAGAACTCTTCAGCCTATGAACTCTTCAGCCTATGAACTCTTCACCCTAAGAACTCTTCAGCCTATAGACTCTTCAGCCTATGAACTCTTAGGCCTATGGACTCTTCAGCCTATGGACTCTTCAGCCTATGAACTCTTCACCCTAAGAGCTCTTCAGCCAATGGACTCTTCAGCCTATGAACTCTTAGGCCTATGGACTCTTCAAGCCTATGGACTCTTCATACTAAGAATTCTTCAGCCTATCGACTATTCACCCTAAGAACTCTTCAGCCTATGAACTCTTCAGTCTATGTACTCTTCAGCCTATGAACTCTTCACCCTTAGAACTCTTCAGGCTATTATCTCTTCACCCAAGAACTCTTCAGCCTATGAACTCTTCACCCTAAGAACCCTTCAGCCTATGGACTCTCAGCCTATGGACTCTTCACCCTAAGAAGTCTTCAGCCTATGAACTGTTCACTATTAGAACTCTTTAGCCTAAGAACTGTTTAGCCTATGGACTCGTCAGCCTATGATCTCTTCAGCCTTAGACTCTTCAGCCCATGAACTCTTCACACTAAGAACTCTTCAACCTATGGACTCTTCAGCCTATGAACTCTTCACCCATAGAACTCTTCACTCTATGAACTCTTCACCCTAAGATCTCATCAGCCTATGAACTCTTCACTGTAAGAACTCCTCAGCCTATGGATTCTACAGCCTATGGACTCTTAAGCCTATAAACTGTTCACCATTAGAACTCTTCAGCCTATGAACTCTTCACCCTAAGAACTCTTCAGCCTATGAACTCTTCATCCTAAGAACTCTTCAGCCTATGGACTCTTCAGCCTATGAACTATTCACCCAAGAACTCTTCAGCCTATGAACTCTTCACCCTAAGAACTGTTCAGCCTATGAACTCTTCAGCCTATTAACTCTTCAGCCTATGGACTCTTCAGCCAATGAACTCTTCACCCTAAGAAATGTTCAGCCTATGAACTCTTCAACCTATGGACTCTTCAGCCTATGGAATCTTCACTCTAAGAACTCTTCAGCTTGTGAACTCTTCACCCTAAGAACTCTTCAGCCTAATGAACTCTTCAGGCTATAAACTCTTCACTCTATGAACTCTTCACCCTAAGAACTCTTCAGCCTATGAACTCTTCACCATAAAAATTCTTCAGCGTATGGACTCTTCACCCTAAGAACTCTTCAGCCTATGGACTCTTCAGCCTATGAACTCTTCAGCCTATGGACACTTCAGCCCATGAACTCTTCACCCTAAGAACTCTTAAGCCTATGAAATCTTCAGGCTATGAACTCTTCAGCCTATGGACTCCTCAGCCAATGAACTCTTCACTCTAAGAACTCTTCAGCTTATGGACTATTCAGCCTATGAACTATTCAGCCTATGGACTCTTCAGCCTATGGACTCTTCACGCTAAGAATTCTTCAGCCTATGGACTATTCTGCCTATGAACTCTTCACCCTTAGAACTCTTCGGGCTATTAACTCTTCACCCTAACATCTCATTAGCCTATGAACTCTTCACCTAAGAACTATTCAGCCTATGGACTCTTAAGCCTATGAACTCTTCAGCCTATGGACTCTTCAGCCAATGAACTCTTCACCCTAAGAACTCTTCAGCCTATGAACTCTTCAACCTATGGACTCTTCAGCCTATGGACTCTTCACTCTAGGAACTCTTCAGCCTATGGACTCTTCAGTCTATGGACTATTCGGCCTATGAACTCTTTACCCTAAGAAATCTTCAGCCTGTGAATTCTTCACCCTAAGAACTCTTCAGCCTATGGGCTCTTCACCCTAAGAACTCTTCAGCCTATGAACTCTTCACCATACAAACTCTTCAGCCTATGGAATCTTCACCCTAAGAACTCTTCAGCCTATGGACTCTTCATCCTATGAACTCTTCAGCCTATGGACTCTTCAGCCTATGGACTCTTCACACTAAGAACTCTTCAGCCTATGGACTCTTCAACCTAAAAACTCTTCAGTCTATGAATTCTTCAGTCTATGAACTCTTCAGCCTATGAACTGTTCACCCTTAGAACTCTTCAGCCTATGAACTCTTCACCCTTAGAACTTTTCAGGCTATTATCTCTTCACCGAAGAACTCTTCAGCCTATGAACTCTTCACCCTAAGAACTCTTCAGCCTATGGACTCTTCAGCCTATAGACTCTTCATCCTAAGATGTCTTCAGCCTATGAACTGTTCACTCTTAGAAATCTTTAGCCTAAGAACTCATCGGCCTATGAACTGTTCAGCCTATGGACTCTTCAGCCAATGAACTCTTCACCGTAAGAACTCTTCAGCCTATGAAATCTTCAACCTATGGACTCTTCAGCCTATGGACACTTCACACTAAGAAATCTTCTGCCTATGAACTCTTCAGGCTATGAACTCTTCATTCTATGAACTCTTCACCCTGAGAACTCCTCAGCCTATGGACTCTTCACCCTAAGAACTCTTCACCCTAAGAACTCTTCAGCCTATGAACTCTTCAGTCTATGAACTCTTCAGCCTATGAACTCTTCACCTTTAGATCTCTTCAGCCTATGGACTCTTCACCCTAAGAAGTCTCAGCCTATTAACTCTTTACACTAAGAACTCTTAAGCCTATGACCTTTTCACCCTAAGAACACTTCAGCCTATGGACTCTTCAGCATATGGACTCTTCAGCCTAGAACTCTTCACCCTTAGAACTCTTCAGGCTATTAACTCTTCACCCTAAGATCTCATCAGCCTATGAACTCTTCACCCTAAGAACTATTCAGCCTATGGACTCTTAAGCCTATGAACTCTGCAGCCTATGAACTCTTCAGCCTATGAATTTTTCAGCCTATCGACTCTTCAGCCAATGAACTCTTCACCCTAAGAACTCTTCAGGCTATCAACTCTTCAAACTATGGTCTCTTCAGCCTATGGACTCTTCACTCTAGGAACTCTTCAGCCTATGGAGTCTTCAGGCTATGGACTCTTCGGCCTATGAACTCTTTACCCTAAGAAATCTTCAGCCTATGGGCTCTTCACCCTAAGAACTCTTCAGTCTATGAACTCTTCGGTCTATGAACTCTTCAGCCTATGAACTGTTCACCCTTAGAACTCTTCAGCCTATGAACTCTTCACTCTTAGAACTCTTCAGGCTAATATCTCTTCACCCAAGAACTCTTCAGCCTATGAACTGATCACCCTAAGAACTCTTCAGCCTATGGACTCTTTAGCCTATGAACTCTTCACCCTAAGTACTCTTAAGCCTATGAACTCTTCAGCCTATGGACTCCTCAGCCAATGAACTATTCACCCTAAGAACTCTTCAGCCTATGAACTCTTCAACCTATGGACTCTTCAGCCTATGGACTCTTCACCCTAAGAACTTTTCAGCCTATGGACTCATCAGCCTATGAACTCTTCACCCTAATAACTCTTAAGCCTATGAACTCTTCAGCCTATGAACTCTTCAGCCTATGGACTCTTCAGCCTATGGACTCTTCAGCCAATGAATTCTTCACCCTAAGAACTCTTCAGCCTATAAAATCTTAGACCTATGGACTCAAGAGCCTATGAGCTCTTCACCCAATGGACTCTTTACCCTAAGAACTCTTCTGCCTATGAACTATTCTAGCTATGAACTCTTAACTCTATGAACTCTTCACCCTAAAAACTCTTCAGCCTATGAACTCTTCCCCATAAAAACTGTTCAGCTTATGGACTCTTCACCCTACGAACTCTTCAGCCTATGGACTTTTCAGTCTATGAACTCTTCAGCCTATGGACTCTACAGCCTGTGGACACTTCAGCCTATGAACTCTTCACACTAAGAACTCTTCAGCCTATGATGTCTTCAGCCTATGAAGTCTTCAGCCTATGAACTCTTCCACCAAAGGACTCTTCAGCCTATGGACTCTTCACCCTAAGCACTCTTCAGCCTATGGACTCTTCAGCCTATGAACTCTTCTGCCTATGGACTCTTAGGCCTATGGACTCTTCAGACTATGAACTCTTTACCCTAAGAACTCTTCAGCCTGTGAACTCTTCGTCCTAAGAATTCTTCAGGATATGGGCTCTTCACCCGAAGAACTATTCAGCCTATGGACTCTTCAGCCTATGAACTCTTCACACTTAGAACTCTTCAGCCTATTAACTCTTCACCCTAAGAACTCTTCAGCCTATAGTCTCTTCAGACTATGGACTCTTCAGCCTATCAACCTTTGAGCCTATGGACTCTTCAGCCTATGGACTCTTCACCCTAAGAACCCTTCAGCCTATGGACTCTTCAGCCTATGAACTCTTCAGCCTATGGACTCTTCACCCTATGGACTCTTCACCCTAAGAACTCTTCAGCCTATGGACTCTTCAGTCTATGAACTCTTTAGCCTATGAACTCTTCACCCTAAGAACTCTTCAGCCTATGAACTCTTCAGATTATGAACTGATCAGCCTATGGACTCTTCGGTCTATGGACTCTTCACTCTAAGAACTCTTCAGCCTATGAACTCTTCACTGTAAGAACTCCTCAGCCTATGGATTCTACAGCCTATGGACTCTTAAGCCTATAAACTGTTCACCATTAGAACTCTTCAGCCTATGAACTCTTCACCCTAAGAACTCTTCAGCCTATGAACTCTTCATCCTAAGAACTCTTCAGCCTATGGACTCTTCAGCCTATGAACTATTCACCCAAGAACTCTTCAGCCTATGAACTCTTCACCCTAAGAACTGTTCAGCCTATGAACTCTTCAGCCTATTAACTCTTCAGCCTATGGACTCTTCAGCCAATGAACTCTTCACCCTAAGAAATGTTCAGCCTATGAACTCTTCAACCTATGGACTCTTCAGCCTATGGAATCTTCACTCTAAGAACTCTTCAGCTTGTGAACTCTTCACCCTAAGAACTCTTCAGCCTAATGAACTCTTCAGGCTATAAACTCTTCACTCTATGAACTCTTCACCCTAAGAACTCTTCAGCCTATGAACTCTTCACCATAAAAATTCTTCAGCGTATGGACTCTTCACCCTAAGAACTCTTCAGCCTATGGACTCTTCAGCCTATGAACTCTTCAGCCTATGGACACTTCAGCCCATGAACTCTTCACCCTAAGAACTCTTAAGCCTATGAAATCTTCAGGCTATGAACTCTTCAGCCTATGGACTCCTCAGCCAATGAACTCTTCACTCTAAGAACTCTTCAGCTTATGGACTATTCAGCCTATGAACTATTCAGCCTATGGACTCTTCAGCCTATGGACTCTTCACGCTAAGAATTCTTCAGCCTATGGACTATTCTGCCTATGAACTCTTCACCCTTAGAACTCTTCGGGCTATTAACTCTTCACCCTAACATCTCATTAGCCTATGAACTCTTCACCTAAGAACTATTCAGCCTATGGACTCTTAAGCCTATGAACTCTTCAGCCTATGGACTCTTCAGCCAATGAACTCTTCACCCTAAGAACTCTTCAGCCTATGAACTCTTCAACCTATGGACTCTTCAGCCTATGGACTCTTCACTCTAGGAACTCTTCAGCCTATGGACTCTTCAGTCTATGGACTATTCGGCCTATGAACTCTTTACCCTAAGAAATCTTCAGCCTGTGAATTCTTCACCCTAAGAACTCTTCAGCCTATGGGCTCTTCACCCTAAGAACTCTTCAGCCTATGAACTCTTCACCATACAAACTCTTCAGCCTATGGAATCTTCACCCTAAGAACTCTTCAGCCTATGGACTCTTCATCCTATGAACTCTTCAGCCTATGGACTCTTCAGCCTATGGACTCTTCACACTAAGAACTCTTCAGCCTATGGACTCTTCAACCTAAAAACTCTTCAGTCTATGAATTCTTCAGTCTATGAACTCTTCAGCCTATGAACTGTTCACCCTTAGAACTCTTCAGCCTATGAACTCTTCACCCTTAGAACTTTTCAGGCTATTATCTCTTCACCGAAGAACTCTTCAGCCTATGAACTCTTCACCCTAAGAACTCTTCAGCCTATGGACTCTTCAGCCTATAGACTCTTCATCCTAAGATGTCTTCAGCCTATGAACTGTTCACTCTTAGAAATCTTTAGCCTAAGAACTCATCGGCCTATGAACTGTTCAGCCTATGGACTCTTCAGCCAATGAACTCTTCACCGTAAGAACTCTTCAGCCTATGAACTCTTCAACCTATGGACTCTTCAGCCTATGGACACTTCACACTAAGAAATCTTCTGCCTATGAACTCTTCAGGCTATGAACTCTTCATTCTATGAACTCTTCACCCTGAGAACTCCTCAGCCTATGGACTCTTCACCCTAAGAACTCTTCACCCTAAGAACTCTTCAGCCTATGAACTCTTCAGTCTATGAACTCTTCAGCCTATGAACTCTTCACCTTTAGATCTCTTCAGCCTATGGACTCTTCACCCTAAGAAGTCTCAGCCTATTAACTCTTTACACTAAGAACTCTTCAGCCTATGACCTTTTCACCCTAAGAACACTTCAGCCTATGGACTCTTCAGCATATGGACTCTTCAGCCTAGAACTCTTCACCCTTAGAACTCTTCAGGCTATTAACTCTTCACCCTAAGATCTCATCAGCCTATGAACTCTTCACCCTAAGAACTATTCAGCCTATGGACTCTTAAGCCTATGAACTCTGCAGCCTATGAACTCTTCAGCCTATGAATTTTTCAGCCTATCGACTCTTCAGCCAATGAACTCTTCACCCTAAGAACTCTTCAGGCTATCAACTCTTCAAACTATGGTCTCTTCAGCCTATGGACTCTTCACTCTAGGAACTCTTCAGCCTATGGAGTCTTCAGGCTATGGACTCTTCGGCCTATGAACTCTTTACCCTAAGAAATCTTCAGCCTATGGGCTCTTCACCCTAAGAACTCTTCAGTCTATGAACTCTTCGGTCTATGAACTCTTCAGCCTATGAACTGTTCACCCTTAGAACTCTTCAGCCTATGAACTCTTCACTCTTAGAACTCTTCAGGCTAATATCTCTTCACCCAAGAACTCTTCAGCCTATGAACTGATCACCCTAAGAACTCTTCAGCCTATGGACTCTTTAGCCTATGAACTCTTCACCCTAAGTACTCTTAAGCCTATGAACTCTTCAGCCTATGGACTCCTCAGCCAATGAACTATTCACCCTAAGAACTCTTCAGCCTATGAACTCTTCAACCTATGGACTCTTCAGCCTATGGACTCTTCACCCTAAGAACTTTTCAGCCTATGGACTCATCAGCCTATGAACTCTTCACCCTAATAACTCTTAAGCCTATGAACTCTTCAGCCTATGAACTCTTCAGCCTATGGACTCTTCAGCCTATGGACTCTTCAGCCAATGAATTCTTCACCCTAAGAACTCTTCAGCCTATAAAATCTTAGACCTATGGACTCAAGAGCCTATGAGCTCTTCACCCAATGGACTCTTTACCCTAAGAACTCTTCTGCCTATGAACTATTCTAGCTATGAACTCTTAACTCTATGAACTCTTCACCCTAAAAACTCTTCAGCCTATGAACTCTTCCCCATAAAAACTGTTCAGCTTATGGACTCTTCACCCTACGAACTCTTCAGCCTATGGACTTTTCAGTCTATGAACTCTTCAGCCTATGGACTCTACAGCCTGTGGACACTTCAGCCTATGAACTCTTCACACTAAGAACTCTTCAGCCTATGATGTCTTCAGCCTATGAAGTCTTCAGCCTATGAACTCTTCCACCAAAGGACTCTTCAGCCTATGGACTCTTCACCCTAAGCACTCTTCAGCCTATGGACTCTTCAGCCTATGAACTCTTCTGCCTATGGACTCTTAGGCCTATGGACTCTTCAGACTATGAACTCTTTACCCTAAGAACTCTTCAGCCTGTGAACTCTTCGTCCTAAGAATTCTTCAGGATATGGGCTCTTCACCCGAAGAACTATTCAGCCTATGGACTCTTCAGCCTATGAACTCTTCACACTTAGAACTCTTCAGCCTATTAACTCTTCACCCTAAGAACTCTTCAGCCTATAGTCTCTTCAGACTATGGACTCTTCAGCCTATCAACCTTTGAGCCTATGGACTCTTCAGCCTATGGACTCTTCACCCTAAGAACCCTTCAGCCTATGGACTCTTCAGCCTATGAACTCTTCAGCCTATGGACTCTTCACCCTATGGACTCTTCACCCTAAGAACTCTTCAGCCTATGGACTCTTCAGTCTATGAACTCTTTAGCCTATGAACTCTTCACCCTAAGAACTCTTCAGCCTATGAACTCTTCAGATTATGAACTGATCAGCCTATGGACTCTTCGGTCTATGGACTCTTCACTCTAAGAACTCTTCAGTCTATGGACTCTTCAGTCTATGGACTCTTCAGCCTAGGACCTCTTTACCCTAAGAACTCTTCAGCCTATGAACTCTTCAACCTATGGACTCTTCAGCCTATGAACTCTTCACCCTTAGAACTCTTCAGCCTATGAACTCTTCACCCTAAGAACTCTTCAGCCTATTGTCTCTTGAGACTAAGGACTCTTCAGCCTATGGACTCTTCACCCTAAGAACCCTTCAGCCTGTGGACTGTTCAGCCTAACAACTGTTCAGCCTATGGACTCTTCACCCTATGGACTCTTCACCCTAAGAACTCTTCAGCCTATGGACTCTTCACCCTGAGCACTCTTCAGCCTATGAACTCTTCAGTCTATGAACTCTTCAGCCTATGAACTGTTCACCCTTAGAACTCTTCAGCCTATGAACTCTTCACCCTAAGAACTCTTCAGCCTATGGATTCTTCAACCTATGGACTCTTTAGCCTATGAACTCTTCACCCTAAGAACTCTTCAGCCTATGAACTCTTCAGCCTATGAACTCTTCAGCCTATGGACTCTTCAGTGTATGGACTCTTCACTCTAAGAACTCTTCAGTCTATGTACTCTTCAGTCTATGGACTCTTCACTCTAAGAACTCTTCAGGCTATGAACTCTTCACTCTATGAACTCTTCTCCCTCAGAATTCTTCAGCCTATGAACTCTTCACCGTAAAATCTCTTCAGCCTATCGACTCTTCACCCTAAGAACTCTTCAGCCTATGGACTCTTCAGCCTATGAACTCTTCCGCCTATGAACTCTTCACCCTAAGAACTCTTCAGCTTATGGACACTTCAGCCTATGAACTCCTCAGCCTATGAAATATTCACCCTAAGAACTCTTCAGCTTATGGACTCTTCAGCCTATGAACTCTTCAGCCTATGGACTCTTCAGCCTATGGACTCTTCGCGCTCAGAATTCTTCAGCCTATGGGCTATTCTGCCTATGAACTCTTCACCCTTAGAACTCTTCGGGCTACTAACTTTTCACCCTAAGAACTCTTCGGCCTATGAACTCTTCGCCCTAAGAACTCTTCAGCCTATAGACTATTCAGCCTATGAACTCATCAGCCTATGAACTCTTCAGCCTATGGATTCTTCAGCCTATGAACTCTTCACCCTAAGAACTCTTGAGACTATGAACTCTTCCACCTATGGATTCTTCAGCCTATGGACTTTTCACCCTAAGCACTCTTCAGCCTATGGACTCTTCAACCTATATATTCTTCAGCCTATGGACACTTCAGCCTATGAACTCTTCACACTAAGATCTCTTCACACTATGAACTCTTCAGCCTATGAACTCTTCAACCTATGGAATCTTCAGCCTATAGACTCTTCACACTAATAACTCTTCAGCCTATGGAATCTTCACCCTAAGAACTCTTCAGTCTATGAACTCTTCAGTCTATGAACTCTTCAGCCTATGAACTGTTCACCCTTAGAACTCTTCAGCCTATGAACTCTTCACTCTTAGAAATCTTCAGGCTATTATCTCTTCACCCAAGAACTCTTCAGCCTATGAACTGTTCACCCTAAGAACTCTTCAGCCTATGGACTCTTCACACTAAGAAGTCTTCACCCTAAGAACTCTTCAGTCTATGAACTCTTCAGTCTATGAACTCTTCAGTCTATGAACTCTTCAGCCTATGAACTGTTCACCCTTAGAACTCTTCAGCCTATGAACTCTTCAGCCTATGGACTCTTTAGCCTATGGACTCTTCACGCTAAGAATTCTTAAGCCTATGGACTATTCTGCCTATGAACTCTTCACCCTTAGAACTCTTCAGGCTATTAACTCTTCACCCCAAGAACTCTTCACCCTATGAACTCTTCACCCTAAGAACTCTACAGTTTATAGACTCTTCAGCCTATGGACTCATCAGCCTATGATCTCTTCAGCCTATGGAAAATTCAGCCTATGGACTCTTCACCCTAAGCACTCTTCAGTCTATGGACTCTTCAACCTATATACTCTTCAGGCTATGGACACTTCAGCCTATGGACTCTTCAGCCTATGGACGCTTCACACTAAGAACTATTCAGCCTATGGACTCTTCACCCTGAGAACTCTTCAGTCTATGAACGCTTCAGTCTATGAACTCTTCAGACTATGAACTGTTCACCCTTAGAACTCTTCAGCCTATGAACTCTTTACCCTTAGGACTCTTCAGACTTTTATCTCTTCACCCAAGAACTCTTCAGCCTATGAACTCTTCACCCTAAGAACTCTTCAGCCTATGGACACTTCAGCCTATGAACTCTTCACACTAAGAACTCTTCAGCCTATGAACTCTTCAGCCTATGAACTCTTCACCCTTAGAATTCTTCAGGCTATTATCTCTTCACCCAAGAACTCTTCAGCCTTTGAACTCTTCACCCTAAGAAGTCTTCAGCCTATGAACTGTTCACTCTTAGTAATCTTTAGCCTAAGAACTGTTCAGCCTATGGACACTTCAGCCTATGATCTCTTCACTCTTAGAACTCTTCAGCCTATGAACACTTCACACTATGAACTCTTCAGCCTATGGACACTTCAGCCTATGAACTCTTCACCCTTAGAACTCTTCAGGCTATTAACTCTTCACAGTAAGAACACTTCAGCCTATGAACTCTTCACCCTAAGAACTCTTCAGCCTATGAACTCTTCAGCCTATGAACTCTTTAGCCTGTGGACTTTTCAGTCTATGAACTCTTCACCCTAAGAACTCTTCAGCCTATGAACTCTTCCACCTATGGTCTATAAAGCCTATGGACTCTTCTCCCTAAGCACTCTTCAGCCTATGAACTCTTTACTCTAAGAACTCTTCAGCCTGTGAACTCTTCGCCCTAAGAATTCTTCAGCCTGTGGGCTCTTCACCCGAAGAACTATGCAGCCTATGGACTCTTCAGCCTATGAACTCCTCAACCTATGGACTCTTCAGCCTATGAACTCTTCACCCTTAAAACTCTTCAGCCTATGAACTCTTCGCCCTAAGAACTCTTCAGCCTATGGACTCTTCAGCCAATGGACTCTTCAGCCTATGAACATTTCAGCCTATGGACTCTTCAGCCTATGAACTCTTCACCCTTAGAACTCTTCAGGCTATTAAGTCTTCACCCTAAGATCTCATCAGCCTATGAACTCTTCAGCCTAAGAACAATTCAGCCTATTTATTCTTCAGCCTATGGACTTTTAAGCCTATGAATTCATCACCCTAAGAACTCTTCAGCCTATGAACTCTTCAGCCTATGAACTCTTCAGCCTATGGACTCTTCAGCCAATGAACTCTTCACCCTAAGAACTCTTAAGCCTATGAACTCTTCAACCTATGGACTCTTCAGTCTTTGGACTCTTCATCTTATGAACTCTTTACCCTAAGAACTCTTCAGCCTGTGAACTCTTCACCCTAAGAACTCTTCAGCCTATGTACTCTACAGCCTGTGGATTTTTCAGCCTATGGACTCTTGAGCCTATAGAATCTTCAGCCTATGGACACTTCAGCCTATGAACTCTTCACACTAAGAACTCTTCAGCCTATGAACTCTTCAGCCTATGAACTCTTCAGCCTATGAACTCTTCCACCAAAGGACTCTTCAGCCTATGGACTATACACCCTAAGCACTCTTCAGCCTATGGACTCTTCAGCCTATGAACTCTTCTGCCTATGGACTCTTCAGCCTATGGACTCTTCAGCCTATGAACTCTTTACCCTAAGAACTCTTCAGCCTGTGAACTCTTCGTCCTAAGAATTCTTCAGGATATGGGCTCTTCACCCGAAGAACTATTCAGCCTATGGACTCTTCAGCCTATGAACTCTTCACCCTTAGAACTCTTCAGCCTATGAATACTTCACCCTAAGAACTCTTCAGCCTATAGTCTCTTCAGAATATGGACTCTTCAGCCTATCAACTTTTGAGCCTATGGACTCTTCAGCCTATGGACTCTTCACCCTAAGAACCCTTCAGCCTATGGACTCTTCAGCCTATGAACTCTTCAGCCTATGGACTCTTCACCCTATGGACTCTTCACCCTAAGAACTCTTCAGCCTATGGACTCTTCAGTCTATGAATTCTTCAGCCTATGAACTGTTCACCCTTAGAACTCTTCAGCCTATGAACTCTTCACCCTAAGAACTCTTCAGCCTATGTATTCTTCAACCTATGGACTCTTTAGCCTATGCACTCTTCACCCTAAGAACTCTTCAGCCTATGAACTCTTCAGCCTATGAACTGATCAGCCTATTGACTCTTCAGTCTATGGACTCTTCACTCTAAGAAATCTTCAGTCAATGGACTCTTCAGTCTATGGACTCTTCAGCCTAGGAACTCTTTACCCTAAGAACTCTTCAGCCTATGAACTCTTCAACCTATGGACTCTTCAGCCTATGGACTCTTCACCCTTAGAACTCTTCAGCCTATGAACTCTTCACCCTAAGAACTCTTCAGCCTATAGTCTCTTGAAACTATGGACTCTTCGGCCTATGAACTTTTCAGCCTATGGACTCTTCAGCCTATGGACTCTCCACCCTAAGAACCCTTCAGCCTGTGGACTCTTCAGCCTATGAACTCTTCAGCCTATGGACTCTTCACCCTATGGACTCTTCACCCTAAGAACTCTTCAGGCTATGGACTCTTCACCCTAAGCACTCTTCAGCCTATGAACACTTCACACTATGAACTCTTCAGCCTATGGACTCTTCAGCCTATGAACTCTTCACCTTTAGAACTCTTCAGGCTATTAACTCTTCACACTAAGAACACTTCAGCCTATGAACTCTTCACCCTAAGAACTCTTCAGCCTATGAACTCTTCAGCCTATGAACTCTTCAGCCTGTGGACCTTTCAGTCTATGAACTCTTCACCCTAAGAACTCTTCAGCCTATGAACTCTTCCACGTATGGTCTATAAAGCCTATGGACTCTTCTCCCTAAGCACTCTTCAGCCTATGAACTCTTTACTCTAAGAACTCTTCAGCCTGTGAACTCTTCGCCCTAAGAATTCTTCAGCCTGTGGGCTCTTCACCCGAAGAACTATGCAGCCTATGGACTCTTCAGCCTATGAACTCCTCAACCTATGGACTCTTCAGCCTATGAACTCTTCACCCTTAAAACTCTTCAGCCTATGAACTCTTCGCCCTAAGAACTGTTCAGCCTATGGACTCTTCAGCCAATGGACTCTTCAGCCTATGAACATTTCAGCCTATGGACTCTTCAGCCTATGAACTCTTCACCCTTAGAACTCTTCAGGCTATTAAGTCTTCACCCTAAGATCTCATCAGCCTATGAACTCTTCAGCCTAAGAACAATTCAGCCTATTTATTCTTCAGCCTATGGACTTTTAAGCCTATGAATTCATCACCCTAAGAACTCTTCAGCCTATGAACTCTTCAGCCTATGAACTCTTCAGCCTATGGACTCTTCAGCCAATGAACTCTTCACCCTAAGAACTCTTAAGCCTATGTACTCTTCAACCTATGGACTCTTCAGTCTTTGGACTCTTCATCTTATGAACTCTTTACCCTAAGAACTCTTCAGCCTGTGAACTCTTCACCCTAAGAACTCTTCAGCCTATGGACTCTACAGCCTGTGGATTTTTCAGCCTATGGACTCTTGAGCCTATAGAATCTTCAGCCTATGGACACTTCAGCCTATGAACTCTTCACACTAAGAACTCTTCAGCCTATGAACTCTTCAGCCTATGAACTCTTCAGCCTATGAACTCTTCCACCAAAGGACTCTTCAGCCTATGGACTATACACCCTAAGCACTCTTCAGCCTATGGACTCTTCAGCCTATGAACTCTTCTGCCTATGGACTCTTCAGCCTATGGACTCTTCAGCCTATGAACTCTTTACCCTAAGAACTCTTCAGCCTGTGAACTCTTCGTCCTAAGAATTCTTCAGGATATGGGCTCTTCACCCGAAGAACTATTCAGCCTATGGACTCTTCAGCCTATGAACTCTTCACCCTTAGAACTCTTCAGCCTATGAATTCTTCACCCTAAGAACTCTTCAGCCTATAGTCTCTTCAGAATATGGACTCTTCAGCCTATCAACTTTTGAGCCTATGGACTCTTCAGCCTATGGACTCTTCACCCTAAGAACCCTTCAGCCTATGGACTCTTCAGCCTATGAACTCTTCAGCCTATGGACTCTTCACCCTATGGACTCTTCACCCTAAGAACTCTTCAGCCTATGGACTCTTCAGTCTATGAATTCTTCAGCCTATGAACTGTTCACCCTTAGAACTCTTCAGCCTATGAACTCTTCACCCTAAGAACTCTTCAGCCTATGTATTCTTCAACCTATGGACTCTTTAGCCTATGCACTCTTCACCCTAAGAACTCTTCAGCCTATGAACTCTTCAGCCTATGAACTGATCAGCCTATTGACTCTTCAGTCTATGGACTCTTCACTCTAAGAACTCTTCAGTCAATGGACTCTTCAGTCTATGGACTCTTCAGCCTAGGAACTCTTTACCCTAAGAACTCTTCAGCCTATGAACTCTTCAACCTATGGACTCTTCAGCCTATGGACTCTTCACCCTTAGAACTCTTCAGCCTATGAACTCTTCACCCTAAGAACTCTTCAGCCTATAGTCTCTTGAAACTATGGACTCTTCGGCCTATGAAATTTTCAGCCTATGGACTCTTCAGCCTATGGACTCTTCACCCTAAGAACCCTTCAGCCTGTGGACTCTTCACCCTAAGAACTCTTCAGGCTATGGACTCTTCACCCTAAGCACTCTTCAGCCTATGAACTCTTCAGTCTATGAACTCTTCAGCCTATGAACTATTCACCCTTAGAACTCTTCAGCCTATGAACTCTTCACCCTAAGAACTTTTTCAGCCTATGGATTCTTCAACCTATGGACTCTTTAGCCTATGAACTCTTCACCCTAAGAACTCTTCAGCCTATGAACTCTTCAGCCTATGAACTCTTCAGCCTATGGACTCTTCAGTCTATGGACTCTTCACTCTAAGAACTCTTCAGTCTATGGACTCTTCAGTCTATGGACTCTTCACTCTAAGAACTCTTCAGGCAATGAACTCTTCACTCTATGAACTCTTCTCCCTCAGAACTTTTCAGCCTATGTACTCTTCACCGTAAAATCTCTTCAGCCTATCGACTCTTCTCCCTAAGAACTCTTCAGCCTATGGACTCTTCAGCCTATGAAGTCTTCCGCCTATGAACTGAACTCTTCACCCTAAGAACTCTTCAGCTTATGGACTCTTCAGCCTATGAACTCCTCAGCCTATGAAATATTCACCCTAAGAACTCTTCAGCTTATGGACTCTTCAGCCTATGAACTCTTCAGCCTATGGCCTCTTCAGCCTATGGACTCTTCGCGCTAAGAATTCTTCAGCCTATGGGCTATTCTGCCTATGAACTCTTCACCCTTAGAACTCTTCAGGCTACTAACTCTTCACCCTAAGAACTCTTCGGCCTATGAACTCTTCACCCTAAGAACTCTTCAGCCTATAGACTCTTCAGCCTATGAACTCATCAGCCAATGAACTCTTCAGCCTATGGATTCTTCAGCCTATGAACTCTTCACCCTAAGAACTCTTGAGACTATGAACTCTTCCACCTATGCATTCTTCAGCCTATGGACTCTTCACCCTAAGCACTCTTCAGCCTATGGACTCTTCAACCTATATATTCTTCAGCCTATGGACACTTCAGCCTATGAACTCTTCACACTAAGAACTCTTCACACTATGAACTCTTCAGCCTATGAACTCTTCAACATATGGAATCTTCAGCCTATGGACTCTTCACACTAAGAACTCTTCAGCCTATGGACTCTTCACCCTAAGAACTCTTCAGTCTATGAACTCTTCAGTCTATGAACTCTTCAGCCTATGAACTGTTCACCCTTAGAACTCTTCAGCCTATGAACTCTTCACACTAAGAACTCTTCACCCAAGAACTCTTCAGCCTATGAACTGTTCACCCTAAGAACTCTTCAGCCTATGGACTCTTCACACTAAGAAGTCTTCAGCCTATGAACTGTTCACTCTTAGAACTCTTTAGCCTAGGAACTCTTCAGCCTATGGACTCTTCAGCCTATGAACTCTTCACCCTTAGAACTCTTAAGCCTATGAAATCTTCACACTAAGAACTCTTCAGCCTATGGTCTCTTCAGCCTATGAACTCTTCAACCTTAGAACTCTTCAGGCTATTAACTCTTCACACTAAGAACTGTTCTGCCTATTAACTTTTCACCCTAAGAACTCTTCAGCCTATGGATTCTTCAGCCTATGGACTCTTAAGCCTATGAACTCTTCACCCTAAAAACTCTTCAGCCTATGGCTCTTCAGCCTATGCACTCTTCACCCTAAGAAATCTTCAGCCTATGGACTCTTCAGCCTATGAATTTTTCAGCCTATGGACTCTTCAGCCTATGGACTCTTCACCCTAAGAACTCTTCAGCCTATGGACTCTTCACCCTAAGCACTCTTCAGCCTATGAACTATTCAGGCTATGAACTCTTCAGTCTATGATCTGTTCACACTTAGAACTCTTCAGCCTATGAACTCTTCAGCCTATGGTCTCTTCACCCTAAGAACTTTTCAGCCTATGAACTCTTCACCCTAAGAGCTCTTCAGCCTATGGATTCTTCAGCCTATGAACTCTTCACCCAAGAACTCTTCAGCCTATGAACTCTTCACCCTAAGAACTCTTCAGCCTATGGACTCTTCAGCCTATTAACTCTTCAGCCTATGAACTCTCCACCATAAAAACTCTTCAGACTATAGACTCTTCACACTAATTAATCTTCAGCCTATGGACTCTTCAGCCTATGAAATCTTCAGCCAATGAATTCTTCACCCTAAGAACTCTTCAGCTTATGGACTCTTCAGCCTATGAAATCTTCAGCCTATGGACTCTTCAGCCTATGGACCCTTCACACTAAGAACTATTCAGCCTATGAACTCTTCAGCCTATGAACTGATCAGCCTATTGACTCTTCAGTCTATGGACTCTTCACTCTAAGAACTCTTCAGTCAATGGACTCTTCAGTCTATGGTCTCTTCAGCCTAGGAACTCTTTACCCTAAGAACTCTTCAGCCTATGAACTCTTCAACCTATGGACTCTTCAGCCTATGGACTCTTCACCCTTAGAACTCTTCAGCCTATGAACTCTTCACCCTAAGAACTCTTCATCCTATAGTCTCTTGAAACTATGAACTCTTCGGCCTATGAAATTTTCAGCCTATGGACTCTTCAGCCTATGGACTCTTCACCCTAAGAACCCTTCAGCCTGTGGACTCTTCAGCCTATGAACTCTTCAGCCTATGGACTCTTCACCCTATGGACTCTTCACCCTAAGAACTCTTCAGGCTATGGACTCTTCACCCTAAGCACTCTTCAGCCTATGAACACTTCACACTATGAACTCTTCAGCCTATGGACTCTTCAGCCTATGAACTCTTCACCCTTAGAACTCTTCAGGCTATTAACTCTTCACACTAAGAACACTTCAGCCTATGAACTCTTCACCCTAAGAACTCTTCAGCCTATGAACTCTTCAGCCTATGAACTCTTCAGCCTGTGGACCTTTCAGTCTATGAACTCTTCACCCTAAGAACTCTTCAGCCTATGAACTCTTCCACCTATGGTCTATAAAGCCTATGGACTCTTCTCCCTAAGCACTCTTCAGCCTATGAACTCTTTACTCTAAGAACTCTTCAGCCTGTGAACTCTTCGCCCTAAGAATTCTTCAGCCTGTGGGCTCTTCACCCGAAGAACTATGCAGCCTATGGACTCTTCAGCCTATGAACTCCTCAACCTATGGACTCTTCAGCCTATGAACTCTTCACCCTTAAAACTCTTCAGCCTATGAACTCTTCGCCCTAAGAACTCTTCAGCCTATGGACTCTTCAGCCAATGGACTCTTCAGCCTATGAACATTTCAGCCTATGGACTCTTCAGCCTATGAACTCTTCACCCTTAGAACTCTTCAGGCTATTAAGTCTTCACCCTAAGATCTCATCAGCCTATGAACTCTTCAGCCTAAGAACAATTCAGCCTATTTATTCTTCAGCCTATGGACTTTTAAGCCTATGAATTCATCACCCTAAGAACTCTTCAGCCTATGAACTCTTCAGCCTATGAACTCTTCAGCCTATGGACTCTTCAGCCAATGAACTCTTCACCCTAAGAACTCTTAAGCCTATGTACTCTTCAACCTATGGACTCTTCAGTCTTTGGACTCTTCATCTTATGAACTCTTTACCCTAAGAACTCTTCAGCCTGTGAACTCTTCACCCTAAGAACTCTTCAGCCTATGGACTCTACAGCCTGTGGATTTTTCAGCCTATGGACTCTTGAGCCTATAGAATCTTCAGCCTATGGACACTTCAGCCTATGAACTCTTCACACTAAGAACTCTTCAGCCTATGAACTCTTCAGCCTATGAACTCTTCAGCCTATGAACTCTTCCACCAAAGGACTCTTCAGCCTATGGACTATACACCCTAAGCACTCTTCAGGCTATGGACTCTTCAGCCTATGAACTCTTCTGCCTATGGACTCTTCAGCCTATGGACTCTTCAGCCTATGAACTCTTTACCCTAAGAACTCTTCAGCCTGTGAACTCTTCGTCCTAAGAATTCTTCAGGATATGGGCTCTTCACCCGAAGAACTATTCAGCCTATGGACTCTTCAGCCTATGAACTCTTCACCCTTAGAACTCTTCAGCCTATGAATTCTTCACCCTAAGAACTCTTCAGCCTATAGTCTCTTCAGAATATGGACTCTTCAGCCTATCAACTTTTGAGCCTATGGACTCTTCAGCCTATGGACTCTTCACCCTAAGAACCCTTCAGCCTATGGACTCTTCAGCCTATGAACTCTTCAGCCTATGGACTCTTCACCCTATGGACTCTTCACCCTAAGAACTCTTCAGCCTATGGACTCTTCAGTCTATGAATTCTTCAGCCTATGAACTGTTCACCCTTAGAACTCTTCAGCCTATGAACTCTTCACCCTAAGAACTCTTCAGCCTATATATTCTTCAACCTATGGACTCTTTAGCCTATGCACTCTTCACCCTAAGAACTCTTCAGCCTATGAACTCTTCAGCCTATGAACTGATCAGCCTATTGACTCTTCAGTCTATGGACTCTTCACTCTAAGAACTCTTCAGTCAATGGACTCTTCAGTCTATGGACTCTTCAGCCTAGGAACTCTTTACCCTAAGAACTCTTCAGCCTATGAACTCTTCAACCTATGGACTCTTCAGCCTATGGACTCTTCACCCTTAGAACTCTTCAGCCTATGAACTCTTCACCCTAAGAACTCTTCAGCCTATAGTCTCTTGAAACTATGGACTCTTCGGCCTATGAAATTTTCAGCCTATGGACTCTTCAGCCTATGGACTCTTCACCCTAAGAACCCTTCAGCCTGTGGACTCTTCAGCCTATGAACTCTTCAGCCTATGGACTCTTCACCCTATGGACTCTTCACCCTAAGAACTCTTCAGGCTATGGACTCTTCACCCTAAGCACTCTTCAGCCTATGAACTCTTCAGTCTATGAACTCTTCAGCCTATGAACTATTCACCCTTAGAACTCTTCAGCCTATGAACTCTTCACCCTAAGAACTTTTTCAGCCTATGGATTCTTCAACGTATGGACTCTTTAGCCTATGAACTCTTCACCCTAAGAACTCTTCAGCCTATGAACTCTTCAGCCTATGAACTCTTCAGCCTATGGACTCTTCAGTCTATGGACTCTTCACTCTAAGAACTCTTCAGTCTATGGACTCTTCAGTCTATGGACTCTTCACTCTAAGAACTCTTCAGGCTATGAACTCTTCACTCTATGAACTCTTCTCCCTCAGAACTTTTCAGCCTATGTACTCTTCACCGTAAAATCTCTTCAGCCTATCGACTCTTCTCCCTAAGAACTCTTCAGCCTATGGACTCTTCAGCCTATGAATTCTTCCGCCTATGAACTGAACTCTTCACCCTAAGAACTCTTCAGCTTATGGACTCTTCAGCCTATGAACTCCTCAGCCTATGAAATATTCACCCTAAGAACTCTTCAGCTTATGGACTCTTCAGCCTATGAACTCTTCAGCCTATGGCCTCTTCAGCCTATGGACTCTTCGCGCTAAGAATTCTTCAGCCTATGGGCTATTCTGCCTATGAACTCTTCACCCTTAGAACTCTTCAGGCTACTAACTCTTCACCCTAAGAACTCTTCGGCCTATGAACTCTTCACCCTAAGAACTCTTCAGCCTATAGACTCTTCAGCCTATGAACTCATCAGCCAATGAACTCTTCAGCCTATGGATTCTTCAGCCTATGAACTCTTCACCCTAAGAACTCTTGAGACTATGAACTCTTCCACCTATGCATTCTTCAGCCTATGGACTCTTCACCCTAAGCACTCTTCAGCCTATGGACTCTTCAACCTATATATTCTTCAGCCTATGGACACTTCAGCCTATGAACTCTTCACACTAAGAACTCTTCACACTATGAACTCTTCAGCCTATGAACTCTTCAACATATGGAATCTTCAGCCTATGGACTCTTCACACTAAGAACTCTTCAGCCTATGGACTCTTCACCCTAAAAACTCTTCAGTCTATGAACTCTTCAGTCTATGAACTCTTCAGCCTATGAACTGTTCACCCTTAGAACTCTTCAGCCTATGAACTCTTCACACTAAGAACTCTTCACCCAAGAACTCTTCAGCCTATGAACTGTTCACCCTAAGAACTCTTCAGCCTATGGACTCTTCACACTAAGAAGTCTTCAGCCTATGAACTGTTCACTCTTAGAACTCTTTAGCCTAGGAACTCTTCAGCCTATGGACTCTTCAGCCTATGAACTCTTCACCCTTAGAACTCTTAAGCCTATGAAATCTTCACACTAAGAACTCTTCAGCCTATGGTCTCTTCAGCCTATGAACTCTTCAACCTTAGAACTCTTCAGGCTATTAACTCTTCACACTAAGAACTGTTCTGCCTATTAACTTTTCACCCTAAGAACTCTTCAGCCTATGGATTCTTCAGCCTATGGACTCTTAAGCCTATGAACTCTTCACCCTAAAAACTCTTCAGCCTATGGCTCTTCAGCCTATGCACTCTTCACCCTAAGAACTCTTCAGCCTATGGACTCTTCAGCCTATGAATATTTCAGCCTATGGACTCTTCAGCCTATGGACTCTTCACCCTAAGAACTCTTCAGCCTATGGACTCTTCACCCTAAGCACTCTTCAGCCTATGAACTATTCAGGCTATGAACTCTTCAGTCTATGATCTGTTCACACTTAGAACTCTTCAGCCTATGAACTCTTCAGCCTATGGTCTCTTCACCCTAAGAACTTTTCAGCCTATGAACTCTTCACCCTAAGAGCTCTTCAGCCTATGGATTCTTCAGCCTATGAACTCTTCACCCAAGAACTCTTCAGCCTATGAACTCTTCACCCTAAGAACTCTTCAGCCTATGGACTCTTCAGCCTATTAACTCTTCAGCCTATGAACTCTCCACCATAAAAACTCTTCAGACTATAGATTCTTCACACTAATTAATCTTCAGCTTATGGACTCTTCAGCCTATGAAATCTTCAGCCTATGGACTCTTCAGCCTATGGACTCTTCACACTAAGAACTATTCAGCCTATGGACTCTTCACCCTAAGAACTCTTCAGTCTATGAACGCTTCATTCTATGAACTCTTCAGCCTATGAACTGTTCACCCTTAGAATTCTTCAGCCTATGAACTCTTCAACCTTAGGACTCTTAAGGCTATTATCTCTTCACCCAAGAACTCTTCAGGCTATGAACTCTTCACCCTAAGAACTCTTCAACCTATGGACACTTCAGCCTATGAACTCTTCACACTAAGAACTCTTCAGCATATGAACTCTTCAGCCTATTAACTCTTCACCCTAAGAACTCTTCAGCCTATGGACTCTTCAGCCTATGAATTCTTCAGCCTATGGACTCATCAGCCTATGGACTCTTCACGCTAAGAATTCTTCAGCCTATGGAGTATTCTGCCTATGAACTCTTCACCCTTATAACTTTTCAGGCTATTAACTCTTCACCCTATGAACTCTTCAGCCTATGGACTCTTCAACCAATGAACTCTTCACCCTAAGAACTCTTCAGCCTATGAACTCTTCAACCTATGGACACTTCAGACAATAGACTCTTCATTCTAAGAACTCTTCAGCCTATGGACTCTTAAGCCTATGAATTCTTCACCTTAAGAACTCTTAAGCCTATGAACTCTTCAGCCTATGAACTCTTCAGCCTATGGACTCTTCAGTCTTTGGACTCTTCACGCTAAGAATTCTTCAGCCTATGGACTATTCTGCCTATGAACTCTTCACACTTAGAACTCTTCTGGCTATTAACTCTTCACCCTAAGAACTCTTCGGCCTATGAACTCTTCACCCTAAGAACTCTTCAGCCTAAGAACTCTTCAGCCTATGAACTCTTCACACTAAGAACTCTTCAGTCTATGAACTCTTCCACCTAAGGACTCTTAAGTTTATGGACTCTTCACCCTAAGCACTCTTCACCCTAAGAACTCTTCAGCCTATGGACTATTCAGCCTCCGACTCTTCAGCCTATGGACTCTTCAGCCTATGGACTATTCAGCCTATGAACTCTTTACCCTAAGAACTCTTCAGCCTGTGAACTCTTCGCCCTAAGTATTCTTCAGCCTATGGGCTCTTCACCCGAAGAACTATTCAGGCTATGGACTCTTCAGCCAATGAACTCCTCAACCTATGGACTCTTCAGCCTATGAACTCTTCACACTTAAAACTCTTCAGACTATGAACTCTTCAGCCTATGGACTCTTCAGCCTATGGACTCTTCAGCCTATGAACCTTTCAGCCTATTGACTCTTCAGCCTAGGGACTCTTCACCCTAAGAACTCTTCAGCCAATGGACTCTTCGGCCTATGAACTCTTCAGCCTATGATCTGTTCTGCCTATGAACTGTTCACCCTTAGAACTCTTCAGCCTAAGAACTCTTCACCCTAAGAACTCTTCAGCCTATGGACTCTTCAGTCTATAGATTCTTCAGCCTACGATCTCTTCAACCTATGGACTCTTCAGCCTATGGACTCTTCACACTAAGAACTATTCAGCCTATGGAGTCTTCACCCTAAGAACTCTTCAGTCTATGAACTCTTCAGTCTATGAACTCTTCAGCCTATGAACTGTTCACCCTTAGAACTCCTCAGCCTATGAACTCTTCAGCCTATGGACTCTTCAGCCTATGGACTCTTCACCCTAAGAAGTCTTCAGCCTATGAACTGTTCACTCTTAGAAATCTTTAGCCTAAGAACTGTTCAGCCTATGGACTCTTAAGCCTATGAACTATTCACCCTTAGATCTCTTCAGCCTATGAACTCTTCACACTAAGAACTCTTCAGCCTATGGTCTCTTCAGCCTATGAACTCTTCACCCTTAGAACTCTTCATGCTATTAACTCTTCACACTAAGAACTCTTCAGCCTATTAACATTTCACCCTAAGAACTATTCAGCCTATGGATTCTTCAAGCTATGGACTATTAGGCCTATGAACTCTTCACATTAAGAACTCTTCAGCCTATGAACTCTTCACCCTAAAAACTCTTCAGCCTCTGAACTCTTCAGCCTATGAACTTTTCAGCCTATGGACTCTTCAGCCAATGAACTCTTCACCCTAAGAACTCGTCAGCCTATGAACTTTTCAACCTATGGCCTCTTCATCCTATGGACTCTTCATTCTAAGAACTCTTCAGCCTATGGACTCTTCAGCCTATGAACTCTTCACCCTAAGAACTCTTCAGCTTATGGACTCTTCAGCCTATGAATTCTTCAGCCTATTGTCTCTCCAGCCTATGGACTCTTCACGCTAATAATTCTTCAGCCTATGGAGTATTCTGCCTATGAACTCTTCACCCTTAGAACTCTTCAGGCTATTAAATCTTCACCCTAAGAACTCTTCAGCCTATGGATTCTTCAGCCTATAGACTCTTAAGCCTATGAACTCTTCACCCTAAGAATTCTTAAGCCTATGAACTCTTCAGCCTATGGACTCCTCAGCCAATGAACTCTTCACCCTAAGAACTCTTCAGCCTATGAATTCTTCAACCTATGGACTCTTCAGCCTATGGACTCTTCACTCTAAGAATTCTTCAGGCTATTAACTCTTCACCCTAAGAACTCTTCGGCCTATGAACTCTTCACCCTAAGAACTCTTCAACCTATGGACTCTTCAGCCTATGGACTCTTCATTCTAAGAACTCTTCAGCCTATGGACTCTTCAGCCTCTGAAATCTCCACCCTAAGAACTCTTCAGCTTGTGGAGTCTTCAGCCTATGAATTCTTCAGCCTATGGACTCATCAGCCTATGGACTCTTCACGCTAAGAATTCTTCAGCCTATGGAGTATTCTGCCTATGAACTCTTCACCCTTATTACTTTTCAGGCTATTAACTCTTCACCCTATGAACTCTTCAGCCTATGGACTCTTCAGCCAATGAACTCTTCACCCTAGGAACTCTTCAGCCTATGAACTCTTCAACATATGGACACTTCAGACAATGGACTCTTCATTCTAAGAACTCTTCAGCCTATGGACTCTTAAGCCTATTAATTCTTCACCCTAAGAACTCTTAAGCCTATCAACTCTTCAGCCTATGAACTCTTCAGCCTATGGATTCTTCAGTCTTTGGACTCTTCACGCTAAGAATTCTTCAGCCTATGGACTATTCTGCCTATGAACTCTTCACACTTAGAACTCTTCAGGCTATTAACTCTTCACCCTAAGAACTCTTCGGCCTATGAACTCTTCACCCTATAAACTATTCAGCCTATGGACTCATCAGCCTATGAACTCTTCACCCTAAGAACTCTTCAGCCTATGAACTCTTCAGCCTATGAACTCTTCAGCTAATGGACTCTTCAGCCTATTAACTCTTCACACTAAGGACTGTTAAGTTTATGGACTCTTCACCCTAAGCACTCTTCACCCTCAGAACTCTTCAGCCTATGGACTATTCAGCCTCCGACTCTTCAGCCTATGGACTCATCAGCCTATGGACTATTCAGCCTATGAACTCTTTACCCTAAGAACTCTTCAACCTGTGAACTCTTCGCCCTAAGTATTCTTCAGCCTATGGGCTCTTCACCCGAAGAACTATTCAGGCTATGGACTCTTCAGCCTATGAACTCTTCACACTTAAAACTCTTCAGACTATGAACTCTTCAGCCTATGGACTCTTCAGCCTATGGACTCTTCAGCCTATGAACTTTTCAGCCTATTGACTCTTCAGCCTAGGGACTCTTCACCCTAAGAACTCTTCAGCCTATGGACTCTTCGGCCTATGAACTCTTCAGCCTATGATCTCTTCTGCCTATGAACTGTTCACCCTTAGAACTCTTCAGCCTAAGAACTCTTCACCCTAAGAACTCTTCAGCCTATGGATTCTTCAGTCTATAGATTCTTCAGCCTACGAACTCTTCAGCCTATGAACACATCAGGCTATTAACTCTTCACCCTAAGAACTCTTCAGCCTATGGACTCTTCAGCCTATGGACTCTTCACTCTATGGACTCTTCAGCCTATGGATTTTTCAGCCTATGAACTATTCAGCCTATGGACTTTCAGCCTATGGACTATTCACCCTAAGAACTCTTCAGCCTATGAACTCTTCACCCTAAGCACTCTTCAGCCTATGAACTCTTCAGTCTATGAACTCTTCTGCCTATGAACTGTTCAGCCTTAGAACTCTTCAGCCTATGAACTCTTCACCCTCAGAACTCTTCAGCCTATGGACTCTTCAGTCTATAGACTCTTCAGCCTATGAACTTTTCACCCTATGGAATCTTCACCCTAAGCACATTTCAGCCTATGAACTCTTCAGTCTATGGACGCTTCCTCCTATGAACTATTCAGCCTATGGACTCTTCAGCCTATGAACTCTTCACCCAAGAACTCTTCAGCCTATGGACTCTTCACCCTGAGAAGTCTTCAGCCTATGAACTGTTCACTCTTAGAACTCATCAGCCTAAGGACACTTCCCCCTAAGCACTCTTCAGCCTATGGACTCGTCAACCTATATACTCCTCAGCCTATGGACACTTCAGGCTATGAACCCTATCACATTAAGAACTCTTGAGCCTATGAACTCTTCAGCCTATGAACTCTTCACCCTAAGAACTCTTCAGCCTATAGACTCTTCAGCCTATGAACTCTTAGGCCTATGGACTCTTCAGCCTATGGACTCTTCAGCCTATGAACTCTTCACCCTAAGAGCTCTTCAGCCAATGGACTCTTCAGCCTATGAACTCTTAGGCCTATGGACTCTTCAAGCCTATGGACTCTTCACACTAAGAATTCTTCAGCCTATGGACTATTCACCCTAAGAACTCTTCAGCCTATGGACTCTTCAGTCTATGTACTCTTCAGCCTATGAACTCTTCACCCTTAGAACTCTACAGGCTATTATCTCTTCACCCAAGAACTCTTCAGCCTATGAACTCTTCACCCTAAGAACCCTTCAGCCTATGGACTCTCAGCCTATGGACTCTTCACCCTAAGAAGTCTTCAGCCTATGAACTGTTCACTATTAGAACTCTTTAGCCTAAGAACTGTTTAGCCTATGAACTCGTCAGCCTATGAACTCTTCAGCCTTAGACTCTTCAGCCCATGAACTCTTCACACTAAGAACTCTTCAACCTATGGACTCTTCAGCCTATGAACTCTTCACCCATAGAACTCTTCACTCTATGAACTCTTCACCCTAAGATCTCATCAGCCTATGAACTCTTCACTGTAAGAACTCCTCAGCCTATGGATTCTTCAGCCTATGGACTCTTAAGCCTATAAACTCTTCACCATTAGAACTCTTCAGCCTATGAACTCTACACCCTAAGAACTCTTCAGCCTATGAACTCTTCATCCTAAGAACTCTTCAGCCTATGGACTCTTCAGCCTATGAACTCTTCACCCAAGAACTCTTCAGCCTATGAACTCTTCACCCTAAGAACTGTTCAGCCTATGAACTCTTCAGCCTATTAACTCTTCAGCCTATGGACTCTTCAGCCAATGAACTCTTCACCCTAAGAAATGTTCAGCCTATGAACTCTTCAACCTATGGACTCTTCAGCCTATGGAATCTTCACTCTAAGAACTCTTCAGCTTGTGAACTCTTCACCCTAAGAACTCTTCAGCCTAATGAACTCTTCAGGCTATAAACTCTTCACTCTATGAACTCTTCACCCTAAGAACTCTTCAGCCTATGAACTCTTCACCATAAAAATTCTTCAGCCTATGGACTCTTCACCCTAAGAACTCTTCAGCCTATGGACTCTTCAGCCTATGAACTCTTCAGCCTATGGACACTTCAGCCCATGAACTCTTCACCCTAAGAACTCTTAAGCCTATGAAATCTTCAGGCTATGAACTCTTCAGCCTATGGACTCCTCAGCCAATGAACTCTTCACTCTAAGAACTCTTCAGCTTATGGACTATTCAGCCTATGAACTATTCAGCCTATGGACTCTTCAGCCTATGGACTCTTCACGCTAAGAATTCTTCAGCCTATGGACTATTCTGCCTATGAACTCTTCACCCTTAGAACTCTTCGGGCTATTAACCCTTCACCCTAACATCTCATTAGCCTATGAACTCTTCACCTAAGAACTATTCAGCCTATGGACTCTTAAGCCTATGAACTCTTCAGCCTATGGACTCTTCAGCCAATGAACTCTTCACCCTAAGAACTCTTCAGCCTATGAACTCTTCAACCTATGGACTCTTCAGCCTATGGAATCTTCACTCTAGGAACTCTTCAGCCTATGGACTCTTCAGTCTATGGACTATTCGGCCTATGAACTCTTTACCCTAAGAAATCTTCAGCCTGTGAATTCTTCACCCTAAGAACTCTTCAGCCTATGGGCTCTTCACCCTAAGAACTCTTCAGCCTATGAACTCTTCACCATACAAACTCTTCAGCCTATGGACTCTTCACCCTAAGAACTCTTCAGCCTATGGACTCTTCATCCTATGAACTCTTCAGCCTATGGACTCTTCAGCCTATGGACTCTTCACACTAAGAACTCTTCAGCCTATGGACTCTTCAACCTAAAAACTCTTCAGTCTATGAATTCTTCAGTCTATGAACTCTTCAGCCCATGAACTGTTCACCCTTAGAACTCTTCAGCCTATGAACTCTTCACCCTTAGAACTTTTCAGGCTATTATCTCTTCACCGAAGAACTCTTCAGCCTATGAACTCTTCACCCTAAGAACTCTTCAGCCTATGGACTCTTCAGCCTATGGACTCTTCACCCTAAGATGTCTTCAGCCTATGAACTGTTCACTCTTAGAAATCTTTAGCCTAAGAACTCATCGGCCTATGAACTGTTCAGCCTATGGACTCTTCAGCCAATGAACTCTTCACCGTAAGAACTCTTCAGCCTATGAACTCTTCAACCTATGGACTCTTCAGCCTATGGACACTTCACCCTAAGAAATCTTCTGCCTATGAACTCTTCAGGCTATGAACTCTTCATTCTATGAACTCTTCACCCTAAGAACTCTTCGGCCTATGAACTCTTCACCCTAAGAACTATTCAGCCTATGGACTCATCAGCCTATGAACTCTTCACCCTAAGAACTCTTCACCCTAAGAACTCTTCGGCCTATGAACTCTTCACCCTAAGAACTCTTCAGCCTAAGAACTCTTCAGCCTATGAACTCTTCACACTAAGAACTCTTCAGTCTATGAACTCTTCCACCTAAGGACTCTTAAGTTTATGGACTCTTCAACCTAAGCACTCTTCACCCTAAGAACTCTTCAGCCTATGGACTATTCAGCCTCCGACTCTTCAGCCTATGGACTCTTCAGCCTATGGACTATTCAGCCTATGAACTCTTTACCCTAAGAAATCTTCAGCCTATGAACTCTTCAGCTAATGGACTCTTCAGCCTATTAACTCTTCACACTAAGGACTGTTAAGTTTATGGACTCTTCACCCTAAGCACTCTTCACCCTAAGAACTCTTCAGCCTATGGACTATTCAGCCTCCGACTCTTCAGCCTATGGACTCATCAGCCTATGGACTATTCAGCCTATGAACTCTTTACCCTAAGAACTCTTCAGCCTGTGAACTCTTCGCCCTAAGTATTCTTCAGCCTATGGGCTCTTCACCCGAAGAACTATTCAGGCTATGGACTCTTCAGCCAATGAACTCCTCAACCTATGGACTCTTCAGCCTATGAACTCTTCACACTTAAAACTCTTCAGACTATGAACTCTTCAGCCTATGGACTCTTCAGCCTATGGACTCTTCAGCCTATGAACTTTTCAGCCTATTGACTCTTCAGCCTAGGGACTCTTCACCCTAAGAACTCTTCAGCCTATGGACTCTTCGGCCTATGAACTCTTCAGCCTATGATCTCTTCTGCCTATGAACTGTTCACCCTTAGAACTCTTCAGCCTAAGAACTCTTCACCCTAAGAACTCTTCAGCCTATGGACTCTTCAGTCTATAGATTCTTCAGCCTACGAACTCTTCAGCCTATGAACACATCAGGCTATTAACTCTTCACCCTAAGAACTCTTCAGCCTATGGACTCTTCAGCCTATGGACTCTTCACTCTATGGACTCTTCAGCCTATGGATTTTTCAGCCTATGAACTATTCAGCCTATGGACTTTCAGCCTATGGACTATTCACCCTAAGAACTCTTCAGCCTATGAACTCTTCACCCTAAGCACTCTTCAGCCTATGAACTCTTCAGTCTATGAACTCTTCTGCCTATGAACTGTTCAGCCTTAGAACTCTTCAGCCTATGAACTCTTCACCCTCAGAACTCTTCAGCCTATGGACTCTTCAGTCTATAGACTCTTCAGCCTATGAACTTTTCACCCTATGGAATCTTCACCCTAAGCACATTTCAGCCTATGAACTCTTCAGTCTATGGACGCTTCCTCCTATGAACTATTCAGCCTATGGACTCTTCAGCCTATGAACTCTTCACCCAAGAACTCTTCAGCCTATGGACTCTTCACCCTGAGAAGTCTTCAGCCTATGAACTGTTCACTCTTAGAACTCATCAGCCTAAGGACACTTCCCCCTAAGCACTCTTCAGCCTATGGACTCGTCAACCTATATACTCCTCAGCCTATGGACACTTCAGGCTATGAACCCTATCACATTAAGAACTCTTGAGCCTATGAACTCTTCAGCCTATGAACTCTTCACCCTAAGAATTCTTCAGCCTATAGACTCTTCAGCCTATGAACTCTTAGGCCTATGGACTCTTCAGCCTATGGACTCTTCAGCCTATGAACTCTTCACCCTAAGAGCTCTTCAGCCAATGGACTCTTCAGCCTATGAACTCTTAGGCCTATGGACTCTTCAAGCCTATGGACTCTTCACACTAAGAATTCTTCAGCCTATGGACTATTCACCCTAAGAACTCTTCAGCCTATGAACTCTTCAGTCTATGTACTCTTCAGCCTATGAACTCTTCACCCTTAGAACTCTACAGGCTATTATCTCTTCACCCAAGAACTCTTCAGCCTATGAACTCTTCACCCTAAGAACCCTTCAGCCTATGGACTCTCAGCCTATGGACTCTTCACCCTAAGAAGTCTTCAGCCTATGAACTGTTCACTATTAGAACTCTTTAGCCTAAGAACTGTTTAGCCTATGAACTCGTCAGCCTATGAACTCTTCAGCCTTAGACTCTTCAGCCCATGAACTCTTCACACTAAGAACTCTTCAACCTATGGACTCTTCAGCCTATGAACTCTTCACCCATAGAACTCTTCACTCTATGAACTCTTCACCCTAAGATCTCATCAGCCTATGAACTCTTCACTGTAAGAACTCCTCAGCCTATGGATTCTTCAGCCTATGGACTCTTAAGCCTATAAACTCTTCACCATTAGAACTCTTCAGCCTATGAACTCTTCACCCTAAGAACTCTTCAGCCTATGAACTCTTCATCCTAAGAACTCTTCAGCCTATGGACTCTTCAGCCTATGAACTCTTCACCCAAGAACTCTTCAGCCTATGAACTCTTCACCCTAAGAACTGTTCAGCCTATGAACTCTTCAGCCTATTAACTCTTCAGCCTATGGACTCTTCAGCCAATGAACTCTTCACCCTAAGAAATGTTCAGCCTATGAACTCTTCAACCTATGGACTCTTCAGCCTATGGAATCTTCACTCTAAGAACTCTTCAGCTTGTGAACTCTTCACCCTAAGAACTCTTCAGCCTAATGAACTCTTCAGGCTATAAACTCTTCACTCTATGAACTCTTCACCCTAAGAACTCTTCAGCCTATGAACTCTTCACCATAAAAATTCTTCAGCGTATGGACTCTTCACCCTAAGAACTCTTCAGCCTATGGACTCTTCAGCCTATGAACTCTTCAGCCTATGGACACTTCAGCCCATGAACTCTTCACCCTAAGAACTCTTAAGCCTATGAAATCTTCAGGCTATGAACTCTTCAGCCTATGGACTCCTCAGCCAATGAACTCTTCACTCTAAGAACTCTTCAGCTTATGGACTATTCAGCCTATGAACTATTCAGCCTATGGACTCTTCAGCCTATGGACTCTTCACGCTAAGAATTCTTCAGCCTATGGACTATTCTGCCTATGAACTCTTCACCCTTAGAACTCTTCGGGCTATTAACTCTTCACCCTAACATCTCATTAGCCTATGAACTCTTCACCTAAGAACTATTCAGCCTATGGACTCTTAAGCCTATGAACTCTTCAGCCTATGGACTCTTCAGCCAATGAACTCTTCACCCTAAGAACTCTTCAGCCTATGAACTCTTCAACCTATGGACTCTTCAGCCTATGGAATCTTCACTCTAGGAACTCTTCAGCCTATGGACTCTTCAGTCTATGGACTATTCGGCCTATGAACTCTTTACCCTAAGAAATCTTCAGCCTGTGAATTCTTCACCCTAAGAACTCTTCAGCCTATGGGCTCTTCACCCTAAGAACTCTTCAGCCTATGAACTCTTCACCATACAAACTCTTCAGCCTATGGACTCTTCACCCTAAGAACTCTTCAGCCTATGGACTCTTCATCCTATGAACTCTTCAGCCTATGGACTCTTCAGCCTATGGACTCTTCACACTAAGAACTCTTCAGCCTATGGACTCTTCAACCTAAAAACTCTTCAGTCTATGAATTCTTCAGTCTATGAACTCTTCAGCCCATGAACTGTTCACCCTTAGAACTCTTCAGCCTATGAACTCTTCACCCTTAGAACTTTTCAGGCTATTATCTCTTCACCGAAGAACTCTTCAGCCTATGAACTCTTCACCCTAAGAACTCTTCAGCCTATGGACTCTTCAGCCTATGGACTCTTCACCCTAAGATGTCTTCAGCCTATGAACTGTTCACTCTTAGAAATCTTTAGCCTAAGAACTCATCGGCCTATGAACTGTTCAGCCTATGGACTCTTCAGCCAATGAACTCTTCACCGTAAGAACTCTTCAGCCTATGAACTCTTCAACCTATGGACTATTCAGCCTATGGATACTTCACCCTAAGAAATCTTCTGCCTATGAACTCTTCAGGCTATGAACTCTTCATTCTATGAACTCTTCACCCTAAGAACTCTTCGGCCTATGAACTCTTCACCCTAAGAACTATTCAGCCTATGGACTCATCAGCCTATGAACTCTTCACCCTAAGAACTCTTCACCCTAAGAACTCTTCGGCCTATGAACTCTTCACCCTAAGAACTCTTCAGCCTAAGAACTCTTCAGCCTATGAACTCTTCACACTAAGAACTCTTCAGTCTATGAACTCTTCCACCTAAGGACTCTTAAGTTTATGGACTCTTCACCCTAAGCACTCTTCACCCTAAGAACTCTTCAGCCTATGGACTATTCAGCCTCCGACTCTTCAGCCTATGGACTCTTCAGCCTATGGACTATTCAGCCTATGAACTCTTTACCCTAAGAACTCTTCAGCCTGTGAACTCTTCGCCCTAACTATTCTTCAGCCTATGGGCTCTTCACCCGAAGAACTATTCAGGCTATGGACTCTTCAGCCAATGAACTCCTCAACCTATGGACTCTTCAGCCTATGAACTCTTCACACTTAAAACTCTTCAGACTATGAACTCTTCAGCCTATGGACTCTTCAGCCTATGGACTCTTCAGCCTATGAACCTTTCAGCCTATTGACTCTTCAGCCTAGGGACTCTTCACCCTAAGAACTCTTCAGCCTATGGACTCTTCGGCCTATGAACTCTTCAGCCTATGATCTGTTCTGCCTATGAACTGTTCACCCTTAGAACTCTTCAGCCTAAGAACTCTTCACCCTAAGAACTCTTCAGCCTATGGACTCTTCAGTCTATAGATTCTTCAGCCTACGATCTCTTCAGCCTATGAACTCTTCAGGCTATTAACTCTTCACCCTAAGAACTCTTCAGCCTATGGACTCTTCAGCCTATGGACTCTTCAGCCTATGAACTCTTCAGCCTATGGACTCTTCAGCCTATGGACTCTTCACACTAAGAACTATTCAGCCTATGGAGTCTTCACCCTAAGAACTCTTCAGTCTATGAACTCTTCAGTCTATGAACTCTTCAGCCTATGAACTGTTCACCCTTAGAACTCCTCAGCCTATGAACTCTTCAGCCTATGGACTCTTCAGCCTATGGACTCTTCACCCTAAGAAGTCTTCAGCCTATGAACTGTTCACTCTTAGAAATCTTTAGCCTAAGAACTGTTCAGCCTATGGACTCTTAAGCCTATGAACTATTCACCCTTAGATCTCTTCAGCCTATGAACTCTTCACACTAAGAACTCTTCAGCCTATGGTCTCTTCAGCCTATGAACTCTTCACCCTTAGAACTCTTCATGCTATTAACTCTTCACACTAAGAACTCTTCAGCCTATTAACATTTCACCCTAAGAACTATTCAGCCTATGGATTCTTCAAGCTATGGACTATTAGGCCTATGAACTCTTCACACTAAGAACTCTTCAGCCTATGAACTCTTCACCCTAAAAACTCTTCAGCCTCTGAACTCTTCAGCCTATGAACTTTTCAGCCTATGGACTCTTCAGCCAATGAACTCTTCACCCTAAGAACTCTTCAGCCTATGAACTTTTCAACCTATGGCCTCTTCATCCTATGGACTCTTCATTCTAAGAACTCTTCAGCCTATGGACTCTTCAGCCTATGAACTCTTCACCCTAAGAACTCTTCAGCTTATGGACTCTTCAGCCTATGAATTCTTCAGCCTATTGTCTCTCCAGCCTATGGACTCTTCACGCTAATAATTCTTCAGCCTATGGAGTATTCTGCCTATGAACTCTTCACCCTTAGAACTCTTCAGGCTATTAAATCTTCACCCTAAGAACTCTTCAGCCTATGGATTCTTCAGCCTATAGACTCTTAAGCCTATGAACTCTTCACCCCAAGAATTCTTAAGCCTATGAACTCTTCAGCCTATGGACTCCTCAGCCAATGAACTCTTCACCCTAAGAACTCTTCAGCCTATGAATTCTTCAACCTATGGACTCTTCAGCCTATGGACTCTTCACTCTAAGAATTCTTCAGGCTATTAACTCTTCACCCTAAGAACTCTTCGGCCTATGAACTCTTCACCCTAAGAACTCTTCAACCTATGGACTCTTCAGCCTATGGACTCTTCATTCTAAGAACTCTTCAGCCTATGGACTCTTCAGCCTCTGAAATCTCCACCCTAAGAACTCTTCAGCTTGTGGAGTCTTCAGCCTATGAATTCTTCAGCCTATGGACTCATCAGCCCATGGACTCTTCACGCTAAGAATTCTTCAGCCTATGGAGTATTCTGCCTATGAACTCTTCACCCTTATTACTTTTCAGGCTATTAACTCTTCACCCTATGAACTCTTCAGCCTATGGACTCTTCAGCCAATGAACTCTTCACCCTAGGAACTCTTCAGCCTATGAACTCTTCAACATATGGACACTTCAGACAATGGACTCTTCATTCTAAGAACTCTTCAGCCTATGGACTCTTAAGCCTATGAATTCTTCACCCTAAGAACTCTTAAGCCTATCAACTCTTCAGCCTATGAACTCTTCAGCCTATGGACTCTTCAGTCTTTGGACTCTTCACGCTAAGAATTCTTCAGCCTATGGACTATTCTGCCTATGAATTCTTCACACTTAGAACTCTTCAGGCTATTAACTCTTCACCCTAAGAATTCTTCGGCCTATGAACTCTTCACCCTATGAACTATTCAGCCTATGGACTCATCAGCCTATGAACTCTTCACCCTAAGAACTCTTCAGCCTATGAACTCTTCAGCCTATGAACTCTTCAGCTAATGGACTCTTCAGCCTATTAACTCTTCACACTAAGGACTGTTAAGTTTATGGACTCTTCACCCTAAGCACTCTTCACCCTAAGAACTCTTCAGCCTATGGACTATTCAGCCTCCGACTCTTCAGCCTATGGACTCATCAGCCTATGGACTATTCAGCCTATGAACTCTTTACCCTAAGAACTCTTCAGCCTGTGAACTCTTCGCCCTAAGTATTCTTCAGCCTATGGGCTCTTCACCCGAAGAACTATTCAGGCTATGGACTCTTCAGCCAATGAACTCCTCAACCTATGGACTCTTCAGCCTATGAACTCTTCACACTTAAAACTCTTCAGACTATGAACTCTTCAGCCTATGGACTCTTCAGCCTATGGACTCTTCAGCCTATGAACTTTTCAGCCTATTGACTCTTCAGCCTAGGGACTCTTCACCCTAAGAACTCTTCAGCCTATGGACTCTTCGGCCTATGAACTCTTCAGCCTATGATCTCTTCTGCCTATGAACTGTTCACCCTTAGAACTCTTCAGCCTAAGAACTCTTCACCCTAAGAACTCTTCAGCCTATGGACTCTTCAGTCTATAGATTCTTCAGCCTACGAACTCTTCAGCCTATGAACACATCAGGCTATTAACTCTTCACCCTAAGAACTCTTCAGCCTATGGACTCTTCAGCCTATGGACTCTTCACTCTATGGACTCTTCAGCCTATGGATTTTTCAGCCTATGAACTATTCAGCCTATGGACTTTCAGCCTATGGACTATTCACCCTAAGAACTCTTCAGCCTATGAACTCTTCACCCTAAGCACTCTTCAGCCTATGAACTCTTCAGTCTATGAACTCTTCTGCCTATGAACTGTTCAGCCTTAGAACTCTTCAGCCTATGAACTCTTCACCCTCAGAACTCTTCAGCCTATGGACTCTTCAGTCTATAGACTCTTCAGCCTATGAACTTTTCACCCTATGGAATCTTCACCCTAAGCACATTTCAGCCTATGAACTCTTCAGTCTATGGACGCTTCCTCCTATGAACTATTCAGCCTATGGACTCTTCAGCCTATGAACTCTTCACCCAAGAACTCTTCAGCCTATGGACTCTTCACCCTGAGAAGTCTTCAGCCTATGAACTGTTCACTCTTAGAACTCATCAGCCTAAGGACACTTCTCCCTAAGCACTCTTCAGCCTATGGACTCGTCAACCTATATACTCCTCAGCCTATGGACACTTCAGGCTATGAACCCTATCACATTAAGAACTCTTGAGCCTATGAACTCTTCAGCCTATGAACTCTTCACCCTAAGAACTCTTCAGCCTATAGACTCTTCAGCCTATGAACTCTTAGGCCTATGGACTCTTCAGCCTATGGACTCTTCAGCCTATGAACTCTTCACCCTAAGAGCTCTTCAGCCAATGGACTCTTCAGCCTATGAACTCTTAGGCCTATGGACTCTTCAAGCCTATGGACTCTTCACACTAAGAATTCTTCAGCCTATGGACTATTCACCCTAAGAACTCTTCAGCCTATGAACTCTTCAGTCTATGTACTCTTCAGCCTATGAACTCTTCACCCTTAGAACTCTACAGGCTATTATCTCTTCACCCAAGAACTCTTCAGCCTATGAACTCTTCACCCTAAGAACCCTTCAGCCTATGGACTCTCAGCCTATGGACTCTTCACCCTAAGAAGTCTTCAGCCTATGAACTGTTCACTATTAGAACTCTTTAGCCTAAGAACTGTTTAGCCTATGAACTCGTCAGCCTATGAACTCTTCAGCCTTAGACTCTTCAGCCCATGAACTCTTCACACTAAGAACTCTTCAACCTATGGACTCTTCAGCCTATGAACTCTTCACCCATAGAACTCTTCACTCTATGAACTCTTCACCCTAAGATCTCATCAGCCTATGAACTCTTCACTGTAAGAACTCCTCAGCCTATGGATTCTTCAGTCTATGGACTCTTAAGCCTATAAACTCTTCACCATTAGAACTCTTCAGCCTATGAACTCTTCACCCTAAGAACTCTTCAGCCTATGAACTCTTCATCCTAAGAACTCTTCAGCCTATGGACTCTTCAGCCTATGAACTCTTCACCCAAGAACTCTTCAGCCTATGAACTCTTCACCCTAAGAACTGTTCAGCCTATGAACTCTTCAGCCTATTAACTCTTCAGCCTATGGACTCTTCAGCCAATGAACTCTTCACCCTAAGAAATGTTCAGCCTATGAACTCTTGAACCTATGGACTCTTCAGCCTATGGAATCTTCACTCTAAGAACTCTTCAGCTTGTGAACTCTTCACCCTAAGAACTCTTCAGCCTAATGAACTCTTCAGGCTATAAACTCTTCACTCTATGAACTCTTCACCCTAAGAACTCTTCAGCCTATGAACTCTTCACCATAAAAATTCTTCAGCCTATGGACTCTTCACCCTAAGAACTCTTCAGCCTATGGACTCTTCAGCCTATGAACTCTTCAGCCTATGGACACTTCAGCCCATGAACTCTTCACCCTAAGAACTCTTAAGCCTATGAAATCTTCAGGCTATGAACTCTTCAGCCTATGGACTCCTCAGCCAATGAACTCTTCACTCTAAGAACTCTTCAGCTTATGGACTATTCAGCCTATGAACTATTCAGCCTATGGACTCTTCAGCCTATGGACTCTTCACGCTAAGAATTCTTCAGCCTATGGAGTATTCTGCCTATGAACTCTTCACCCTTATAACTTTTCAGGCTATTAACTCTTCACCCTATGAACTCTTCAGCCTATGGACTCTTCAGCCAATGAACTCTTCACCCTAGGAACTCTTCAGCCTATGAACTCTTCAACATATGGACACTTCAGACAATGGACTCTTCATTCTAAGAACTCTTCAGCCTATGGACTCTTAAGCCTATGAATTCTTCACCCTAAGAACTCTTAAGCCTATCAACTCTTCAGCCTATGAACTCTTCAGCCTATGGACTCTTCAGTCTTTGGACTCTTCACGCTAAGAATTCTTCAGCCTATGGACTATTCTGCCTATGAACTCTTCACACTTAGAACTCTTCAGGCTATTAACTCTTCACCCTAAGAACTCTTCGGCCTATGAACTCTTCACCCTATGAACTATTCAGCCTATGGACTCATCAGCCTATGAACTCTTCACCCTAAGAACTCTTCAGCCTATGAACTCTTCAGCCTATGAACTCTTCAGCTAATGGACTCTTCAGCCTATTAACTCTTCACACTAAGGACTGTTAAGTTTATGGACTCTTCACCCTAAGCACTCTTCACCCTAAGAACTCTTCAGCCTATGGACTATTCAGCCTCCGACTCTTCAGCCTATGGACTCATCAGCCTATGGACTATTCAGCCTATGAACTCTTTACCCTAAGAACTCTTCAGCCTGTGAACTCTTCGCCCTAAGTATTCTTCAGCCTATGGGCTCTTCACCCGAAGTACTATTCAGGCTATGGACTCTTCAGCCAATGAACTCATCAACCTATGGACTCTTCAGCCTATGAACTCTTCACACTTAAAACTCTTCAGACTATGAACTCTTCAGCCTATGGACTCTTCAGCCTATGGACTCTTCAGCCTATGAACTTTTCAGCCTATTGACTCTTCAGCCTAGGGACTCTTCACCCTAAGAACTCTTCAGCCTGTGAATTCTTCACCCTAAGAACTCTTCAGCCTATGGGCTCTTCACCCTAAGAACTCTTCAGCCTATGAACTCTTCACCATACAAACTCTTCAGCCTATGGACTCTTCACCCTAAGAACTCTTCAGCCTAGGGACTCTTCACCCTAAGAACTCTTCAGCCTATGGACTCTTCGGCCTATGAACTCTTCAGCCTATGATCTCTTCTGCCTATGAACTGTTCACCCTTAGAACTCTTCAGCCTAAGAACTCTTCACCCTAAGAACTCTTCAGCCTATGGACTCTTCAGTCTATAGATTCTTCAGCCTACGAACTCTTCAGCCTATGAACACATCAGGCTATTAACTCTTCACCCTAAGAACTCTTCAGCCTATGGACTCTTCAGCCTATGGACTCTTCACTCTATGGACTCTTCAGCCTATGGATTTTTCAGCCTATGAACTATTCAGCCTATGGACTTTCAGCCTATGGACACTTCCCCCTAAGCACTCTTCAGCCTATGGACTCGTCAACCTATATACTCCTCAGCCTATGGACACTTCAGGCTATGAACCCTATCACATTAAGAACTCTTGAGCCTATGAACTCTTCAGCCTATGAACTCTTCACCCTAAGAACTCTTCAGCCTATAGACTCTTCAGCCTATGAACTCTTAGGCCTATGGACTCTTCAGCCTATGGACTCTTCAGCCTATGAACTCTTCACCCTAAGAGCTCTTCAGCCAATGGACTCTTCAGCCTATGAACTCTTAGGCCTATGGACTCTTCAAGCCTATGGACTCTTCACACTAAGAATTCTTCAGCCTATGGACTATTCACCCTAAGAACTCTTCAGCCTATGAACTCTTCAGTCTATGTACTCTTCAGCCTATGAACTCTTCACCCTTAGAACTCTACAGGCTATTATCTCTTCACCCAAGAACTCTTCAGCCTATGAACTCTTCACCCTAAGAACCCTTCAGCCTATGGACTCTCAGCCTATGGACTCTTCACCCTAAGAAGTCTTCAGCCTATGAACTGTTCACTATTAGAACTCTTTAGCCTAAGAACTGTTTAGCCTATGGACTCGTCAGCCTATGAACTCTTCAGCCTTAGACTCTTCAGCCCATGAACTCTTCACACTAAGAACTCTTCAACCTATGGACTCTTCAGCCTATGAACTCTTCACCCATAGAACTCTTCACTCTATGAACTCTTCACCCTAAGATCTCATCAGCCTATGAACTCTTCACTGTAAGAACTCCTCAGCCTATGGATTCTTCAGCCTATGGACTCTTAAGCCTATAAACTCTTCACCATTAGAACTCTTCAGCCTATGAACTCTTCACCCTAAGAACTCTTCAGCCTATGAACTCTTCATCCTAAGAACTCTTCAGCCTATGGACTCTTCAGCCTATGAACTCTTCACCCAAGAACTCTTCAGCCTATGAACTCTTCACCCTAAGAACTGTTCAGCCTATGAACTCTTCAGCCTATTAACTCTTCAGCCTATGGACTCTTCAGCCAATGAACTCTTCACCCTAAGAAATGTTCAGCCTATGAACTCTTCAACCTATGGACTCTTCAGCCTATGGAATCTTCACTCTAAGAACTCTTCAGCTTGTGAACTCTTCACCCTAAGAACTCTTCAGCCTAATGAACTCTTCAGGCTATAAACTCTTCACTCTATGAACTCTTCACCCTAAGAACTCTTCAGCCTATGAACTCTTCACCATAAGAATTCTTCAGCCTATGGACTCTTCACCCTAAAAACTCTTCAGCCTATGGACTCTTCAGCCTATGAACTCTTCAGCCTATGGACACTTCAGCCCATGAACTCTTCACCCTAAGAACTCTTAAGCCTATGAAATCTTCAGGCTATGAACTCTTCAGCCTATGGACTCCTCAGCCAATGAACTCTTCACTCTAAGAACTCTTCAGCTTATGGACTATTCAGCCTATGAACTATTCAGCCTATGGACTCTTCAGCCTATGGACTCTTCACGCTAAGAATTCTTCAGCCTATGGACTATTCTGCCTATGAACTCTTCACCCTTAGAACTCTTCGGGCTATTAACTCTTCACCCTAACATCTCATTAGCCTATGAACTCTTCACCTAAGAACTATTCAGCCTATGGACTCTTAAGCCTATGAGCTCTTCAGCCTATGGACTCTTCAGCCAATGAACTCTTCACCCTAAGAACTCTTCAGCCTATGAACTCTTCAACCTATGGACTCTTCAGCCTATGGACTCTTCACTCTAGGAACTCTTCAGCCTATGGACTCTTCAGTCTATGGACTATTCGGCCTATGAACTCTTTACCCTAAGAAATCTTCAGCCTGTGAATTCTTCACCCTAAGAACTCTTCAGCCTATGGGCTCTTCACCCTAAGAACTCTTCAGCCTATGAACTCTTCACCATACAAACTCTTCAGCCTATGGACTCTTCACCCTAAGAACTCTTCGGCCTATGGACTCTTCATCCTATGAACTCTTCAGCCTATGGACTCTTCAGCCTATGGACTCTTCACACTAAGAACTCTTCAGCCTATGGACTCTTCAACCTAAAAACTTTTCAGTCTATGAATTCTTCAGTCTATGAACTCTTCAGCCCATGAACTGTTCACCCTTAGAACTCTTCAGCCTATGAACTCTTCACCCTTAGAACTTTTCAGGCTATTATCTCTTCACCGAAGAACTCTTCAGCCTATGAACTCTTCACCCTAAGAACTCTTCAGCCTATGGACTCTTCACCCTAAGATGTCTTCAGCCTATGAACTGTTCACTCTTAAAAATCTTTAGCCTAAGAACTCATCGGCCTATGAAATGTTCAGCCTATGGACTCTTCAGCCAATGAACTCTTCACCGTATGAACTCTTCAGCCTATGAACTCTTCAACCTATGGACTCTTCAGCCTATGGACACTTCACCCTAAGAAATCTTCTGCCTATGAACTCTTCAGGCTATGAACTCTTCATTCTATGAACTCTTCACCCTGAGAACTCTTCAGCCTATGAACTCTTCACCATAAAATTTCCTCAGCCTATGGACTCTTCACCCTAAGAACTCTTCACCCTAAGAACTCTTCAGCCTATGAACTCTTCAGTCTATGAACTCTTCAGCCTATGAACTCTTCACCTTTAGATCTCTTCAGCCTATGGACTCTTCACCCTAAGAAGTCTCAGCCTATTAACTCTTTACACTAAGAACTCTTCAGCCTATGACCTTTTCACCCTAAGAACACTTCAGCCTATGGACTCTTCAGCATATGGACTCTTCAGCCTAGAAGTCTTCACCCTTAGAACTCTTCAGGCTATTAACTCTTCACCCTAAGATCTCATCAGCCTATGAACTCTTCACCCTAAGAACTATTCAGCCTATGGACTCTTAAGCCTATGAACTCTTCAGCCTATGAACTCTTCAGCCTATGAATTTTTCTGCCTATCGACTCTTCAGCCAATGAACTCTTCACCCTAAGAACTCTTCAGCCTATCAACTCTTCAAACTATGGTCTCTTCAGCCTATGGACTCTTCACTCTAGGAACTCTTCAGCCTATGGAGTCTTCAGGCTATGGACTCTTCGGCCTATGAACTCTTTACCCTAAGAAATCTTCAGCCTATGGGCTCTTCACCCTAAGAACTCTTCAGCCTATGGACTCTTCATCCTATGAAATCTTCAGCCTATGGACTCTTCAGCCTGTGGATTCTTCAGCCTATAGACTCTTCAGCCTATAGATTCTTCAGCCTATGGAGACTTCCTCCTAAGCACTCTTAAGCCTATGGACTCTTCAACCTATATACTATTCAGCCTATGGACACTTCAGGCTATGAACTCTTCACATTAAGAACTCTTCAGCCTATGAACTCTTGAGCCTATGAACTCTTCACCCTAAGAACTCTTCAGCCTATGGACTCTTCAGCCTATGAACTCTTAGGCCTATGGACTCTTCAGCCCATGGACTCTTCAGCCTATGAATTCTTCACCCTAAGAACTCTTCAGCCTATGGACTCTTCAGCCTATGAACTCTTAGGCCTATGCACTCTTCAGCCTATGGATTCTTCACACTAAGAATACTTCAGCCTATGGACTCTTCACCCTAAGAACTCTTCAGCCTATGAACTCTTCAGTCTATGAACTCTTCAGCCTATGAGCTCTTCACCCTTAGAACTCTTCAGGCTATTATCTCTTCACCCAAGAACTCTTCAGCCTATGAACTCTTCACCCTAAGAACCCTTCAGCCTATGGACTCTCAGCCTATGGACTCTTAACACTAAGAAGTCTTCAGCCTATGAACTGTTCACTCTTAGAACTCTTTAGCCTAACAACTGTTTAGCCTATGGACTCGTCAGCCTATGAACTCTTCACCCTTAGACTCTTCAGCCCATGAACTCTTCACACTAAGAACTCTTCAACCTATGGACTCTTCAGCCTATGAACTCTTCACCCTTAGAACTCTTCAGGCTATTAACTCTTCACCCTAAGATCTCATCAGCCTATGAACTCTTCACCCTAAGAAATCTTCAGCCTATGGATTCTTCAGCCTATGGACTCTTAAGCCTATGAACTCTTCACCCTAAGAACTGTTCAGCCTATGAACTCTTCAGCCTATTAACTCTTCAGCCTATGGACTCTTCAGCCAATGAACTCTTCACCCTAAGAACTCTTCAACCTATGAACTCTTCAACCTATGGACTCTTCGGCCTATGGAATCTTCACTCTAAGAACTCTTCAGCCTGTGAACTCTTCACCCTAAGAACACTTCAGCCTAATGAACTCTTCAGGCTATGAACTCTTCACTCTATGAACTCTTCACCCTAAGAACTCTTCAGACTATGAACTCTTCAACCTATGGACTCTTCAGCCTATGTACTCTTCACCGTAAGCACTCTTCAGCCTATGGACTCTTCACCCTAAGAACTCTTCAGTCTATGAACTCTTCAGCCTATGGACCCCTCAGCCAATGAACTCTTCACCCTAAGAACTCTTCAGCCTATGAACTCTTCAGCCTATGGACTCTTCAGTCTTTGGACTCTTCATCCTATGAACTCTTTACCCTAAGAACTCTTCAGCCTGTGAACTCTTCACCCTTAGAACTCTCAGCCTATGGACTCTTCACCCTAAGAAATCTTCAGCCTATGGACGCTTCAGCCTATGAACTCTTCAACCTATGGACTCTTCACCCTAAGAATTCTTCAGCCTATTAACTCTTCAGGCTATCAACTCTTCACTCTTTGAACTCTTCACCCTAAGGACTCTTCAGTCTATGAACTCTTCACCATAAAAACACTTCAGCCTATGCAATCTTCACCCTAACAACTCTTCAGCCTATGGACTCTTCAGCCTATGGACTCTTCAGCCTGTGGATTCTTCAGCCTATGGACTCTTCAGACTATAGACTCTTCACCCTATGGACACTTCAGCCTATGAACTCTTCACACTAAGAAATCTTCAGCCTATGAACTCTTCAGCCTATGGACTCTTCACCATAAGAACTCTTCAGCTTATGGACTCTTCAGCCTATGAAGTCTTAAGCCTATGGACTCTTCAGCCTTTGGATTCTTCTCGCTAAGAATTCTTCAGCCTATGGACTATTCTGCCTATGAACTCTTCACCCTTAGAACTATTCGGGCTTTTAACTCTTTACCCTAAGAACCCTTCGGTCTATGAACTCTTCACCCTAAGAACACTTCAGCCTATGGACTCTGCAGCCTATGGACTCATCAGCCTATGAACTCTTAACCCTAAGAACTCTTCAGCCTATGAACTCTTCCACCTATGGACTCTTCAGCCTATGGACTCTTCGCCCTAAGCACTCTTCAGCCTAATGACTCTTCACCCTAAGAACTCTTCAGCCAATGAACTCTTCACTCTAAGAAATCTTCAGCCTATAAACTCTTCGACCTATCGACTCTTCAGCCTATGGACTCTTCACTCTAAGAAATCTTCAGCCTATGAACTCTTCAGTCTTTGGACTCTTCAGCCTATGAACTCTTTACCCTAAGAACTCTTCAGCCTGTGAACTCTTCACCCTAAGAACTCTTCAGCCTATGGGCTCTTCACCCTAAGAAATCTTCAGCCTATGGACGCTTCAGCCTATGAACTCTTCACTCTATGAACTATTCACCCTAAGAACTCTTCAGCCTATGAACTCTTCACCATAAAAACTCTTCAGCCTATGCACTCTTCACCCTAACAATTCTTCAGCCTATGGACTCTTCAGCCTATGGACTCTTCAGCCTGTGGATTCTTCAGCCTATCGACTCTTCAACCTGTAGACTCTTCAGCCTATGGACACTTCAGCCTATGAACTCTTCACACTAAGAACTCTTCAGCCTATGAACTCTTCAGCCTATTAACTCTTCACGCTAAGAATTCTTCAGCCTATGGACTATTCTGCCTATGAACTCTTCACACTTAGAACTCTTCGGGCTATTAACTCTTCACCCTAAGAACTCTTCGGCCTATGAACTCTTCACCCTACGAACTCTTCAGCCTATGAACTCTTCAGCCTATGGACTCTTCGGCCTATGAACTCTTCACCCTAAGAACTCTTCAGCCTATGAACTCTTCCACCTATGGACTCTTCAGCCTATGGACTCTTCACACTAAGCACTCTTCAGCCTATGGAATCTTCAACCTATATACTCTTCAGCCTATCGACACTTCAGCCTATGAACTCTTCACACTAAGAACTCTTCAGTCTATGAACTCTTCAGCCTATGAACACTTCAGCCTATGAACTCTTCAGCCTATGGACTCTTCAGTCTATGGACGCTTCACACTAAGAACTCTTCAGCCTATCGACTCTTCACCCTAAGAAATCTTCAGCCTATGAACTCTTCAGTCTATGAAATCTTCAGCCTATGAACTCTTCACCATTAGAACTCTTCAGCTTATGAACTCTTCACCCTTAGAACTCTTCAGGCTATTATCTCTTCACCCAAGAACTCTTCAGCCTTTGAACTCTTCACCCTAAGAACTCTTCAGCCTATGGACTCTTAAGCATATAGACTCTTCACAATAAGAAGTCTTCAGCCTATGAACTGTTCACTCTTAGTAATCTTTAGCCTAAGAACTGTTCAGCCTATGGACACTTCAGCCTATGATCTCTTCACACTTAGAACTCTTCAGCCTATGAACACTTCACACTATGAACTCTTCAGCCTATGGACTCTTCAGCCTATGAACTCTTCATCCTTAGAACTCTTCAGGCTATTAACTCTTCACACTAAGAACTCTTCAGCCTATGAACTCTTCACCCTAAGAACTCTTCAGCCTGTGAACTCTTCGCCCTAAGAATTCTTCAGCCTGTGGGCTCTTCACCCGAAGAACTATGCAGCCTATGGACTCTTCAGCCAATGAACTCCTCAACCTATGGACTCTTCAGCCTATGAACTCTTCACCTTTAAAACTCTTCAGCCTATGAACTCTTCGCCCTAAGAACTCTTCAGCCTATGGACTCTTCAGCCAATGGACTCTTCAGCCTATTAACATTTCAGCCTATGGACTCTTCAGCCTATGAACTCTTCACCCTTAGAACTCTTCAGGCTATTAAGTCTTCACCCTAAGATCTCATCAGCCTATGAACTCGTCAGCCTAAGAACAATTCAGACTATGAAATCTTCAGCCTATGAACTCTTCAGCCTATGGACTCTTCAGCCTGTGGATTCTTCAGCCTATAGACTCTTCAGCCTATAGATTATTCAGCCTATGGACACTTCCCCCTAAGCACTCTTAAGCCTATGGTCTCTTCAACCTATATACTCTTCAGCCTATGGACACTTCAGGCTATGAACTCTTCACATTAAGATCTCTTCAGCCTATGAACTCTTCAGCTTATGAACTCTTCACCCTAAGAACTCTTCAGCCTATGACTCTTAGGCCTATGGACTCTTCAGTCTATGGACTCTTCAGCCTATGAACTCTTCACCCTAAGAACTCTTCAGCATATGGACTCTTCAGCCTATGAACTCTTAGGCCTATGGACTCTTCAGCCTATGGACTCTTCACAGTAAGAATACTTCAGCCTATGGACTTTTCACCCTAAGAACTCTTCAGCCTATGAACTCTTCAGTCTATGAACTCTTCAGCCTATGAACTCTTCACCCTTAGAACTCTTCAGGCTATTATCTCTTCACGCAAGAACTCTTCAGACTATGAACTCGTCACCCTAAGAACCCTTCAGCCTATGGACTCTCAGCCTATGGACTCTTAACCCTAAGAAGTCTTCAGCCTATGAACTGTTCACTCTTAGATCTCTTTAGCCTAACAACTGTTTAGCCTATGGACTCGTCAGCCTATGAACTCTTCACCCTTAGACTCTTCAGCCCATGAACTCTTCACACTAAGAACTCTTCAACCTATGGACTCTTCAGCCTATGAACTCTTCACCCTTAGAACTCTTCAGGCTATTAACTCTTCACCCTAAGATCTCATCAGCCTATGAACTCTTCACCCTAAGAAATCTTCAGCCTATGGATTCTTCAGCCTATGGACTCTTAAGCCTATGAACTCTTCACCCTAAGAACTGTTCAGCCTATGAACTGTTCAGCCTATTAACTCTTCAGCCTATGGACTCTTCAGCCAATGAACTCTTCACCCTAAGAACTCTTCAGCCTATGAACTCTTCAACCTATGGACTCTTCGGCCTATGGAATCTTCACTCTAAGAACTCTTCAGCCAGTGAACTCTTCACCCTAAGAACTCTTCAGCCTAATGAACTCTTCAGGCTATGAACTCTTCACTCTATGAACTCTTCACCCTAAGAACTCTTCAGACTATGAACTCTTCCTCCTATGGACTCTTCAGCCTATGGACTCTTCACCGTAAGCACTCTTCAGCCTATGGACTCTTCACCCTAAGAACTCTTCAGCCTATGAACTCTTCAGCCTATGGACCCCTCAGCCAATGAACTCTTCACGCTAAGAACTCTTCAGCCTATGAACTCTTCAGCCTGTGGACTCTTCAGTCTTTGGACTCTTCATCCTATGAACTCTTTACCCTAATAACTCTTCACTCTATGAACTCTTCACCCTAAGAACTCTTCAGACTATGAACTCTTCTTCCTATGGACTCTTCAGCCTAAGAACTCTTCAGCCAATGAACTCTTCACCCTAAGAACTCTTCAGCCTATAAACTCTTCGACCTATCGACTCTTCAGCCTATGGACTCTTCACTCTAAGAACTCTTCAGCCTATGAACTCTTCAGTCTTTGGACTCTTCAGCCTATGAACTCTTTACCCTAAGAACTCTTCAGCCTGTGAACTTTTCACCCTAAGAACTCTTCAGCCTATGGGCTCTTCACCCTAAGAAATCTTCAGCCTATGGACGCTTCAGCTTATGGACTCTTCAGCCTGTGGATTCTTCAGCCTATCGACTCTGCAGCCTGTAGACTCTTCAGCCTATGGACACTTCAGCCTATTAACTCTTCACACTAGGAACTCTTCAGCCTATGAACTCTTCAGCCTATTAACTCATCACGCTAAGAATTCTTCAGCCTATGGACTATTCTGCCTATGAACTCTTCACACTTAGAACTCTTCGGGCTATTAACTCTTCACCCTAAGAACTCTTCGGCCTATGAACTCATCACCCTACGAACTCTTCAGCCTATGAACTCTTCAGCCAATGAACTCTTCACCCTAAGAACTCTTCAGCCTATGAACTCTTCAACCTATGGACTCTTCGGCCTATGGAATCTTCACCCTAAGAACTCTTCAGCCTAATGAACTCTTCAGGCTATGAACTCTTCACTCTATGAACTCTTCACCCTAAGAACTCTTCAGACTATGAACTCTTTCTCCTATGGACTCTTCAGCCTATGGACTCTTCACCGTAAGCACTCTTCAGCCTATGGACTCTTCACCCTAAGAACTCTTCAGCCTATGAACTCTTCAGCCTATGGACCCCTCAGCCAATGAACTCTTCACGCTAAGAACTCTTCAGCCTATGAACTCTTCAGCCTGTGGACTCTTCAGTCTTTGGACTCTTCATCCTATGAACTCTTTACCCTAATAACTCTTCAGCCTGTGAACTCTTCACCCTTAGAACTCTTCAGCCTATGGACTCTTCACCCTAAGAAATCTTCAGCCTATGGACGCTTCAGCCTATGAACTCTTCAACCTATGGACTCTTCACCCTAAGAATTCTTCAGCCTATGAACTCTTCAGGCTATCAACTCTTCACTCTCTGAACTCTTCACCCTAAGGACTCTTCAGTCTATGAACTTTTCACCATAAAAACTCTTCAGCCTATGCAATCTTCACCCTAACAACTCTTCAGCCTATGGACTCTTCAGCCTATGGACTCTTCAGCCTGTGGATTCTTCAGCCTATGGACTCTTCAGACTATAGACTCTTCACCCTATGGACACTTCAGCCTATGAACTCTTCACACTAAGAAATCTTCAGCCTATGAACTCTTCAGCCTATGGACTCTTCACCCTAAGAATTCTTCAGCTTATGGACTCTTCAGCCTATGAAGTCTTAAGCCTATGGACTCTTCAGCCCTTGGATTCTTCTCGCTAAGAATTCTTCAGCCTATGGACTATTCTGCCTATGAACTCTTCACCCTTAGAACTATTCGGGCTTTTAACTCTTTACCCTAAGAACCCTTCGGCCTATGAACTCTTCACCCTAAGAACTCTTCAGCCTATGGACTCTTCAGCCTATGGACTCATCAGCCTATGAACTCTTAACCCTAAGAACTCTTCAGCCTAAGAACTCTTCACCCTAAGAACGCTTCAGCCTATGAACTCTTCCACCTATGGTCTCTTCAGCCTATGGACTCTTCACCCTAAGCACTCTTCTGTCTATGGACTCTTCAGCCTAAGAACTCTTCAGCCTATAAACTCTTCGACCTATCGACTCTTCAGCCTATGGACTCTTCACTCTAAGAACTCTTCAGCCTATGAACTCTTCAGTCTTTGGACTCTTCTGCCTATGAACTCTTTACCCTAAGAACTCTTCAGCCTGTGAACTTTTCACCCTAAGAACTCTTCAGCCTATGGGCTCTTCACCCTAAGAAATCTTCAGCCTATGGACGCTTCAGCTTATGGACTCTTCAGCCTGTGGATTCTTCAGCCTATCGACTCTTCAGCCTGTAGACTCTTCAGCCTATGGACACTTCAGCCTATTAACTCTTCACACTAGGAACTCTTCAGCCTATGAACTCTTCAGCCTATTAACTCTTCACGCTAAGAATTCTTCAGCCTATGGACTATTCTGCCTATGAACTCTTCACACTTAGAACTCTTCGGGCTATTAACTCTTCACCCTAAGAACTCTTCGGCCTATGAACTCTTCACCCTACGAACTCTTCAGCCTATGAACTCTTCAGCCTATGGACTCTTCGGCCTATGAACTCTTCACCCTAAGAACTCTTCAGCCTATGAACTCTTCCACCTATGGACTCTTCAGCCTATGGACTCTTCACCCTAAGCACTCTTCAGCCTATGGAATCTTCAACCTATATACTCTTCAGCCTATCGACACTTCAGCCTATGAACTCTTCACACTAAGAACTCTTCAGTCTATGAACTCTTCAGCCTATGAACACTTCAGCCTATGAACTCTTCCACCTATGAACTCTTCAGCCTATGGATTCTTCACCCTAAGCACTCTTCAGCCTATGGACTCTTCAACCTATATACTCTTCAGCCTATCGACACTTCAGCCTATGAACTCTTCACACTAAGAACTCTTCAGTCTATGAACTCTTCAGCCTATGGACTCTTCAGTCTATGGACGCTTCACACTAAGAAATCTTCAGCCTATGAACTCTTCAGTCTATGAACTCTTCAGCCTATGAACTCTTCACTATTAGAACTCTTCAGCCTATGAACTCTTCACCCTTAGAACTCTTCAGGCTATTATCTCTTCACCCAAGAACTCTTCAGCCTTTGAACTCTTCACCCTAAGAACTCTTCAGCCTATGGACTCTTAAGCCTATAGACTCTTCACAATAAGAAGTCTTCAGCCTATGAAATGTTCACTCTTAGTAATCTTTAGCCTAAGAACTGTTCAGCCTATGGACACTTCAGCCTATGATCTCTTCACACTGAGAACTCTTCAGCCTATGAACACTTCACACTATGAACTCTTCAGCCTATGGACTCTTCAGCCTATGAACTCTTCATCCTTAGAACTCTTCAGGCTATTAACTCTTCACACTAAGAACTCTTCAGCCTATGAACTCTTCAGCCTATGAACTCTTCAGCCTATGGACTTTTCAGTCTATGAACTCTTCACCCTAAGAACTCTTCAGCCTATGAACTCTTCCACCTATGGACTATTCAGCCTATGGACTCTTCTCCCTAAGCACTCTTCAGCCTATGAACTCTTTACCCTAAGAACTCTTCAGCCTGTGAACTCTTCGCCCTAAGAATTCTTCAGCCTGTGGGCTCTTCACCCGAAGAACTATGTAGCCTATGGACTCTTCAGCCTATGAACTCCTCAACCTATGGACTCTTCAGCCTATGAACTCTTCAGCCTTAAAGCTCTTCAGCCTATGAACTCTCCGCCCTAAGAACTCTTCAGCCTATGGACTCTTCAGCCAATGGACTCTTCAGCCTATGAACTCTTCAGCCTATGGACTCTTCAGCCTATGAACTCTTCACCCTTAGAACTCTTCAGGCTATTAAGTCTTCACCCTAAGATCTCATCAGCCTATGAACTCGTCAGCCTAAGAACAATTCAGCCTATTTATTCTTCAGCCTATGGACTCTTAAGCCTATGAATTCATCACCCTAAGAACTCTTCAGCCTATGAACTCTTCAGCCTATGGACTCTTCAGCCGATGCACTCTTCTCCCTAAGAACTCTTAAGCCTATGAACTCTTCAACCTATGGACTCTTCAGTCTTTGGACTCTTCATCCTATGAACTCTTTACCCTAAGAACTCTTCAGCCTGTGAACTCTTCACCCTAAGAACTCTTCAGCCTATGGACTCTTCACCCTAAGAAATCTCAGCCTATGAACTCTTTACCCTAATAATTCTTCAGCCTGTGAACTCTTCACCCTTAGATCTCTTCAGCCTATGGGCTCTTCACCCTAAGAACTCTTCAGGCTATGAACTCTTCACCCTATGAACTCTTCACCCTATGAACTCTTCAGCTTATGGTCTCTTAAGCCTATGAACTCTTCAGCCTATGAACTCTTCACCCTAAGAACTCTTCAGCTTATGGACTCTTCAGCCTATGAACTCTTCAGCCTATGGACTCTTCGGCCTATGGACTCATCAGCCTATGAGCTCTTCAGCCTATGGACTCTTCAGCCTATGAAATCTTCACCCTGAGAACTCTTCAGCCTATGAAGTCTTCAGCCTATGGACTCTTCACCCTAAGCACTCTTAAGTCTATGGAATCTTCAACCTATATACTCTTTAGCCTATGGACACTTCAGCCTATGAACTCTTCACACTAAGAACTCTTCAGCCTATGAACTCTTCACCCTAAGAAATCTTCAGCCTATGGACTATTCAGCCTATGAACTCTTCAGCCTATGGACTCTTCAGCCTATGGACTCTTCACACTAAGAACTCTTCAGCCTATGGACTCTTCAGTCTATGAACTCTTCAGCCTATCAACTGTTCACCCTTAGAACACTTCAGCCTATGAACTTTTCACCCTTAGAACTCTTCAAGCTATTATCTCTTCACCCAAGAACTCTTCAGCCTATGAACTCTTCAGCCTATGGACTCTTCACTCTAAGAAGTCTTCAGCCTATGAACTGTTCTATCTTAGAACTCTTTAGCCTAATATCTGTTCAGCCTATGAAATCTTCACCCTTAGAACTCTTCAGCCTATGAAATCTTCACACTGAGAACTCTTAAGCCTATGGACTCTTCAGCCTAAGAAATCTTCACCTTTAGAACTCTTCAGGCTATTAATTCTTCACACTAAGAACTCTTCAGCCTATTAAATTTTCACCCAAATAACTCTTCAGCCTATGGATTCTTCAGCCTATGGACTCTTCAGCCTATGCACTCTTCACCCTTAGAACTCTTCAGGCTATTAACTCTTCACCCTAAGATCTCATCAACCTATGAACTCTTCACCCTAAGAACTCTTCAGCCTATGGATTCTTCAGCCTATGGACTCTTAGGCCTATGAACTCTTCACCCTAAGATCTCTACAGCCTATGAACTCTTCAGCCTATGAACTCTTCAGCCTATGGACTCTTCAGCCAATGAACTATTCACCCTAAGAACTCTTCAGCCTATGAACACTTCAACCTATGTACTCTTCAGCCTATGGACTCTTCACTCTAAGAAATCTTCAGCCTATAGACTCTTCAGTCTATGGACCCTTCAGCCTATGAAATCTTCACCCTAAGAACTCTTCAGCCTATGGGCCCTTCACCCTAAGTACTCTTCAGCCTATGAACTCTTCAGCCTATGAACTCTTCCACCTATTGACTATTCAGCCTATGAACTCTTCACCCTAAGCACTCTTCAGCCTATGGACTCTACAGCCTATGATCTCTTCAGCCTATGGACTCTTCAGCCTATGAACTCTTCACCCTAAGAACTCTTCACCCTAAGAACTCTTCAGCCTATGGACTCTTCAGCCTATGGACTCTTCAGCCTATGAACTCTTCACCCTAAGAACACTTCAGCCTATGAACTCTTGAGCCTATGAACTCTTCAGCCTATGGACTCTTCAGCCTATGAACTCTTCACCCTAAGAACTCTTCAGCCTATGAACTCTTCCACCTATGGACTATTCAGCCTATGGTCTCTTCACCCTAAGCACTCTTCAACCTATGGACTCTACATCCTATGAACTCTTCAGCCTATGGACTCTTCAGCCTATGGACTCTTCAGCCTATGAACTTTTCAGCCTATGGACTCTTCAGCCTATGAACTCTTCACCCTTAGAACTCTTCAGGCTATTAACTCTTCACCCTAAGATCTCATCAGCCTATGAACTCTTCAGCCTAAGAAAAATTCAGCCTATTTATTCTTCAGCTTATGAACTCTTAAGCCTATGAACTCATCACCCTAAGAACTCTTCAGCCTATGAACACTTCAACCTATGTACTCTTCAGCCTATGGACTCTTCACTCTAAGAACTCTTCAGCCTATAGACTCTTCAGTCTATGGACCCTTCAGCCTATGAACTCTTTACCCTAAGAACTCTTCAGCCTATGAAATCTTCACCCTAAGAACTCTTCAGCCTATGGGCCCTTCACCCTAAGTACTCTTCAGCCTATGAACTCTTCAGCCTATGAACTCTTCCACCTATTGACTATTCAGCCTATGAACTTTTCACCCTAAGCACTCTTCAGCCTATGGACTCTACAGCCTATGAACTCTTCAGCCTATGGACTCTTCAGCCTATGAACTCTTCACCCTAAGAACTCTTCACCCTAAGAACTCTTCAGCCTATGGACTCTTCAGCCTATGGACTCTTCAGCCTATGAACTCTTCACCCTAAGAACACTTCAGCCTATGGACTCTTCAGACTATGGACTCTTCAGCCTATGGGCTCTTCACCCTAAGAAATCTTCAGGCTATGAACTCTTCACTCTATGAACTCTTCACCCTAAGAACTCTTCAGCCTATGAACTCTTCACCATAAAAACTCTTCAGCCTATGGACTCTTCACCCTAAGAACTCTTCAGCCTATGGACTCTTCAGTGTATGAACTCTTCAGCATATGGACTCTTCAGCCTCTGGATTCTTCAGCCTATGGTCTCTTCAGCCTATAGATGCTTCAGCCTATGGACACTTCAGCCTATGAACTCTTGACACTAAGAACTCTTCAGCCTATGAACTCTTCAGCCTATGAACTCTTCACCCTGAGAATTCTTCAGCTTATGGACTCTTCAGCCTATGAACTCTTCAGCCTATAATCTCTTCACTCTAAGAACTCTTCAGCTTATGGACTCTTCAACCTATGAACTCTTCAGCCTATGGACTCTTCAGCCTATAGACTCATCAGCCTATGAACTCTTCAGCCTATGGACTCTTCAGCCTATGAACTCTTCACCCTAAGAACTCTTCAGCCTATGAACTCTTCAGACTATGGACTCTTCACCCTAAGCGCTCTTCAACCTATGGAATCATCAACCTATATAATCTTCAGCCTATGGACACTTCAGCCTATGAACTCTTCACACTAAGAACTCTTCAGCCTATGCACTCTTCACCCTAAGAAATCTGCAGCCTATGGACTATTCAGCCTATGAACTCTTTAGCCTATGGACTCTTCACACTAAGAATTCTTCAGCCTATGGATTCTTCAGGCTATGAACTCTTCAGCCTATGAACTGTTCACCATTAGAACTCTTCAGCCTATGAACTCTTCACCCTTAGAACTCTCCAGGCTATTATCTCTTCACCCAAGAACTCTTCAGCCTATGGACTCTTCAGCCTATGGACTATTCACCCTAAGAAGTCTTCAGCCTATGGACACTTGAGCCTATGAAATCTTCACCCTAAGAACTCTTCACCCTAAGAACTCTTCGGCCTATGGACTCTTCAGCCTCTGGACTCTTCAACCTATGAACTCTTTACCCTAAGAACTCTTCAGCCTGTGAACTCTTCGCCCTAAGAATTCTTCAGCCTGTGGGGTCTTCACCCGAAGATCTATTCAGCCTATGGACTCTTCAGCCTATGAACTCCTCAACCTATGGACTCTTCAGCCTATGAACTCTTCACCCTTAGAACTGTTCAGCCTATGGACTCTTCAGGCAATGGACTCTTCAGCCTATGAACTGTTCAGCCTATGGACTCTTCAGTTATGGACTCATCACCCTAAGAACTCTTCAGCCTATGGACTCTTCAGCCTATGAACTCTTCAACCTATTGACTCTTCAGCCTAAGGACTCTTCACTCTAAGAACTCATCAGCCTATGGACTCTTCAGTCTTTGGACTCTTCAGCCTATGAACTCTTTACCCTAAGAACTCTTCAGCCTATGAACTCTTCACCCTAAGAACTCTTCAGCCTATAGGCTCTTCAGCCTATGCACTCTTCACCCTTAGAACTCTTCAGGCTATTAAATCTTCACCCTAAGTTCTCATCAACCTATGAACTCTTCACCCTAAGAACTCTTCAGCCTATGGATTATTCAGCCTATGGACTCTTAAGCCTATGAACTCTTCACCCTAAGAACTCTTCAGCCTATGACCTCTTCAACCTATGGACTCTTCAGCCTATGGACTCTTCAATCTACGAATTCTTCAGCCTATGGACTCTTCAGTCTATGGACCCTTCAGCCTATGGACACTTTACCCTAAGAACTCTTCAGCCTGTGAAGTCTTCACCCTAAGAACTCTTCAGCCTATGGGCTATTCACCCTAAGTACTCTTCAGCCTATGGACTCTTCAGCCAATGAACTCTTCATCCTACGGACTCTTCCCCCTAAGAACTCTTCAGCCTATGAACTCTTCAGGCTATGAACTCTTCACTCTATGGACTCATCATCCTAAGAACTCTTCAGCCTATGGACTCTTCAGCCTATGGACTCTTCAGCCTATGAACTCTTCAGCCTATGAACTCTTCACCCTAAGAACTCTTCAGCCTATGAACTCTTCCACCTATGGACTATTCAGCCTATGGACTCTTCACTCTAAGCACTCTTCAGCCTATGAACTCTTCAGCGTATGGACTCTTCAGCCTATGAACTCTTCAGCCTATGAACTCTTTACCCTAAGAACTCTTCAGCCTGTGAACTCTTCGCCCTAAGAATTCTTCAGCCTGTGGGCTCTTCACCCGAAGAACTATTCAGCTTATGGATTCTTCAGTCTATGAACTCCTTAACCTATGGACTCTTCAGCCTATGAACTCTTCACCCTTAGAACTCTTCAGCCTATGAACCCGTGGCCCTATGGACTCTTCAGCCTATGAACTTTTCAGCCTATGGACTTTTCAGCATATGGACTCTTCACCCTAAGAACTCCTCAGCCTATGGACTCTTCAGTCTTTGGACTCTTCAGCCTTTGAACTCTTTACCCTAAGATCTCTTCAGCCTGTGAACTCTTCAACCTAAGAACTCTTCAGCCTATGGGCTCTTCAGCCTATGCACTCTTCACCCTTGGAAATCTTCAGGCTATTAACTCTTCACCCTAAGATCTCATCAACCTATGAACTCTTCACCCTAAAAACTCTTCAGCCTATGGATTCTTCAGCCTATGGACTCTTAAGCCTATGAGCTCTTCACCCTAAGAACTCTTCAGCCTATGAACTCTTCAGCCTATGGACTCTTCAGCCAATGAACTCTTCACCCTAATAACTCTTCAGCCTATGAACTCTTCAACCTAAGTACTCTTCAGCCTATGGACTCTTCACTCTAAGAAATCTTCAGCCTATGGACTCTTCAGTCTATGGACCCTTCAGCCTATGAACTCATTAGCCTAAGTATTCTTCAGCCTATGGACTATTCTGCCTATGAACTCTTCACCCTTAGATCTCTTCAGGCTATTAATTATTTACCCTAAGAACTGTTCAGCCTATGGACTCTTCAGCCTATGAAATCTTCAGCCTATGAACTCTTCACCCTAAGAACTCTTCACCCTAAGAACTCCTCAGCCTATGAACTCTTCAGCCTATGGACTCTTCAGCCTATGAACTCTTCACCCTAAGTACTCTTCAGCCTATGGACTCTTCAGCCTATGAACTCTTCAGCCTATGGACACTTTCAGCCTATGGACTCTTCAGTCTATGAACTCTTTACCCTAAGAACTCTTCAGCCTGTGAACTCTTCGACCTAAGAATTCTTCAGCCTGTGGGCTCCTCGCCCTAATAACTCTTCAGCCTATGGACTTTTCAGCCAATGGACTCTTCAGCCTATGAACTTTTCAGCCTATGGACTTTTCAGCCTATGGACTCTTCACCCTAAGAACTCTTCAGCCTATGGACTCTTCAGCCTATGAACTCTTCAAACTATTGACTCTTCAGCCTATGGACTCTTCACTCTAAGAACTCTTCAGCCTATGCTCTCTTCAGTCTTTGAACTCTTCAGCCTATGAACTCTTCATCCTAAGAACTCTTCAGCCTATGGACTCTTCAGCCAATGAACTCTTCAGTCTAAGGACTCTTCAGCCAATGAACTCTTCGCCCTAAGATCTCTTCAGCCTATGAACTCTTCAAACTATGGACTCTTCAGCCTATGGACTCTTCACTCTAAGAACTCTTCAGCCTATGGACTCTTCAGTCTATGGACCCTTCAGCCTATGAACTCTTTACCCTAAGAATTCTTCAGCCTGTGAACTCTTCACCCTAAGATCTCTTCAGCCTATGGGCTCTACACCCTATGTACTCTTCAGCCTATGGACTCTTCAGCCTATGAACTCTTCATCCTATGGACTCTTCAGCCTATGAACTCTTCACTCTATGAACTCTTCACCCTAAGAACTCTTCAGCCTATGAACACTTCACCATAAAATCTCTTCAGCCTATGGACTCTTCAACCTAACAACTCTTCAGCCTATGGAATCTTCAGCCTATGGACTCTTCAGCCTGTGGATTCTTCAGCCTATGGACTCTTCAGCCTATAGAGTCTTCACCCTATGGACACTTAAGCCTATGAACTCTTCACACTAAGAACTCTTCAGCCTATGAACTCTTCAGCCTATGAACTGTTCACCCTTAGAACTCTTCGGGCTATTAACTCTTCACCCTAAGAACACTTCAGCCTCTGAACTCTTCACCCTAAGAACTCTTCAGCCTATGGACTCTCAGCCTATGGACTCATCAGCCTATGAACTCTTCACCCTAAGAACTCTTCAGCCTATGAACTCTTCAGCCGATGGACTCTTCAGCCCATGAATTCTTCACCCTAAGAACTCTTCAGCCTATGAAATCTTCCACCTATGGACTCTTCAGCCTATGGACTCTTCACCCTAAGCACTCTTCAGCCTATGGACTCTTCAACATATATACTCTTCAGCCTATCGACACTTCAGACTATGAACTCTTCACCCTAAGAACTCTTCAGCCTATGGACTCTTCAGCCTATGAACTCTTCAGCCTATGGACTCTTCAGTCCATGGACTCTTCACACTAAGAACTCTTCAGCCTATGGACTCTTCACCCTAAGAACTCTTCAGCCTATGAACTTTTCAGTCTATGAACTCTTCAGCCTATGAACTCTTCACCATTAGAAATCTTCAGCCTATGAACTCTTCACCCTAAAACTCTTCGGCCAATGGACTCTTCAGCCTATAGACTCTTCACCCTAAGAAGTCTTCAGCCTATGAACTGTTCACTCTTAGAACTCTTTAGCCTAAGAACTGTTCAGCCTATGGACTCTTCAGCCTATGAACTCTTCACCCTTAGAACTCTTCCCCCTAAGAACTCTTCAGCCTATGAACTCTTCAGCCTATGAACTCTTCACTCTATGAACTCTTCACCCTAAGAACTATTCAGCCTATGGACTCTTCACCCTAAGAACTCTTCAGCCTATGAACTCTTCAGTCTATGAACTCTTCAGCCTATGAACTCTTCACCCTAAGAACTATCCAGCCTATGGACTCTTCAGCCTATGAACTCTTCAGCCTATGGACTCTTCAGCCTGTGGATTCTTCATCCTATGGACTCTTCAGCCTGTAGACTCTTCAGACTATGTACACTTCACACTAAGAACTCTTCAGCCTATGAACTCTTCAGCCTATGGACCATTCAGCCTATGGACTCTTCAGCCTATGGACCCTTCAGCCTATGGACTCTTCCCGCTAAGAATTCTTCAGCCTATGGACTTTTCTGCCTATGAACTCTTCACCCTTAGAACTCTTCAGGCTATTAACTCTTCACCCTAAGAACTCTTCAGCCTATGGACTCTTCAGCGTATGGACTCTTCAGCCTATGAACTCTTCACCCTAAGAACTCTTCAGCCTATGAAATCTTCAGCCTATGAACTCTTCAGCCTATGGACTCTTCAGCCTATGAACTCTTCACCCTAAGAACTCTTCAGCCTATGAACTCTTCCACCTATGGACTCTTCAGCCTATGGACTCTTCACCCTAAGCACTCTTCAGCCTATGGACTCTTCAGCCTCTGAACTCTTCAGCCTATGGACTCTTCAGCCTATGGACTCTTCAGCCTATGAACTCTTTACCCTAAGAACTCTTCAGCCTGTGAACTCTTCGCCCTAAGAATTCTTCAGCCTGTGGGCTCTTCACCCGAAGAACTATTCAGCCTATGAAGTCCTCAACCTATGGACTCTTCAGCCTATGGACTCTTCAGTCTATGGACTCTTCACCCTAAGAAGTCTTCAGCCTATGAACTGTTCACTCTTAGATCTCATCAGCCTAAGAACTGTTCAGCCTATGAACTCTTCACCCTAAGAACTCTTCAGCCTATGGAATCTTCAGCCTATGGACTCTTCAGCCTATGGACTCTTCACCCTAAGAAGTCTTCAGCTTATGAACTGTTCACTCTTAGAACTCTTCAGCCTAAGAACCGTTCAGCCTATGGACTCTTCAGCCTATGAACTCTTCACCCTTAGAACTCTTCAGCCTATGAACTCTTCACACTAAGAACTCTTCAGGCGATTAACTCTTCACCCTAAGAACTCTTCAGCCTATGAACTCTTCACCCTAAGAACTCTTCAGCCTATGGACTCTTCAGTCTATGGACCCTTCAGCCTATGAACTCTTTACCCTAAGAACTCTTCAGCCTGTGAACTCCTCACCCTAAGAACTCTTCAGCCTATGGGCCCTACACCCTATGTACTCTTCATCCTATGGACTCTTTCCCCTAAGAACTCTTCAGCCTATGAACTCTTCAGGCTATGAACTCTTCACTCTATGAACTCTTCACCCTAAGAACTCTTCAGCCTATGAACTCTTCACCATAAAAACTCTTCAGCCTATGGACTCTTTACCCTAAGAACTCTTCAGCCTATGTATTCTTCAGGCTATGAACTCTTCAGCCTATGGACTCTTCAGCCTGTGGATTCTTCAGCCTATGGACTCTTCAGCCTGTAGACTCTTCAGCCTATGGACACTTCAGCCTATGAACTCTTCACACTAAGAACTCTTCAGCCTATGAACTCTTCAGCCTATGAACTCTTTACTCTAAGAACTCTTCAGCTTATGGACTATTCAGCCTATGAACTCTTCAGCATATGGACTCTTCAGCCTATGGACTCTTCACGCTAAAAGTTCTTCAGCCTATGGACTATTCTGCCTGTGAACTCTTCACCCTTAGAACTCTTCAGGCTATTAACTCTTCACCCTAAGAACTCTTCAGCCTATAGACTCTGCAGCCTATGAACTCTTCACCCTAAGAACTCTTCAGCCTATGAACTCTTCAGCCTATGAACTCTTCAGCCAATGGACTTTTCAGCCTATGAACTCTTTACCCTAAGAACTCTTCAGCCTGTGAACTCTTCCACCTATGGACTCTCAGCCTATGGACTCTTCACCCTAAGCACTCTTCAGCCTATGGACTCTTCAGCCTATGAACTCATCAGCCTATGGACTCTTCAGCCTATGGACTCTTCAGCCTATGAACTCTTTACCGTAAGGACTCTTCAGCCTGTGAACTCTTCGCCCTAAGAATTCTTCTGCCTGTAGGCTCTTCACCCGAAGAACTATTCAGCCTATGGACTCTTCAGCCTATGAACTCCTCAACCTATGGACTCTTCATCCTATGAACTCTTCACCCTTAGAACTCTTCAGCCTATGAACTCTTCACCCTAAGAACTCTTCAGACTATGGCCTCTTCAGCCTATGGACTCTTCAGCCTATGAACTCTTTACCCTAAGAACTCTTCAGCCTATGGACTCTTCAGCCTATTGACTCTTCAGCCTATGAACTCTTCACCCTAAGAACACTTCAGTCTATGAACTCTTCAGCCTATGAACTATTCAGCCTATGGACTCTTCAGCCTATGAACTCTTCACCCTAAGAACTCTTCAGCCTATGAACTCTTCCACCTATGGTCTCTTCAGCCTATAGTTCTTCACCCTAAGCACTCTTCAGCCTATGGACTCTTCACCCTAAGAACTCTTCAGCCTATGAACTCTTCACCCTAAGAACTCTTCAGCCTATGGACACTTCAGCCTATGGACTCTTCAGCCTCTGAACTCTTCACCCTTAGAGCTCTTCAGGCTATTAACTCTTCACCCTAAGAACTCATCAGCCTATGAACTCTTCACCCTAAGAACTCTTCAGCCTATGGACTCTTCAGCCTATGAACTCTTCAGCCTATGGACTCTTCAGCCAATGAACTCTTCGCCCTAAGAACTCTTCAGCCTATGAACTCTTCAACCTATGGACTCTTCAGCCTATGGACTCTTCACTCTAAGAACTCTTCAGCCTATGGACTCTTCAGTCTATGGACCCTTCAGCCTATGAACTCTTTACCCTAAGAACTCTTCAGCCTGTGAACTCTTCACCCTAAGAACTCTTCAGCCTATGGGCTCTACACCCTATGTACTCTTCAGCCTATGGAGTCTTAACCCTATGAACTCTTCATCCTATGGACTCTTCCCCCTAAGAACTCTTCAGCCTATGAACTCTTCAGGCTATGAACTCTTCACTCTATGAACTCTTCACCCTAAGAACTCTTCAGCCTATGAACTCTTCACCATAAAAACTCTTCAGCCTATGGACTCTTCACCCTAAGCACTCTTCAGCCTATGGACTCTTCAGCCTATGAACTCTTCAGCCTATGGACTCTTCAGCCTATGGACTCTTCAGCCTATGAACTCTTTACCCTAAGAACTCTTCAGCCTGTGTATTCTTCGCCCTAAGAATTCTTCAGCCTGTGGGCTCTTCACCCGAAGAACTATTCAGCCTATGGACTCTTCAGCCTATGAACTCCTCAACCTATGGACTCTTCAGCCTATGAACTCTTCACCCTTAGAATTCTTCAGCCTATGAACTCTTCACCCTAAGAACTCTTCAGCCTATGGACTCTTCAGCCTATGAACTTTTCAGCCTATGGACTCTTCAGCCTATGGACTCTTCACCCTAAGAACTCTTCAGCCTATGGACTCTTCAGCCTATGAACTCTTCAGCATATGGACTCTTCAGCCTATGGACTCTTCAGCCTATGGACTCTTCACGCTAAAAATTCTTCAGCCTATGGACTATTCTGCCTATGAACTCTTCACCCTTAGAACTCTTCAGGCTATTAACTCTTCACCCTAAGAACTATTCAGCCTATGGACTCTGCAGCCTATGAACTCTTCACCCTAAGAACTCTTCAGCCTATGAACTCTTCAGCCTATGAACTCTTCAGCCTATGGACTCTTCAGCCTATGAACTCTTCACCCTAAGAACTCTTCAGCCTATGAACGCTTCCACCTATGGACTCTCAGCCTATGGACTCTTCACCCTAAGCACTCTTCAGCCTATGGACTCTTCAGCCTATGAACTTTTCAGCCTAAGAACTCTTCAGCCAATGGACTCTTCAGCCTATGGACTCTTCACCCTAAGAAGTCTTCAGCCTATGAACTGTTCACTCTTAGAACTCATCAGCCTAAGAACTGTTCAGCCTATGAACTGTTCACCCTAAGAACTCTTCAGCCTATGGACTCTTCAGCCTATGGACTCTTCAGCCTATGGAATCTTCACCCTAAGAAGTCTTCGGCCTATGAACTGTTCACTCTTAGAACTCTTCAGCCTAAGAACTGTTCAGCCTATGGACTCTTCAGCCTATGAACTCTTCACCCTTAGAACTCTTCAGCCTATGAACTCTTCACACTAAGAACTCTTCAGGCTATTAACTCTTCACCCTAAGAACTCTTCAGCCTATGAACTCTTCACCCTAAGATCTCTTCAGCCTATGGACTCTTCAGCCTATGGACTCTTCAGCCTCTGAACTCTTCACCCTTAGAGCTCTTCAGGCTATTAACTCTTCACCCTAAGAACTCATCAGCCTATGAACTCTTCACCCTAAGAATTCTTCAGCCTATGGACTCTTCAACCTATGGACTCTTCAGCCTATGAACTCTTCACCCTAAGAACTCTTCAGCCTATGAACTCTTCAGCCTATGGACTCTTCAGCCAATGAAATCTTCACCCTGAGAACTCTTCAGCCTATGAACTATTCAACCCATGGACTCTTCAGCCTATGGCCTCTTCACTCTAAGAACTCTTCAGCCTATGCACTCTTCAGCCTATGAACTCTTCATCCTATTAAATATCATCCAACAAGAATTGCTTCCCCTGAATATTAACTCTCTAAAAAGGGAAATCATATCAAACCTCAGTCCACCATTTTCCTCCATCATGAAATCATGGATCAACTAATCACTCTTGCTATATTTACACATTTTGAACTGCTTAACTTAAAGAACTATGCCTGTAAATAACATTATTTTTTCTTCCACATTGACGTTTTATGCTCTACATTATTCCCGTTTTCTTTTTCTTTTTTCTTTTTACTTTTTTCTTTTTTCTTTTTTCTTTTTTTCTTTTTTCTTTTTTCTTTTTTCTTTTTTCTTTTTTCTTTTTTCTTTTTTCTTTTTTCTTTTTTCTTTTTTCTTTTTTTCTTTTTTCTCTTTTCTTTTCACTTCGTAAACCTTGTTTGTAAATAACATTATTCTTGCTGCACCTTCTGTTTAACATGTGTGACACCACACTAATACATTTCACTATCATTTGATAATGCATAAAAATGCTGAAACCGATAATAGACAATTATTAAATATATTAATAGATAAATAAATGCCATTGTTAAATAATAAATAAATCAACTAATACCTAAACACTTCACACAAAGTAAAACATTTCGTTTTAATCATTTTCTAACCCAGAAAAAAGAGAGAGAGAAACAAAAAGGAAAAAAATATTTTTTTCTTCCTAATAATCGTCTCTTTCTCCCTGTTTTCATATATATATATATATATATCTATATATATATATATATATATATATAATATATATATATATATATATATATATATATATATCCTAACTCGTGTGCTTCCTCGCCACATTTTATTATTATTAATATTATTATTATTTATATATATATATATATATATATATATATATATATATATATATATATATATATATATATATATAATATAAGATCAAAAGATGGTTAATGGAGTTCCATGTATTTTATTATGCGCATTTCAAAAACAAACATCATCATGCAATAATATTTGTGTTTTCACAGGAGAACATGATATGAAGGCTAAAAAACACTTGTGGATAGTGCAGTTTTAAATCAACATATCATATG
>OZ024741.1:36264922-36269922 GCA_964016885.1 Eledone cirrhosa
ATATTCTGTTTGTAGTGGGAAAAAAGGGTTTTAGTTCTGTGACGGCAGAATAATGTTCGTTCAATTCTGTTATTCAGCAGTTTCTTCTTGTGTGTGATTATGTAATAAATCTCAAGATTACACAATTTGCAGAAATTTTGGCTCCTGGAAAAGCTCTGGGTTTTAGCTAATTTTTCCCATTTTAGGGTAAACTTTTGATTGCTATCCCTGAGCGTCCAAGCTTTTTCTGCTAAAGTTGTTACATTTCTTTGGCTCTGGTGTTTTATTGAGTAAGAATGCCTATACAATCGAGATTTAAACGATGTTGCCGTTGATCCCACGTAATACCACTCGTTGCCTCCGGATTTAATGGTACACTTATAAATAATATTTTTTTCCAGGCAGTTATTGCCGAGGGGGCAGTTGTCAGGATAGGTGCAGTTACAGTTGTGTACGTTGGGTTTTCTCTGGAGTAGTATTGCGGACGAACTTAGGTGTGGTTTATTTATGTTCTGTAGTGTATTGTCTACTGTTTTTTTGGGGTTCTTTGTACTTAAGTTCTTAGTGTTTTCGTTTAACCTTCTAGTATTGATCTTTTTTATGTGTTGTTCAAGGTTTAACGCTGTAGAGTATGACAGTCTTATAGTGGTAGGGTTTAGGATTTTGTGGTATTTGTGTGATGTGGGAAAATGTCTTTTAATTATTTTAAAGAAGAGTACTGGTAAATTTGTACTAATGGAGCTATTGTATTCGGGGTTATACCATAAGTACTCTTTGCATCGCTTTCTATTAGTTTTGTTTGTTGGTTTACTGGTGTGCATACTATGGTAGTAAGTGTGGTTTGGTGTTGTGTTATTATATCTACCTATGTGGGATTTATTTTGGGTGTTTTGATTGTTCCCATCTATGTACTCTATTTTGTTGAGGTAGCCTGCTTTACTAAGGGCGTTATCGTAGTACTCGGCGTGTTCCTTAAATACTTGTATGTTAGAAGATAGACCCGAGATTCTAAGGGAAATATTTTTAGGGATAGATTTAATTATAGAGATGGGGTGGTTAGACCCAACATTTACGTATTTGAGATTTTCATTCAATTTATGAAACGGTTTAATCAAACCAGAGTTTAATCAAACCAGAGTTTAATCAAACCAGAGTTTATTCTGCCGTCACAGAACTAAAACCCTTTTTTCCCACTACAAACAGAATATTACATAAAAGAGGGACATCCCCCAACTATATAAACCTTAATCTAGTTAGAAAAATATAAAAACAATCTCTTCTCAACATATATTAATAACCTTAAATTACCATACTAATAATGAAAAGATATGCTGATGAGAATAGGTACAAATATGCGATAATGAATGTGTCTAAAAACGTCCATAAGTATGTATATATATGTGAAAATGTATATAAATAAGTAAATATATATATATGTTTGATGTGTATAGTTAGATGTAAGTGTATTCATGTATTAAAGTGCTTATATATATATATATATATATATATGTGTGTGTGTATATGTGTGTATATATGTATGTGTATATATATATATATATATATGTATATATATGTATATGTATATATGTATATATATATATGTGTATGTATGTATGTGTATATGGATGTGTATGTATGTGTATGTGTGTACACATGGACTAGAGTATGTATGTATATATGTGTGTGTCTATACGTGTGTATATATAAAGATAAGTTGAGTATGAAAATGTATACACATGAGCGCGTATGTATGTACATGAATACATGTGTGTATATATATGTGTATGCATGTGTATATATATGTAAGTATGAATATGTGAATTGTGAGTATATGTATTTTGTAGAGGTGTGCAAATATATTTGTGTGTGAATGCGTGGGTGAAAGAATACGTACACTTGAAAGAAAAATTTAAGTCTGAATGTTAAGTGCAAACACAAAACCAACCACGCATATCTTTACTATCTCTAATCCTTCTATAGATTTAGAAAAATAACCAATAATATATTCTATAAAAAATGTCAAAACAACAGATGGGAATCTAATTAATCACTGCCACCAAGAATTCTCACTGCTATCGAAAAACCACTCCTTCAACTATTCTTCTAACAACTTCACCCCTTCCTCCTAATATTCTCTATAAAAACTAAATAGGTCCTCAGTAATATTATTCTGATGAAATGACAGTAAACAATAACATTGAAATATTGAATGTCTGCATAACTAAAAGTTTGTAGATAGCTGTTTTAGGTTATGTAACTGTTATAGAAACACGTGTCAATAAATTCCTTTCAACTAAACTGTATCCATTCAAATCTTTCTATTTTTCTCCGGATTACTTTTGGAACTACAACTGGAACCGTCGAGCAAACTCTACGTGAGCTGATAATCTACTGTGTGTAATATTTATATTACAACACAACGGAAAAAACTGTATATTTACCTCCTGTAAAGTCGAGCAACCCACACAGCAAACGCAACCACAACAATGGAAAAACACTACCTGGATATGTCACTCAAAAACATACCAACCCAAGGTAGAAAGGAATATTTATTGAGCATGATTCAAAAAACTAATGAATTCATTCGACGTGTCAGGTGGAAAACGCTCCACTATGATAGAAGCCGTATGAACTCAACATTAGAAAGTGGTGTAAACAAAAAATTCGGTTTTAGGACTTGTAAAAACCCACCCACCAACCCACTATTAGATGCATTTGAGCAGGACCTTATGAACTTAATCCTTAAAATTAAATTCAAAGGACGCAACACCAACAGCAAATTACAGAAAGATATAAAAAAACTACTGGACGACCTTAAAAACACCAAAGGAATTGTAGTAAAAGCGGACAAAACATCAAACCTGTACACTATGGATTGCACTACATACAACAACTTCATTCGAAAAGAATTACATAAAAAATATAGAAAAACGAGTGAAGTAACCCTTAAGCACATCAATGATGAGGCATGCGAAATAGTGAAAAATCTCGGAATCGAAGATAGGACAGGACCACTCTTACCGGCGGTACCCACTTTCAATCTTAAGGACCACAAGGTAAACTTTGATAATGACCCTAAAATTAGATTAATCTGCCCCTCTAAATCAGATATAGGTAAAATAAGCAAATATATCTTAGATAGAATCATCCCCCAAATTAAGGCTAAGGTTAACATTAAACTCTGGGGGAAGACCCAAGAAGCAATAAGATGGTTTAATAGCATTAGCAATAAGAATAAATCTAAGTTTATCCAGTTTGATATCGATGAATATTACTCATCGATATCACCTGAAACTTTGAATAGAGCCATTAAGTTTGCTAAGGATAACTCCGACCTTACAAACGATGAAATTAAGATTATATTAGAAGCTAGGAAAACTATAGTCAAATTTGAGAACAGTTATTGGGTACGTAAAGATAGACCCTCTAACTTTGACATAACAATGGGCTCTAACGATTCGGCGGAAATAACTGATATTGTGGGGTTATTTATCGCCTTTAGACTCCAGGAAAAATTCAGCAATCTCCACGGCGGAATATACCGCGACGATGTTCTCCTCCTAGCTAAAAACCTTAATAACCAAAAACTAGAAAAACTACGCAAAGATATAAGAAAACTACTACTCGAAATAGGACTAACTATAACATATGAATACAACCTTAAAGTAGTTAACTTCCTGGATGTCACACTCAATTTAAACTCTGGTTTGATTAAACCGTTTCATAAATTGAATGAAAATCTCAAATACGTAAATGTTGGGTCTAACCACCCCATCTCTATAATTAAATCTATCCCTAAAAATATTTCCCTTAGAATCTCGGGTCTATCTTCTAACATACAAGTATTTAAGGAACACGCCGAGTACTACGATAACGCCCTTAGTAAAGCAGGCTACCTCAACAAAATAGAGTACATAGATGGGAACAATCAAAACACCCAAAATAAATCCCACATAGGTAGATATAATAACACAACACCAAACCACACTTACTACCATAGTATGCACACCAGTAAACCAACAAACAAAACTAATAGAAAGCGATGCAAAGAGTACTTATGGTATAACCCCGAATACAATAGCTCCATTAGTACAAATTTACCAGTACTCTTCTTTAAAATAATTAAAAGACATTTTCCCACATCACACAAATACCACAAAATCCTAAACCCTACCACTATAAGACTGTCATACTCTACAGCGTTAAACCTTGAACAACACATAAAAAAGATCAATACTAGAAGGTTAAACGAAAACACTAAGAACTTAAGTACAAAGAACCCCCAAAAAACAGTAGACAATACACTACAGAACATAAATAAACCACACCTAAGTTCGTCCGCAATACTACTCCAGAGAAAACCCAACGTACACAACTGTAACTGCACCTATCCTGACAACTGCCCCCTCGGCAATAACTGCCTGGAAAAAAAATATTATTTATAAGTGTACCATTAAATCCGGAGGCAACGAGTGGTATTACGTGGGATCAACGGCAACATCGTTTAAATCTCGATTGTATAGGCATTCTTACTCAATAAAACACCAGAGCCAAAGAAATGTAACAACTTTAGCAGAAAAAGCTTGGACGCTCAGGGATAGCAATCAAAAGTTTACCCTAAAATGGGAAAAATTAGCTAAAACCCAGAGCTTTTCCAGGAGCCAAAATTTCTGCAAATTGTGTAATCTTGAGATTTATTACATAATCACACACAAGAAGAAACTGCTGAATAACAGAATTGAACGAACATTATTCTGCCGTCACAGAACTAAAACCCTTTTTTCCCACTACAAACAGAATATTACATAAAAGAGGGACATCCCCCAACTATATAAACCTTAATCTAGTTAGAAAAATATAAAAACAATCTCTTCTCAACATATATTAATAACCTTAAATTACCATACTAATAATGAAAAGATATGCTGATGAGAATAGGTACAAATATGCGATAATGAATGTGTCTAAAAACGTCCATAAGTATGTATATATATGTGAAAATGTATATAAATAAGTAAATA
>OZ024741.1:36277422-36279922 GCA_964016885.1 Eledone cirrhosa
TTTTATAGGTTGTATCGTGATGTTTACTAGGAGGATTAATGTTAATGATCTCACCACAACCATTTTTAGTTATATTTGTAGATTTAGGTGTTTTATCTTTTTTATTAGGAGTTTTATTATTAATATTTATTAGAGTTGTATGATGAGTAGTTTTTTGAGAGTTACTATATTTTATATTAGAAGATTTGGTATTTTGGGGTATAGTGTGGGTGGCATTTAGGTGTGTACTTTTCATTTGGTGTTTGTTGGTAATATTAGGTTGTATGTTTTTAGTATTTTTAGTAGAAGGTATATATTCTAATCTATTTTTGTGGCCACTTCTATCTAGAGCTTCGTTATAGAAGGTCGCATTTTTATCAAATACATCTTGGTTAGAAGAAAGGTTAGAAATTCTAAGTGATATATTATATGCAAGGTTTTTAAGGATAGATTTAGGGTGATTAGATTGTGAGTGTATGTAATGTAAGTTTTGGTTGGGTTTATGGTAAGGTTGGTAGATACCCGTAGCTAAGTCTAAAGTTATATCTAGGAAATTTACTACTTTACTTGTTTTTTCAAAAGTAATATGAATATTTATATATATATATATATTTTCTTGATATATTTCTTTTTTCTTTTTTCTTTTCTTTTTATTTCTAAGTTTATAGATACATCTATAAATAGGCAGCCTGCCGAAACCGTTGAATACTGACCTCTCCCCCCCCTCCCACCTAATTTCTGTATCCTGATCTAAATGTGTGTGGCAGTGTTTATGTGCGTGCATTAATGTCCATATGCTTATGGAAATACTATATGCACATATATATGTGTGTGGGGGTGTGTGTGTGTATGTATGTTCGTAGTTATGTGTATGTTTATGCATATACGCGCGTGTGGGTGTGAGTGTACGAATATGTGTGAGTATATGAATGTGTGTATACATTTATTTCATATTTATGTGTCTATACGCATTTTATCTGTGGATTATAGACTTACAGAGACATTAGCCTTGAATTTTTGTATTTGCATACATCTTTTTGGCATGCGTATGCATGTGAACATATATCTTTATGTAAATATGTGTATGAAGTTAATTACATGTATATACACACACCAAACTGCATAAAATTTTTTGTATTTTCATTGGTCAATTTGAACTCTGTTCCCAAACGGACCTGAAATTTTGAATTGTTGTTATTATCAATAAATATATTTCATTATTTCTGAAGACGGCATATATATGTGTTGGGTATGTATATTTAATTTTTATAGTTTGTATAATTTTGTATAATTTTGTACATAGATCTGTTGAATATGCATGCCAATTCTAACACATATATATCCTAGAAACGATCGTTAAATAATGAACTTTTTTTGTTTAATATAAGGAACTGTTTCATTGTTTTATTCATTATTTGTTTAATATTTTATCTTGACTCTGTATTCCGTTTATCTTTCACCGAAAGTGATTTTTCATTGCATCTCTTCTTTCCATGATATCCGGATTACATTGAGTTCTTCATACGGATTGGACACTACCGTAAACTCTTGGTAGATTTATCTACATAATTTTGCTCCTATTTTCACGGAAATATTCGTATTTTTGTACTGTATGTGTGTATTAATTTTATATTTATGTATATACATATATATGTATGATTTTGTAAACCCATATACATTTAGTTGAGCTCTTTCAATTGTCCATCATCCATATCACTATGGAAAAACAATATTTGGGAACCTCTTTAAAGAACATACCAATACCTTCTAAGGATGACTTCTTACTCCTTATGATTCAAAAAACTAATAATTTTATCAGAAGGGTTAGATGGAGGGCCTACCACTTCGATAAAAAATCTAAATATGCAGATGGGAAATATATGTATGATTTCAATACTTACAAGAATCCACCACACAACTCTTTGCTTGAAGACTTTGAGAAAGACCTTTTTAATTTAATTAAACACCTCAAATTTAAAAAGTATAAATCCGTCTTTCAAAAGGACCTTGATTCTACCCTATTGGACCTAAAAAAGTCTAAAAAAATCCATGTCCACTCGGACAAAACTGGTAACTTGTATCACATGGATATTGAAGATTATAATGAGTTCATATATAAAGAACTCAGGAAAAATTATAGAAAATCTAATAATGCGTCACTCACCAACATCAACAACAAAACACACAACATAGTAAAAAAACTAAACATTGAAGATAGAACTGAACCTTTGGCATTGAAAAGACCACACTTCAACCTGAAGGATCATAAATCAAACTTTAACTCAAATCCTTCTATAAGACTTATATGTCCCTCCAAATCAGATATTGGAATAATTAGCAAAAAAATTTTGGATAGAGTCATCCCACAAATAAGAAAACACGTTATTTTACCACTCTGGGAAAACACTTCCCAGGTAATTAACTGGTTTAAAAATATTAGATGTAAATCTTCTGCTTCATTTCTACAATTTGATATAGATAATTACTATTCTTCTATATCACCTATACTCCTCAACAAAGC
>OZ024741.1:36292422-36297422 GCA_964016885.1 Eledone cirrhosa
AAAAAATAATAATAAAAAGGCATATGTATATACATACACACACGCATTAATAGAGATATACATATATATACACACATACATACACATATATATATACATACACACACATATATACACACACATATATATATATATATATATATATATATATATATACACACACATAGACTCATACATATATATATATATATATATATATATATATATATATATAAACATATATATCCACACACACATACCACCATAAAAAAACATACAAACACCCACATGTATATATATATATATATATATCCATATACACACACGTACATATATATACATATATATACATATATATATATATATATATATACACACACATAAAAAACAGACATGCACATATATATATATATATATATATTTTATTACTCTTATATATACACATATTATATATACATACACAACCTCACTTATACACATATACACATAAGTTATATTATAATAATAAAGAATAATATACATATATATATATACATATACATATATATATATATATATATATATATACATACATACATACACATACATACATACACATAAATATATACATACATAAATACACACATACGAATAAAGACATATATTCACACATAGACACCTATATATATATATATACATATATATATATATATCCATATATATACATACATATATACATATATATATATATATATACACACATACACACACACACACACACAGACACACATACACACTCACATATATATATATATATATGTGTATGTGTGTGTGCGCACATACACATACATACACACACACATACAAACACACACAAACACATACATATGCATACGTGCACACACACACACATATATCACATAGATACGAAGATAAACATATAAATAGAGAGACATATATATATATACACAACACACATACACATACATACATACACGCATATACATATACATACATATATACACATATATATATTCATATATATACAAGCATACACATACATACACATATATACACATACATACACATATACATACAACACATTCACATACACACACATATATAATGCATATATATACATATATATACATACATATGTATGTACAATCATATATACACACACAATCTTACATTCATATTTGCATGCTCATATATGTATTTTTATATTTAGATATAAATACCCAAACCTATATAGACACCTACCTACATATATATTCATACATAGACGCTTACAAATACAGATGATAATAGTATGGGGGAAAGGGGGGGTTTGGAGAAGGGGATCAAAGTAAATATATGTTTCAAGAAACATATAATATTTTCCGTATCTTAATTCAATGTATGTTCTTACATATTTTCAGTGCTAGGAAATACGAAATCTATGCATCTCAAAATAAATAAGTATACCATTAATCATATGTTAACTAAACCAAAGATAGTCAACATATTGATTTCTAAGGTGTAAATTAGTTAGGTTTATAATATTTGAAGCAGAATTTTGAAGTCAAACAGTAGTAGATTATTAATTACAGTATAACTAAATTAAAGTTAATAACGTTATGGTATCAATATTAGGAGATGAATTTAGTAATAGGGAAAAGAAACCCAAATAAAAATAAAATAAAGTATTACATCGGTAGTAGCATATAAATTATATGTTAACTAAATTAAAAATTATATATTTATTTCAATAGTATACGTTAATTAGTATATGTTAATTAGGTATACAATACATAACATAAAGCAGATATTGTATTTCATCAATAGCATAATATAATTATATGCAAATAGAAATCAAAATTAATACGCATACATATACATATACATACACATACACATATACATACATATATACACATATATATATATATATATATATATATACATACATATACATATATACACATATATACATACATACAGATACACATACACAACACACACATATACATACACATATACATATACATATCTTTTTCAAAAAATTGCACAGAATATATTAACTAGGTATATATCCAAAACACATCCCATTCTATGATTACATGACATTCTGCAATTCGTCTGTATAAGGATACTAATTTTAAGCAAATTAAAATTAAAATTTTTAGGTTGATTAAAACTAAAATCAAATAATAAATATATTTCCAAAATGTATATTAATTATGTCTATAATACTAAAAATTATTTCTCCGTCATTGGAAACATGATATTATTTTGCTATATTTTATCTGTAAAAGAATTATAATAAAAGGTTTAAATAAATTAAAATTAATCTATAAATTAAATTACTAAGTATATATTAGTAATATTTAAAGGTTTTTCACAATTTATGATTACATAATATTTTCTCATCTGTAATAAAATATTAATTAAATTAAATTTATAGGTTAACTAACATTTAAATTAAATTAATTTCTAGAATAATGTTATTAATTAGGTTTATAATATTTAAATGTTTTTTTTAGTTTATGATTACACGATATAATTAATTCCTGTCGTTTATTTAATAAGATATCCTTAGACTTCATTATTTCAAATAGTTCTTGGGAACATAATCTACATTCCTTTCTATTATTTTGATAAGGGGTGGCTCTTTTGAGCACACTCCAGGTCAAATCATATTTTATATTCTTATTTTTATAACTATTGATTTTTTCTGCTAGAGATGTTGTATTAGCCAGTGCGGCATTTTTAAAACTATGCTTGTGGGTATTAAACCTTGTCTTAAAATTGTTAGAGGTAGCTCCTATATATGAGCAAATAGAATCTTTAGTTTTAACATTACATTTATAGACTATGTTGTTAACAAGACAATTCCCTTTTAATGGGCAGTTTGTTTTGTTTCTACAGTTACATCCTTTCGTTAATTCTGTATTTGAGGAGATATTATTGTTAATTTGATGTACTGGTGGTATACTTATGGTTTTCTTACATTTATATGCATTATATGCACTTATATTTTGTTTTATGTTATTTGTTGTAGAGTATGAGAATTTAACTGTAGACCTATTTAAGATTTGATGGTATTTGTGGTTTGGCGGGAAGTTTTTCTCAAGGATATAAAAAAATTTTTTAGCAATATTATCCTTAACTTGTAAATTAAAAGGAGCATTATACCAAGTAACTCGTCTATTACGGTTTCTATGTTGTTTATTATTTTTATTATTTTTATAGGTTGTATCATGATTTTTACTAGGAGGATTAATGTTAATGATCTCACCACAACTATTTTTAGTTATATTTGTAGATTTAGGTGTTTTATCTTTTTTATTAGGAGTTTTATTATTAATATTTATTATAGTTGTATGATGAGTAGTTTTTTGAGGGTTACTATACTTTATATTAGAAGATTTAGTATTTTGGGGTATATTGTGGGTGGCATTTAGGTGTGTACTTTTCATTTGGTGTTTGTTGGTAATATTATGCTGTATGCTTTCAGTATTTTTAGTAGAAGGTATATACTCTAATCTATTTTTGTGGCCACTTCTATTTAGAGCTTCATTATAAAAGGTCGCATTTTTATCAAATACATCTTGGTTAGAAGAAAGGTTAGAAATTCTAAGTGATATATTATATGCAAGGTTTTTAAGGATAGATTTAGGGTGATTAGATTGTGAGTGTATGTAATGTAAGTTTTGGTTAGGTTTATGGTAAGGTTGGTATATACCCGTAGCTAAATCTAAAGTTATATCTAGGAAATTTACTACTTTACTTGTTTTTTCAAAAGTAATATTAAGATTATAATAGTCTTTAAGGAAAGTTCTAATATGTTTTTTGTTTTTTTCGATTTCTGAAAGGCTAAGGTTGTTAGAAAGAAGAAGACAGTCATCACGATATAAACCACCTTTGAGGTGGGGAAAAGAGGCATTTATGTTGAAAAGGAGAAAGAGGCCCACAAGATCAGTAATTTGGGCGGAATCGCTTGAACCCCATAGTAATATCAAAAAGATTACTGTATGTGTTTCTGGTCCAGTATTCACTCTGAAATTCAATAAGTGTTAGTCTAGCATGTGTAATAATGTTAATGTCATCCGAAGTTAAATTAGATCTATTTTTAGCAAATATTAATGCTTTGTTCAGGAGTATAGGTGATATAGAAGAATAGTAATTATCTATATCAAATTGTAGGAAAGAAGCAGAAGATTTACACCTAATATTTTTAAACCAGTTAATTACCTGGGAGGTGTTTTCCCAGAGTGGTAAAATAACGTGTTTTCTTATTTGTGGGATGACTCTATCTAAAAATTTTTTGCTAATTATTCCAATATCTGATTTGGAGGGACATATAAGTCTAATAGAAGGATTAGAGTTAAAGTTAGATTTGTGATCTTTCAGGTTGAAGTGTGGTCTTTTCAATGCCAAAGGTTCAGTTCTATCTTCAATGTTTAGTTTTTTTTTACTATGTTGTGTGTTTTGTTGTTGATGTTGGTGAGTGACACATTATTAGATTTTTATAATTTTTTTCTGAGTTCTTTATATATGAAACTCATTATAATGTTCAATATCCATATGATACAAGTTACCAGTTTTGTCCGAGTGGACATGGATTTTTTTAGACTTTTTTAGGTCCAATAGGGTAGAATCAAGGTCCTTTTGAAAGACGGATTTATACTTTTTAAATTTGAGGTGTTTAATTAAATTAAAAAGGTCTTTCTCGAAGTCTTCAAGTAAAAAGTTGTGTGGTGGATTCTTGTAAGTATTGAAATCATACATATATTTCCGATCTGCTTGTTTAGATTTCCTATCGAAGTGGTAGGCTCTCCATCTAAACCCTTCTGATAAAATTATTAGTTTTCTGAATCATAAGGAGTAAGAAGTCGTCCTTAGAAGGTATTGGTATGTTTTTTAAGGAGGTTCCTAAATATTGTTTTTCCATTGTGATATGGATGATGGACAATTGAAAGAGCTCAACTAAATGTATATGGGTTTACAAAATCATACATATATATATGTTTATACATAAATATAAAATTAATTCACAC
>OZ024741.1:36302422-36312422 GCA_964016885.1 Eledone cirrhosa
GGGTTACTATACTTTATATTAGAAGATTTAGTATTTTGGGGTATATTGTGGGTGGCATTTAGGTGTGTACTTTTCATTTGGTGTTTGTTGGTAATATTATGCTGTATGCTTTCAGTATTTTTAGTAGAAGGTATATACTCTAATCTATTTTTGTGGCCACTTCTATCTAGAGCTTCATTATAAAAGGTCGCATTTTTATCAAATACATCTTGGTTAGAAGAAAGGTTAGAAATTCTAAGTGATATATTATATGCAAGGTTTTTAAGGATAGATTTAGGGTGATTAGATTGTGAGTGTATGTAATGTAAGTTTTGGTTAGGTTTATGGTAAGGTTGGTATATACCCGTAGCTAAATCTAAAGTTATATCTAGGAAATTTACTACTTTACTTGTTTTTTCAAAAGTAATATTAAGATTATAATAGTCTTTAAGGAAAGTTCTAATATGTTTTTTGTTTTTTTCGATTTCTGAAAGGCTAAGGTTGTTAGAAAGAAGAAGACAGTCATCACGATATAAACCACCTTTGAGGTGGGGAAAAGAGGCATTTATGTTGAAAAGGAGAAAGAGGCCCACAAGATCAGTAATTTGGGCGGAATCGCTTGAACCCATAGTAATATCAAAAAGATTACTGTATGTGTTTCTGGTCCAGTATTCACTCTGAAATTCAATAAGTGTTAGTCTAGCATGTGTAATAATGTTAATGTCATCCGAAGTTAAATTAGATCTATTTTTAGCAAATATTAATGCTTTGTTCAGGAGTATAGGTGATATAGAAGAATAGTAATTATCTATATCAAATTGTAGGAAAGAAGCAGAAGATTTACACCTAATATTTTTAAACCAGTTAATTACCTGGGAGGTGTTTTCCCAGAGTGGTAAAATAACGTGTTTTCTTATTTGTGGGATGACTCTATCTAAAATTTTTTTGCTAATTATTCCAATATCTGATTTGGAGGGACATATAAGTCTAATAGAAGGATTAGAGTTAAAGTTAGATTTGTGATCTTTCAGGTTGAAGTGTGGTCTTTTCAATGCCAAAGGTTCAGTTCTATCTTCAATGTTTAGTTTTTTTACTATGTTGTGTGTTTTGTTGTTGATGTTGGTGAGTGACACATTATTAGATTTTTTATAATTTTTTCTGAGTTCTTTATATATGAACTCATTATAATGTTCAATATCCATATGATACAAGTTACCAGTTTTGTCCGAGTGGACATGGATTTTTTTAGACTTTTTTAGGTCCAATAGGGTAGAATCAAGGTCCTTTTGAAAGACGGATTTATACTTTTTAAATTTGAGGTGTTTAATTAAATTAAAAAGGTCTTTCTCGAAGTCTTCAAGTAAAAAGTTGTGTGGTGGATTCTTGTAAGTATTGAAATCATACATATATTTCCGATCTGCTTGTTTAGATTTCCTATCGAAGTGGTAGGCTCTCCATCTAACCCTTCTGATAAAATTATTAGTTTTCTGAATCATAAGGAGTAAGAAGTCGTCCTTAGAAGGTATTGGTATGTTTTTTAAGGAGGTTCCTAAATATTGTTTTTCCATTGTGATATGGATGATGGACAATTGAAAGAGCTCAACTAAATGTATATGGGTTTACAAAATCATACATATATATATGTTTATACATAAATATAAAATTAATACACACATACAGTACAAAAATACGAATATTTCCGTGAAAATAGGAGCAAAATTATGTAGATAAATCTACCAAGAGTTTACGGTAGTGTCCAATCCGTATGAAGAACTCAATGTATTCCGGATATCATGGAAAGAAGAGATGTAATGAAAATCCACTTTCGGTGAAAGATAAACGGTATACAGAGTCAAGATAAAATATTAAACAAATAATGAATAAAACATTTCCTTATATTAAACAAAAAAAGTTCATTATTTAACGATCGTTTCTAGGGTATATATGTGTTATAATTGGTATGCATATTCAACAGATCTATGTACAAAATTATACAAAATTATACAAATTATCAAGATTAAATATACATACCTAACACATATATACGCCGTCTTCAGAAATAATGAAGTATATTTATTGATAATAACAACAATTCAAAATATCAGTTCAAAATTGACCAATGAAAACACAAAGGGTTAAAAGCAGTTCGGTGTGTGTATATACATGTAAAATCCTTACACATATTTTACAAAAATGTGTGTATAATTTGTATACGCATACTAAGAAGATGGATGCAAACACAAAATTTCAAGGTTAATATCTCTGTAAGCTTAATGCGCTGATAAGATGCGCATTGATACTTATGGAGTCAAGCATATAAATATATTTTTTCATACTCACACATATCAGTATAATCACACATACATGCGCGTATATGCATAAATATACACATAACCACGAACATACAAACACACACACTCCCCCACTCACATTTATATATGTGGATATAAAATCATAAGCACATAGAAATTAAATCACTCACATAAAACACTGGCACACACATTTCAAGATCAAGATACAGAAATTAGGTGGGAGGGGGGGGAAGGGTCAGTATTCAATTGTCTGAGCAGACTGCCTAATATAAATGTATCTATAAATTAAGAAAAATAAAAAAATAAAACAATAAAATATAATAACTATAATATAATATATATACACATACAGATATATAAACACACATACATACATGTACGCACACATAGAGATATTTACGCATACACACATACACACATACATATACAGTCATACACACACATACACTTACACGAACAAACACATACACATATAAAAAGATATATATATACACACACACACACGCGCAACACATACACACATACACATATATATAAAAAAAATAGATAATAAAGATATATATCCATATATACATATATACACACACACATATATATATATATATATATATATATATATATATATACACATACATATATATACATATACATACACATACATCTAAATATACATACACATACATACACACATACATGTACATACATGTACATACATATACGCACATCGATATACATATATATATATATATATATATATATATATATATATATATATACACTCACATAGACAAAGATACATACACACACAACTTACATACACACGCACATATATATATATATATATAGATGTACCTTCATACATAGAATTAGATATATAATCATACATACATATGCACCTACTTATACTCATATATATAAATACATACGCTTCCATAAATGTGTATATACATAAAAAACAATACAACATCACCAAACTCAGACATACAAATAAAGATAATAATAAAAAATAATAATAAAAAGGCATATGTATATACATACACACACGCATTAATAGAGATATACATATATATACACACATACATACACATATATATATACATACACACACATATATACACACACATATATATATATATATATATATATATATATATATATATATACACACACATAGACTCATACATATATATATATATATATATATATATATATATATATATAAACATATATATCCACACACACATACCACCATAAAAAAACATACAAACACCCACATGTATATATATATATATATATATCCATATACACACACGTACATATATATACATATATATACATATATATATATATATATATATACACACACATAAAAAACAGACATGCACATATATATATATATATATATATTTTATTACTCTTATATATACACATATTATATATACATACACAACCTCACTTATACACATATACACATAAGTTATATTATAATAATAAAGAATAATATACATATATATATATACACATATACATATATATATATATATATATATATATATACATACATACATACACATACATACATACACATAAATATATACATACATAAATACACACATACGAATAAAGACATATATTCACACATAGACACCTATATATATATATATACATATATATATATATATCCATATATATACATACATATATACATATATATATATATATATACACACATACACACACACACACACACACAGACACACATACACACTCACATATATATATATATATATGTGTATGTGTGTGTGCGCACATACACATACATACACACACACATACAAACACACACAAACACATACATATGCATACGTGCACACACACACACATATATCACATAGATACGAAGATAAACATATAAATAGAGAGACATATATATATATACACAACACACATACACATACATACATACACGCATATACATATACATACATATATACACATATATATATTCATATATATACAAGCATACACATACATACACATATATACACATACATACACATATACATACAACACATTCACATACACACACATATATAATGCATATATATACATATATATACATACATATGTATGTACAATCATATATACACACACAATCTTACATTCATATTTGCATGCTCATATATGTATTTTTATATTTAGATATAAATACCCAAACCTATATAGACACCTACCTACATATATATTCATACATAGACGCTTACAAATACAGATGATAATAGTATGGGGGAAAGGGGGGGTTTGGAGAAGGGGATCAAAGTAAATATATGTTTCAAGAAACATATAATATTTTCCGTATCTTAATTCAATGTATGTTCTTACATATTTTCAGTGCTAGGAAATACGAAATCTATGCATCTCAAAATAAATAAGTATACCATTAATCATATGTTAACTAAACCAAAGATAGTCAACATATTGATTTCTAAGGTGTAAATTAGTTAGGTTTATAATATTTGAAGCAGAATTTTGAAGTCAAACAGTAGTAGATTATTAATTACAGTATAACTAAATTAAAGTTAATAACGTTATGGTATCAATATTAGGAGATGAATTTAGTAATAGGGAAAAGAAACCCAAATAAAAATAAAATAAAGTATTACATCGGTAGTAGCATATAAATTATATGTTAACTAAATTAAAAATTATATATTTATTTCAATAGTATACGTTAATTAGTATATGTTAATTAGGTATACAATACATAACATAAAGCAGATATTGTATTTCATCAATAGCATAATATAATTATATGCAAATAGAAATCAAAATTAATACGCATACATATACATATACATACACATACACATATACATACATATATACACATATATATATATATATATATATATATACATACATATACATATATACACATATATACATACATACAGATACACATACACAACACACACATATACATACACATATACATATACATATCTTTTTCAAAAAATTGCACAGAATATATTAACTAGGTATATATCCAAAACACATCCCATTCTATGATTACATGACATTCTGCAATTCGTCTGTATAAGGATACTAATTTTAAGCAAATTAAAATTAAAATTTTTAGGTTGATTAAAACTAAAATCAAATAATAAATATATTTCCAAAATGTATATTAATTATGTCTATAATACTAAAAATTATTTCTCCGTCATTGGAAACATGATATTATTTTGCTATATTTTATCTGTAAAAGAATTATAATAAAAGGTTTAAATAAATTAAAATTAATCTATAAATTAAATTACTAAGTATATATTAGTAATATTTAAAGGTTTTTCACAATTTATGATTACATAATATTTTCTCATCTGTAATAAAATATTAATTAAATTAAATTTATAGGTTAACTAACATTTAAATTAAATTAATTTCTAGAATAATGTTATTAATTAGGTTTATAATATTTAAATGTTTTTTTTAGTTTATGATTACACGATATAATTAATTCCTGTCGTTTATTTAATAAGATATCCTTAGACTTCATTATTTCAAATAGTTCTTGGGAACATAATCTACATTCCTTTCTATTATTTTGATAAGGGGTGGCTCTTTTGAGCACACTCCAGGTCAAATCATATTTTATATTCTTATTTTTATAACTATTGATTTTTTCTGCTAGAGATGTTGTATTAGCCAGTGCGGCATTTTTAAAACTATGCTTGTGGGTATTAACCTTGTCTTAAAATTGTTAGAGGTAGCTCCTATATATGAGCAAATAGAATCTTTAGTTTTAACATTACATTTATAGACTATGTTGTTAACAAGACAATTCCCTTTTAATGGGCAGTTTGTTTTGTTTCTACAGTTACATCCTTTCGTTAATTCTGTATTTGAGGAGATATTATTGTTAATTTGATGTACTGGTGGTATACTTATGGTTTTCTTACATTTATATGCATTATATGCACTTATATTTTGTTTTATGTTATTTGTTGTAGAGTATGAGAATTTAACTGTAGACCTATTTAAGATTTGATGGTATTTGTGGTTTGGCGGGAAGTTTTTCTCAAGGATATAAAAAAATTTTTTAGCAATATTATCCTTAACTTGTAAATTAAAAGGAGCATTATACCAAGTAACTCGTCTATTACGGTTTCTATGTTGTTTATTATTTTTATTATTTTTATAGGTTGTATCATGATTTTTACTAGGAGGATTAATGTTAATGATCTCACCACAACTATTTTTAGTTATATTTGTAGATTTAGGTGTTTTATCTTTTTTATTAGGAGTTTTATTATTAATATTTATTATAGTTGTATGATGAGTAGTTTTTTGAGGGTTACTATACTTTATATTAGAAGATTTAGTATTTTGGGGTATATTGTGGGTGGCATTTAGGTGTGTACTTTTCATTTGGTGTTTGTTGGTAATATTATGCTGTATGCTTTCAGTATTTTTAGTAGAAGGTATATACTCTAATCTATTTTTGTGGCCACTTCTATCTAGAGCTTCATTATAAAAGGTCGCATTTTTATCAAATACATCTTGGTTAGAAGAAAGGTTAGAAATTCTAAGTGATATATTATATGCAAGGTTTTTAAGGATAGATTTAGGGTGATTAGATTGTGAGTGTATGTAATGTAAGTTTTGGTTAGGTTTATGGTAAGGTTGGTATATACCCGTAGCTAAATCTAAAGTTATATCTAGGAAATTTACTACTTTACTTGTTTTTTCAAAAGTAATATTAAGATTATAATAGTCTTTAAGGAAAGTTCTAATATGTTTTTTGTTTTTTTCGATTTCTGAAAGGCTAAGGTTGTTAGAAAGAAGAAGACAGTCATCACGATATAAACCACCTTTGAGGTGGGGAAAAGAGGCATTTATGTTGAAAAGGAGAAAGAGGCCCACAAGATCAGTAATTTGGGCGGAATCGCTTGAACCCATAGTAATATCAAAAAGATTACTGTATGTGTTTCTGGTCCAGTATTCACTCTGAAATTCAATAAGTGTTAGTCTAGCATGTGTAATAATGTTAATGTCATCCGAAGTTAAATTAGATCTATTTTTAGCAAATATTAATGCTTTGTTCAGGAGTATAGGTGATATAGAAGAATAGTAATTATCTATATCAAATTGTAGGAAAGAAGCAGAAGATTTACACCTAATATTTTTAAACCAGTTAATTACCTGGGAGGTGTTTTCCCAGAGTGGTAAAATAACGTGTTTTCTTATTTGTGGGATGACTCTATCTAAAATTTTTTTGCTAATTATTCCAATATCTGATTTGGAGGGACATATAAGTCTAATAGAAGGATTAGAGTTAAAGTTAGATTTGTGATCTTTCAGGTTGAAGTGTGGTCTTTTCAATGCAAAAGGTTCAGTTCTATCTTCAATGTTTAGTTTTTTTACTATGTTGTGTGTTTTGTTGTTGATGTTGGTGAGTGACACATTATTAGATTTTTTATAATTTTTTCTGAGTTCTTTATATATGAACTCATTATAATGTTCAATATCCATATGATACAAGTTACCAGTTTTGTCCGAGTGGACATGGATTTTTTTAGACTTTTTTAGGTCCAATGGGGTAGAATCAAGGTCCTTTTGAAAGACGGATTTATACTTTTTAAATTTGAGGTGTTTAATTAAATTAAAAAGGTCTTTCTCGAAGTCTTCAAGTAAAAAGTTGTGTGGTGGATTCTTGTAAGTATTGAAATCATACATATATTTCCGATCTGCTTGTTTAGATTTCCTATCGAAGTGGTAGGCTCTCCATCTAACCCTTCTGAAAGATCACAAATCTAACTTTAACTCTAATCCTTCTATTAGACTTATATGTCCCTCCAAATCAGATATTGGAATAATTAGCAAAAAAATTTTAGATAGAGTCATCCCACAAATAAGAAAACACGTTATTTTACCACTCTGGGAAAACACCTCCCAGGTAATTAACTGGTTTAAAAATATTAGGTGTAAATCTTCTGCTTCTTTCCTACAATTTGATATAGATAATTACTATTCTTCTATATCACCTATACTCCTGAACAAAGCATTAATATTTGCTAAAAATAGATCTAATTTAACTTCGGATGACATTAACATTATTACACATGCTAGACTAACACTTATTGAATTTCAGAGTGAATACTGGACCAGAAACACATACAGTAATCTTTTTGATATTACTATGGGTTCAAGCGATTCCGCCCAAATTACTGATCTTGTGGGCCTCTTTCTCCTTTTCAACATAAATGCCTCTTTTCCCCACCTCAAAGGTGGTTTATATCGTGATGACTGTCTTCTTCTTTCTAACAACCTTAGCCTTTCAGAAATCGAAAAAAACAAAAAACATATTAGAACTTTCCTTAAAGACTATTATAATCTTAATATTACTTTTGAAAAAACAAGTAAAGTAGTAAATTTCCTAGATATAACTTTAGATTTAGCTACGGGTATATACCAACCTTACCATAAACCTAACCAAAACTTACATTACATACACTCACAATCTAATCACCCTAAATCTATCCTTAAAAACCTTGCATATAATATATCACTTAGAATTTCTAACCTTTCTTCTAACCAAGATGTATTTGATAAAAATGCGACCTTTTATAATGAAGCTCTAGATAGAAGTGGCCACAAAAATAGATTAGAGTATATACCTTCTACTAAAAATACTGAAAGCATACAGCATAATATTACCAACAAACACCAAATGAAAAGTACACACCTAAATGCCACCCACAATATACCCCAAAATACTAAATCTTCTAATATAAAGTATAGTAACCCTCAAAAAACTACTCATCATACAACTATAATAAATATTAATAATAAAACTCCTAATAAAAAAGATAAAACACCTAAATCTACAAATATAACTAAAAATAGTTGTGGTGAGATCATTAACATTAATCCTCCTAGTAAAAATCATGATACAACCTATAAAAATAATAAAAATAATAAACAACATAGAAACCGTAATAGACGAGTTACTTGGTATAATGCTCCTTTTAATTTACAAGTTAAGGATAATATTGCTAAAAAATTTTTTTATATCCTTGAGAAAAACTTCCCGCCAAACCACAAATACCATCAAATCTTAAATAGGTCTACAGTTAAATTCTCATACTCTACAACAAATAACATAAAACAAAATATAAGTGCATATAATGCATATAAATGTAAGAAAACCATAAGTATACCACCAGTACATCAAATTAACAATAATATCTCCTCAAATACAGAATTAACGAAAGGATGTAACTGTAGAAACAAAACAAACTGCCCATTAAAAGGGAATTGTCTTGTTAACAACATAGTCTATAAATGTAATGTTAAAACTAAAGATTCTATTTGCTCATATATAGGAGCTACCTCTAACAATTTTAAGACAAGGTTTAATACCCACAAGCATAGTTTTAAAAATGCCGCACTGGCTAATACAACATCTCTAGCAGAAAAAATCAATAGTTATAAAAATAAGAATATAAAATATGATTTGACCTGGAGTGTGCTCAAAAGAGCCACCCCTTATCAAAATAATAGAAAGGAATGTAGATTATGTTCCCAAGAACTATTTGAAATAATGAAGTCTAAGGATATCTTATTAAATAAACGACAGGAATTAATTATATCGTGTAATCATAAACTAAAAAAAACATTTAAATATTATAAACCTAATTAATAAC
>OZ024741.1:36317422-36324922 GCA_964016885.1 Eledone cirrhosa
ATAGATCTAATTTAACTTCGGATGACATTAACATTATTACACATGCTAGACTAACACTTATTGAATTTCAGAGTGAATACTGGACCAGAAACACATACAGTAATCTTTTTGATATTACTATGGGTTCAAGCGATTCCGCCCAAATTACTGATCTTGTGGGCCTCTTTCTCCTTTTCAACATAAATGCCTCTTTTCCCCACCTCAAAGGTGGTTTATATCGTGATGACTGTCTTCTTCTTTCTAACAACCTTAGCCTTTCAGAAATCGAAAAAAACAAAAAACATATTAGAACTTTCCTTAAAGACTATTATAATCTTAATATTACTTTTGAAAAAACAAGTAAAGTAGTAAATTTCCTAGATATAACTTTAGATTTAGCTACGGGTATATACCAACCTTACCATAAACCTAACCAAAACTTACATTACATACACTCACAATCTAATCACCCTAAATCTATCCTTAAAAACCTTGCATATAATATATCACTTAGAATTTCTAACCTTTCTTCTAACCAAGATGTATTTGATAAAAATGCGACCTTTTATAATGAAGCTCTAAATAGAAGTGGCCACAAAAATAGATTAGAGTATATACCTTCTACTAAAAATACTGAAAGCATACAGCATAATATTACCAACAAACACCAAATGAAAAGTACACACCTAAATGCCACCCACAATATACCCCAAAATACTAAATCTTCTAATATAAAGTATAGTAACCCTCAAAAAACTACTCATCATACAACTATAATAAATATTAATAATAAAACTCCTAATAAAAAAGATAAAACACCTAAATCTACAAATATAACTAAAAATAGTTGTGGTGAGATCATTAACATTAATCCTCCTAGTAAAAATCATGATACAACCTATAAAAATAATAAAAATAATAAACAACATAGAAACCGTAATAGACGAGTTACTTGGTATAATGCTCCTTTTAATTTACAAGTTAAGGATAATATTGCTAAAAAATTTTTTTATATCCTTGAGAAAAACTTCCCGCCAAACCACAAATACCATCAAATCTTAAATAGGTCTACAGTTAAATTCTCATACTCTACAACAAATAACATAAAACAAAATATAAGTGCATATAATGCATATAAATGTAAGAAAACCATAAGTATACCACCAGTACATCAAATTAACAATAATATCTCCTCAAATACAGAATTAACGAAAGGATGTAACTGTAGAAACAAAACAAACTGCCCATTAAAAGGGAATTGTCTTGTTAACAACATAGTCTATAAATGTAATGTTAAAACTAAAGATTCTATTTGCTCATATATAGGAGCTACCTCTAACAATTTTAAGACAAGGTTTAATACCCACAAGCATAGTTTTAAAAATGCCGCACTGGCTAATACAACATCTCTAGCAGAAAAAATCAATAGTTATAAAAATAAGAATATAAAATATGATTTGACCTGGAGTGTGCTCAAAAGAGCCACCCCTTATCAAAATAATAGAAAGGAATGTAGATTATGTTCCCAAGAACTATTTGAAATAATGAAGTCTAAGGATATCTTATTAAATAAACGACAGGAATTAATTATATCGTGTAATCATAAACTAAAAAAAACATTTAAATATTATAAACCTAATTAATAACATTATTCTAGAAATTAATTTAATTTAAATGTTAGTTAACCTATAAATTTAATTTAATTAATATTTTATTACAGATGAGAAAATATTATGTAATCATAAATTGTGAAAAACCTTTAAATATTACTAATATATACTTAGTAATTTAATTTATAGATTAATTTTAATTTATTTAAACCTTTTATTATAATTCTTTTACAGATAAAATATAGCAAAATAATATCATGTTTCCAATGACGGAGAAATAATTTTTAGTATTATAGACATAATTAATATACATTTTGGAAATATATTTATTATTTGATTTTAGTTTTAATCAACCTAAAAATTTTAATTTCAATTTGCTTAAAATTAGTATCCTTATACAGACGAATTGCAGAATGTCATGTAATCATAGAATGGGATGTGTTTTGGATATATACCTAGTTAATATATTCTGTGCAATTTTTTGAAAAAGATATGTATATGTATATGTGTATGTATATGTGTGTGTTGTGTATGTGTATCTGTATGTATGTATATATGTGTATATATGTATATGTATGTATATATATATATATATATATATATATATATGTGTATATATGTATGTATATGTGTATGTGTATGTATATGTATATGTATGCGTATTAATTTTGATTTCTATTTGCATATAATTATATTATGCTATTGATGAAATACAATATCTGCTTTATGTTATGTATTGTATACCTAATTAACATATACTAATTAACGTATACTATTGAAATAAATATATAATTTTTAATTTAGTTAACATATAATTTATATGCTACTACCGATGTAATACTTTATTTTATTTTTATTTGGGTTTCTTTTCCCTATTACTAAATTCATCTCCTAATATTGATACCATAACGTTATTAACTTTAATTTAGTTATACTGTAATTAATAATCTACTACTGTTTGACTTCAAAATTCTGCTTCAAATATTATAAACCTAACTAATTTACACCTTAGAAATCAATATGTTGACTATCTTTGGTTTAGTTAACATATGATTAATGGTATACTTATTTATTTTGAGATGCATAGATTTCGTATTTCCTAGCACTGAAAATATGTAAGAACATACATTGAATTAAGATACGGAAAATATTATATGTTTCTTGAAACATATATTTACTTTGATCCCCTTCTCCAAACCCCCCCTTTCCCCCATACTATTATCATCTGTATTTGTAAGCGTCTATGTATGAATATATATGTAGGTAGGTGTCTATATAGGTTTGGGTATTTATATCTAAATATAAAAATACATATATGAGCATGCAAATATGAATGTAAGATTGTGTGTGTATATATGATTGTACATACATATGTATGTATATATATGTATATATATGCATTATATATGTGTGTGTATGTGAATGTGTTGTATGTATATGTGTATGTATGTGTATATATGTGTATGTATGTGTATGCTTGTATATATATGAATATATATATGTGTATATATGTATGTATATGTATATGCGTGTATGTATGTATGTGTATGTGTGTTGTGTATATATATATATGTCTCTCTATTTATATGTTTATCTTCGTATCTATGTGATATATGTGTGTGTGTGTGCACGTATGCATATGTATGTGTTTGTGTGTGTTTGTATGTGTGTGTGTATGTATGTGTATGTGCGCACACACACATACACATATATATATATATATATGTGAGTGTGTATGTGTGTCTGTGTGTGTGTGTGTGTGTGTATGTGTGTATATATATATATATATATGTATATATGTATGTATATATATGGATATATATATATATATGTATATATATATATATAGGTGTCTATGTGTGAATATATGTCTTTATTCGTATGTGTGTATTTATGTATGTATATATTTATGTGTATGTATGTATGTGTATGTATGTATGTATATATATATATATATATATATATATGTATATGTATATATATATATGTATATTATTCTTTATTATTATAATATAACTTATGTGTATATGTGTATAAGTGAGGTTGTGTATGTATATATAATATGTGTATATATAAGAGTAATAAAATATATATATATATATATATATGTGCATGTCTGTTTTTTATGTGTGTGTATATATATATATATATATATATGTATATATATGTATATATATGTACGTGTGTGTATATGGATATATATATATATATATATACATGTGGGTGTTTGTATGTTTTTTTATGGTGGTATGTGTGTGTGGATATATATGTTTATATATATATATATATATATATATATATATATATATATGTATGAGTCTATGTGTGTGTATATATATATATATATATATATATATATATATATGTGTGTGTATATATGTGTGTGTATGTATATATATATGTGTATGTATGTGTGTATATATATGTATATCTCTATTAATGCGTGTGTGTATGTATATACATATGCCTTTTTATTATTATTTTTTATTATTATCTTTATTTGTATGTCTGAGTTTGGTGATGTTGTATTGTTTTTTATGTATATACACATTTATGGAAGCGTATGTATTTATATATATGAGTATAAGTAGGTGCATATGTATGTATGATTATATATCTAATTCTATGTATGAAGGTACATCTATATATATATATATATATGTGCGTGTGTATGTAAGTTGTGTGTGTATGTATCTATATGTCTATGTGAGTGTATATATATATATATATATATATATATATATATATATATGTATATCGATGTGCGTATATGTATGTACATGTATGTACATGTATGTGTGTATGTATGTGTATGTATATTTAGATGTATGTGTATGTATATGTATATATATGTATGTGTATATATATATATATATATATATATATATATATATGTGTGTGTGTATATATGTATATATGGATATATATCTTTATTATCTATTTTTTTTATATATATGTGTATGTGTGTATGTGTTGCGCGTGTGTGTGTGTGTATATATATATATCTTTTTATATGTGTATGTGTTTGTTCGTGTAAGTGTATGTGTGTGTATGACTGTATATGTATGTGTGTATGTGTGTATGCGTAAATATCTCTATGTGTGCGTACATGTATGTATGTGTGTTTATATATCTGTATGTGTATATATATTATATTATAGTTATTATATTTTATTGTTTTATTTTTTTATTTTTCTTAATTTATAGATACATTTATATTAGGCAGTCTGCTCAGACAATTGAATACTGACCCTTCCCCCCCCTCCCACCTAATTTCTGTATCTTGATCTTGAAATGTGTGTGCCAGTGTTTTATGTGAGTGATTTAATTTCTATGTGCTTATGATTTTATATCCACATATATAAATGTGAGTGGGGGAGTGTGTGTGTTTGTATGTTCGTGGTTATGTGTATATTTATGCATATACGCGCATGTATGTGTGATTATACTGATATGTGTGAGTATGAAAAAATATATTTATATGCTTGACTCCATAAGTATCAATGCGCATCTTATCAGCGCATTAAGCTTACAGAGATATTAACCTTGAAATTTTGTGTTTGCATCCATCTTCTTAGTATGCGTATACAAATTATACACACATTTTTGTAAAATATGTGTAAGGATTTTACATGTATATACACACACCGAACTGCTTTTAACCCTTTGTGTTTTCATTGGTCAATTTTGAACTGATATTTTGAATTGTTGTTATTATCAATAAATATACTTCATTATTTCTGAAGACGGCGTATATATGTGTTAGGTATGTATATTTAATCTTGATAATTTGTATAATTTTGTATAATTTTGTACATAGATCTGTTGAATATGCATACCAATTATAACACATATATACCCTAGAAACGATCGTTAAATAATGAACTTTTTTTGTTTAATATAAGGAAATGTTTTATTCATTATTTGTTTAATATTTTATCTTGACTCTGTATACCGTTTATCTTTCACCGAAAGTGGATTTTCATTACATCTCTTCTTTCCATGATATCCGGAATACATTGAGTTCTTCATACGGATTGGACACTACCGTAAACTCTTGGTAGATTTATCTACATAATTTTGCTCCTATTTTCACGGAAATATTCGTATTTTTGTACTGTATGTGTGTATTAATTTTATATTTATGTATAAACATATATATATGTATGATTTTGTAAACCCATATACATTTAGTTGAGCTCTTTCAATTGTCCATCATCCATATCACAATGGAAAAACAATATTTAGGAACCTCCTTAAAAAACATACCAATACCTTCTAAGGACGACTTCTTACTCCTTATGATTCAGAAAACTAATAATTTTATCAGAAGGGTTAGATGGAGAGCCTACCACTTCGATAGGAAATCTAAACAAGCAGATCGGAAATATATGTATGATTTCAATACTTACAAGAATCCACCACACAACTTTTTACTTGAAGACTTCGAGAAAGACCTTTTTAATTTAATTAAACACCTCAAATTTAAAAAGTATAAATCCGTCTTTCAAAAGGACCTTGATTCTACCCTATTGGACCTAAAAAAGTCTAAAAAAATCCATGTCCACTCGGACAAAACTGGTAACTTGTATCATATGGATATTGAACATTATAATGAGTTCATATATAAAGAACTCAGAAAAAATTATAAAAAATCTAATAATGTGTCACTCACCAACATCAACAACAAAACACACAACATAGTAAAAAAACTAAACATTGAAGATAGAACTGAACCTTTGGCATTGAAAAGACCACACTTCAACCTGAAAGATCACAAATCTAACTTTAACTCTAATCCTTCTATTAGACTTATATGTCCCTCCAAATCAGATATTGGAATAATTAGCAAAAAAATTTTAGATAGAGTCATCCCACAAATAAGAAAACACGTTATTTTACCACTCTGGGAAAACACCTCCCAGGTAATTAACTGGTTTAAAAATATTAGGTGTAAATCTTCTGCTTCTTTCCTACAATTTGATATAGATAATTACTATTCTTCTATATCACCTATACTCCTGAACAAAGCATTAATATTTGCTAAAAATAGATCTAATTTAACTTCGGATGACATTAACATTATTACACATGCTAGACTAACACTTATTGAATTTCAGAGTGAATACTGGACCAGAAACACATACAGTAATCTTTTTGATATTACTATGGGTTCAAGCGATTCCGCCCAAATTACTGATCTTGTGGGCCTCTTTCTCCTTTTCAACATAAATGCCTCTTTTCCCCACCTCAAAGGTGGTTTATATCGTGATGACTGTCTTCTTCTTTCTAACAACCTTAGCCTTTCAGAAATCGAAAAAAACAAAAAACATATTAGAACTTTCCTTAAAGACTATTATAATCTTAATATTACTTTTGAAAAAACAAGTAAAGTAGTAAATTTCCTAGATATAACTTTAGATTTAGCTACGGGTATATACCAACCTTACCATAAACCTAACCAAAACTTACATTACATACACTCACAATCTAATCACCCTAAATCTATCCTTAAAAACCTTGCATATAATATATCACTTAGAATTTCTAACCTTTCTTCTAACCAAGATGTATTTGATAAAAATGCGACCTTTTATAATGAAGCTCTAGATAGAAGTGGCCACAAAAATAGATTAGAGTATATACCTTCTACTAAAAATACTGAAAGCATACAGCATAATATTACCAACAAACACCAAATGAAAAGTACACACCTAAATGCCACCCACAATATACCCCAAAATACTAAATCTTCTAATATAAAGTATAGTAACCCTCAAAAAACTACTCATCATACAACTATAATAAATATTAATAATAAAACTCCTAATAAAAAAGATAAAACACCTAAATCTACAAATATAACTAAAAATAGTTGTGGTGAGATCATTAACATTAATCCTCCTAGTAA
>OZ024741.1:36334922-36399922 GCA_964016885.1 Eledone cirrhosa
ATCAAGAATAGAGTAAAATATGCTCCGTTCATTCGAATAACGTTATCAAATAAAAGGAGTCTAAATAGAACTATGGTAGACCAATTGGAACAGAAAGAAGAGAGGTTATGGAGGATAGGAAGGAGCATAAAAGTAAAATCAATATATATAATATCATAAAAGGAGTATAAAGGTGAAATTTATATATAGTATAATAGAAGGGGCGGATATTAAGTGTGTAGAGGAGGAGGTACATTAGTTCAATGAGACACCAACCAAAGTATTTAATAAGATATAAACTCATAAGGTGTTAGTAGTGAAACTATAATAATGCTTAAGAAGATAGATAGGGTATGGTAGCCAAAAGACTATGGAAACTAAAATCGAAAAGCTGTAAAAAACTAATAATAATAAAGATGATGGTAATCAAAATGAACCTAAACAAAAAAGATAAGTAAATATAGCAGCTGATGGATACGATTTAAACTACCAGAACTTTTAGGTCTATAATAGAAGAAAGAATTAGAAATGGCATGGGGGCTGGGAGAAAATATCTCAGACTTTCTATTAAGCAAAACTTCCCTAGAGAAAATTATAGAGTGGGTCTCTAGGATACAGAGATTATATATATATATATATATATATATATATATATATTTATATATATATATATATATATATTTATATATATATATATTTATATCATCATCATCATCATCATCAACGTTTAACGTCCGTGTTCCCCGCTTGCATGGGTTTGGACGGGGGTAGTCCCACTTGAGGCAAGAGTGATTGTCTTGCTCGCATAGGACTGTCTGGCAGGTTTTCTACAGTTGGATGCCCTTCCTAACACCAACCACATTTACAGTGTGGGTCTGGGAGGTTTTTACCGTGTTGCCTACACCGCCACATTACAGCGTGGACTGTGTGTTTTTTTGTCGTGACACCTACACGATCTCATTTGTTTCGGCCTCGATGGCGCGGCACCAACATAACTTTACATAGAACGGGGTGGTGTGGATGGGGTGGGGGTGGGGGTGGTGGGACGGGGTGTATTTTGTTAGAGATGCCTACTGGCTGGAGTAGGTTTTACTATATATTTAGGTAAGGCGGGTCTTCTCTGTTACTGAGTACCGCCAAAGGTCTCGGTCCAGTGACATTGTCTTGGAGAGGTGTAAGTGTGTGATGTCCGAGTTTATCAGCTCGTCCCAGGTTTTTCTAGGTCTGCCTATTCCGTGACTACCGTCTATCTTTATTATATATATATATATATTTAAATATATATAGTATATATATATAGTATATATATATATCATCATCATCATATATAAATATATATATATATATATATTTATATATATATATATATATATATATTTATATATATATCATCATCATCATCATCACCGTTTTACGTCCGTTCTTCCACGCTATCATGGGTTAGACGGGTTGTCCTGTTGTGGGCCGTGTCTGGTCGGCTGACCATGCCTTGCTCATACAAGAACTGATTTGGCTTGATTTCTACAGCTGGATGCCCTTCCTAACACCAACCTCATTTACAGTGAGTACTGGGTGCTTTTTTGTGGCGCCTACACGTCCACTTTACAGTGTGGGCTGGGTGCTTTTTTGCCATGGCACCTCCACGACCACCTTGCAGTGGGAGGGTGTGGGGGCATATTGTCTATATGCTTCAGCTTGTATGCATGGGAGGTCGGGTACTCTGTATTACTGCGTGACGCCATAGGTCATGGTCGTGTGTCATCGCCTTTGAGAGGTGTAATTGGGTAAGGTCGGTTTTTATCACCTCATCCCAGGTCTTCTTGGGTCTCCCACCTCCGCGGTTTCCATCGACTTCTAGTGCTCTGCACCTTTTTATGCAGCTGTCATCCTTCATACGCATCACATGTCCATACCAGTGCAACCGCCTCTCCTGCACACAGCATTTGATTTCTCTTATGCTCAGTCTCTCTCTCAATTCATTTATGCTTTGTCGTTCACGTATATTACTGTTACACATCCATCGGAGCATGCAGGCTTCGTTTCTCTCTAATCTACGTAAGTCTTCCACCTTCAGCGCCCAGGTCTCACTACCATGCAACATCGCTGTTCGGATACACGCATCATACAATCTGCCTTTCATTTTGAGGGAGAAGCCTTTTGCAGCTAGCAGTGGTAGTAATTCCCTAAACTTCTTCCATCCCGTTCTTACCCTAGTTATTGTACTTTCTGAACACCCACCTCCGTTGCTAATTCGGTCACCTAGGTAGCAGAAGCTGTCTACTGTTTCTACAGAGCCCTCCCAGAGATTGGTGGTACTTGTTTCCTGTGGGTGTTTGCTGCTTGCTGTCCCAGCACAGCTGCTGCATGTGAAGCCTACATTCTTAATTAAGCTTCCTGAGATCCCGCTACATCTCTTGTGTACCCATTGTTTGCATTTGGGGCAGAGAATGGAGTTCCTACCTACACCTTTCCTACATACTGAGCAAGGCCATTTCCCTGAGGGGATCTGGGTTCTGTTTTCTCGTCTACTTACAAGGACCTTAGTTTTTGTCATGTTGACTTTGAGACCCTTTCTTTCTAGTCCCTGCTTCCAAGTTTGGAATTTCTTCTCTAGTTCTACCATAGATTCAGCTATAAGTGCGAGGTCATCAGCATACAGGAGTTCCCATGGGCATCCGGTCTTAAACTCCTCCGTTATTGCCGGCAGGACTATGATGAACAGGAGGAGGCTAAGAACAGAGCCCTGGTGGACCCCAACCTGTACGCTAAATTCCTCGCTATACTCATTGCTAATCCTAACTTTGCTGACTGCTCCCCTATACATGGCTTGTACCGCTTTCACAAGCCATTCATCTACTCCTAGTTTTCTAAGAGCCCACCAGATTACAGCATGTGGAACTCTGTCAAAGGCTTTCTCGAGATCGACGAATGCCAGGTAGAGTGGCTTACTTTTAGCTAGGTACTTTTCCTGTAACTGCCTCACAAGGAAGAGGGCATCAGTGGTGCCTCTTCCTGGTACAAACCCAAATTGCATCTCGTCTATTTTCACCCGGTCCCTAATCAACTGTGCTATAACTCTTTCTGTTACTTTCATAACCTGGTCCATCAACTTTATACCTCTATAGTTTCCTCTATCTAGTGCATCACCTTTACCTTTGTAGCAGTTGACAATGATGCTACTGCACCAATCTTTTGGTATGACACCTTCTAGTATTACCTGGTTAACAATACGTGTGGTTATAGTGTGACCTACAGACCCAGATGCCTTCAGCATCTCGGCAGCTATACCCGATGGACCGGTTGCCTTCCCCATCTTCATATCTTTGATTGCCTTACTTACTACGTTGCTGCTTACTTGTACTGCTGGCCCCTCTATAGGGTCTACTTGGGGTAGGGTCTCTTCTTCCCATGCATTCTCCTCATTTAGTAATCTATCATAATGACTCTTCCATGCATCTTTCTTCTCAGCACTTGTGAGGGCAAGCTCACCTTTATCATTCCGGATACACTTCACTCCAATGACATCACAACTCTCTCTGAAACACTGCCTCGCAATCTTGAACACCTGTTTCTGGTCCTCACGTTGCAAAACATGCTTGAATTTTCTATCCTCTGCTTCCCTCCTAGCTAAGTATACTTGTCGCCTAGCTTCCCTCTTGGTCTCTATGTAATGTACCCTGCTCCCCCGTTCTTCCATTCTTTCCATGCCTGTCTCTTTGCCTTAACTGCTTCATCTACATTATTGTTCCACCACCAAGTCACTCTCCTCCTGCTTGAGGTCTTACTCCAGCCACAGACCTCATCCGTCGCCTCTAGTAAATTATTTTTTAGGAACTCCCAGTTCTCTTCTACATTGAATGTCTCTATCTGTTCTTCTTTACTGTCGTAGGCGATGAGTAAAATATCTTTAAATCTGTTACTGGCTGAGGGGTCTTTCAGCTTCCAGATCTTATATATATATATATAAATATATATATATATATATATATATATATAAATATATATATATATATATATATTTATATATATTTATATATATATATAAATATATATAAATATATATATATATATATATTTATATATATATATAAATATATATATATATATATATTTATATATATTTATATATATATATATATATATATATATATATATATATATTTATATATATTTATATATATATATATATTTATGTATATATATATATATATATTTATATATATATATATATATATATATATATATATATCATTTTCTTCTTGTCTCCCCACCCTTCGTTTCATTCATCCATATATCTGTATAAATGCCCAGAATCCAATCCTACTTTCTCAATGCTATTCTATAATTCTGTCTGGCTGTTCTAAATAATCTTGTGTATTTTAAAATTCCAGTATATCGCTTGTTACTGTTATATGCTTTATTTAAAACCTTCTCCTTGCTAACTACCTCATACCCCTCCTACCCGCCCCCACTCTCCACCATTATTATTTGGACCAATCATAAGTCAGCGGCCTATGCTATCACTTCTCCTGGTTGCTTTTCGATATGATGGATGGACTAAGGAATTCTGGAGAGTCTGAAGAATCTGGACACTCAGAGACAATGCCAAAGATAACGACAAATTCACCTTATGCTGCCGGACGAAAGGGCAAGGACTCCTCCTCTTTGTTTTGGCCGCGGATCGCCAACATAACCCCAACCCCATCCCCGAGCAAGACAACCACTCCTGCCTCAAGTGGGAAAACTCCCGTCCAAAACCCATGCAAGCGTGGAAGATGGACGTTAAACGATGATGATGATATATATATATATATATATATCATTTTCATCATTTCATTTCATTTTACGTCCGCTTTTTCCCTGCTTGCAAGGGTGGGACGGGAACTGATTCTGGCTTGATTTCTACAGCTGGATGCCCTTCCTAACACCAACCTCATTTACAGTGAGTGCTGGGTGCTTTTTTGGCGTGGCACCTCCACGACCACTTTGCATATATATATATATATATATATGCATATATATATATATATATATATGCATATATATATATATATATATATATATATATATATATATATATATATATATATATATATATGCATATATATATATATATATATGCAAAGTGGTCGTGGATGTGCCACGCCAAAAAAGCACCCAGCACTCACTGTAAATGAGGTTGGTGTTAGGAAGGGCATCCAGCTGTAGAAATCAAGCCAGAATCAGTTCCCGTCCCACCCTTGCAAGCAGGGAAAAAGCGGACGTAAAATGAAATGAAATGATGAAAATGATATATATATATTTCATTAGGGTTTTCCAATTTGTAAATCGCCTCAAGTGGGACAACTCCTATCTAACCCATGCTAGCGTGGAAGATTAAACAATGATGATGATGATGATGATGTCTATTTTCCATACTTGCATGGGTTTAAAAGGTTTGTTTTTGTGTTAGTTTCTTCAAGTGGATGCCCTTGCTAATGCTAACCACATTACAGAGTAGACTCAGTACTTTGTTATATATATATATATATATAATTTTGAGTATGCGATGGTTGTTTACCGACACTTCAGTATGCAAATCCTGCCAAGGTCAGCATTACTTTTCATCCTTTCAAGATCAATAAAGTACCAGTCTAATACTGGGGTTGATTCTAACTCTATGTCACTTACACTCTCACTCTCTTTTTCGCTTTAAGCAAGCATGGGTTAAACAATCCACCCTTTTTAAATAGCCAAGACATACCAAATATCACTACACCATCTAGAGTTAATGGCATGGATTTGTTCTGGCTCACTGCATTCCATATTCACCTGAGATGTTACTAGTGCCAAGCTGTATCAGCATTTACCTTTCCTCTTACACAATATTGTTGGCATGGATATGGAAAACTTGTATGCATGGACCACTGCTGGTCTTCAATAAAAGATATATCAATAAATAAAACTTTCCCAAGATTGTTGCTTGGAGAGGAAATTTTCAAGTGGAGAACTTTAGTTTCACAAGCCTATAGAGTCCCTAAATATCCATACTGGTTTGGATTCCATGGTTTTGTAATCCAGTTGCTTTCAATATGTTATTTCTTTTCGGATGCTCAGCATTTTCTGATCCAAACTTAACTACTTATTTTGAAAATCTTCTTTGAGCTACCTTTACTACTGTTCATCATTATTGACCCATAACTCTTGATGCAGCCATATATCTTAGACACTTTAAACCTGGTGAGATCTATTCCCTCTCCAGTTTAGAACATAGCTGATTTCTTCTAGAGAAAGGGAAGTGAAAAAGAAATATAGAGGGTGAATTAGTCCCAGTAGTGGACTGGTACTTTATTTATCAACCTTGAAAGGATGAAAGGCAAAGTTGGCCTCAGCAGGGTTTAAACTCAGAGAGCAGAAAACTGGAACAAATACCACAAAGTATTCTATCCAAGGTTCTAATGACTCTGCCAAATCACTGTATATTACTACTTGTAACTTCTGCCAAATCATAGAACATTTTTATCACATCCTTAGTGTTTTGTTTTAACTGTACTGTTATTTATTTGTCATCTACCCACATTGTATAGGTAGTAAATTACCAGAGTTGTTAGAGAGTGGAACACTATACCTTCCGGTGTTCATTCTGGCTCCTCGCCCTCTAATTTCAAATCCAGCTGAAGCTAATTTTTATCTTCCATCCTTTTGTGGGCCAATAAATTAAAGCATCAATTCATGGCAGTGAATTAGCAGACTTGTTAGATCATCAGATCATATGCTTTGTGGTATTTCTTTCCATCTCTTTGCATTCTGAATATAAATTCTACCATGACTTATTTGGATGGTAGACTTAATCCAGGCATCTCCAAAGTGGTCAATATCGACTCTGGTGTCGGTTGACGGGGCTCTCCATGGGGTCGATTGAACTTTTGGGGTCAAATGCTGACATCCATATAAGAAATAAAAATACATAAAATACAACTTACTGATACACATTTTTAATCATCGTCTGTCAGTCATAAAATTCCTCCGACACTATGACAGTAAAGAGTTTTTCCTTTTTCTTTCCCTATATATCATGAGACATATTCACAGGAGGAAGGGATAGAACAGATTACCATACTGATGTATATTGAAAGCAGGGTTTGGCATGCAGTTTTCTGCATTAATGTACACGAAAAGTGCACATCTACTTAATTATTATTATTAATTTATTTATTTGTATATGCCTGGGGTCAATTAGGTATCAAAGATTCCATAAAGAGGTCGATGGTCTAAAACGTTTGGGGACCCCTGACTTAATTCATCACTCAGTTTAACACCTCCATGCCACCACCTCAGGTGTCTTCAGTGGAACCTACTCTGTTGTAAGCATTCAGGCCACGTCTCTAGCTTTAGGGTACCTTCCTCACTCCTAGCAATCTCAAAGGCCTTGAAAAGAGTCATCGACACAGCTCTTCCCTCTCTGACTAAACAATTAAAAAAATATTAAATAACTGGATTTAAATCTCTCTGATACCATAGATACCCTTTCACTTTATCAACTCTTCATTTGTACATTGCCTTTCTTATAAGTCAATCTGACACATAGAATAGACCATAACATACACAACTCATTTGTTACTAGAAATAGTACTGATGTACATATGAGGGTTGACTGAAAAGTTCATAGGCTGACCAAGATACTCTCATGGAATGACCAAATGGGGTTTATTTTTCCATATAGTCTCTGGAAAGAAACAATGCAGTTGAAATTAATGCATGCAAGATTTCACAGCTCTAGCATCACTCCTTCATACTTATCCTATGAGCTTTTCAACCCATCATCGTATAGTTTTTATTGTTTAAGCATAGAAAACCTGCCAAACAAAAAGTTGGGAAGATTCTTCAACTCTGTCAAAGACATGACAACCTCCTTGCTGCTTGTGCCATGATAAAATGCTCTTGATAGAGAATGGGAACATATGATGTAAGTGAGATACAGGTCCCTGATCCATCTATGCACTCAGTAGAGTGTGGGAACGTACATACCGACTCAGTCTGTGATGACCCATCCAACCCTTGCTAGCTGGGAAAAGGAACATTAGATTATAATTGTTTCTACGTTTGGCACAAGGCCAGCAATTATCCAGTGCAATACTGGTACTTTATTCTATCGACCCTGTAAGGATGAAAGGCAAAATTAACCTCGGCGGGATTTGTAGATTATAATGATATTGATTCTGATGTGGTTTAGTAAAATATTCCATTTGAAATCTTTCAGTTACCCTGTGTTGAATTTATCATGTTTACATACAAGTACTGTACTCTGACACACTTTCAGCTTATTAACCTCTTATGTCACATTCTTTTAGAACAAGTCTTTAGCAATTCCATTTACCAAATTATACTCTAATTTTATGTTTTAACAAATATATCTTTCTGAAATAATTTTGACCAAAACATAATTTAATTAAATCAAAACAGCAAACTAAAAGCAGCACACTGAAAACAGCACATTGAAAACAGCAAACTAAAACCAGCATGATAAAAACAGCACATTAAAAACAGCAAAATAAAAGCAACACATTAAAAATAGCAAACTAAAAGCAACACACCAAAAACAGAAAACTAAAAGCAACACATTAAAAACAGCAAACTAAAAGCAACACACCAAAAACAGCAAACTAAAAGCAACACAGCAAAAATAGCAAACTAAAAACAGCACATTAAAACAGCAAACTAAAAACAGCAAACTAAAAACAACACATTAAAAACAGCTCATTAAAAACAGCAAACTAAAAGCAGCACACTGAAAACAGCACATTGAAAACAGTAGAGTGAAAGCAACATACCGAAAACAGCACATTGAAAACAGCAAACTAAAACCAGCATGATAAAAACAGCAAAATAAAAGCAACACATTAAAAATAGCAAACTAAAAGCAACACACCAAAAACAGAAAGCTAAAAGCAACACATTAAAAACAGCAAACTAAAAGCAACACACCAAAAACAACAAACTAAAAGCAACACACCAAAAATAGCAAACTAAAAACAGCACATTAAAAACAGCAAACTAAAAACAGCACATTAAAAACAGCTCATTAAAAACAGCAAACTAAAAGCAGCACACTGAAAACAGCACATTGAAAACAGTAGAGTGAAAGCAACATACCGAAAACAGCAAACTAAAACCAGCATGATAAAAACAGCACATTAAAAACAGCAAAATAAAAGCAACACATTAAAAATAGCAAACTAAAAGCAACACACCAAAAACAGAAAACTAAAAGCAACACATTAAAAACAGCAAACTAAAAGCAACACACCAAAAACAGCAAACTAAAAGCAACACACCAAAAAAAAAAAACTAAAAACAGCACATTAAAAACAGCAAACTAAAAACAGCACACCGAAAACAGCACATTAAAAACAGCTCATTAAAAACAGCAAACTAAAAGCAGCACACTGAAAACAGCACATTGAAAACAGTAGAGTGAAAGCAACATACCGAAAACAGCACATTGAAAACAGCAAACTAAAACCAGCATGATAAAAACAGCACATTAAAAACAGCAAAATAAAAGCAACACATTAAAAATAGCAAACTAAAAGCAACACACCAAAAAAAACCAGAAAACTGAAAGCAACACATTAAAAACAGCGGCACTACAACGCTATTAGCTGTCAGTCCAAGCAGCCGATGGAAACAGGCGAAGGTGACGTCACTCGTCAAACATCGTTTATTTCCGTATTACTACCACGCGTAAGTGGAGTTTTCACGCGTTTTTTGGAGAGAGGGGGGGGGGGGGGGGTGAAAGGGGAAGACTTAAAAGGGCCAAATTAGAAAACAAGTCATGGTTATAAAGCATATCGATGTAAGTGGAGTTACTTAAATGAAAATATAGGTGGCCCTTAAAAGGGCCAAATTAGAAAACAAATTTAAGTTAATTAGAAAACAAGTCATGGTTATCAAATAAATTTGATTTATTCATTTATATTTTCATTATTCACCAACCTTATTCAAAAGCATGTTTAGAAACATTTTGTTCACTAACCTTATTCAAATGCATGGAATCAGATGACGGATATGTTCTAATAACTTTTGGAAAATTTCTCCACATGAATTTAATGAGATGGTTTTGAAGCAAATTTCTGGCTGTCCTGTTTTCCCTTTTATTCCTATTTTTTTACGTGTTTCCACAAGCATTCTATGTGATTCGTTGTGGCAAATGTTACTGGATCAACAAAATTGATCGAATGGTTCACCGTCAAATGTTGATAGCCTAGCTGATCGGTCGTATTATAGGAACGTCATAGATCAGATATTATGGTTGTCCCTGGCAATATACGATCCTGTATAATGGTTAAAAGTGTCTCTGCTGTCCTGTCTTCTACTGCTACTAAAATACATCTTCTGGTACTTCTTTCCAAAGCACCAAAAACCCACTGTGTTTTCACAGAATGGCCACGATGGTATTTCCTTCTCACGAATGCGCTTTCATCAATCTCGACAATTCGGTTTGGCCCGCCAAGCTTAATGTTTTGTGCCACATAGTACTCTGCACATACATCACGGCAAAAATTTCGCCAATCTGCTACGGCCACATTTGCGATACGACATTCCTCTGAAATCTTCTTGGCTAAATCTTCTTTTGCCCCAAAATATAATATATCAACTATTTGTTCACACTTCAAATTGCTATTTTCTAAAAATGTGCCTTTTCTAATAGAAACCTGTTTTCTACATGGTCTTTTACATGACCAGATAATCCCATCTGACACATTTTGTTTCGCTACTTCCAACATACATTGACCACATGAAGGGCAGACCTTTTGTGTATTTAGAAGTCCTTGAATTTTCAACCAATTGACGGTATCTGCTGTAGTAGCGGTAGCGATGGTTAATTCCCTTAACACTTGGATATATTATAGAACTCATTTTTCAACTTGCAGATGCGTGTATTATCACAAAGTGAAGATTAAAGTTTATTTATTTACACGTGGTGTTGGTGGTGATTGTTGCTGATTGGTGGGGATTGTCTCCATGGGGACTGTCGCTTGTCTCCATGGGGACTGTCGCTTGTCTCCATGGGCACTGTATCCATGCTTTTGAATAAGGTTGGTGAAAATAATTTGTTTTCTAAACATTTCTTCATAAATAATTTGATAACCATAATTTGGCCCTTTTAAGGGCCACCTATATTTTCATTTAAGTTAACTCCACTGTTGGTGAAAATGACTTGTTTTTTATATTGATAACCATAACTATGAAAATATGTGACGTCATTCGTCAACCTTCCCCTACTTTCACTTCTGACAGCTAATACCATGAACTGTAAAAATAAAAGTTCATGGTATTAGCTGTCAGAAGTGAAAGTAGGGGAAGGTTGATGAATGACGTCACATATTTTCATGTGTGTATGTGCAAATTTCAATAATATTAAGACACCCTAATGGGGGTTAAACGCCCTATAGTGAAAAGTTTGGCCAATAAATGGAACAAGATTTTACGAACTCCTCCTATGGTTTTGGAGATAGACCACCCCATAACCATATATATTCTGAAACTACATTGCCCAGGGTACTTGTATAAGTATATTTCATTTTAATCAAAGGGTTCATCGGGGGCACAAAACCGCCGCTGAAACTTTACCTTCGATTTATATGAAATTTAAACCATAGGTAAATGACAAGATATGATGCCTATTCACAAAATTTCAGCATATTTCAATAAAATTAAAATACCCTAATGGGGGTTAAACCCCTATTAGGGTTCACCGGTGGCACAAACCCCTGCTGAAAATGTTTTCCCTTCCATTTATATGCAATTTAAACCATAGGTAAACGACAAGATATGATGCCTATTCACATCATTTCAGCAAATTTCAATAAAATTACAATACCCTAATGGGGGTTAAACCCCCTATTAGGGTTCACCAGGGGGCACAAAATCCCCGCTGAAAATGTTTTCTGTTCGATTTATATGCAATTTAAACCATAGATAAAGGAAGAGATATGATGCCTATTCACAAAATTTCAATACTATAAGACACCTTAATGGTGGTTAAACCCCCTATTAGGGTTCCCTGGGGTACAAACCCCCACTGAAAACTTTTCCCTTTCGATTTATATGAAACTTAAACCATAGGTAAATGACAAGATATGATGCCTATTCACAAAAGTTTTTAATTGATATTTTGAAAAAAATTATTTACAAGAAACAAAATAAGAATAAGATTTAATAATGCAATTTTGATTTGATATATTACAAAAAATGATGTTTTCCAATTTTACATGCAATATATTTTACATTGAGTAATATTGAATTTTTCTCCATAAATTATATCACTGATTTAAAATCAATCATTTTCTTACAAAAAAAATGTGTGAAACGCAGCAAGGCGCTGGTAATTCGGCTAGTATATATATATATGTGAGCGTGTGTATATATATATATGTGTGTGTGTGTGCTCATTATGTAGGAGAGGTGTAGGTAGAAACTCCATCCTCTGCCCCATATGCAAACTATGGGTACACAAGAGATGTAGTGGGATCTCGGGAAGTTTAGTTAAGAATGTAGGCTTTACATGTAGCAGTTGCACCAGGACAGTAAGCAGCAAACAATCACTGAAAACAAGTGACATCAAAGTCTGGGAGGACTGGGTAAAAACAATACCGAATTAGCAGCGGGGGGGGGGGGGGGGGGTTCTGAAAGAAGTTGAGGGAGCTACTGCCACAGCTGGATACAAAAGGCTTTTCCCTCAGAATAAAAGGTAGACTGTATGATGTGTGCATATGAACGGTAATGTTGCATGGTAGTGAGAGCTGGGCGCTGTGTGTAGAAGACTTGCGTAGATTAGAAAGGAATGAAGCTTGTATGCTCCGATGGATGTGTAATAGTAATATACGCGAACAGCAAAGCATAAACAAACTGAAAGAGAAACTAGGCATAAGAGGAATCAAATGTGTGCAGGAGAGGAGATTATGTTGGTATGGACATGTGATTCGTATGAAGGATGACAGCTACATAAAGTCCCAGAAAGACTTGAGATGAAGTGATAAAAGCCGACCTTGCCCAATTACACCCCTGAAAGGCAATGACACAGGACCAAGATCTCTGGCGTTATGAGGTAATACAGAAACCCCAACTTCCCACGGGCCCAGGCCAAGGCTGAAACATACATACAGTATGCACCACTTCATCCCACCCGCCAATATATCTTTCATGAGAACAGGCCGAAACACTGTAAAGTGGTCGTGTTGGTGACACGGTAAAAAACACCCAGTCCACACTGTAAAGTAGTCATGGAGGAATCACAACAAAAAACACCCAGTACTCATTGTAAATGAGCTTGGAATTAGGAAGGGCATCCAGCTGTAGAAACCAAGCCAAAATCAGTTCTTTATGAGCAAGACATGGTCACCTGACCTAACATTGCCAACAATAGAAGGCACATGGCTCAGTGGTTAGAGCATTGGGCTTGCAATTGAAAGGTTGTGAGTTTAATTCTCAGACCAGGTGATGTGTTGTTTTCTTGAGCAAGACACTTTATTTCACATTGCTCCAGTTTACTCAGCTGTAGAAATGAGATGATAGGACTGGGGTCCTTATCATTCCACTGCAAAGTGGTCGTGGAGGTGGCACGGCAAAAAAAAAAAAAAATACCCACCACTCACTGTAAATGAGGTTGGTGTTAGGAAGGGCATCCAGCTGTAGAAATCAAGACAGAATTAGTTCCCGTATGAGCAAGACAAGGTCAGCCGACCGGACACTGCCCACAACAGGACAACCCATGCTAGCATAGAAGAACTGACATAAAATGATGATGATGAAATATAACAGAGTTTTATAGCTCGCTTGAAGCATTGATGAATAGGAAACACAAATTTAAATTTTGAAAACCAAGTTGAGGGCCTTTGAACCCCAGGCTATTGCAATAACTGCTCCTGATTTTAGATGTGGAAGACGGGACCTTTGGTACCACACAGTGACGTCCTGTTCGAGAATTGGTCCAGCTCTCGATACGAAAGTTTGGTCTTAGTCCCCCCCAGGATTTTCCATATGTATATCTCTCCCGTCTTCATTCCGAGGAGTAGAGTTTCAGTTCTTTTAGACTCTCCCAGTAGTTTTTCTCCATCGTGGCAACCTTCTTGGTGTAGCTGCATTGGATTGCTTCAAGCTCCATGGTTAGTTTGATACAATGGGGGTGACCACAGCTGGGAGCATTCATCATTTCATTTTACGTCCACTTTTTCCCTGCTTGCAAGGGTGGGACGGGAACTGATTCTGGCTTGATTTCTACAACTGGATGCCCTTCCTAACACCAACCTCATTTACAATGAGTGCTGGGTGCTTTTTTCCCATGGCACCTCCACATCCACTTTACAGTGTGGGCTGGGTGCTTTTTGACGTGGCACCTCCATGACCACTTTGCAGTGGAATGATAGGGACCCCAGTCCTATCATCTCATTTCTACAGCTGAGTAAACTGGAGCAATGTGAAATAAAGTGTCTTGCTCAAGGAAACAACACATCACCCGGTGTGAAAATTGAACTCACAACCTTTCGATTGCAAGGCCAATGCTCTCAATATGTATATACATATATATATATACTCACACATATATATATAAACTAATATATACACACACACACTATATATATATATATATATATATATATATATATATATATATATAGTAATAATAATACATATGAGGACTAAAATCCAAAGAGGGCTCGATAGGGATAAATATATATCAATTATATATATTATAAATATATATCAATTATAAGAACCGTAGAGCAAATATTTATTAAAATAACAGATTAAAGTTTAATCAAAGAATCGGCTGCTTTCACCCTTAATGGGATCTTCTGAAACTAAAAAAAAAATCAATCTGTGAACGCAGAAGTAAATATTTCGAAAAACGTTGCAACTGAAAGAAGACAGGAAGACGGTACTTTGGTTCGTGGAGACGTAGTTTTAGGTATTCCATCCTGCTTGGTACGGGTATGTTCTTTGTAGAAATATTCAGATGTTTCTGCATGATGAATATAAGTCAATAGAGTACTCAGTCAAGGGAGCCAAATAGTAATAATAATAAAGAGGGCTCGATAAGGATAAATATATATCAAATATATAAGAACCGTAGAGCAAATATTTATTAAAATAACAGATTAAAGTTTAAGCAAAGAATCGGCTGCTTTCACCCTTAATGGGATCTTCTGAAATAAAAAAAAAAATCAATCTGTGAACGCAGAAGTAAATATTTCGAAAAACGTTGCAACCGAAGGAAAACAGGAAGACGATACTTTGGTTCGTGGAGACGTAGTTTTAGGTATTTCTTCCTGCTTGGTACAGATATGTTCTTTGTAGAAATATTCAGATGTTTCTACATGATGAATATAAGTCAATAGAGTACTCAGTCAAGGGAGCCAAATAGTAATAATAATAAATTTGAAGACTAAAATCCAAAGAGGGCTCGATAAGGATAAATATATATCAAATATATAAGAACCGTAGAGCAAATATTTATTAAAATAACAGATTAAAGTTTAAGCAAAGAATCGGCTACTTTGACCTTTAATGGGATCTTCTGAAAGTTAAAAAAAATCAATCTGTGAACGCAGAAGTAAATATTTCTAAGCCGACCTTTCCCAATTGCACCACACGACCATGACCTCTGGCGTCACACAGTAATACAGAAGACCCAACTTTCCACAGGAACATATAGACAATATTTGTTTTCCTTTGTTTTTTTATGTCCTATCAACTAATCCGACCTCCAAAATGCTTGCAATTGACTATTTTTTTAGCATATTAACAACAAATATGATTTCCACTGCAATTAAAAATGACTAGCTTTGTGAATGGTTTTCCACCCACTTTCTGCCTTCATTTTTCTACAAAGCTAAATAAAAAAATGCCAGATGAAAATTTGTCACACCAAAATCAATAGCTTGGTGTGATGTAGTATGGTGTGGTTTGGTGAAGTTTCTACAAAGATAGTAATTTTCGACAGGTTTCCATGTCATAATTACTGATAAGTGGAAAAAAATAGTCAATTGGGAGCACCTTTAATGTCAGATTGGGTGGTAAGCACACACACAAAAAAAAAAGGAAACGGGAAGAAAATGTTTCACAGCAAGATCAATAGCTTGGTGTGATGTAGTATGGTGTAAATTGGTATGGTGTGGTTTGGTTTGGTTTGGTGAAGTTATGAAATGGAAACCAATTCTAAACGATAGATTCCCATGTCATATTCATTGATAATGTGTGGGAAAATAGTCATTTGCAAGCACCTTTGATGTTAGTTTGAGGTGGTAACCACAAAAAAAAAAAAAAAGCAGGTAGCAAATTTGTCACATTGATCTCCATACCATTGTGTGATGTAAATGGTAAGAGTAGGTGTTCTGTAATAAATTTACCATATAGTGAAGTATGGTTCTGGTCAAGTATATGGTGCGGATTGGGGTAGATTAATGTGCTGTGGTGTGCTTTGTTATAAGTGAGGATTTAAATTTCCACTTTGATTTATATTAGAAAAGAATTTTTCGTTCATTTTTGCATGTGCTATCAACTTCCAAGATGCTCGCAGTGGATTATGCTTTTAGCATATTAACAAAAAATATGACTTCCGCTGCAATAAAAAATGACTAGCTTTGTAAATGTTATTTCCACCCACATCCTCCCTCTTTTTTCTACAAAGCTAGTCATTTTCATCAGGTTTCCATGTCATAATCATTGATAATATGTGCATAAAATAGTAGTTTGCAAGCACCTTTTATGTCAAATTCGGTGGTAAGCACAAAAAAAAAAAAAAAAAAAAAGCCAGATGAAAATTTGTCACACCAAAATCAATAGCTTGGTGTGATGTAGTATGGTGTGGTTTGGTGAAGTTTCTACAAAGATAGTAATTTTCGACAGGTTTCTATGTCATAATTATTGATAAGTGGAAAAAAAATAGTCAATTGGGAGCACCTTTAATGTCAGATTGGGTGGTAAGCACACACAAAAAAAAAAAAAAGGAAACGGGAAGAAAATGTTTCACAGCAAGATCAATAGCTTGGTGTGATGTAGTATGGTGTAACTTGGTATGGTGTGGTTTGGTTTGGTGAAGTTATGAAATGGAAACCTACGATAGATTCCCATGTCATATTCATTGATAATGTGTGGGGAAAATAGTCATTTGCAAGCACCTTTGATGTTAGTTTGAGGTGGTAACCACACAAAAAAAAAAAGCAGGTAGCAAATTTGTCACATTGATGTTCATACCATGGTGTGATGTAAATGGTAGGTGTTTTGTAATAAATTTACCATATAGTGTAATATGGTTATGGTGTGGATTGGGGTAGATTAATGTGCTGTGGTGTGCTTTGTTATAAGTGAGGATTTAAATTTCCACTTTGATTTATGTTAGAAAAAATATTTTTCCTTCATTTTTGCATGTGCTATCAACTTCCAAGATGCTCGCAGTGGATTATGCTTTTAGCATATTAACAAAAGATATGACTTCCGCTGCAATAAAAAATGACTAGCTTTGTAAATGGTATTTCCACCCACATCCTCCCTCTTTTTTCTACAAAGTAGTCATTTTCATCAGGTTTCCATGTCATAACCATTGATAATATGTGCATAAAATAGTAATTTGCGAGCACCATTTATGTCAAATTGGGTGGTAAGCACAAAAAAAAAAAAAAAAAATGCCAGATGAAAATTTGTCACACCAAAATCAATAGCTTGGTGTGATGTAGTATGGTGTGGTTTGGTGAAGTTTCTACAAACATAGACATTTTCGACAGGTTTCCATCTCATAATTATTGATAAGTGGAAAAAAAATAGTCAATTGGGAGCACCTTTAATGTCAGATTGGGTGGTAAGCACAAACACACAAAAAAAAAAAGGAAACGGGAAGAAAATGTTTCACAACAAGATCAATAGCTTGGTGCGATGTAGTATGGTGTAACTTGGTATGGTGTGGTTTGGTTTGGTATGGTGAAGTTATGAAATGGAAACCAATTGTAAACGATAGATTCCTATGTCATATTCATTGATAATGTGTGGGAAAATAGTCATTTGCAAGCACCTTTGATGTTAGTTTAGGTGGTAAACAAAAAAAAAAAAAAAGCAGGTAGCAAATTTGTCACATTGATCTCCATACCATGGTGTGATGTAAATGGTAGGATTAGGTGTTCTGTAACAAATTTACCATATCGTGAAGTATGGTTATGGTGTGGATTGAGGTAGATTAATGTGGTGTGGTGTGCTTTGTTATAAGTAAGGTATTAAATTTCCACATTGATTTATGTAAGAAAAATTTTTTTTCCTTCTCTTTTACATGTGCTATCAACTAATACAACTTCCAAGATGCTCGCAGTGGACTATGCTTTTAGCATATTAAGAAAAATATGACTTCCGCTGCAATAAAAAATGACTAGCTTTGTAAATTGTATTTCCACCCACATTTTTCTACAAAGCTAGTCATTTTCGACAGTTTTCCATGTCATAATTATTGATAATATGTGCGAAAAATAGTCAATTGCAGCACCTTTGATGTCAGATTGGGTGGTAAGAACACACACAAAAAAAAAAAAGAAACAGGAAGAAAATTTTCACACTGAGATCAAAAGCATGGTGTGATGTCGAATGGTGTAGTTTGTTATGGTGTGGTTTGGATTGTTGTAGTTATGACATGGGAACCTATTGCAAATGATAGGTTTCCATGTTATATACATTGATAATGTGTAAAAAAATAGTCATTTGTCAGCACCTTTAATATCAGATTGGGTGGTAAGCACACGCACACACAGAAAAAAAAAACAGGAAGAAAAATGTTGTCACTGAGATTAATAGCATGCTGTGATGTAGTATGGTGTAGTTTGTTATGGTGTGGTTTGGTTTGGTGTAGTTTGGTATGGTTTAGTTTGGTGGAGTTATAACATGGAAACCTATCATAAATTTACCAAGGTATGGTATAATCTGGTTTGGTGTAGTGTAGGTTAGTGTGGTGTGGTGTGTTATGTGTTGCATTGTATAGTGTGATTCTCTTTAAATTAAAATCATTAAAATGTAATGTCTATCTTCTATATCTTAAAGAGTGACCTTAAATGTGATTGCAAATGACTTTTTTCTCTGGATTAATGTTAGATTTAGGGTTAGTGTTAGGCTAAGGTTTACTGTTAATGGTAAGTTTATTGTTAGTGACTGTGTTACTGTTAGCATTACTGTCACTGTTAGTGTTACTGTAACTGTTACTCTTACAGTTACTGTTTGCGTTACTGTCTGCATCAGCGTTAGCATTTGCATAAGTGTCTATGTAAGCTTTTGTGTTAGTGTCTATGTAGACTTTGTGTTAGCATCTGCATTAGTGTTTGGATTAGCCTTAGTGTTTGCGTAAGTGTCAGCATCTATGTCAGCATTTGCGTCAGCGTCTGCATTGGTGATAGTGATTGTGTCAGCATTTCCCTTAGCGTCTGAGTCAACATTAGTGTTAGCATTAGTGTTTGTTTCAGTGCCTACGTCTACGTCAGCATTATCATTAGCGTCCGCGTCAGCTCTTGTGTCAGTGTCAGCATTTCCCTCAGTGTCAGCGTTTGCATCAGCGTGCACGTCAGCATTTGCATTTGTGTAGGGGTTAGCATTTGCGTCAGCATCAGCATTCACATTAGCATTAGCGTTTGCGACAGCGTTTCCTTTAACGTCTTTGTTAGCATTTCCGTTAGCGTCTGTGTCAGTGTTTCCATTAGCTTCTATGTCAGCGTTTCCAACCGCGTCTGTGTCAGCGTCAGTATTTATATCTACATCAGCGTCAGCGTTTCAGTTAACGTCAGTGTTTCCGTTAGCTTCTACGTCAGTGTTTACGTTAGCGTCTGTGTCAGTGTTTCCATTAGCTTCTATGTCAGCGTTTCCAACCGCGTCTGTGTCAGCGTCAGTATTTATATCTACATCAGCATCAGCGTTTCAGTTAACGTCAGTGTTTACGTTAGCGTCTGTGTCAGCGTTTGCGTTAGCGTCTGTGTCAGCGTTTACGTTAGCTTCTACGTCAGCGTTTCCGTAACGTCTACGTCAGCGTTTTCCGTTAGCATTAGCGTTTCCATTAACCTTTCCTGTGGCGTCCGCATCATTGCAGCGTCTGCATATCCCATGTAAGCGTTAACTTCAGCATTTGCGTCAGCGTTAGCCTTAGCCCTAGCGTCCGCATCAGCATTGCGTTAGCGTCAGCATACACGTCAGCACCGGCAATACTGCCTCAACATTTGCGTCAGCGTTAGCGTTAGCTTTGGCTTCAGCAATCCGCATCAGCAATTGCGTTTTGGAGATCAGCTTCGGCGGTAAGGGTAAACGCTAACTTCTACGCCTGCTTCTACGTTAACAACTACGTCAGTGTTTTGTTAGCTTCTACGTCAGCGTTTACGTTAGCTTCTACGTCAGCATCTACATTAGCCTCTACATCAGCTTCTACGTCATCGTTTACGTTAGCTTCTACATCAGCATCTACATTAGCTTCTACGTCAGCGCTTACATTAGTGTCTGTGTCAGCGTTTGTGTTAGCTTCTACGTCAGCGTCTGTATTTACATCTACATCAGCGTCAGCGTTTACATTTGCGTCTGTGTCAGCGTTTACGTTAGCTTCTACGTCATCATTTACGTTAGCGTCTGTTTCAACGTGTGTTAGCATCTGTGTCAGCGTTTATGTTAGCCTCTGCGTCAGTGTTTATATTAACATCTGCGTCAGTGTTTACGTTAGCATCTGTGTTAGCGTCTGTGTCAGCATCAGTGTTTCCTTTAGTTTCTACATCAATGTTTACGTCTGCATTAAGGTTCACAGTAGCATCGCTGTCATCGTTTGCATCAGCATTTGCGTTTGCTTTAACATCTGCATCAACATTTGCGTCTGTGTTTGCATTAGTGTCTGCATTTGCTTTAGTGTTTGCATCAGCGTGAGCATTTGTGTCAGTGTCCACGTCAGTGTTAGAGTCTGTGTAGCATTTACATCAGCGTGTGCGTCAGAGTCTTTGTCAGCATTCGTCTTTGCACGTGCATCAGTATTCACGTTAGTGTTTGTGTCAGCGTAAGCGATTGTGTCAACATTTGCGCTAGCGTTTGTGCCAGCATAGCCATCTTCGTCAGTGTCAGTGTTGGCGTTAGTGTTTCCATTAGTGTTCATGTTTGATTTTGTATTAGTGTTAGCATTTTTGTTAGTGTTAGAGTTCAGGTTAGTGTTAGTGTTTGTGTTTGTGTTCAGGTTAATGTTGACTTAGTTTTCTGGTTAGTGTTAGTTTTCAGATTAGGGCTCGTGTTACTTTTAGTGTTAGTGCTCAGGTTAGTGGTTTATGGTAGTGTTAGTTTTAGTGGTAGTGTTAGTGTTCAGGTTAATGTTTGTGTTAATGTCAGTTTTAGTGTTAGTGTTCAGGTTAGTGTTTACGGTAGTGTTAGTTTTAGTGTTAGTGTTATTTTTTCCATTAGTGTTAGTGTTTTATTTTGTGTTAATGTTTGTGTTAGTGTTTCCATTAGTGTTAGTGCTAGTCTTTGTTTTTCTGTTAATGTTAGTGTTTGTTTTAGTGTTGAGGTTAATGTTAGCTTAGTTTTCTGGTTAGTGTTAGTTTTAGTGTTAGTGTTCAGGTTAGTTAGTGTTTTTTTAGTGTTAATTTTTATGGTAGTGTTAGTGCTCAGATCAGTGTTAGTGTTTGTGTTACTGTTTATGGTAGTGTTAGTTTTAGTGCTAGTGTTTAGGTTAATGTTAGTTTTAGTGTAAGTGTTCAGGTTAGTGTTAGTGTTAATGTTAGTTTTAGTGTTAAGGTTAGGGTTAGATATTGTGTTAGTGTTTGTTTTTGTGTTAATATTTGTGTTAGTATCTCTGTTAGCATTAGTGATTGATGTTTCCATTAGTGTTAGTGATTGTGTTAGTGTTCAGGTTAATGTTAGCTTAGTTTTCAGGTTAGCGTTAGCGTTCAAGTTAATGTTAGTTTTAGTGTTTGTTTTTGTGTTAATATTTGTGTTAGGATCTCTGTTAGTGTTAGTTTTAGTGTTAGTATTTGTTTTTGTGTTAATATTTGTATTAGTATCTCTGTTAGCATTAGTGTTTGATGTTTCCATTAGTGTTAGTGATTGTGTTAGCATTAGTCTTTGTTTTTGTGTTAAGGTTAGCGTTAATGTTAGCATTAGTATTTCTGTTATGAGTGTTTGTGTTAGTGTTCAGGTTAATGTTAGCTTAGTTTTCAGTGTTAAGGCTAGCGTTAATGTTAGCATTAGTATTTATGTTATGAGTGTTTGTGTTAGTGTTAGCGTTAATGTTAGCTTAGTTTTCAGGTTAGTGTTAGCGTTCAAGTTAATGTTAGTTTTAGTGTTAGTGTTTGTTTTTGTGTTAATATTTGTGTTAGTATCTCTATTAGTGTTAGTTTTAGTGTAAGTGTTCAGGTTAGTGTTAGTGTTCAAGTTAATGTTAGTGTTAGTTTTAGTGTTAGTATTTGTTTTTGTTTCCATTAGTGTTAGTGATTGTGTTAGCGTTAGTCTTTGTTTTTGTGTTAAGGTTAGCGTTAATGTTAGCATTAGTATTTCTGTTAGTGTTAGCATTAGTGTTTATGTTAGTGTTCAGGTTAATGTTAGCTTAGTTTTCAGGTTAGAGTTAGTGTTCAAGTTAATGTTAGTTTTAGTGTTAGTGTTGAGGTTAGTGTTAGAGATTGTGTTAGTGTTTGTTTTTGTGTTAATATCTGTGTTAGTATCTCTGTTAGCGTTAGTGTTTGTTTTAGTGTTGAAGTTAATGTTAGCTTAGTTTTCTGGTTAGTATCAGTTTTCAGATTAGTGTTTGTGTTAGTGTTACTTTTAGTGTTAGTGCTCAGGTCAGTGTTAGTGTTTATGGTAGTGTTAGTTTTAGTGCTAGTGTTCAGGCTAATGTTTGTGCTAATGTTAGTTTTAGTGTAAGTGTTCAGGTTAGTGTTAGTGTTAGTGTTTACGGTAGTGTTAGTTTTAGTGCTGGTGTTCAGGTCAGTGTTAGTGTCAGTTTTAGTGTTAGTGTTCAGGTTAGTGTTTGTGTTAGTTTTCTATTTAATGTTAGTTTTCAGATTTCGTGTTTGTGTTAGTTTTCATGTTAGCACTAAGTTTACTGTTAGAGCATGTGTGAATGCAAGTGTTAGGGTAAGTGTTATTTTTAAAGTTAGGTTTTCTACTTTCCAGGAAAAAAGTTGATCCTCTCTAACTTGAGTGGTGTGATATAGTGTGGTAAAGTCTAGTGTTTCATAGTCTTGTGTGGTGTTGTCTATTGTTGTATAGTGTAGTATGGTATATTGTTTCATAGCATGGTCTGATGTGAGGTCGTACAGTGTTTCGTAGTGTGGTGTTGGATAATGTGGTATGGTATAATGTTTGTCAGTGTGGTGTGGCATGGTATGGTATAGGTTTATGTAGTGTGGCTTAGTTTGATTATAATAATACAAATAATAATAACAATTATAATAGTAATAATAATTGTTCTTGTTCATTTTCTTTGTCTTCTTCTGTGCCTTTGTTTTCTTCTGTGCCTTTGACTTCTTCTATGCTTTTGACTTCTTCTGTGCTTTTGACTTCTTCTGTGCCTTTGACTTCTTCTGTGCCTTTGACTTCTTCTGTGCCTTTATCTTCTCCTCTGCCATCTAAATACCAAAAACAAAGAATGTAAAACATATATGTTGCCTATCTCTCAGACTTTACAAAATGCTGAGGAGATAAAATTAATTTAAAGAGCAGTGTGCTCATGCACTGTGATCCTATAATGTAGCTTATAAGCTATTTCATAACTAAAAAACAATGTCAAACATCAACAAAAGTATATACAAATATCTTTGAATGTTTAAGTTAAACCTAAATAGATCGTATCTACAGGTCATTAGGTTAAGACTGAACTAAGATCATATCTATAAATCATTAGGTTTAGACTGAACTGAGATCATACTTTCTTCTTCTTTTCGTCATCTTCGTTTCCCATGTCTTCTTTGTCTTTGTTGTCATTTTCATTTTAGTCATCTGCTTCATCGTCTTTTTCTTCTTTTCCATCTAAATATATAAAAAAATTGTAAACAAATATATAGATTTCTATTTATTGCCACTAGGGCACAAAAGAAGGGGACAAATACAAGGGGGGAGTTTACACAAAAAGGCGAGTAAAGAAAACAAATAACAAATATAAAATTAACAATAAAGTCCTCAATAGGGAGGGGGCGTTTGGGGGGTCGCACACACCCCGAAAAAAGTGTGCAACCCCTTCTCCTCAGGAGCACAGAGAGAGGGTGCTCCCTCGTTCCTTCCTTTTTTCCACCTACAGGCTGATATAGAGAGAAGGCCCATTCACACGGGCCATTCTCGCCACTTTCACCCACCTTTCATAAAAACGACTGGGGTTGAGCATCTCTCTCCATCCTGATCCTTCTTCCGAAATGATATCGGAAGAAACGGATCAGTTGTTGGCCAGAGAGAAAGGTGCCTGACCTGAATCCTTTCAGACGCGTCCACCATACAACCTCTTTCACCATGGCTATTACGCACAGAAACACCGCCTCTCCTTCATTTTTGAAGGGGAGAGGCAGCTTAATCGTTACAATGGCCTCGGTTGTCAACCGGATCGGTCCCACCCTTGATAGCAGTCGTTCGACATAGCCCCACAGATTGGCTACGCCCGAGCAGTGTACCAATACGTGTGCAACGGTTTCCTCGTCGCGCACGCATCTGGGACAGATCTTTTTGGCGGGGTCCCTACCCGGGCGCCCGTGTCTGTAGAGCTTTTCTCGAACGGGTAGAGCCCCTCGGTAGCCAGGGACTTCTGGAAGTTGTCCATAAGTCCCGGGCTGAATGTCCTACTGAACAGGCTGGCCAGTTCGTCTTCCTCTATGTCTAGGGCTTCTCCGAGGGCATCGTCGCACCTGCTGCGTACCAGCCCTCTATAGAATGTCGCGGTGGAGTCTCCACTGATAACCGGGTCCACCTGCCAGAGGGCCGTGAGTGCCTGGACACACTCAGTGTGCCAGGCGCCCAGTTTTCTCGGTCTTTGCTTGACCCAAGATTGCAGCTCGGTGAGTGAGACGAGTCTGGGAAAGGTTCGTCTCACAAACGGGGCCCACACAAATATATAGCTGATCTCTCAGACTTTCACGAAACACCGAGGAGATACAGTTAATATAACGAGTGGGAACTCATATATATATATATATATATATGGTATAGCATGGTGTTATGTGGTCTGGTGTGGTACAACATGGTGTGATGTGGTGTGGTATGATATGGTGAGGCAGGGAGGGGGGAGACAATGTTAGATTAATGTTAACAATACACATGTAGCATCCACATGTGATGAGAAGGAGGAAACAGTGTTTAACTAATTTTAACATTACATGTAGCATCCATCTACAGGTGATTAAGTTAAGACTGAGATGTAATCATAAGAAAAGGTCAATTTAAAACAACACTGAGATCCTGCTTAAAATGATGGTCAATGAAGTGTTTACTTAGATCTTTTGAAATAACTTTCTTTCTCTTACTGTAACTGGACATACCTACGAAATAGAAAACAGTCGAATAGACAGTGTTGTGGTGTGGTGTGGTGTAGTGTGGTTTAGTGTAGTGGACAGTGGTGTAGTGTAGTGGAGTGTGGTTTAGTGGAGTGGACGGTGGTGTGGTGTAGTGGAGTGTGGTTCAATGTAGGGTGGGGGATATTGTGTAGTGGAGTGTGGTGGGATGTAGTATGGTAGCATGTGGTGTGATGGCATGTGATGTGGCGTGGCGTGGTGAAATGTAATGTGATGTGATGAAATGTGGCGTGGCGTGGTGAAATGAGGCGAGGCGAGGTGAGACGAGACGAGATGTGATGTGATATGGTGTGATGTGGTGAGATATGGTGTGATGTGGTGTGATGTGATGTGAAATTTTTTCATCCTATTTTTCATGTGCTATCAACTAATCCAATCTCCAAGATGCTTGAAACTGACTTTCTCCCCCCAGGAAAATGGCGGGGTGAGGTGGTTCCCCCTTCACCCAGATAACCCCTGCTTACTCGGAATTTTCTCTTAGATTCTATTTTCATGCATTATCAGTGAATATGACTTCCAAACCAGTCAAAAACAGCTTTGGAGAAAGAGGAGGGAGAGGGGAAGAGTTTTATAGATCTACACCCCACTCATATGTTGTGGGACTTAATCATTTTCGGTATATTTCCTGTGCTATTAATTTCCTATGCTATTTCCTATGCTATTTCCTATGCTATTTCCTGTGCTATTAATTAATCTGACCTCCTAGATGCTTCCAACCAACTTATTTCCCTGGGTTAGGTTTAGGGTAATGTTTAGGGTTTAGTTTTAGGGTTGGGTAATGTTTAGGGTCTAGTTTTAGGGTTGGGGTAAATTTAGGGTTTTGTTTTAGGTTTGGGGTAAAGTTTATGGTTTAGTTTTAGGTTTGGGGTAATGTTTAGGGTCTAGTTTTAGGGTTGGGGTAAAGTTTAGGGTTTAGTTTTAGGGTTGGGGTAATGTTTAGGGTTTTGTTTAAGGGTTGGGGTAATGTTTATATTTAGATTTAGCTTGGTTTGGTTTAGATTTAGAGTTTAGGGTTGGGGCTAGATTTAATTTTATGTTTAATTTAGTTTTAGTTTCCAAATCCCAGAAAAAAAAATTGATTCAGAGCAACTAAAAGGTCAGATTAGTTGATAGCACTCAAAAGGAGACCGAAGAAAAATCATTAGGGTATATATCTACAAAACGACAATGGTTTTTCCACCTGCTTTACCCCTCCTTTTTCCTAGAACAACTAATCATTTCCAACTGGTTTGGAGGTCATATTCGTTGATAACATACGAAAAATCTTAGAGAAAACTCTGGGGTTAAATGAGAGAAGTGCATCCACCTAAGTTTTCCATGAAGCGAGAGTCAATAACAAACATCTTGGAGTTCGGATTAGTTGATAACACATGAAAAACAGATGAGGAAAAAGTTTTGGGTGTTATGTGGTGTAGAGTAGTGTGGTGTGTTTTTATGTGGTGTGATGTAGTGAGGTGTGTTTTTATGTGGTGTGATGTAGTGAGGTGAGGTGTGGTGTGTTGTGTTGTGGTGTTATGTGGTGTGGAATAGTGTGGTGTGTTTTTATGTGGAGCAGTGTGGTGTGTTGTAGTGAGGAGTGGTGTGTTGTGTTGTAGTGAGGAGTGGTGTGTTGTGTTGTAGTGGTGTGTTGTGGTGTTATGTGGTGTGGTGTAGTGTTGTATGTTTTTATGTGGTGTGGTGCAGTACGGTGCGGTGCAGTGAGGTGCGGTGCAGTGAGGTTCTTCGTCTTTATCTTTCTCTTCTTCATCTTTGTATTCATCTTCTTTGTTTTGTCTTCCATCTAAAAAAAAAAATGTATATATAAAACATATATGTAGCCAATCTCTCAGACTTTTACAAAGCTCCAGGAAGATAAATTTAATATAAGTGGTGTGTTTCTGAACAGAGATACTATAAAATAGCTTAAAAGCTATATATATATATATATATATATATATATATATATATATATATATATATATATATATATATATATATATATAAATATACACGGGTGTGTATGATTGTGTATAGAAGATTATATTAATAAAAGGAATTCCAACTTTGTCTGATTTACTCGTTTTATTTACAATCCTTTAAAAGTATAATGGTATTAGAATGAAATAGCACGGTAGAATATTAAGTGTTAATTGAACAAGTACTTTCATGCTTTCGCAATCTTCAGGTTCATATTCTGTGGTGACAGTCAAGTTTACAATTTTCAACTGTAATGAGATGGGTAAATGTTGTGCCTTATATACAGTGAAAAGCGGCTACAGAATGATACGTTTTGCAAACTGTATTTCGACCAATCGGTGTGTAGTTTCACTTGATTACTGAAGCTGATTGGTTTAGGCATCACGGTTGGTTGGGCATGTCTAACTACTTCTATTTGGCCCTATTCAAAGCATCAATTGTTTTGCTATTTTTAGAAATGATGAAAATAGCATTTTCTAGGGTTTTTATACCCCTAAGAATTATTATTGTTCATTTAGCTTGGGTTGGAATTTTGAAAAATATTCCCAAATGCAAATATGAAGTGCAAAAGCAGAAATCTAATTTACTGCATTAAATGACCGAATTGTGAAGAACTATATGTCGGTCAAACTGGAAATGCACTATCGAAACGTGCACGGGTGCACCGACAGCAAATCAGAGACCCAAATGTCCGTCAGATACCCCTCAGTAACCATCTAGCAACATGTGGTCAGAAAATATTTATAATATTTCCATTCTACAAATTACACAGGCCAAGTGAAATCAAGAGAAACATCAAAGAAAAGAATTTTATTGATAAATTCCAACCCAAGCTAAATGAACAATAATAATTCTTAGGGGTATAAAAACCCTAGAATGATGTAAATGCTATTTACATCATTTCTAAAAATAGCAAAACAATTGATGCTTTGGATAGAGCCAAATAGAAGTCGTTAGACATGCTCAACCAACCATGACGCCTAAACCAATCAGCTTCAGTAATCCAGTGAAACTACACACCAATTGGTCGAAATACAGTTTGCAAAACGTATCATTCTGTAGCCGCTTTTCACTGTATATAAGGCACAACATTTACCCATTTCATAACAGTTGAAAATTGCAACTTGATTGTCACCACAGAATATGAACCTGAAGATTGCGAAAGCATGAAAGTGCTTGTTCAATTAACATTTAACACTTAATATTCTACCATACTATTCAGATTACATCTATAAAATTCCGATTACATCTATATACATATATATATATATACATTCATATATACACTTCTACGAAATGTAATGTAAAAATACCATTTTCTTCTTGTCTCCCCACCCTTCGGTTCATTCAACCATATATCTGTATAATCGCCCAGAATCCAATCCTACTTTCTCAATGCTATTCTATAATTCTGTCAGGCTGTTCTAAATAATCTTGTGTATTTTAAAATCCCAGTATATCGCTTGTTACTGTTATATGCTTTATTTAAAACCTTCTCCTCGCTTAATCTTAATTTTGGCCGAAATTTTCCAGGATTCATAAAAATGGCCTCCCTAGTCCCTCTAAATCTCTGTCCCCCCCCCCCCTCTTTATCACATACGCGCCTGTTGGTCTCTCTCTCTCTCACTCGATCACTCCCTACTCGCACCAAATATAAATAAACCTGTTACGAGGTACAAATCTCAGAATTTGTCAACTCTTATTAATGGTCAGTCCACTTCTACGAAATGTAATGTAAAAATACCATTTTCTTCTTGACTCCTCACCCTTCGATTCATTCATCCATATATCTGTATAATCGCCCAGAATCCAATCCTACTTTCTCAATGCTATTCTATAATTCTGTCTGGTTGGTCTAAATAATCTTGTGTATTTTAAAATCCCAGTATATCGCTTGTTACTGTTATATGCTTTATTTAAAACCTTCTCCTTGCTAACTACCTCATACCCCTCCAACCCGCCCCCACTCTCCACCATTATTATTTGGACCAATCATAAGTCAGCGGCCTATGCTATCACTTCTCCTGGTTGCTTTTCGATATGATGGATGGACTAAGGAATTCTGGAGAGTCTGAAGAATCTGGACACTCAGAGACAATGCCAAAGATAACGACAAATTCACCTCATGCTGCCGGACGAAAGGGCAAGGACTCCTCTTTGTTTCGGCCGCGGATAGCCAACATAACCCAACCCCACCCCCCTCACCGCGCCCACCCACCAAACGCAATCCAAAACTTCAGAGTTGGTACCATGAATGTAGGCACATTAAAAGTTCGTTCTAACGAGGTTGTAGAAATGCTTGAACGTAAGGAGGTTGATGTTTGTTGTATCCAAGAGACCAGGTGGAGGGGCGGGTCTGCTAGATTCATTGTGGGTAAAAAACGATGCTATAAGCTTTTCTGGGTGGGAAATGACAATGGGCTGGGTGGGTTAGGAATCATGGTAGCAGAAAAATGGGTGGATAAGATAATAGACGTTAATAGAGTGAACGACAGAATAATTAAAATAAGACTTGTTCTAAATAGAACTACTGTGACAGTAATATCTGCGTACGCACCCCAATCCGGACTGCCTGGCGCTATAAAAGACAGATTCTATGAGACACTGATGCTCACTACCTCCCAAATAACCGACAGTGACTATATAATTATTGCTGGCGACCTAAATGGTCACGTTGGACAACATTGTGACAGCTATGACAGAATCCATGGAGGCTGTGGGTTCGGTACTAGAAATGAGGAAGGCTCCAGAATCCTGGAATTCTGTGACGCAAATAACCTAACTATCTGTAACACTAACTTCAAAAAGCGAGACAATCACTTGATCACCTACAGATCAGGGGAACATACCAGCCAGGTAGATTATATCCTTATCAGAAGACGTGACAGAGTGTCTGTTGTAAATACTAAATCCCTCCCCCATGAAGAATGCACTTCTCAACATAGACTCATAATTAGCGACCTCATAGTCAGGACGAGACGTTCTCGACAACAGAAGAGGACTATCCTCAGGAGAAAAATATGGAAGCTAAAGGACCCCACAACCAGTAATACATTTAAAAGCATATTGCTTGATGCTTTCGACAGTAAGGAAGAGCAATTAGAGTCGTACAATATAGAGGAACAGTGGGAATTCCTGAAAGCAAACCTGCTGATGGCGACAGATGAAGTCTGCGGCTGGAGCAGGCCTATAGGCAGGAGGAGAGTAACGTGGTGGTGGAACAGTAAGGTGGAGGAGTCAATTAAGGCCAAAAAGCAGGCTTGGAAAGTATGGCGGGATGGGGGAAGTAGAGAAGACTATCAAGTGGCCAGGAGGGAAGCTATGAGACAAGTGTACTTCGCAAGAAGGGAAGCAGAGGAAAGAAAGTTCAAGCATGTTCTACAACGCGAGGACCAAAAACGTGAAGTGTTCAGGATTGCTAGGCAATGTGTCAAGAAAAACCGTGATATTGTCGTGGAGAAGTGTGTCCTTAATGATGATGGTGTACTTGCCATCACTGACGCTGATAAGAAGGTAGCTTGGAAGTGTCACTACTAAAGGCTACTAAATGAGGAGAATAAATGGGAGAAAGACAGTCTCCCCCACATCAATCCAATAGAACGACCAGCAGTGCTAGTTGAAGGTAGTATAATAAGAAAGGAAATCAAAGATATGAATACGGGTAAGGCGGCTGGGCCTTCGGAAATAGTTGCTGAAATGCTGAAAGCATCTGGAACGGTGGGACACACTATGGTCACCCGGATAGTAAACCAAGTCATACAGAATCGGGTTGTGCCGAAGGACTGGCGTAGCAGCATCATCATTAACTGCTACAAGGGTAAAGGGGTTGCCCTAGATATGGGTAACTATAGAGGCATTAAATTAATCGACCAGGTCATGAAGGTCACAGAAAAAGTAATAGCGCAACTAATCAGAGAGAGAATTGATCTAGATGAAATGCAGTTCGGGTTTGTGTCAGGTAAAAGTACCACAGATGCTCTTTTCATTGTACGACAACTACAGGAGAAGTACCTAGCTAAAAGTAAACCCCTCTACTTAGCTTTTATCGACTTGGAGAAAGCCTTTGACAGAGTCCCCCGTTCCATTATCTGGTGGGCTCTTAGAAAACTAGGTGTTGAGGAATGGCTTGTGAGAGCTATACAAGCCATGTATAAAGAAACAGTCAGCAAGGTTAGAATTAACAATGAATATAGTGAAGAGTTTAGCGTAAAAGTTGGTGTTCATCAGGGTTCCGTTCTTAGCCCCCTACTATTTATTATTGCCCTTCAGGCTATAACAGTGGAGTTCAAGACCGGCTGCCCATGGGAACTCCTATACGCAGATGATCTAACGCTCATAGCTGAATCAATGGCTGAACCAGAGAAGAAATTCCAAACAAGGAAGCATGGCCTAGAATCAAAAGGCCTTAAAATTAACCTGTCTAAGACTAAGGTTCTAGTTTGTAGGAAGGAAAATAGGGCACCGGTCCCATCCGGGAAATGGCCATGCTCAGTGTGTAGGAAAGAAGTAGGCAGAAACTCCATTTTATGTCCCAAATGCAATGTATGGGTGCATAAAAGATGTAGTGGGATCACGGGTAAGCTAACTAAGAATATAGATTTTATATGTGGCCGGTTTTCTGGTGCAATAAGTAGCAGCAAGTGCCCACAGAATACTAGCTCATTCCATTGCACAGAGGGTTCTATAGAAATAGTGGACACCTTACGTTACTTGGGTGACAAAATCAGCAGTGGTGGAGGGTGCTCTGAAAGTACAGTAGCTAGAGTCAGAACTGGATGGAAAAAGTTCAGAGAGCTTATACCACTATTAGCCGCTAAAGGGTTCTCTCTAAAAATGAAAGGCAGGCTGTATGATGCCTGCATACGAACAGCAATGTTACATGGCAGTGAGACCTGGGCATTGTGTGCAGAGGATATACGCAGACTGGAGAGGAACGAAGCTTGCATGCTCCGCTGGATGTGTAATAGTAATATACGTGAACGGCAAAGCATAAACGAACTAAGGGAAAAATTAGGAATAAGAGGGATCAGATGCTGTTTACTCGAGAGAAGACTACGTTGGTACGGTCACGTGATGCGCATGAAAGACGACAGCTGTATAAAAATAAAGTGCAGGGCGATAAAAATAGACGGTAGCCACGGAGTAGGCAGACACAGAAAAACCTGGGACGACTTGATAAATTCCGACCTCACACACTTACACCTCTCCAAGACAATGTCACTGGACCGAGATCTTTGGCTCTACACAGTAATAGAGAAGACCCGCCTTACTTAAATACAAAGTGAAACCTACCACAGTCAGTAGGCACCTCTAACAAAAATACACCCCCGTCCCACTACCCCCACCTCATCCACACCATCCCTTTCAATGTAAAGTTATGTTGGTACCACAACATCCAGTCCAAAACAAATGAGGTTGTGTAGGTGTCACGACAAAAAAACACACAGTCCACGCTGTAATGTGGCCGTGTAGGTAACACGGTAAAAACCTCCCAGTTCACACTGTAAACGTGGTTGGTGTTAGGAAGGGCATCCAGCCGTAGAAAACCCGCCAGACAGTCCTATGCGAGCAAGACATTCACTCTTGCCTCAAGTGGGAAAACTCCCGTCCAAACCCATGCAAGCGTGGAAGATGGACGTTAAACGATGACGATGATATACATACATACACACATATACATATATACAAATACACATATACATGCATATATATATACATATATATACATGCATATATATATATATATACATATACAATATGTATAGGATTCCTTTCCCTTTGAGCACATAATTTACAGGGAATAATGCGACTCTATGGCTCCGTTAATTTATCTTCATATATATATATACATATATATATATATATACATATATATACATACACACATATATATGCATACACACACACATATATATATATACATACACACACACATATGCATACACACATATATATACATACACACATATATACATACACACACACATATATATAGATATACATACATATATATACATATATATAGATTCATACATACATACACACACACACATATATATATATATATATATAAAATATTAAAAAAATAATGAATAAAACAGTTCCTTATATTAAACAAAAAAAGTTCATTATTTAACGATCGTTTCTAGGATATATATGTGTTAGAATTGGCATGCATATTCAACAGATCTATGTACAAAATTATACAAAATTATACAAACTATCAAAATTAAATATACATACCAAACACATATATATGCCGTCTTCAGAAATAATATATATATATATATAAACTACTTGACGAGGAGCATTCTAGTTGTTCAATAAACTGATTGAATAATACAAACGATGTTTTAATATACAGATTCATTATTTGTGTATATATAATATATACAAAGCATATAAATAAATTTACAGTAGAATAACATAGCAAATATGTTTTAAATATATACATAAATAACATTACAAATGCTTAAATAACATTATAAATTGCTCGCGATTCTTTCAGAAGGATATATTCCTTTAATGTTGCAATATTAAAGAAAATATACGTATATATATATACATATATTTATTCAACTAAGGAAAGCTGGTTGATTGAAAATCTGCCGACTTTCATAAGAGATGACAAACACTCAACAGTTTATGTTTATCCGGAGTTTTATTATAATAATTGTTTCTACTGTGGCACAAGGCCAGCAATTACTCAGTGTATTACTGGTACTTACAATGTAAATTTTCAAATGTATTACAGAGCCGATATACAAAGTATAAAACAATAAAATCTTAGTTTAATACAATTGCTGATCATTTTTTTTTTACATACATATATATATATATATATAGATACATACATATATATGCATTGTCGAGGCTTCCAAACGACTTAAAGATATTTACTTATTCTTCCACAATGCTTCAAGCAAACTTCAATACTCTCTTATATATATATATATATATACAATATATATTAATAAATGGAAACTATATTTATAAAACCATATTTATTTTATATATATTTTAAGGGCCACCGCTTTCATCAGATAAAATACATATATATACATACATACACACATATATATATGTATGTATGAAACTTAATTATTCGGGTAATGCGACTCCTGTAACGTTTTTAATAATTATTTGATATTACTTACCTTCTTATCTTTTGCTTTTATTGTTTTATTTTTCTCCTGTGTTTGTTGACATTTGCGTTTATTCCCTGGAGAAAAATGGCGCCAAACTTTTCCCTTTGAAAGAATAATGTGATAGTGTTCACGTGATATATAGCTGTCAGTCGTGAAAGCAGGCGAAGGTGTCGTCATTCGTCATCGTTTATTTCCGTATTACTACCACCAAGTAACTCAACTTACGCGTTGTAGTAATACGGAAATAAACGATGTTTTGCTTTCATCGGCTGCTTTCGACTGACAGCTAATAGCGTTGTAGTGCCAAAACAGCAAACTAAAAACAGCAAACTAAAAGCAACACACCAAAAACAGCAAACTAAAAGTAACACACCAAAAACAGCAAACTAAAAGCAACACACCAAAAACAGCAAACTAAAAGTAACACACCAAAAACAGCAAACTAAAAGCAACACACCAAAAACAGCAAATTAAAAGCAACACACCAAAAATAGGAAACTAAAAGCAACACATTCATCATCATCATCATCATCATCATCATCATCACCGTTTTACGTCCGTTCTTCCACGCTAGCATGGGTTAGACGGGTTGTCCTGTTGTGGGCAGTGTCTGGTCGGCTGACCATGCCTTGCTCATACAGGAACTGATTTGGCTTGATTTCTACAATTGGATGCCCTTCCTAACACCAACCTCATTTACAGTGAGTGCTGGGTGCTTTTTCGTGGCGCCTACACGTCCACTTTACAGTGTGGGCTGGGTGCTTTTTTGCCATGGCACCTCCACGACCACCTTGCAGTGGGAGGGTGTGGGGGCATATTGTCTATATGCTTCAGCTTGTACCCATGGGAGGTCGGGTACTCTGTATTACTGCGTGACGCCAGAGGTCACGGTCGTGTGTCATCGCCTTTGAGAGGTGTAATTGGGTAAGGTCGGCTTTTATCACCTCATCCCAGGTCATCTTGGGTCTCCCCACCTCCGCGGTTTCCATCGACTTCTAGTGCCCTGCACCTTTTTATGCAGCTGTCATCCTTCATACGCATCACATGTCCATACCAACGCAACTGCCTCTCCTGCACACAGCATTTGATTCCTCTTATGCTCAGTCTCTCTCTCAATTCATTTATGCTTTGTTGTTCACGTATATTACTGTTACACATCCATCGGAGCATGCAGGCTTCATTTCTCTCTAATCTACGTAAGTCTTCCACCTTCAGCGCCCAGGTCTCACTACCATGTAACATTGCTGTTCGGATACACGCATTATACAGTCTGCCTTTCATTTTAAGGGAGAAGCCTTTTGCAACTAGCAGTGGCAGTAGTTCCCTGAACTTCTTCCATTCCGTTCTTACCCTAGTTATTGTACTTTCTGAACACCCACCTCCGCTGCTAATTCGGTCACCTAGGTAGCAGAAGCTGTCTCCTGTCTCTACAGAGCCCTCCCAGAGATTGGTGGTGCTTGTTTCCTGTGGCTGTTTGCTGCTTGCTGTCCCAGTACAGCTGCTGCATGTGAAACCTACATTCTTAATTAAGCTTCCTGAGATCCCGCTACATCTCTTGTGTACCCATTGTTTGTATTTGGGGCAGAGAATGGAGTTCCTACCTACACCTTTCCAACATACTGAGCAAGGCCATTTCCCTGAGGGGATCTGGGTTCTGTTTTCTCGTCTACTTACAAGGACCTTAGTCTTTGTCATGTTGACTTTGAGACCCTTTCTTTCTAGTCCCTGCTTCCAAATTTGGAATTTCTTCTCTAGTTCTACCATAGATTCCACTATAAGTGCGAGGTCATCAGCATACAGGAGTTCCCATGGGCATCCGGTCTTAAACTCCTCCGTTATTGCCTGCAGGACTATGATGAACAGGAGTGGGCTAAGAACAGAGCCCTGGTGAACCCCAACCTGTACGCTAAATTCCTCACTATACTCATTGCTAATCCTAACTTTGCTGACTGCTTTCACAAGCCATTCATCTACTCCTAGTTTTCTAAGAGCCCACCAGATTACAGCACGTGGAACTCTGTCAAAGGCTTTCTCGAGATCGACGAATGCCAGGTAGAGTGGCTTACTTTTAGCTAGGTACTTTTCCTGTAACTGCCTCACAAGGAAGAGGGCATCAGTGGTGCCTCTTCCTGGTACAAACCCAAATTGCATCTCATCTAGTTTCACCCGGTCCCTAATCAACTGTGCTATAACTCTTTCTGTTACTTTCATGACCTGGTCCATCAGCTTTATACCTCTATAGTTTCCTCTATCGAGTGTATCACCTTTACCTTTGTAGCAGTTAACAATGATGCTACTACACCAATCTTTTGGTATGACACCTTCTAGTATTACCTGGTTAACAATACGTATGGTTATAGTGTGACCTACAGACCCAGATGCCTTCAGCATCTCGGCAGCTATACCCGATGGACCGGTTGCCTTCCCCATCTTCATATCTTTGATTGCCTTACTTTACTACTTAAAAATAGCAAACTAAAAACAGCACATTAAAAACAGCAAACTAAAAACAGCACACCGAAAACAGCACATTAAAAACAGCTCATTAAAAACAGCAAACTAAAAGCAGCACACTGAAAACAGCACATTGAAAACAGTAGAGTGAAAGCAACATACCGAAAACAGCACATTGAAAACAACAAACTAAAACCAGCATGATAAAAACAGCACATTAAAAATAGCAAAATAAAAGCAGCACATTAAAAATAGCAAACTAAAAGCAACACACCAAAAACAGAAAACTAAAAGCAACACACCAAAAACAGCAAACTAAGAGCAACACTCCTAAAACAGCAAACTAAAAGCAACACACCAAAAACAGCACATTAAAAATCGCTCATTAAAAAACAGCAAACTAAAAGCAGCACATTAAAAACAGCAAACTAAAAATAACATTAAAAACAGCACATTAAAAACAGCACATTATAAACAACAATTTAAAAACAATATACTAAAAACAGCATACTACAACATGCACACAAAAGCCTGTACAATGAACAATGCACTAAAAATATCACAGTAAAGCCTATACAATAGAAACAGCATATTAAACACATTAAATCACATACTTACTCTTTATCATATCTGATACAATAATAATTATTTCTACTTTTGGCACAAGACCAGCAGTTATCCCAGTATATTACTGGTACTTTATTTTATCGACCCCGTAAGGATGAAAGGCAAAGTTAACCTCAGCGGGATTTGAACTCAGACCATAAAGGGCCGTAACTCTTTGCTGCAAAGCCTGGCATCCGGTCCTCTACCGATACTGTGAATCCACCGAGATGCTTCTTCTTTCTGTGAATTTCTGGTAAGAAACTGTGATGTCAACCCAATTGTTACAAACGAATGAGGGTCCCACCGATCGCCAGTTGGGCAAGATCAGGACGAGGCTTTCACTCGGTGGCAACAAAAGGAATAGTTCTCATTTCTCTCTCTCTCTCTCTCTCTCTTTTTTTTTCCTTATCTCATCTGATTTGTATATCTTCCTGTAGAAAGTGATTGAAACAAATTATGAATTAAAGTATAGGGAAGGACCTCTCCACTTCACTTCATTTCACTTTTCTGTTGATCCTCCAGTATCATGGGGTGGGGCTGGGACATTATCTATGCAGTATATCTCGGGTAAACATTGTCTGGTAGAGCCCATCCATCTACTGGAAGTAAAATACCATGATGGATAAGTATGAATAATGGAAATTTATATAGAGTTCTACATCTACTGATGAGGAAACTTATATAGAGTTTTACATCTGCTGAAGAGGATAGTTTCAGTGAAAGAGTTGATGTTTCAGGTAGAATTATCTCCATTGCAGAGTATCTTTCAATTTTAGGCAGGCTAACAGAAAAGATAGACTGTGACAGAAGTACAGGGATAGTTGATAGTAAGAGCAGCAGTTAAATAAGCCTTTTCAAATCCAGGAAAAGCTTCATACAAGTAGTTGATAGCTTCTGTTGCCTAGGTAACTAAATTAGCAGTCGGGAAGAGGTTGTTCTAAAAGTAATTGGAATAAAAACAGGATTGCAAAAATTTAGGGAGCTACTACCCCTGTTGGGAACATCTCTCTGAGCAAATGGTAGATTGTGTGATGCCAGTTTGAAAAGTGTGGTGTTGCATGTTAGTAAAACATAGGTGGTGAATGCAAAGGATATATGAAGACTCAAGAGAAAGGAATCAAGCATGCTCCATTGGATGTGTAATGTTAGTGTGAATGAACAATGAAGCACAGATGAGCTGAAAGAAAAACTAGGCATGAGAGGAATCAGATGTAAGATTCAGGAAAGAAGGTTGCACTGGTACAGACACGTGATGTGTACGGATGATGATAGTTGGATGAAGAATTGCCAGGAAGCCGTGGAAAAGAAAGACCAAAAAAGATATAAACAGAAGCAATGAGCATTGATATGAAGACACTGAACCCCACAAAAAAAGATGACAAAGGAAAGAACCAAGTTAAGAGATGCTGTAATTGAGAGGTCTCATCTAATCCATGTGAACATGGGTAAAAAGGATATAAAAATGATGATGATAACAGTGGATAAATATATGATTAATGGATTTTTCTAGAGTTCTACAACTGCTGAAGAGGATTAGCACAGCCTCAACCAAAGGTTTTAAGTTTCAGATAAAATCACTAAGACTGCACTGCAATGTATCTTTCAATATCAAATCACTACTTGAGTAAAACTACTGACCTTTTGGATATGCTTAGGGCCAGCATCTTACATATGTTTCTGTACTCTACTGAGTTTATTTTATCATAGCACCAGTACTAGAGAGGTTACTATGTCTTTGACACAGCTGAAAAGGCATCCTGGGTCGTTTGTAATAGTTTTTTTTCTTTTTGTTATAACTGGGTGTCCTCCCTGAATCTCTTTCAGAGTTAGGTTAAGGATACCCATGACAGTGGAACACTCCACCACATACATGTTATTTTCACAAGTAGGTCATTCCATTGAGCAAACAACTGGAACATGCATAAGTGAACCAGCAGAGGTTTAACAGCAGCACATAAGATTTCTACAACTGCTGAGAGTCTCAGCTAAACTATTAATATTTCAAATACACTCACTGACCCCACAATGTATCTTTCGATTCTGGTTGAGTGATTAATAAGTTTGCTTTGTTTTATGTAATTACTGTTTTAGTCATAAAGCTTAAACAATGTCAAAAGGGGTTGGAAAGACTCTTTAGCTATGTCATTGACATAGTAATTTCCTAGTGCTGATGTCAGGATAAAAATCACTCAGTACACTCTGCAGCTGGTATTAAGATGGGCATCCAGCTGTAAAAGCCAATTGAAACAACAGGGCACCTCCCTAGTGCCATGGTAAAATATATCCAGTACACTATAAAGTGGTTGGCATTAGGAAGAACATTCAGCTGTAGAAACTGTGCCAAAACTGGAATTATGTAAAGAAGACATGGACCCTGGCTCATCTTGAAGGACCATAACTCTGATTAAATACTGGCCTCATCTGTGACATTCTATCCAACCCATGCCAGCATAGAAAACATGTTAAATGATGATAATTGTTTCTACTTTTGGCACAAGGCCAGCAATTATCTCAGGGTATTACTGGTACTTTATTTTAACGACCCCGTAAGGATGAAAGGCAAAGTTAACCTCGACAGGATTTAAACGCAGACCATAAAGGACCGTAACTCTTTGTTGCAAAGCATGGCGTCCGACCCTCTACCGATGATGATAATGATTTAGACCAGGGTTTCCCAATCTGGATGATATAGGATTTAGTGGACGATAAAGGATTTCGAGTATTAAGAAAGTATTTCACCATATACTAACCCCCCAAAAATATTCAAAGATATGCAAAGAACCTGTATAAAAAAAACAAAAACAAACAGGAAGTTAAAAGGTAATAACAAACCAGTAATAAACTTTTACCAAACATTTTTGGTATGTTTTTAAATATTTACTATACAGGTGGGCTGTGGAAAACCTTTACTACTACTACTACCACTACTACTACTACTACCACTACTACTACTGTTGCTGCTACTGCTACTACTACTGCTGCTGCTGCTACCACCACTGCTGCTGCTATTACCACCACTGCTGCTGCTGTTGCTACTACTACTGTTACTACTACCACCACCACCATTACTACTACCACCACTACTACTACCACCACCACCACCACCACCACCACCACCACCACCACCACCACCACCACTACTACTACTACTACTACTACCACTAACACCACCAACACCACCAACACCACCACTACCACCACCACCACCACTACTAATACTACTACCACCACCACTACTACCACCACTACCACCACCAACATCACCACTACCACCATTACTACTAACACCTCCACTACCACTACTACTACTACTACTACTACAAATATAATGATTACTATAGCTACTACTATTAGTTCAATGTATAGTTGGTGTCACAGCTGAGCTTACTATTCTTCTCACATCAGGAATTCACATGGTCACAGATGTGTGTTCCTGAGTGTGGGTGTATGGAGATGTGTTGGGGTGTATGTGTGTGTGTAGTGTGTGTGTATGTGTGGTGTAGCATGTGTGTGTGTGTGTAGTGTGTGTGTGTGTGTGGTGTGTGCTGTGTGGTGTAGCATGTGTGTGTGTGTAGTGTGTGTGTAGTGTGTGTGTGTGATGTGTGCTGTGTGGTGTAGCATGTGTGTGTGTAGTGTGTGTGTGTGGTGTGTGCTGTGTGATGTAGCATGTGTGTGTGTAGTGTGTGCTGTGTGGTGTAGCATGTGTGTGTGTAGTGTGTGTATGTAGTGTGTGTGGTTAGAAAAAGCTATCTCACCGCTTTTCATAGGCGCCACTAGATCCCATGGCTGGTTTCTCCTCTTCCACGTGCGTACAATCCAACTCGTTAAAACCGGGAGCTGCAAAACTGACATCCACCACGTTCCTGATCACCGCTAGAGAGAGACCGACCTGCTGGCCCTTCCGATCAAGCACCCTTCCGGCCAAGCACCCTTCCGGTCAAGCACTCTTCCGGCCAAGCACCCTTCTGGTCAAGCACTCTTCCGGTCGAGCACTCCCCAGCTTCCGGCCACCGCACACCACACCATACCCACAGTGTGTGTAGTGTAGCATGTGTGTGTGTGTAGTGTGTGTGGTGTAGCATGTGTGTGTGTGTAGTGTGTGTGGTGTAGCATGTGTGTGTGTGTGTGGTGTAGCATGTGTGTGTGTGTGTGAGTGTGTGTGTGTTGTGTGTGTGGTGTGTGCTGTGTGGTGTAGCATGTGTGTGTGTTGTGTGTGTGTGTGTGTGGTGTAGCATGTGTGTGTGTTGTGTGTGTGGTATGTGTGTGTGTAGTGTGTTGTGTAGTGTGTGTGTGTGTAGTGTGTGTGTGTGCTGTGTGGTGTAGCATGTGTGTGTGTTGTGTGTGTGTAGTGTGTTGTGTAGTGTGTGTGTGTGTAGTGTGTGTGTGTGCTGTGTGGTGTAGCATGTGTGTGTGTTGTGTGTGTGTGTGGTGTGTGGTGTAGCATGTGTGTGTGTGTGTGGTGTAGCATGTGTATGTGGTGTGTATGTGTGGTGCGTGTGTGTGTGTATGTGGTGTAGCATGTGTGTGTGTTGTGTGTGTGTGTGTGTGTGTGTGTGTGTGGTGTAGTATGTGTGTAGTGTGTGTGCGTGGTGTAGCATGTGTGTGTATTGTGTGTTGTGTGTGTGTGTGTGGTGTGTGTGTGTTGTGTGTGTGGTATGTGTGTGTGTAGTGTGTTGTGTAGTGTCTGTGTGTGTGTGTGGTATGTGTATTGTGTGTGTAGTGTATGTGTATTTTGTGTGTGTTGTGTGTGTGTGTCTGTGTTGTGTGTAGTGTGTGTGGTATGTACATGTGTGTAGTGTGAGTGTGTGTGTGTATGGTGTAGTGTAAGTGTTGTGTGTATGGTGTGTGTGTAATGTGTGTGATGTATGTGTACATGGTGTAAGTGCATATGTGTGTGTGTGTGTGGCGTAAGTGCATGTATGTATATGTGTGTGTATGTATGTGTGTATATGTATGTGTGTGTGTGTGTGTGTATATGTATGTGTGTTGTGTGTGTGTGCGTGTGTATATGTATGTGTGTTGTGTGTTGTGTGTGTATATATGTATGTGTGTTGTGTGTGTATATATGTATGTGTGTGTATATATGTATGTGTGTGTGTGTATATATGTATGTGTGTGTGTATATATGTGTGTGTGTGTGGCTACATTCATATTTTTATTTTTCACTGTTTAATCAAATTCTCTGAATTCAGTATTTCTGTCAACTTTAACCTCAACTCAAGACTCTAGGTCCCAGAGTCTTGAGTCTTGGCTAATGATCAATACAATTATAAATAGGATTCTTCTGAAGGGTCTTTGGAGTAACATCACTTGATAGGAGGCATAGCTCAGAGATCAGGGAGTCACTCCAGGTATAATAATTGTTTCTACTTTTGGTACAAGGCCAGCAATTACACCAGCGCATTACTGGTACTTTATTTTATCAACCCCGTAAGGATGATAGGCAAAGTTAACCTTGGCGGGATTTGAACTGAGAACGCAAAGGGCCATAACTCTATGCTGAAAAGCATGGTATCTGACACTCTACCAATACTGCCAATCTTAATAATTGTTTCTACTTTTGGTACATGCCAGCGCATTACTGGTACTTTATTTTATCGACCCTGTAAGGACGAAAGGCAAAGTTAACCTCGGCGGAATTTGAACTCAGAACGTAAAGGGCCATAACTCTCTGCAAAGCATGGTGTCTGACACTCTATTGATACTGCCAGTCCACAGGTATAATAATAATAATAATAATAACAATGATTTCTACTGTAGGAGTGCATTACTGGTACTTTATTTTATCAACCCTGGGCATGGATACATTGAAGCTCCGACGCCTGGCAACTGACTTGGTAAACACCCACAAAATTGTTAACCATCTTGCCAACAACAACCCTGAGCACCTTTTTGATTTCCATGTCTAACACACGTGGACATACCCACAAAGTCAGAAAACAGCACAGTTCCCATGACTTTCGGAAACATTTTTTCACGCTCAGAGTTGCTGAAGCATGGAACAAACTACCTGCATCAGTTGTTAGCTGTCGAGACACTGCATCCTTTAAGGCCTCCATGCTTCCCAAGATTCGCCAACACTACACCTAATATTCCTCCTCCATTCACATGCACACATGTATATTATGACTCATACACTATTCACTTCCCTGACATTTGTGTATTATTCTATGTACTATACATACACCTTTGACGAGTTGTAGTGCACCTGAGCACTTTACACAATAATTTCATTATTATTATAAAGCTAACATTGGCGGGATTTAAACTCAGATGAAATTATTGTGTACAGTGCTCGGGTGCACTACAACTCATCAAAAGTACAGCCACTACTTCTCCACATCACAGCTCTGGTACTAGGGACATGTGGTTAGAATGTCTAAGAAAAGAATTGAAATTCATGGTGTTTCTATCTAATATGTTTACTTTATACAGCAAGGTTAAATTCTATGTTTATTAAAAAAAAGTGTATCTTACATTTTGAATATGTATATTTGTGTGTAAATATATGTATGTAGTCTTGGGTCTCAAATAATCGTCATCGTTGTCCCTCCCCCTCCCCGCTTATTTTTTCCGATTTTTTTAAACCCCCCCCCCCCCCCCACACACACACACACGCACACAAACACACACCAGCTTATTAAATTTTGCTAATCTATCTCTGGCAAAATTTTATTTTAATTTTGTTTTGACATTAAAAAATATTATACATGACAAAAAAGTACATTACAAGAAATCCCATATGTTATAAAATAAATAGAATGACTAATTCTGGTTTAAAAAAAAAAAAACAAGGAGACAACCTAGAAACATTACAGATTTTCAACCCCCCACCTCTTACTCCACCCACCCTGCTTATTCCACACACCCACCCCCATTATTTGGGACACGAGAGTATGTATGTTTGTGGAGGAGGTATTTGTATTATATTTGAAGGTGTGTGGTTTAGTAGTTGTGGTGCTGAGTCCATAATCTTACAATCATGAGTTTGATTCCCAGTGGGTGGGCATGTTGTGTTCTAGAGACAGATGCTTTATTTCACATTGCTTCCATCCACTCAGCTAGCAAAATAATTTGTATTTATAATTCAAAGAGCCAGCATTGTCATACATAGTACCATATTTAGGACGAATGAATCCCTGTGTTAGTTAGGTAATGAGGTTCTGTGTTAGTTAAGTTATGAGGCCTTGTGTTAGTTAAGTTATGAGGCCTTGTGTTAGTTAAGTTATGAGGCCTTTTGTTAGTTAAGTTATGAGGCTCTGTGGTAGTAAGTTATGAGGCCTTGTGTTAGTTAAGTTATGAGGCCTTGTGTTAGTTAAGTTATGAGGCCTTGTGTTAGTTAAGTTATGAGGCCTTGTGTTAGTTAAGTTATGAGGCTCTGTGGTAGTAAGTTATGAGGCCTTGTGTTAGTTAAGTTATGAGGCCTTGTGTTAGTTAAGTTATGAGGCCTTTTGTTAGTTAAGTTATGAGGCTCTGTGGTAGTAAGTTATGAGGCCTTGTGTTAGTTAAGTTATGAGGCCTTGTGTTAGTTAAGTTATGAGGCCTTGTGTTAGTTAAGTTATGAGGCTCTGTGGTAGTAAGTTATGAGGCCTTGTGTTAGTTAAGTTATGAGGCCTTGTGTTAGTTAAGTTATGAAGCTCTGTGGTAGTAAGTTATGAGGCTTTGTTAGTTAAGTTATGAGGCTCTGTGGTAGTAAGTTATGAGGCCTTGTGTTAGTTAAGTTATGAGGCCTTGTGTTAGTTAAGTTATGAGGCCTTTTGTTAGTTAAGTTATGAGGCTCTGTGGTAGTAAGTTATGAGGCCTTGTGTTAGTTAAGTTATGAGGCCTTCATCATCATCATCATCATCATCATACGTCCGCTTTTCCCTGCTTGCAAGGGTGGAACAGGAACTGATTCGGGCTTGATTTCTACAGCTAGATGCTCTTCCTAACACCAACCTCATTTACAGTGAGTGCTGGGTGCTTTTTTGCTGTGGCACCTCCACGACCACTTCACAGTGGAATGATATGGACCCCAGTCCCTATCATCTCATTTCTACAGCTGAGTAAACTGGAGCAATGTGAAATAAAGTGTCTTGCTCAAGGAAACAACACATCACCCAGTCTGAGAATTGAAATCACAACCTTTCGATTGCAAGGCCAATTCTCTAACCACTAGAGGCCTTGTGTTAGTTAAGTTATGAGGCTCTGTGGTAGTTAAGTTATGAGGCCTTGTGTTAGTAAAGTTATGAGGCCTTGTGTTAATTAAGTTATGAGGCTCTGTGTTAATTAAGTTATGAGACCTTGTGTTAGTTAAGTTATGAGGCTCTGTGTTAGTTAAGTTATGAGGCTCTGTGTTAGTTAAGTTATGAGGCCTTGTGTTCGTTAAGTTATGAGGCCTTATGTTAGTTAAGTTATGAGGCTCTGTGTTAGTTAAGTTATGAGGCTCTGTGGTAGTTAAGTTATGAGGCCTTGTGTTAGTTAAGTTATGAGGCCCCTTTGAACGTTTGACATTTGAAAAACATTTGAAAAAATTCCTCGTAAAAAGTTTTTTTGGCAAGAAGATGGGCCCACCTAAGCACAATGGTAAATCTAGCACAGGTCTTACGCTGTGGTCCTATAGAATCTCCCTGATAACTATGCTAAGGTTACACATGTCTCTGGAATGCTCAATATTAATTTCAGTTGTTCAAACAACTATGACTTATCGTTGGAACCAATGGCTCCAACAGTCAACAAGTATTGTGTATATATGGCTGCTGTTACAGATTGGCTTCATTCCTTGAAGTAGGTTTCAAAACTGATCCTAAAGAAGCAAGGATTTATTGTAATACTATAAATTAGGGAGCAGAGGTTGTGCTGCCAATACTTACCTTCTTTCTTTCTACATTTCCTTTGTTCTTTTCACTAATATTGCTTTTATTTTTCTGTGGATAAAGAAAACAATTCTATTTATATCACAAAAATATATAGAAATGTTACAACTTGCTATTTATCTATCTATCAAGGGTTGTTCTATCTACGAGGTGTAAAACAACCCCGCAGTAACGTTCCCCCCTATTAGGGATTTCAATTGTTTTATTTTATATATAGTTTATTGTTATTCATTATTGTTAAAGATTTTATGTAAAACCCCAGCTGTCATGTTTTGTAATGTCCCATGTTTGTACGCCCTTGTGGCAAATAAAGAAAGATAGCTATCTATCTATCTATCTTTTGTATGGGCGACTGGCACATCGAATGTGCTCAGGCGCTCACAGCCCTCTGGCAGGCGGACCCGGCGATCAGTGGAGACTCCACTTTGTCATTCTATAGAGGGTTGATCCGCAGCAAGTGCGACGACGCACTCGGTGAAACTCTAGGCGTAGAGGAAGATGAACTGGCCAGTCTGTTCAATAGGACCTTCCGCCCGGGACCGATGGACAACTTCCAAAAGTCCCTGGCCTTGCAGTGCTACCGAGGAGCTCTACCAGTTCAAGACAAGCTCTACAGACATGGGCGCCCGGGCAGGGACCCTGCAAAAAAGATCTGTCCGAGGTGCGAGACGAAGAAACCGTCGCGCACGCATTCATACACTGCCCGGGCGTCACTGACTTGTGGGGCTATGTAGAACCACTATTGTCGCGGGTGGGACCAATCCGGTTGACCACCGAGTCCATTGTCATGAACAAACTGCCACCCTCCTTCAAAAACGAAGGAGAGGCGGTTTTCCTTTGTGTGATAGCTATGGCGAAAGAGGTTGTATGGTGGACAAGGTTGAAAGGGCTGAGGTCAGACACCTTTCTCTCCGGCCAACAACTGATATTTTTTTCAAATACCACTTTGGAAGAAGAATCAGGATGGAGAGAGAGGTGCTGTACCCCAGCAAGTTTTATGAAAGGTGGGTGAAAGTGGCGAGAATGGCCCGAGTGAATGGGCCTTCTCTCTATATCAGCCTGTAGGTTGAGGAAAAGGAGGAGGAGAGGAAGGGAGTACAAATTCTTCGTACTCCTGGAGATGAGGGTTGCACATTTTTTCGGGGGTATGTGTTACCCATATGAACTGTCTCCCCCTATTGGGGAAAATCGACTAATTTTTTAAATTGCATTTGTGATAATATTTTACACGTTTTTATTGTATGTAAACTTCCCCCTTTGTATTTGTCCCCTTCTTTTGTGCCCCTCTGGCCAATAAAGAAACATATCTATCTATCTATCCATCTTATTGGCTCTGGAAAATTAAAAGGTAAAGTTTTCAGCAAGAATTGAGCTCATAACATAAAATAGCCATAACTACCATTGAGTACTCTAAAACCATTGTCAATCCACTGGTAACAACTACAGCTGTTACTAAAATGTGTTTGAAGCAATTAAATGGGAAAAAGACAAAAGGACAAAAAAAATGACCTCTCCCTCCTGTTGCAAATCCCTTAACAACAACAACATCAACAACAACTACATAAGTTATAAACTTTAATGTTTTTCTTTTCCGTAGCTGTTGCATAATCCTTGTTGCCAGACACACACTGCACACACACACATATATATATATATACACACGCACACTCACACACATATATATACACATGCACACTCACTCACACACATATATATACACACACACTCACACAGACATACACATACACACACATACACACATGTACACAAACATACACATGATAACACACATACATATATATATACAAACACACTCACACAGACATACACATACATACACATACACACATGCACACAAACACACACACACACACATATATATATATATATACAAACATACACTCACACACACATACACATACACATACACACACATACATAGATGCACACAAACACACAAACACACACCACACACACACAGAGAGAAGGGAGGAGGACACAAATACACTGACATACATACAGATTGAGAGACACACGATTTTATACACACACAGACACACACAGACACACATGCGCACACACACACACACACACACATAAATACACAGACATAGAGACAGTAAGACAGTTCTGGAAACTACCACAGATGTACACTAATGTACACATGTGTTATTTGTGAGTTTATAACTGAAAGAACTAAAATGCTTCCAGCTCAGTGGATAATGTTGGATTAATGGCTTTAACCCTTTACCATTTAAACTGGCCGTATCTGGCCAAAATTCTCTCACCTTTTTCTGTTCAAACTGGCCGCTCACATTGATATTTATACTGACATTGTGGATTGGCAGTATTGGTAGAAGGTCTGACGCCATGCTTTGCAGCATAGAGTTACGGCCCTTTATGGTCTGAGTTCAAATCCCGCTGAGGTTAACTTTGCCTTTCATCCTTACGGGGGTCGATAAAATAAAGTACCAGTAATACACTGGGATAATTGCTGGCCTTGTGCCAAAAATAGAAACAATTATAGTATTGTTCTCAAAATAAATAATTGTTTCTATTTTTGGCGCAAGCCCAGCAATTATCCCAGTGCATTACTGATACTTTAGTTTATCGACCCCGTAAGGATGAAAAGCAAAGTTAACCTCGGCAGGGTTTGAACTCAAACAGTAAAGGGCCATAACTCTATGCTGCAAAGCATGGTGTCCGACCCTCTACCGATACTGCGGGTTGAGTATATTGTATATTCAATATTAACAATATACCATTAATATGATGGATAGATGGAATTGGTAGAGAATCAGACAAAAGGCCTTGTCCTGTTTGAACATGGTTTTTTAGATTCAACTTTGCTTTTCATCTTTCTAGGGTTGACAAAAATACCAGTCAAGTACTGGAGTTGATTTAATCAACTTTGTCCTTCCCCAAAATTTGTTAGCCTTGTCTCTAAATAAAAAATCTATTTTAACAATGTACCATTATAAAATATCATACCACTCAAGTACTGTGATCAATTAAGCTAACGACCCCACAACATTTGTGACCTTGCGCCTATGTAAAAAATAACTATTGTTGTTGTTGTTGTCATTGTTGTTTTTAGAGTGTTGAACAAAATGTTTTGCAGTGTTAGTTCCAGTTCTTTAGGTTCTGAGTTCAAATTCCGGCCACGTTAGCTTAGCCTTTTCATTCCTTACAGAGTCAATAGAATAAAGCACCAGTAATGCACTGGGGTCAATTTAATCGACTTTCCCATCTCCCCAAATTGCTGGCTTTGTGCCTATAGTAGAAATCATTATTGGTGGGGGATAGGGCAGTGGATTGGTAGTATCAGTAGAGTGTTGGAAAAAATGTTTCGTAGTATTTAGTTATCCTTGAAAAAACTTGTATCTTTTCCAGGTGTTCAATTGTCTTTCATCAGCTTAATTTTGTCTTTTGGAAAGGCAACTTAATTTTACATTACCCTCATTCTATCTATTTGAATGGTATAAGGTAGAAACATTTTTATGGGTAAAGTTACCCTTGAAAAGGATTGTATCTTTTCCAGGTGATCAATTGTCTCTCATCAGTTTAATTTTTAATGTCTTGCACCACCACATTAGCAAGACATTCTCTAAAAGTGCAAAACATTACTTAAAATAAAACAATAAAAGTTTTTAGTTTACTGCAAATTTTCCCAACAATCTGTCCACTAGTAAAGATATTAGAAACATTTGAATTAACAAACTCATTTCCAGATATTTTCTGCTAAATTATTCAGGGTGTTAAAAGTTAACCCTTTTGTGACTACATTTCTAATGAAATATATTCTATTTCAATTAATTAATGAAGAACTTTGAAGGATTTACTAAAATTATGAATTATTTCATTGCTTTAATAGTTGTTTCTACTTTTGGCACAAGGCCAGCAATTACCCAGTACATTACTGGTACTTTATTTTATCGACCCCATAAGGATGAAAGAAAAAGTTAACCTCGACGGGCTATAATAGTAACTTAATGTAAGGTTCTTATATAAAATTATGTTAGAAGATTTTAATTTAAATTGGAAGCTTTTAAAATGGGTGGTTTTATTTCATAGAACCAGAGTCAGTTTTTGGCCGGTTTGGTAACTAAAGGGTTAATGTTACTGAAACTGGAGTTAAGCATCTATCATATGGATTTTGTTGTTTGGTTGTTAGAAAATTTAACTTTTAACAGATGTGTTACAATGGTTGTGTAGTTCACTGTAGATCTACTGCTGACCACATCTTAGTCATGTGTTCAAACCTTATTATAGCCATTGGGGTTCTGTCCTAGGGTATTTAGTTCATTACTGTGTTATACACATACCTCAGTCTGTCTGGTCAGCTACAGGTGCCACATCTACTTTATTGTTGAGTAGAAAATAGAATTTAACAAAAAAAAACAATTGTCCTAATAATATAAAATATTTCATTTCTAGCAGCATAAAAAGATAATTGTTTCTACTTTTGGCACAGGCCAGCAACTATCCCAGTGTATTACTGGTACTTTATTTTATCGACCCCATAAGTATGAAAGGCAAAGTTAACCTCGGCGGGATTTGAACTCAGACCATAAAGGGCCGTAACTCTTTGCTGCAAAGCATGGTGTCCGACCCTCTACCGATACTGCCAATCCAAGGGTTATACATACTCTTGTGCATCTGCCACATTTTTACAGCTGTTTTTTGCATGGGTGAAGATAAGACCTTTTGAGCCACATTTTCCATAATCAGAATATTTTCCTTATGTCAACCCATACATTATTTTAAATATGCTATATATACTGCAGGATGTATTGTTTATATGGATATAATGCCCAAACTGGCATTTATAAATGGTGTCAAAATGATGTTTTCAGCAAGTGGTACACATCCAAATGATACATATTTCGGTGAGGACAGTGGCTACATGATTCGGCGTAGAGCCCACTCCCATGATCTTTTCAGACAGCATCTTACATAATAAGGTTACAATCAAGGAGGTAATCCAAAATTGAAGTGACAAGGGAACGGACAAACAGCGATGTTCACGAATCAAATGCCCGTTCCCATATATATATATATATATATAGAAAAGATGAATATAAAATGAAAGTGCTTTTTTTGAAAAGGAATTTATTAGGTATTAACATATGTTTCTGTAACAGACGGAATACCTATGTATCGCTGCTTGCGTAATCATATAATGTTAGCAAGTATTCGTTAGCAAATGTATAATCAGTTGTCACTTCTTCAGAGATTTTGGATAAATTGGATAAAATCAGAAAAATTGAAGTATTTATATTAGTAATAGAGGAAGAAGAGAGGGGATAGTATATGACAGATGGTAATTTAATTTACTGCTAAACAAGTATATAAAGGGTTTCTAATGAGAATACCATGAATAAATGGTTCATTTTATCTAAATAAGAATTTTTGGGAGTGCCAATTTTAATCTCTACTTGACCAATTGGACAGTGGACAGGGCTGGTCATTTGGTGTAGTAGTATTAATTATAAAGTGTTAATTGGGGAAGGGGGAGATTTCGATTGCTGCTGAATAACATCAATGCTAGTAGCCAGCTGGTATATGCATTAGGGAATTGAATTAAGAAATCAGAAATCTCATTTTATCTATAGCAGTTTATATTAAATGGTAAATAAAAGAAGAGTTGATAGAATTAAGACTAATAGAGAATGTTAATATCTATTTTGACAATCAAACGGGGATAGAGACAGGTGTTCAATCCTGGTAGTATTTATAATATGAAAATGTAGATTTTAAGCGATGGTTACTGTATAACGATCGCTCTATTCTGTTATTTAATAAAATGTTTTTGGATTTCATAATACAAAATAATTCGACATTACATAATTTACAAAATTCCTGTCCGTGGGAATATGGGGGGCAGCCGCTATTATATCCCATTTTAGGTGAAATTGTTGATTATTTTCACGCAGCTGCCAAGCCTTGTCTGCGAGTGTTGTTACATAACGCTGGTTTTCATGTTTTATCGAGTAACGATGTCTATAAAGGCGTGATTTGAAGGAGGTGGCTGTAGATCCCACATAGTACCACTTCTGTCTATCCGATTCGATAGTACATTTGTATACGATGTTGCGTTCAAGACACTGATTGTTCAACGGACACATTCCTGGTTGGACACAGTTGCAATTATAATTTTGCGTTGTTGTATTGTCATGGATGGGTTGATGAGGTTGCTTAGGTATGACAGGATGTTGTTTGTTGTTTTGTGATGTTATAGCTAATGTTTTACGTGTATTGTTATGTGTTGGAAGGCGTTTATACAACCGTTTTGCGTTCAGCTTTTTTATATGTTGTTCAATATTAGGGGCGGTTGAATATGAAAGTCGAATAGTGTTAGGGTTTAAGATTTTATTATATTTATGTGATGTTGGAAAGTGTTTTTTAACTAATCGAAAGAATTGTGAGGGTAAATTGGTTTTAATAGAGTTGTTATAGACCGGGTTGTACCAAATATACTCTTTACATCGCCTTCTGTTTGGTGGTGTGCGACTATTATTGTGTCTATTGCGGTAGTGTATGTATGGTGGTGATTCTATGCTATTTCTACCCCTATGGGATTTATTTTGGGTGTTTTGGTGATCTTCGACTATATACTCTATATTATCTAGGTGTCCGGCTTTCCTAAGTGTATCATCATAATATTCGGCATGTTCTTTGAAGGTTTGTTGGTTGGACGACAGGCGGGAGATTCTAAGAGAAACATTTCTAGGGATGGATTTAATTATAGAGAGTGGATGGTTAGAACTCGTATTTACATATTTAAGGTTCTCATTTAGTTTATGGAACGGTTTAATCGTATCTGTATTGAGATTGAAAGTAACATCAAGGAAATTGACCTCTTTGAGGTTATATTCAAATGTAATATTTAATCCTAGTTCCTTAAAAAGCTCTCTGATATTTTTACGCATCCTTTCTAAATTCTGGTTATTCATATGCTTAACTAATAGGAGCGCATCATCATGGTAGATTCCACCGTGGAGATCCTTGAATTTTCCTTGTAGTCTGTGGGTGATATAAATTCCCACGAGATCTGTTACTTCCGCCGAATCATTAGAACCCATAGTGATATCAAAATTAGAAGGTCTATCTTTGCGAACCCAGTAGCTATCATCGAATTTAACTATAGTTTTCCTCGCTTCCATAATAATTTTAATTTCAGCATCCGTAAGGTCGGAATTAGCCTTAGCGAACGAAAGAGCTTCATGTAGAGTATCAGGTGAAATTGAGGAATAATATTCATCAATATCAAACTGAATAAATTTTGATTTTTTCTTATCACTAATGTTATTAAACCATCTTATTGCTTCATGAGTGTTACCCCATAGTTTAATTTCTACTTTAACCTTCAGTAGCTCTTCTCAGCATCACAGAACACCACCACCCCTACTACATCCAGGGACACCTCCTGCACCCTTCCAATCCCAGCATCTACACTCAATCCAGGGTCATTACTCTACCCAGGATCAACTCCACCCACTAAAATCATAACACACCTGCTATAACACACCTCCCTATAACACACCTGCTATAACACACCTGCTATAACACACCTGCTATAACACACCTCCCTATAACACACCAGCTATAATACACCTGCTATAACACACCTGCTATAACACACCTGCTATAACACACCTCCCTATAACACACCTGCTATAACACACCTCCCTATAACACACCAGCTATATCACACCTGCTATAACACACCTCGCTGTAACACACCTCCATATAACACACCTGCTATAACACACCTGCTATAATACACCTGCTATAACACACCTGCTATAACACACCTCCCTATAACACACCTGCTATAACACACCTCCCTATAACACACCTGCTATAACACACCTGCTATAACACACCTCCCTATAACACACCTGCTATAACATACCTCCCTATAACACACCTGCTATAAGACACCTGCTATAACACGCCTGCTATAACACACCTGCTATAACACACCTCCCTATAACACACCTGCTATAACACACCTCCCTATAACACAACTGCTATAACACACCAGCTATAACACACCTGCTATAACACACCTCCCTATAACACACCTCCCTATAACAGACCTGCTATAACACACCTGCTATAACACACCTGCTATAACACACCTGCTATAACACACCTCCCTATAACACACCTCCCTATAACAGACCTGCTATAACACACCAGCTATAACACACCTGCTATAACACACCTCCCTATAACATACCTCCCTATAACAGACCTGCTATAACACACCTGCTATAACACACCTGCTATAACATACCTGCTATAACACACCTCCATATAACACACCTGCTATAACACACCTCCCTATAACACACCTGCTATAACAGACCTGCTATAACACACCTCCCTATAACACACCTCCCTATAACACACCAGCTATAACACACCTGCTATAACACACCTGCTATAACACACCTGCTATACTACACCTGCTATAACACACCTGCTATAACACACCTCCCTATAACACACCAGCTATATCACACCTGCTATAACACACCTCGCTGTAACACACCTCGCTGTAACACACCTCCATATAACACACCTGCTATAACACACCTGCTATAACACACCTGCTATAACACACCTGCTATAACACACCTGCTATAACACACCTCCCTATAACACACCTCCCTATAACACACCAGCTATAACACACCTGCTATAACACACCTGCTATAATACACCTGCTATAACAGACCTGCTATAACACACCTGCTATAACACACCTGCTATAACACACCTGCTATAACACACCTTCTATAACACACCTGCTATAACACACCTGCTATAACACACCTGCTATAACACACCTGCTAAAATATACCTGCTATAACACACCTGCTATAACACACCTGCTATAACACACCTTCTATAACACACCTGCTATAACACACCTGCTATAACACACCTTCTATAACACACCTGCTATAACACACCTGCTATAACACACCTGCTATAACACACCTTCTATAACACACCTGCTATAACACACCTGCTATAACACACCTGCTATAACACACCTGCTAAAATATACCTGCTATAACACACCTGCTATAACACACCTGCTATAACACACCTTCTATAACACACCTGCTATAACACACCTGCTATAACACACCTGCTATAATACACCTGCTATAAGGCAACTGCTTCAGCCCCTCACCCCTCCTAAATCACACCTCATCACCAATACTTGCCATACACTTATGAGATACCTATCACCCTTCTCTCCCACTACTTCTTGATCCCATAGAGTAGGTAGGGCTCTTCAGTTGAGCCCTAGATGGTGGTTGGCAACAGAAAGAGCATCCCACTGTAGAAACTATAGCAAAAAGGGTCGAGGGGACTGCCCAAGTGTGTCAAGAGCACAACAACCTCTTTAGTGTCAGTGGTCTACATGATAAATACACCCAGTACACACTGTAAAGTGGTTGGTGATAAGAAGATGCAAGAGTGCAGGAATATAAGTGTGATACAGGCTTCCAGCCCGTCTGTGAAGTCAGTGGTTCCACGTGAGTGCTGACGGCCCAACCCTTGCTTAAATGATGATGATGAGGATCATATATATACATATATATGAGGATGGAAGCCTTGGAGCGAGGAGACCTAAGACATGGGATGAGATGATAAAAGCTGATTTTGCCCAATTGCACTTCTCAAAGGCGATAACATAGGACTGAGCCCTCTGGTGTTATGCAGTAATACAGAAGATCCAACTCCCCATGAGTACAAGCCGAAGCTGAAACATATAGACAGTATGCCCCGCCTCCCATTGTAAAGTGGTCGTGTAGGGGCACAACCTAACCCTAACCCAACCCACACTGTAAAGTGGTCGTTTAGGCGCCACGATAAAAAGCAGCCAGTACTCAGTGTAAATGAGGTTGGTGCTAGGAAGGACATCCAGCTGTAGAAATCAAGCCCAAATCAGTTATGTATGAGCAAGACATGGTCACCTGACCTGGCATTGCTCTCAATAGGACAACTCGTCTAACCCATGCTGGTGTGGAAGAATGGACGTAAAACAATGATGGTGATGATATATGAAAGTCTAGGAAACACAAAATGAACAAACAAGAGGATACAATAACATGAAGTGTGTTAGTTTCATATATATATATATATATATATATATATATATATATATATATATATATATATATAGAGAGAGAGAGAGAGAGAGAGAGAGAGAGAGAGAGAGAGAGAGAGAGAGAGAGAGAGAGAAAAAGAGATGAAATCGAAAATGCAACTGGAGTCTTATTTTTTTTTTAAATATATATATTTATTTGGTTCCTTTACCGGTTTCGCAGTTCTTCTGCTTTTCAAAAAGTGAGTTGAGATGGAGGGTCTGTGGTTTTTCTCACAGAAAAACCACAGACCCTCCATCTAAACTCTACTTTTGAAAAGCAGAAGAACTGCGAAACCGGTAAAGGAACCAAATAAATATATATATTTTTTAAAAAAATAAGACTCCAGTTGCATTTTCGATTTCATCTCTTTTTCTTTATACTTTCACTCGTGTAGGACACCTCGGTTATTTTTCATTTTGTAAAAAAAACCTCACTTTCTAATATATATATATATATATATAATTTATTTCAGCAGAGTATACTGGAACGATGCCATCCAGTGCAGCCTAGTCTGTGACAGGCTCATGCGCCAGCTTGACCAGCACTGCCTTGCCTCTTTTCGCGCAGCCATCAGACCCTACAGTGGTGCCTGGCTCCATGCCTTACCCTCCTTCTAGACTAGCATGCAGCTGGACATCAATAGCCAGCACATCGGCGTTTCCCTGAGGCTAGGCCTCCGGATCTGCGAGCCACACAAATGTCGCTGTGGATCCACCATGGCCCCTTTTGGCCTCCACCCGCTTTCCTGTCGCTACAGTGCCGGCTGCCTTCTACTCCATGCTGCCCTCAATGAGGTCATAAAGCATGGGTCGAATGCTGCAGGCTTTTCCTCCCAGTTCGAGCTGGGGCTGGACCGAGGGGACGGCAAAAGGCCAGATGGCATGACCATCTTCCCGTTCTGTGGTGGCAAACCCCCTCATCTGCCACTTGCACCGACACTTTCTCCAGCCACTATCTAGTGCAGTCTGCGACTAACCCAGGTTCTGCTGCACTTCGGGCTGAGGAGGGAAAACTCTCCAAGTACCAGTCACTCTCCAACAGGTTTGTGGTCGTGCCCTTGGCAGTGGAGGCTTCTGGTGTCCTTGGCCCTAGGGCTACCTCCCTACTCACCACCATAGGTGCTGTGCTGACCAGCAGCAGGTTTGAGCCTCACAAGATGGAATGACTCTGCCAGCGCATCTCCCTTACCATCCTCCGGGGGAAACACCTTCTCCATTCTGTCTGCCGGGGCTGTAGGGTGACCAGCATGTGGGACCCCATTTGCTCACTATACAGAGAGATGGGGAGAGTGAGAGAGATGAGGAAGGTGAGAGAGATGGGGAGGGTGAGAGAGATGGGGAGGAGGAGGAGAGAGATGGAGGCGATGACAGTGGGAGTGCAGTTCTTCCGTGTTCGGATACATTGCACCTGCCATGTGAACCATGTGATATTTTATTTTACTAGACACACAACCTGGTCCAGGAATTGAACCCACCTAAGTCTAGCACTCTAACCACTAGGCCATGCAACTTCACAGCTGTACTCTCAGACTACGCCAAGGAAATCGGGATAAGCACTGGCCTAATGAGCCTCCAAATCTGAGACAAACTTTAGACTTTAGACGTTATATATATATGTTATATATATATCCAAATATATACATATATATGTGGTGGGGGGGGTGCGTGTTATATATATATATATATATATATACACATATATATGTATATGTAGCGAGATCTGTCCACGCCCTGAACCTTGGGTGACACCTAAAGGTCAAATTCTAGGTTTCTAGGTCACCACCCTTTTGGTGTGAACAGGTTGATGCGTTGGCTATCCACTCAAGGTGGGAGACAGGAAGCGACAGGTATATAAAGCCTGTATCATCCCACGTTTACACAGAGAGATCGGAGCATTATGCTAGCAACAAACTATGTAAAGATTCCCCGCTACCTTCAGACCCTTGAGGTCTATAGAAATACAGAGTGAATAGACTCAGGATGAGAACTACTACGACTGACTGCAACAAACTTTAACCACCAACACATTTTATCTGGTTGTTCGCAGTTTTGGTTGTTCGCAGTTTTCACATCAACAACAAAATAACATTTTCAACTCTCGGTAACTGTTTTATTGTACTTTTTGATTGAAGTGAAGTAAACCATTATATATAAACTAAAATCATTTATTATTGTTATTTCAACTAATAATCATGTTAATCCATGTGACGCATTCTTAATTATACCCTTCGTTAAATATATATATATCATCATCATCATCATCATCATCGTTTAACGTCCATCTTCCACGCTTGCATGGGTTTGGACGGGAATTTTCCCACTTGAAGCAAGATTTGTTGTCTTGCTCGTATAGGACTGTCTGGCGGGTTTTCTACGGCTGGATGCCCTTCCTAACACCAACCACATTTACAGTGTGGACTGGGAGGTTTTTACCGTGTTACCTACATAGCCACATTACAGCATGGACTGTGTGTTTTTTGTCATGACACCTACACGACCTCATTTATTTCGGACTGGATGTTGTGGTACCAACATAACTTTACATCGAAAGGGGTGGTGCAGATGGGGTGGAGATAGTGGGACGGGGGGGGGGGTATTTTTGTTAAGACGTGCCTACGGACTGTAGGTTTCGCTTTGTACTTAGGCAAGGCGGGTCTTCTGTATTACTGTGTAGCACCAAAGATCTCAGTCCAGTGACATTGTCTTGGAGAGGTGTAAGTGTGTGAGGTCGGAATTTATCAAGTCGCCCCAGGTTTTTCTGGGTCTGCCTACTCCTTGGCTACCATCTATTTTTATCGCCCTGCACTTTTTTATACAGCTGTTGTCTTTCATGCGCATCACGTGACCGTACCAACGTAGTCTTCTCTCGAGTAAACAACATCTAATTCCTCTTATTCCTAATTTCTCCCTTAGTTCATTTATGCTTTGCCGTTCACGTATATTACTATTACACATCCGACGGAGCATGCAAGCTTCGTTCCTCTCCAGTCTGCGTATATCCTCTGCACACAATGCCCAAGTCTCACTGCCATGTAACATTGTTGTTCGTATGCAGGCATCATACAGTCTGCCTTTCATTTTTAGAGAGAAACCTTTAGCCGCCAATAGTGGTATAAGCTCTCTGAACTATTTCCATCCCATTCTGACTCTGGCTATTGTACTTTCAGAGCACCCTCCACCACTGCTGATTTTGTCACCCAGGTAACGGAAGGTGTCCACTATTTGTATAGAACCATCTGTGCAATGGAATGAGCTAGTATTCTGTGTGCACTTGCTGCTACTTATTGCACCTGAGCACCGGCCACATATATATATATTGTTATACTTTGGGAGGGTCATGTTGCCAATAAGAAACACACGCAACAGTTGCTTTCACTCCAATGTATTATAAATTAAATTTATAAATTTAAGAATTTAGGAATTTATAAATTTCCAGTTGGTTGGTTGGTTCTACAACCGGATGGTTGTTCATATATTGTCAAAGTTCTTTCGTCACACATTCTGTGACCTCTTCAGTGACTGGGGATTCTTCTCTTTGTTTTGTGCCTCTCCTTTGTTCTGTCCTATATATATATATATATCATCATCATCATCATCATCACCGTTTTACGTCCGTTCTTCCACGCTAGCATGGGTTAGACGGGTTGTCCTGTTGTGGGCAGTGTCTGGTCGGCTGACCATGCCTTGCTCATACAGGAACTGATCTGGCTTGATTTCTACAGCTGGATGCCCTTCCTAACACCAACCTCATTTACAGTGAGTGCTGGGTGCTTTTTCGTGGCGCCTACACGTCCACTTTACAGTGTGGGCTGGGTGCTTTTTTGCCGTGGCGCCTCCACGACCACCTTGCGGTGGGGGGGGGGGGGGGGGCATATTGTTTATATGCTTCAGCATGTACCCATGGGAGGTCGGGTACCCTGTATTACTGCGTGACGCCAGAAGTCACGGTCGTGTGTCATTGACTTTGAGAGGTGTAGTTGGGTAAGGTCGGCTTTTATCACCTCATCCCAAGTCATCTTGGGTCTCCCCACTCCGCGGTTTCCATCAACTTCTAGTGCTCTGCACCTTTTTATGCAGCTGTCATCCTTCATACGCATCACATGTCCATACCAGCGTAACCGCCTCTCCTGCACGCAGCATTTGATTCCTCTTATGCTCAGTCTCTCTCTCAATTCATTTATGCTTTGTCGTTCACGTATATTACTGTTACACATCCATCGGAGCATGCAGGCTTCGTTTCTCTCTAATCTACGTAAGTCGTTTCTCTCTAATCTACGTATATATATATATATATATATATATATATACGATGCTATAAGCTTTTCTGGGTGGGAAATGACAATGGGCTGGGTGGAGTAGGTATCATGGTAGCAGAAAAGTGGGCAGATAAGATAATAGACGTAAATAGAGTGAACGACAGAATAATTAAAATAAGACTTGTCCTCAATAGAACTACGGTGACAGTAATATCTGCGTACGCACCCCAATCCGGACTGGCCGGCACTATAAAAGACAGATTCTATGAGACACTGATGCTCACTACCTCCCAAATAACCAACAGTGACTATATAATTATTGCAGGCGACCTAAATGGTCACGTTAGACAACATTGTGACGGCTACGAAGAAATCCATGGAGGCTATGATCGGGGGAACACACAAGCCAGGTAGATTATATCCTTACCAGAAGACGTGACAGAGTGTCTGTTGTAAACACTAAATCCCTCCCCCATGAAGAATGGACCTCCCAACATAGACTGATAATTAGCGACCTAATAGTCAGGATGAGACGTACTAGACAACAGAAGAGGACTATCCTCAGGAGAAAAATATGGAAGCTAAAGGACCCCACAGCCAGAAATAAATTCAAAAGTATACTACTTGATGCTTTCGACAGTAAGGAAGAGCAATTAGAGTCGTACAATATAGAGGAGCAGTGGGAATTCCTGAAAGCAAACCTGCTGATGGCGGCAGACGAAGTCTGTGGCTGGAGCAGGCCTGTAGGCAGGAGGAGAGTAACATGGTGGTGGAACAGTAAGGTGGAGGGGTCAATTAAGGCCAAAAAGCAGGCTTGGAAAGTATGGCGGGATGGGGGAAGCAGAGAAGACTATCAAGTGGCCAGGAGGGAAGCTAGGAGACAAGTGTACTTCGCAAGAAGGGAAGCAGAGGAAAGAAAGTTCAAGCATGTTCTACAACGCGAGGACCAAAAACGTGAGGTGTTCAGGATTAACCAAGTCATACAGAATGGGGTTGTTCCGAAGGACTGGCATAGCAGCATCATCGTTAACTGTTATAAGGGTAAAGGAGATGCCCTAGATAGGAGTAACTATAGAGGCATTAAATTAATCGACCAGGTCATGAAGGTCATGGAAAAAGTAATAGCGCAACTAATTAGAGAGAGAATTGATCTAGATGAAATGCAGTTCGGGTTTGTGTCAAGCAAAAGTACCACAGACGCTATTTTCATTGTACGACAACTACAGGAGAAGTACCTAGCTAAAAGTAAACCCCTATACTTAGCTTTTGTCGACTTGGAGAAAGCCTTCGACAGAGTCCCCCATTCGATTATCTGGTGGGCTCTTAGAAAACTAGGTGTTGACGAATGGCTTGTGAGAGCTATACAAGCCATGTATAAAGAAACAGTCAGCAAGGTTAGAATTAACAACGAATATAGTGAAGAGTTTAGCGTAAAAGTTGGCGTCCATCAGGGCTCTGTTCTCAGCCCCCTACTATTTATTATTGCCCTTCAGGCTATAACAGAGGAGTTCAAGACCGGTTGCCCATGGGAACTCCTATACGCAGATGACCTAACACTCATAGCTGAATCAATGGCCGAGCTAGAGAAGAAATTCCAAACACGAAAGCACGGCCTAGAATCAAAAGGCCTTAAAATTAACCTGGCTAAGACTAAAGTTCTAGTTTGTAAGAAAGAAAATAAGGCGGCGGTCCCTTCCGGGAAGTGGCCATGCTCAGTGTGTAGGAAAGGCGTAGGTAGAAACTCCATTTTGTGTCCCAAATGCAAAGTATGGGTGCATAAAAGATGTAGTGGGATCACAGGTAAGCTAACTAAGAACATAGATTTTACATGTGGCCGGTGCTCTGGTGCAATAAGTAGGAGCAAGTGCCCACAAAATACTAGCTCTTTCAACTGCGCAGAGGGTTCTATAGAAATAGTGGACAGCTTCCGTTACCTGGGTGACAAAATCAGCAGTGGGGGAGGGTGCTCTGAAAGTACAGTAGCTAGAGTCAGAACTGGATGGAAAAAGTTCAGAGAGCTTATACCACTATTAGCCACTAAAGGGTTCTCCCTAAAAATGAAAGGCAGGTTGTATGATGCCTGCATACGAACAGCAATGTTGCATGGCCGTGAGACCTGGGCATTGTGTGCAGAGGATATACGAAGACTAGAGAGGAACGAAGCTTGCATGCTCCGCTGGATGTGTAATAGTAATATACGTGAACGGCAAAGCATAAACGATCTAAGAAGAAAATTAGAAATAAGAGGGATCAGATGTTGTTTACTCAAGAGAAGGCTACGTTGGTATGGTCACGTGATGCGCATGAAAGACGATAGCTGTATAACAAAGTGCAGGGCAATAAAGATAGACGGTAGCCACGGAATAGGCAGACCCAGAAAAACCTGGGATGAGCTGATAAATTCCGACCTCACACACTTACACCTCTCCAAGACAATGTCACTGGACCGAGACCTTTGGCGGTACTCAGTAATAGAGAAGACCCGCCTTACCTAAATACAAAGTAAAACCTACTACAGTCAGTAGGCATCTCTAACAAAATACACCCCTGTCCCACCACCACCACCCCATCCACACCGCCCCTTTCAATGTAAAGTTATGTTGGTGCCACAACATCCAGGTCGAAACAAATGAGATCGTGTAGGTGTCACGATAAAAAAAACACACAGTTCACGCTGTAATGTGGCCGTGTAGGCAACACGGTAAAAACCTCCCAGCCCCACACTGTAAATGTGGTTGGTGTTTGGAAGGGCATCCAGCTGTAGAAAACCCGCCAGATAGTCCTATGCGAGCAAGATAATCACTCTTGCCTCAAGTGGGAAAACCCCCGTCCAAACCCATGCAAGCGTGGAATACGGACGTTAAACGTTGATGATGATGATATATATATACATATATATATACATATATATATATATATGTGTGTGTGTAATATATACACACACAGCTTGATAAAATAGGATATATCAATTTGTGTGTGTGGAGAGAGAAAGAGGGGGGGTCGATAAAATAGGACATATTTAGCTATTTATCTATCTATATGTAAATATACATGTGTTTGTGTGTGTTTAGGATATATACATACAGTTATACATACAGAGAAATAGTATACCAGTGGAAGAGGAGAGGGGGAGAAAGAGGTAGCTATGTAGGTAGGTACTTAGGTAAGTAATTGCACCTACTAGACAGACACACAGACAGACAGATAAGTGGTTAAAATATAAAAACATCAATATAAACAACCACCAGGAGAAGGCAACAAAGAAAACTTAATATTTAATGTTACATTCCCATAATAAATACGAAAAACTAACACAGATGTCACTCTGTTCTCTATAGCTCCTACAAAGCAACGAATCTCTCACCGCCATCTCTCTCTATATATATATAGGTTAACATATGTTGATGCCCTAAGGACAGACACTGGTCTGTTGGAGATGCAGGACATGGCAGCGATAATGAGGGACAGAGACCGCTGGAGAGAACTCGTCCATGGATCTCGGGAATTTTACCCGCCTTAGATAGATATATATATATATATATAAATTTTTAAGCTTGTTGAATCCCAACAAATTAAATATAACCTCTGCATTTATATATATATATATATATATAAATATATATATACATATATATATATGTATATATATATATATCCCACCCCTATCTCTCTCTTTCTCTCTGTCTCTCCCCATCTCCCTCTCTTTCTCTCTGTCTCACCTCCATCTCTCTCTCCCACTCTCTCCCACTCTCTCCCACTCTCTCCCTCTCCCTCTCTCTTTCTCTATGTCTACCCTCATCTCTCTTTCTCTTTCTCTATGTCTCACCCTCATCTCTCTCTCTCTCTCTCTCTCTCTCTCTCTCTCTCTCTCTCTCTGTCTTATGTCTAATTAAAAAGCTAACTTTAACCCTTTCTAGCTACCATATTTCTTATGAACGACATTGTCCATTGTTTTCAAATCATTTGGAAATAATCAAAAATTGCCTTTCATCCTCACGGGTCGATAAAATAAAGTACCAGTCACGCACTGGGGTCGACTTAATCGCCTTCCC
>OZ024741.1:36404922-36552422 GCA_964016885.1 Eledone cirrhosa
GAGTGTGCCTGTGTGTGTGTGTGCCTGTGTGTGAGTGTGCCTGTGTGTGAGTGTGTGTGTGTGCCTGTGTGTGAGTGTGCCTGTGTGTGAGTGTGTGTGTGTGTGCCTGTGTGTGAGTGGGCCTGTGTGTGTGTGTGCGCCTGTGTGTGTGTCTGCCTGTGTGTGAGTGTGCCTGTGTGTGTGTGAGTGTGCCTGTTGTGTCAGCATTTGGATTGAGATAGATATTTAGACAGGTATGTATGTGTGTATATATATATATATATATATATATATATATATATATATATATATATATATATGCTGTGATCAACTTATTGAGTTTCTTGAGGACATCACCCAGATCACTGATGTTGCATTGTGTCCAGGTCAGACTGCAAGCAAGATCTATAGTGTTCAGGATCTGCCCTTTTTATCTCAAGGTACAGCTTGATGTCATCTGCGTACTTTAGTACTGTGGCATTCTTTAAGTTGGCATCTATGTCATTAATATATGCCACAAACAAAAGGGGGCCAAGAACAGATCCCTGTGGTACACCAGATGACATCTCATATAGTGAGGAATGCTGTCCCAGAACCGTGACTACCTCTCTTTGACTGAGAATGAAGGACTTCAACCAGTTAAAAAGATCATCCTTCACACCCATTGCAGAGAGTTTTGCCATAAGCCTTTTGTGTGGCACAGAATTGAAAGCTTTAGCAAACTCAAGGTAAACAAGCACTAATATCAAGAAGTCTTCTTGTGCACATGACCCGGACATTACGGTCAGCAGCGATTTGCATTGGACGAAGCGCGTCTCTAAAATTGTCAAGAGGGCCGAGGTTGTCTTAGCATCACTGAGCAAGACCTTTGTCAGCTGCTCTCCAGCTATCTATTTAAGGTTGTACATGGCTATGGTGCGGCCACACTTAGAATTTGTATCACCAGTCTGGAACCCCAATCTTGTTCAGAACATTGACCGCCTGGAAACTGTTCAGAGACGTGCAACCAAGTGAATACCCTCCATCAGGCATCTACCATACTCTGAATGCCTTGCTTCCCTGGGCATGGATACATTGAAGCTCTGACACCTGGTAACTGACTTGGTAAATGCCCACAAAATTGTTAACCATCTTGCCAACAACAACCCTGAGCACCTTTTTGATTTCTATGTGTCTAACACACGTGGGCATGCCCACAAAGTTAGAAAACAGCACAACTCCCATGACTTTCGGAAACATTTTTTCACGCTCAGAGTTGCTGAAGCATGTAACAAACTACCTGCATCAGTTGTTAGCTGTCGAGACACTGCATCCTTTAAAACCTCCATGCTTCCCGAGATTCGCCAACACTACACCTAATATTCCCCCTCCATACACATACACACATGTATATCATGACTCATACACTATTCACTTCCCTGACATTTGTATATTATTCTATGTACTATACATGCACCTTTGACGAGTTGTAGTGCACCTGAGCACTTTACACAATAATTTCATTATTATCATTATTATATATATAACCATACTCTACTACCCCAAATATCGAGTACTCTGTTGAGTAATGGTCTCCCCAGTTTCAAACTGAATCTATCCTGATTCATCATCCTCATCATTATCATTGTTTAACATCCATTTTCCAAGCTACCATAGGTTAGAGGGGTTGTCTCATTCCATTAGAAGCAAGTTGGGTCAGGTGACTGTGTCTTGCTCATATAGAACTTTTTCTGGGTAGGTTTCTATGGCTAGATGCCCTTCCCAATGCCAACCACATATATAGTGTACACTGGGTGCTTTTTATCATGACACCTGCACAACCACCTTACAATGTGGGCTGGGTGCTTTTTGTCATGACACCCACACGACCACTTTACAGTGTGTTTATATACATATATATATATATATATATATATAGTAATAATAATAAATGTGAAGACTAAAATCCAAAGAGGGCTCGATAAGGATAAATATATATCAAATATATAAGAACCCTAGAGCTAATATTTATTAAAATAACAGATTAAAGTTTAAGCAAAGAATCCCTGCTTTCACTCTTAACAGGCCCTCTTAGGGTGAAAGCAGCGATTCTTTGCTTAAACTTTAATCTGTTATTTTAATAAATATATATATATATATATATAAATGAAAGTTAGAGTTAATAACTCTTACTGAAACCCTGTAATCAATAAGCTCAAAGTATAAATACCGAGCATTATAATAATAATATATATGTAGTAAGAAACACAGTAAATCGTGTGTCTAATATTACTATGGTTGAAAGACCACATTTGTTTGAAATATTTAACCATGAAGCAGACAGAATGATAAAATAAAATAAAATTATATTATACAAACCGAGAGATATAATTGTTATTGAGGCGGTTGGTATAATATAATTTTACTTTATTTTAGCATTCTGTCTGCTTCATGGTTAAATATTTCAAACAAATGTGGTCTTTCAACCCTAGTAATATTAGACACACAATTTACTGTGTTTCTTACTACATATATATTATATATATATATATATATATATATATATATATATATATATATATATATATATATGTATGTATATACCATATTTCTCAGAATATAGGATGCGCTTTGTTTCCAAAATTTGACCCTCAAAAATCACTGTGTGTCTTATAAGGCGAAGGTCAGATTTGGGGTAATTACTGTATCCTGTTTGGGACCAATCTCATGCACATATCACTGATAATACAGTAAGGAGGATAAAGAACTTAAACACTGAAATAGCTATCATACCTGGTGGACTGACTTCTCAATTGCAACCTCTTAATGTTTCACTAAACAAGCCTTTTAAGGCACATGAGAAAGGAATGGGATAACTGGATGAAGGATCTGCAACATGAACTGACACCAACAGGACGTATGAAGAAGCCTACATTTTACCAGGTAATCCAGTGGGTGAAAAACTCAGGGGGTGCTGTGAAAACCAAGACAGTAATAAAAGCTTTCAAAAAATGTGCATCAGCAATGCCCTAGCAGGCACCGAAGATGATTTTCTATATAATGATAGCAACACAAGTGATTCTGAAAACAGCGATAGCCCTGATGAATGTGAGGAAGATGATGAATTTCTGGAACTAGATGAGGGTGACGGCCAGGAAATCAAGGAGAGTGACAGCCAGGAAATGAATGATGATGACAGTAATCATGATGTTATAAGATTTGCAACTGATTAAAATTTTAATAGTGTTAATAGTGTTAAATCCCCTTAATTTTATTTTTCCTGGTTATTCATGTTAAATTTAGAATGCGCCCTATATTTCAGTGTGTCTTATATTCCGAAATATATGTTATATATATATATATAATCATCATCATCACCGTTTTACGTCCGTTCTTCCATGCTAGCATGGGTTAGACAGGTTCTCCTGTTGTGGGCAGTGTCCAGTCAGCTGACCTTGTCTTGCTCATATGGGAACTGATTCTGGCTTGATTTCTACAGCTGGATGCCCTTCCTAACACCAACCTCATTTACAGTGAGTGCTGCGTGCTTTTTTTCTGTGGCACCTCCACGCCCACTTTGCAGTGGAATGATAGGGACCCTAGTCCTATCATCTCATTTCTACAGCTGAGTAAACTGGAGCAATGTGAAATAAAGTGTCTTGCTCAAGGAAACATCACCCAGTCCGAGAATTGAACTCACAACCTTTTGATTGCAAGCCCAATGCCCTAACCACTAAGCCATGCACCTTCATATATATATATATTTATTAAAATAACAAATTAAAGTTTAAGCAAAGAATCGCTGCTTTCACCCTTAACGGGATCTTCTGAAACTAAAAAAGTCAATCTGTGAACGCAGAAGTAACTATTTCAAAAATCATCATCATCTCTGTTTAACATCCATTTTTCCATGGTAGCATGAGTTAGACGAGTTGTCCTGTTGTGAGACAAGCCAGGTCAGATGACCATATATATATATATAGGCACCCAGCCCACACTGCAAAGTGGACATGGCGGTGCCACGGAAAAAAAGCACCCAGCACTCACTGTAAATGAGGTTGGTGTTAGGAAGGGCACCCAGCTGTAGAAATCAAGCCAGAATCAGTTCCCATCCCACCCTTGCAAGCAGGGAAAAGCGGACGTAAAATGATGATGATGATGATAGGCCTGGAGAGGAATGGGCTCCACCAGGCTTAAAATGCCCAAGAAACAACTCTATCAAGTGTTACATGTGTGTTTGCACGTGTGTCTGTGGGATTGCGTCTGCGCATATTTGTGGTGCGGGTGTGGGTGTGTGTGTATATATACATATATATGTATATATATATATATGTATATATATATGTATATATATATATGGAGAAAAGGAGAGAGAGATGAAGAAACACATAGCTAGATAGATAGTTAAAAAGATAGATAGATAATAGATAGATTTCTTTATTAGCCACAAGGGCGCACAAGAAAAGGGGACAATACAAAGACATGCCGGGGATTTTACATACAGTCGTGTAAAAAATATAAAAACAAACAATTACAACAATCGAAATCCCCAATAGGGGGATGCGCCACAAATGGGTTGTTTAATACCCCGTCAATAGAACAACCCTCAACTCCAGGAGCGTGTTGTGCAAGTGCTCCTTTCTTCCTTTTGCTCTCTTCCTCAACCTACATGCTTATAAACAGAGAAGGCCCAATCACTCGGGCCATTTTTGCTTCATTCACCCACCTTTCATTAAATTTACTGGGGTGCAGTGCCTCTCTCTCCACGCTGATTCTCCTTCTAAAGTGATACTTAAAGAAGGGCATCAATTGTTGTCCAGAGAGAAAGGCATCTGTCCTCAGTCCTCTCAACCTCGTCCACCATATAACTTCTTTCACCATAGCCACCGTACAGAGGAAAACCGCCTCTCTTTCGTTTTTGAAAGAGGCTGGCGGTTTGATCTTTACTATGGACTCGGCAGTCAACTGGATTTGTCCCATATGCGACAGCAGTTGTTCTGCATAGTTCTACAGGTCAGTTACGCCCGGGCAGTGTACAATTGCGTGAGGACTGTTTCAATGTCCTGCGCGCATCTTGGACACGTCCTCTTGGAAGGATCCCTGCCGGGGCATCCGTGCCTGTAGATCTTGTCACGAACCGGTAGAGCTCCTCGGTAGCACTGCCAGACCAGGGACCTCTGGAAGTTGTCCATAGGTCCCGGGCGGAAAGTCCTACCAAATAGACTGGTGAGCTCATCGTCTTCAATGCCCAGAGTATCTCCGGGTACATCGTCGCCCTTGTAATGTACAATCCCTCTATAGAATGTCGAAGTGGAGTCTCCACTGATTGCTTCCGCCCGCTTGCCAGAAGACTGTGAGCACCTGAGCGCATTCAATGTGCCAGGTGCCCATCGTTTTTGGTCTTTTCTTGACCCAGGGTGCAGCTAATAGATAGATAGATAGATAGATAGATATATTTCTTTATTAGCCACAGGGGCACAAAAGAAGGGGACAAATACAAAGGGGGAAGTTTACATACAATAAAAACGTGTAAAATGTTATCACAGATGGAATTTAAAAGTTAGTCGATTTTCCCCAATAGAGGGAGACAGTTTATATGGGTAACACAGACCCCCGAAAAAAATGTGCAACCCTCATCTCCAGGAGTACGAAGAGCTTGTACTCCTTTCCTCTCCTCCTCCTTTTCCTCAACCTACAGGCTGATATAGAGAGAAGGCCCATTCACTCGGGCCATTCTCGCCACTTTCACCCACCTTTCATAAAACTTGCTGGATAGATAGATAGATAGATAGATAGATAGACAGACAGATAAATAGACAGATATATCATTAAAGTAAAATGTGGTGGTGTTTGGAGGAAAATGGTGAAGTAAATGGGAGAGAGGTTTTTTTAATGTATTTTTCATTTTTTTTGTTTTTGTTTTTGTTCACAAATTCTATTTTATTTTAATTCTTTTTTTTTTTTGTGAACACCAGTGTAAAGGAGAATAGTATTAGAGATCTAACTATATCACTTACCCTCCTTCTTCTCTCACCTACACATCTGTGTACACACAACATCTTGTATAGTGGAACTGATCGTCATTGGCTTCTATATTGAATGTTCAGCTGTTCAATTAACAGAACAGCTTGCTCATAATCTACAGTTACTGATTGGGGAGATCTAATGTGACACAGAGTATAACAACTCTGGCTCTTTGGTTTACAAGTACTGCCAGAAGAACTCTTCAGCTGTGTTAAAGACACAAACATTTACATTACTCTATATATACTATTATATTTTTTGGTAAAGGCTTTGCCCCACATAATTATCTCATATGATATTAAATCTATGAGATTTTGATATCATTTATTTGATAACAATACCTTAACATCAGTATGAATAGCAAGTTACGGCCAGTTTGAACAGAAAGAGGTGAGAGAATTTTGGCTGGATATGGCTGGTTTAAATACTAAAGAGTTAAAGACAATCTTCCTAGAGTTGTCAATCAATATGTTAAACTCAATCAATGTACAGTGGTTGGTGATAGGAAGTACATCAAGCCATAGAAAACCTGCCAAAGGGGTGGACAGACTTTTCAGCTGTGTCAGCTCATGAAACTTCCTGAGTGCTGGTGCCACAATGAAATGCATGCCACAGAGCGCAAGAATGTATGTAAGCAAGATGTGGGACCCCAGCCTATCTGAGAGGTCAGTAGCTCTACGGGTGTACTAACTCGGTCTGTAAAAACGCATCCAACCTTTGTTATCAAGGAAAACAGACATTAAATGATTGTTATGATGATGATGATGAAAATGATGATAATGATGAGTCTGTCACACAAGCTTCCAATCAGTTTCCATCAACCTAATTTCAAAGAAGGGAGAAAAACTGTGAAAGAAGCAGAGAACATTCTAGAATTGAAAGCCGTGATAGGTGCAATTCCAGTGGTTGGCATTAGGAAGAGTATCCAGCCATAGAAACCAAGACAAAAAACAAGAGTTAGTCACCTACCAATCTAGCATAGGTATGTAACAACCCATCTAACCCATGCAATCATGGAAAATAGGTGTTAAATGGTGGTCATGGGGATGAATCTTTGTATCAAGTGAATTTGAAGGCTTGCTTGTCATTTTATAACAAGGAATTGTAACATTTTCAAATAAAGCTAGTGCAGTTGGATGGAGTTTCATGCAGGTATATTGTTTCTTTCAAATGTTTAACCATTTAGCAATTAAACCAGCTGTATCCGGCCAAAATTCTCTCACCTATTTTTGTTCAAACCGGCTGTAACCAGCTGCTCATACTAATGTTAAGATATTTTTCTCAAAATAAATAATATCAAAATTTCATAGATTTGATATTATGTGAGATAATTATGTGAGGTAAAGCCTTTACCATAAAAATACAATAGCAAGTATAGAGTAATGTGAATGCTAAAGGGTTAATCATTCACATTACAGACACTTAACCCTTTCCTTACCATATTGTTAATGAAAAATACTGCTTATAATTTCTAAATAATCTTGATAATTATCGAAGACTGGAGGGATTTAATAATATAACTAACTTTTTCATTATTAATCTGGTGTTCGGAGCAAAAATTAACAAAGGTTCTTACATACAATTATGGTGGAACATTTTTAGATGATATATATATATATATATAGGAAAAGAGTCAGGACCCCAGCAGCTGAGCTCCAGCTGTTTCAACAGCTAGATCCCAACTAGTTGGGGTTACCCACTCTACTACCCTAAGTATCAAGTACTCTGGTGCGTTAGGGTCCACCTGGTTCCTCACCACACATTCTTTGTTATATATATATGTATCGTCATCATCATCATCATCGTTTAACGTCTATCTTCCACGCTAGCATGGGTTAGACAGGAGTTGTCCCACTTGCAGTAAGATTTGTTAGGTGACCATGTCTCGTTCGTACAGAACTGTTTCTGACAGGTTTTCTACAGCTGGGTGCCCTTCCTAACACCAACCACATTTACAGTGTGGACTCAGAACTTTTTACCGTGTTACCTACATGGCTACATTACAGCGTGGACTGTGTGTATTTCTGTCGTGACACCTACATGATCTCATTAGTTTGGACTGGATATTGTGGTACCAACATAACTTTATAGAGAAAGAGTGGTGTTGGCGGGAGTGGGAGGATGGAGTGGGGTAGTGGGTTGGGGTGTATGTTTGGTTTGGAAGGGCCTACTGACTGTAGGTTAACTTTGCACGTATGGATGGTGGGTCTTCTGTAATGCTGCATGGCACCAAAGATCTCAATCCAATGACATTGTCTTAGAGAGGTGCAAGTGTGCAAGGTTGGACTTTATCATGTCATCCCAGGTTTTACTCCGTTACTTCCATCAATATTGATCGCCCTGCACTTTTTTATTTTTATACAGCTGTCGTCTTTCATGCGCATCATATATATATATATATATATACATATATATATAAACATTTTAAAACAAACAGTTTTGTATCATGGTTTCAGGTGTTCTCATATCAAATAGGTTAAAGACTATTATGGAGGCCATGATTCCACTAATAATTACACATCACTGTTGTAGCAGTCATCATTATAATTGGTGGATTGGCAGTATTGGTAGAGGGTCGGACACCATGCTTTGACGCATAGAGTTACGGCCCTTGCTATTCTGAGTTCAAATCCCGCCGAGGTTAACTTTGCCTTTCATCTTTACGGGGTTGATAAAATAAAGTACCAGTAATGCGCTGGAATAATTGCTGGCCTTGTGCCAAAAGTAGAAACAATTATAATTTATACAGCCAAATTGTCACCAGGTTTGTTTTCAAACCAATATTAACTCTTTTGAAATCAGATTTCAAATGAAATACACTTTCTGTTTGTTTCAATTTAGATGGAGAATCATTGTCAGTCTTTAAAGCATAGAACACAGGTTCTCAAAGTGGGTGCTATTGGATGATAGACTTAATCTGTCACTCAGTTTAATACCACCACCTGGTCCTTGGGTGATAGACTTAATCTGTCACCCAGTTTAATATTACCACCTTTTCCTTCAGTACCTTTAGAAGAATTTATTTTATTGCATTTGAACTAGGTCTCTAATTTCAGGACACCTTCCCCACTCTTTGTTACCTGTTTTAGAAGCCCTGAAAAGTATCTGCCATTCCTTCCTTATCTAAACAATTTTTTTCTTAAGTAGTTAAGGAATTTAGTAATATAAACCGATTGCTTATATTATTAAAGTAATATTTGAAAAATAATTTAATAAAAGGTTCTTATAAAAAAAATCAAGATAGAAGGTTTCAATTTAAATATAAACATTTTAAAGCATAATGTATAATAAAACCAGGGGTGGTCTCAGGCAGATTGCTGTCAAAAAGGTTAACTTCAAAAACAAAATGATAAAAAATATTTATATACACATTCATTTTTTTTTATTTTTGTTTTGTTTTTCTATATATGATATCTATAGGCGTTGAACTGGCAGAGTTGTTAGAACATTGAATAGAACGCTTTGCAGTATTCCTTCTGGCTCTCTGCTCTCTCACTTCAAATCCCACCGAGGTCAACTTTGCATTCATCCATTGAAGGTCAATAAAAAAGGTACCAGTCTAGTACTGGGACCAATTCTTCTTCTGTATCTCTTTCTCACTTCCATTCTTTCACTCCCTCTCTCTCCATCTCTGGAAGAAATCTGCTCTATTCAAACCCGGAGAAGAAATGGGCTCCACCAGGTTTTAAAATTCCCTAGAAATGGCGCATGTCACTACAGCACCCCTACAACTCCTCCAGGAGTTACGGGATCATACATACATATGATATCTATACAGGGCCATACATACATACATATGATATCTATACAGGGCCATACATACATACATATGATATCTATACAGGGCCATACATACATACGATATCTATACAGGGCCATACATACATACGATATCTATACAGGGCCATACATACATATGATATCTATACAGGTCCATACATACATACATATGATATCTATACAGGTCCATACATACATACATACATATGATATCTATACAGGTCCATACATACATACATACATATGATATCTATACAGGTCCATACATACATACATACATATGATATCTATACAGGTCCATACATACATACATACATATGATATCTATACAGGTCCATACATACATACATACATATGATATCTATACAGGTCCATACATACATACATATGATATCTATACAGGTCCATACATACATACATACATATGATATCTATACAGGTCCATACATACATACATACATATGATATCTATACAGGGCCATACATACATACATACGATATCTATACAGGGCCATACATACATACGATATCTATACAGGGCCATACATACATACATATGATATCTATACAGGTCCATACATACATACATACATATGATATCTATACAGGTCCATACATACATATGATATCTATACAGGTCCATACATACATACATATGATATCTATACAGGTCCATACATACATACATATGATATCTATACAGGGTCATACATACATACATACGATATCTATACAGGGCCATACATACATACATACGATATCTATACAGGTCCATACATACATACATATGATATCTATACAGGTCCATACATACATACATACGATATCTATACAGGTCCATACATACATACATACATATGATATCTATACAGGTCCATACATACATACATATGATATCTATACAGGGCCATACATACATACATATGATATCTATACAGGTCCATACATACATACATATGATATCTATACAGGTCCATACATACATACATATGATATCTATACAGGGCCATACATACATACATATGATATCTATACAGGTCCATACATACATACATACATATGATATCTATACAGGTCCATACATACATACATACATATGATATCTATACAGGGCCATACATACATACATATGATATCTATACAGGTCCATACATACATACATATGATATCTATACAGGTCCATACATACATACATACATATGATATCTATACAGGTCCATACATACATATGATATCTATACAGGTCCATACATACATACATACATATGATATCTATACAGGTCCATACATACATACATACATATGATATCTATACAGGTCCATACATACATACATATGATATCTATACAGGTCCATACATACATACATACATATGATATCTATACAGGTCCATACATACATACATACATATGATATCTATACAGGGCCATACATACATACATACGATATCTATACAGGGCCATACATACATACGATATCTATACAGGGCCATACATACATACATATGATATCTATACAGGTCCATACATACATACATACATATGATATCTATACAGGTCCATACATACATATGATATCTATACAGGTCCATACATACATACATATGATATCTATACAGGTCCATACATACATACATATGATATCTATACAGGGTCATACATACATACATACGATATCTATACAGGGCCATACATACATACGATATCTATACAGGTCCATACATACATACATATGATATCTATACAGGTCCATACATACATACATACGATATCTATACAGGTCCATACATACATACATACATATGATATCTATACAGGTCCATACATACATATGATATCTATACAGGGCCATACATACATACATACGATATCTATACAGGGCCATACATACATACGATATCTATACAGGGCCATACATACATACATATGATATCTATACAGGGCCATACATACATACATATGATATCTATACAGGTCCATACATACATACATATGATATCTATACAGGGCCATACATACATACATACGATATCTATACAGGTCCATACATACATACATACATATGATATCTATACAGGTCCATACATACATACATATGATATCTATACAGGGCCATACATACATACATATGATATCTATACAGGGACATACATACATACATATGATATCTATACAGGTCCATACATACATATGATATCTATATATATAATATGCACAAGATTTGGATTGGATACAATAATTAATAATTGACTAATACAGATTTTTGTTTATGGTGTGTGTGGGGGGTATGTATGAGGGGGTATGTGTGAGTGGGGGGGGGTATGTTTGTGTGAATGCATGTGCACATGCATGTGTATGTGTGTGCATGAGTGTGTGTGAATGTATGAGCATATGTATGTGCATCAGTGAACATGTGGGTATGCATATGTGTGAATGTGCATGCATATGCTTGTGCATATGTGCATGTGAATACATGCGTGTGATTGTACATATGTATGCATGAGTGTATGTATATGTGTGAGCTTGCCTGTATGTATGTGTGAATGCATATGTGTGTAAGTGTATGCACATGTGTGTATGTAAGAGCATGAGTCAATAAGTGTGTGCATGAGTGTGTGTGTATGTGTGTATGTGTGTGAGTGTGAGTGTATGTGTGTGTATGAGTGAGTGTATGAGTGTGTATGTGTCTGTATGTGTATATTTGTATGTGTATATGGAAAGTGAGATGACAAATTAGCAAAGAACATCAGTTAGAATACTATGTAATATTTGTTCAGGCTCTCTGAGTTCAAATCCTAGCCAGGTAAGAACCAATCTAGTACTGGAGTTGATTCTTCATCTATATGTCTTTCTTACTTCCTTTTCCTCTCCTTCTCTGGAAGAAGTCAACTGTGTTTAGACCAGGTTTGAGGATAGGCTCCACAGGTTTAACCCTTTAGCATTTAAACCGCCCGTATCCAGCCAGAATTTTCTCTTTCCAAACTGGCCATAACTGGCCACTCATACTGATGTTAAAGAATTATTCTCAAAATAAATAACATTAAAATCTCATAGATTCAATATTATGTAAGATAATCATTTGAGATAAAGCCTTTATCATGAAAATACAATAGTAAATATAAAGTAGTGTAAATGTTAAAGGGTTAAAATATATCACTCCAACTCCTGATGTTAGGACATCCACAAACCCCTGGCTGCCTCATCGACTCCACCTGCAACTGCCCCACCGAACTCGACTCCACCTATCTCAACTCCATTCTCACACCCCTAGTAGTCGCTCTCCCCTCCCACATTCCCAACACCAACCACACCCTCCAACTCTTTGACTCCTTTAACTTTCCACCCCCCTCCCCTCCTATTCACCCTAGATATCAAATCCCTTTACATGGCCTATGAACTTTTCAGCTGGCCCTCATGAATACACAATGGACCTATAACTCCTGATGAAGTCAGAGTAACATATTTAAAATATGTATAAATATATATATGTTCCGAAGAGATTGTTTTGGTAAAAACAGGAACAAGCAGGAGAAAGCTCTCCACATTCGTAGTTTGTAGTTACAATGGAGATTCAGTATAAGAATAACATTAATAAAGATGCTGATGTTACACAAATCGTTTATTCATTATAATTATTTCAATGGTCCTCTCATGCAATCAAGATGTGATTCATGCATTTGTTGTTGTTATGAGAACAGTATCCTCATATGAAATTCGATTTTCATCTGAGGATTTTGTTCTCATAACAGCACTGAAACTCAATGGGTGACCCAAAAAGACCTGGGATGAGGTGATAAAAGCTGATCTTGTCCAATTGCACCTCTCAAATGTGATGACACAGGACCGTGTCCTCTGGCGTCACGCAGTAATACAGAAGACCAGACTACCTACAGGAACAAGCCAACGCTGAAGCATATAGACAATATGCCCCCATCCCCTCCCACTACAAAGTGGTCGTGGAGGTGTCACGGCAAAAAAGCACCCAGCCCACACTGTAAAGTGGTTGTGTAGGTGCCACGGAAAAAAAGCACCCAGCACTCACTGTAAATGAGGTTGGTGTTAGGAAGGGCATCCAGCTGTAGAAATCGAGCCAGAATCAATTCCTGTATGTGCACGATAAAGTCACCCGACCTGGCACTGCCCACAACAGGACCATGCTAGCGTGGAAGAATGGACGTAAAACGGAGATGATGATGATGATATATATATATATATATATTTTTTTATTTCAATCAATCTAAGCTGATGAATGACATGCACACACACACACATACACACATGTATGCACATGAAGACACATACATATGCATATGAAAACACACACTCTTCAATGACAAATAGAACACCACATGCACTCAGTTTTATTCCTTTAGTTCATACCCTCTTCAGAGATAACACATTAGAGTTTCTTATACCAACAACAACACAAACAATAATGTACATACCATATACGTAATCATCATCATGTTCATCATTCAACGTCCATTTTCACTGCTAGCTAGGGTAGGGCAGGTCATTACAGACTCCATCAGTACTTGAGCAGAGCTACCGATCTCTGAGATGGATCAAGGCCAGCATCCTGCTTACATTCGTTCTCACACTCTACTGAGTGCTCAGTCAAGTCAAGGGTTTGTATTTCACTTACATACGTTCTCACACTCTACTGAGTGCTCAGACAGGCCAGGGGCTTGTATTTCACTTACATACGTTCTCACACTCTACTGAGTGCTCAGACAGGCCAGGGGCTTGTATTTCACTTACATACGTTCTCACACTCTACTGAGTGCTCAGACAGGCCAAGGGGCTTGTATTTCACTTACATTCGTTCTCACACTCTACTGAGTGCTGAGACAGGCCAGGGGCTTGTATTTCACTTACATTCGTTCTCACACTCTACTGAGTGCTCAGACAGGCCAAGGGCTTATATTTCACTTACATACATTCTCACACTCTACTGAGTGCTCAGACAGGCTTGTATTTCACTTACATAAATTCCTGTGCTCTACTGAGTGTATTTTATCATGGCACCAACAATAGAGGTTGTCATGATTTTGACACAGTTGAAGCATTCTCCTGATACATTGTTTGGTAGGTTTTCTATGACCGGATGCCCTTCTTTTCACCAACCAATTTACAGAATGTACATATATCATTTTATATATGTACACTTACATTATCATTGATTTTATTGTGCTTTATCAGAAAGTCAATGAATAATGGGTTTTGTAATGTCACTATGAGGGTCAGCTGACTATGAATGAGTGATACTAGAGCTGTGAAATCTTGCATGTATTAATTTCAACTCTTTATATTTAAAACTGCATTGTTTCTTTCCAGGGTCTCATTTTGTCATTCCATGAGAGTGCTTTGGTCAGTCTACAAACTTTTCCGCCAACCCTCATACATCTTCTGCACATCTCTGACATTGAAGACACAGTCTACTGTTTAAACTGTTGCACTTCTGATCATAAGGTTGTGGGTTTGATTCCGATAGATGTTAAACGATGATGATGATGATGATAATGATAATGTAGCACTTTATGTCCTTGAACAAGATGCTTCATTTCATGTTGCTCCAGTCCACTCTGTTGGGAAAAAAATGAATAGCAGAAGCTGGAGGTTTAACTTCTGCAACAGACTGGCATCTGATTAAGGGACTGGAGTCTTTTCATGATAGGACTGGGGGAAGGGGCTCTCTCATCATCATCATCATCATCATCATCATTTTACGTCCGCTTTTCCCTGCTTGCAAGGGTGGGACGGGAACTGATTCTGGCTTGATTTCTACAGCTGGATGCCCTTCCTAACACCAACCTCATTTACAGTGAGTGCTGGGTGCTTTTTTGCCGTGGCACCTCCACGACCACATTGCAGTGGAATGATAGAGACCCCAGTCCCTATCATCTCATTTCTACAGCTGAGTAAACTGGAGCAACGTGAAATAAAGTCTCTTGCTCAAGGAAACAACACATCACCCGGTCTGAGAATTGAACTCACAACCTTTCGATTGTAAGGCCAATGCTCTAACCACTAAGCCATGTGCCTCTCATTAAAAAAAAAACCTAAGAAATCTCCTATGTGATGCAACCTCATAGGAGGCCTACTAACCTCTGCTTAGGTGTGAGCTGTCACAACTAAAACATCTGTGACATTATGTATTAATGGATCAATATCTTGGGTGGATTCTATGTATAGCATATAGGTGGTGGTGGTGGGTGGTGTTTGATGGGTGTTTCAGCTGAAAATATCATTCAGTGAATTATTTTAAAATCCCAATATTTATTTTTTGATAGATAGGAACCTGTATCTTCCTGTCACTGGTATATTTACAAAGAAGGGAGTTTATTATATTAGCACTTAAACTTCTGTATGATTTAATAAAAAAATTTTAAAACAGGTTTGTTAGTTCAAATGTTTATAGTACCTTTACTAGTAGATAGATCTTTGTGAACATCGATATATATAAAAACGAAAATGTGTGTCACACATAGGTTATTTAGCTCCCAGAGCATGTCAACATATAGTTTAAATCTTTCTCGCTCCTAAAATAGCAGAGTTGTGGGGCTATTTAAAACTGGCCATGTTGAGGAGAGAAAGGGTCTTTATTTACAGTGGCGAAAAGGTGTACCCAGTAATGATGGGCTCTTTTGCTAGTTTGTAATAAACTAAAGAAAAAGCCTCATTATCAATGTAATGCAGACAGTGTTGCTTTGTATTTTTTAAGAATAATTTACTAATGCAGTTTCGTGAACAGGATGTTCCTGTCTTTCTGATAGTGATAAAATAAGTACCAGTAATTTGCTGGGTTTGTTAACTATACCAGTAATATAATGTATTTCCTGACTATACTAGTAAGCTAGTGGTTCTGTTGAATCTCCAGTAATGTTAATCTGCCTATCACATTCTTTCTTAAACTTTTCTTTCATTTGTGTCAATTGTACTCTGTCGAGGTCATTAATGCTAAGTATTTCTAAGGATTATACCAGTAATATAATATGTTAACTATACCAGTAATATAGTATATATGTTGACTATACCAGTAATATAATATAATATATTGACTATACCAGTAATATACTACATATGTTGACTATACCAGAAATATAGTATATATGTTGACTATACCAGTAGTATAGTATATATGTTGACTATACCAGTAATATAGTATATATGTTGACTATACCAGTAGTATAGTATATATGTTGACTATACCAGTAATATAGTATATATATTGACTATACAGTAATATAATATATATGTTGACTATACCAGTAATATAGTATATATATTGACTATAGCAGTAATATAGTATATATATTGACTATACCAGTAATATAGTATATATGTTGACTATACCAGATATATAGTATATTGACTATACCAGTAATATAGTATATATGTTGATTATACCAGTCATCATCATCATCATCATCACCGTTTTACGTCCGTTCTTCCACGCTAGCATGGGTTAGACGGGTTGTCCTGTTGTGGGCAGTGTCTGGTCGGCTGACCATGTCTTGCTCATACAGGAACTGATTTGGCTTGATTTCTACAGCTGGATGCCCTTCCTAACACCAACCTCATTTACATTGAGTGCTGGGTGCTTTTTCGTGGCGCCTACACGTCCACTTTACAGTGTGGGCTGGGTGCTTTTTTGCCGTGGCACCTCCACGACCACCTTGCGGTGGGAGGGTGTGGGGGCATATTGTCTATATGCTTCAGCTTGTACCCATGGGAGGTCGGGTACTCTGTATTACTGCGTGACGCCAGAGGTCACGGTCGTGTGTCATTGCCTTTGAGAGGTGTAATTGGGTAAGGTCGGCTTTTATCACCTCATCCCAGGTCATCTTGGGTCTCCCCACTCCGCGGTTTCCATCAACTTCTAGTGCTCTGCACCTTTTTATGCAGCTGTCATCCTTCATACGCATCACATGTCCATACCAGCGCAACCGCCTCTCCTGCACACAGCATTTGATTTCTCTTATGCTCAGTCTCTCTCTCAATTCATTTATGCTTTGTCGTTCACGTATATTACTATTACACATCCATCGGAGCATGCAGGCTTCGTTTCTCTCTAATCTACATAAGTCTTCCACCTTCAGCGCCTAGGTCTCACTACCATGCAACATTGCTGTTCGGATACACGCATCATACAGTCTGCCTTTCATTCTGAGGGAGAAGCCTTTTGCAGCAAGCAGTGGTAATAGTTCCTTAAACTTCTTCCATTCTGTTCTTACCCTAGTTATTGTACTTTCTGAACACCCACCTCCGCTGCTAATTCGGTCACCTAGGTAGCAAAGCTGTCTACTGTTTCTACAGAGCCCACCCAGAGATTATAGTTTATTATACCAGTAATATAATATATTGACTATACCAGTAATATAATATGTTGACTATACCAGTAATATACTACATATGTTGACTATACCAGTAATATAGTATATATATATTGACTATACCAGTAATATAGTATATATGTTGACTATACCAGTAATATAGTATATATATTGACTATACCAGTAATATAGTATATATATTGACTATACCAGTAATATAGTATATATGTTGACTATACCAGTAATATACTACATATGTTGACTATACCAGTAATATAGTATATATGTTGACTATACCAGTAATATAGTATATATGTTGACTATACCAGTAATATAGTATATATGTTGACTATACCAGTAATATAGTATATATGTTGACTATACCAGTAATATACTACATATGTTGACTATACCAGTAATATAGTATATATGTTGACTATACCAGTAATATAGTATATATGTTGACTATACAAGTAATATAGTATATATGTTGACTATACCAGTAATATAGTATATATATTGACTATACCAGTAATATAGTATATATGTTGACTATACCAGTAATATAGTATATATATTGACTATACCAGTAATATAGTATATATGTTGACTATACCAGTAATATAATACGTTGACTATACCAGTAATATACTACATATGTTGACTATACCAGTAATATAGTATATATGTTGACTATACCAGTAATATAGTATATATGTTGACTATACAAGTAATATAGTATATATGTTGACTATACCAGTAATATAGTATATATATGGACTATACAGTAATATAGTATATATATTGACTATACCTGTAATATACTATATATATTGACTATACCAGTAATATAGTATATATGTTGACTATACCAGTAATATAATATATTGACTATACCAGTAATATAGTATATATATTGACTATACCAGTAATATAATATATTGACTATACCAGTAATATAATATATTGACTATACCAGTAATATAGTATATTGACTATACCAGTAATATAATATATTGACTATACCAGTAATATAATATATTGACTATACCAGTAATATAATATATTGACTATACCAGTAATATAGTATATATATTGACTATACCAGTAATATAATATATTGACTATACCAGTAATATAGTATATATATTGACTATACCAGTAATATAATATATTGACTATACCAGTAATATAATATATTGACTATACCAGTAATATAATATTTCTGTTGACTATACCAGTAATATAATATTTCTGTTGACTATACCAGTAATATATATATATATAATTGGTGTTGGATGCTTAAAGCGTCCGTATGCGGTAGGCAGTATGAGCACTCGATACCCTCGTAGAGCAGAGTATGGTATCACAGAAAAAAGAGAATCAGTGAAAAAGGAGAATCAGTGTTGCGACGAAAGGAATTTATTGGACATATTACAATTGTTTCTCAGGCGAGCAGCTCAACGCATGATCGATATGGTGATCGAACCTGACTCTGAAATTGCGCGGTCCTCGGATATGTCTCGATTCTATGAAGCAGATTTTCCTATGATATATATATATATGTATGTATATATATATGTATGTATATATGTATGTATATATATGTATGTATATATGTATATATATGAGAAGGAAATATGGCTATACGCACAAATTTAAATATGTGTATATATTTATATATATATGTATTTGTATATATGTGTATATGTATATGTATATATGTGTATATATATATGTATATATATGTATATGTATATATGTGTATATATATATATATATATATATATATGTGTGTGTGTATATACTCCATTTTACAGTATGACCATGCATTAAAATGGAGGGGTAGAGAGACAACATGAGTCCAGTAAGACATCCTCTGTAGTGCTGGTAGCACAAATAAAAGCATCCAGTCCATGCTGTAAAGTGGTGCTGGTGTTAGGAAGGGCATCCAACTAATGTATCAATGCCAAAACGATTATAAGCACAGCAACAAGTATATAGGAACAACAAAAATATGAAAACGTTGTATCTCAGATTTGCAACACTTAATGTTGGCACTCTTTCAGGTAGATCTGCTGAAATAGCAGAGATGCTGGAGAGAAGACATGTGGATGTGTGCTGCGTGCAAGAGGTGAGATGGAGCGGTGCCTCTGCGAGACTAGTCGCAGGCAAACATCTTAGCTATAAGCCTTTCTGGGTAGGTAAGGATGATGGGTTAGGGAAGTAGGCATTTTCATCAATAAGACAATAGAGGTAGTTCGAGTTAGTAATCGAATAATTAAGCTTAGATTAGTTGTAGGCAGGAGACTACTGACAATCATCTCTGCCTATGCTCCCCAAGCAGGCCTAGGCAGAGAAGAGAAAGACTGCTTTTACAAGCAACTTTTACAAACAACCGCAATAACAGAGGACGGAGACATCGTTATGCTAGCAGGGGACTTCAATGGTCATGTTGGACAGCTCCAGGATGGTTACACTGGGGTACATGGTGGGCACGTTTACGGCTCAAGAAATGAAGAAGGAGTGAGACTTCTTGAATTTTGTGATGCAAGTACACTGATTATTTGCAACACTAACTTCCAGAAACCTGCCAACCACCTAATAACGTACAAATCAGGCGAGCACATAAGCCAGATTGACTTCTTACTAGTCTCTTTATAATATATAACCAGCAATTTCTCTGTCTGTCTGTCCGACAGTGGAAACACGTGCGCGCGTGCGAATGTTTTTTGCGCACGCGTAGAGAGAGTGTGAGAGTGAAAGAAAGAGACAGACTACGAGAGGGAGATAGCGGCAGGGAGAGAGGGAGAGAGAGAGAGTGAATAGATGCTAAAACACATGCGCATGTGCGAATGTTTTTTGCGCACGCGTAGAGAGAGGGTGAGAGTGAAAGAAAGAGACAGACTATAAGAGGGGGATACCGGGAGGGAGAGAGGGGGGAATTGAGGAGTGCTACAGAAACATATATACATTTCTGTGTGTGTGTAATATATATATATATACACACACAGAAATATATATATATACACACAGAAATATATATACATTTCTGTCTGTAATATATATATATACACACAGAAATATATATACATTTCTGTGTGTGTAATATATATATATATACACACAGAAATATATATACATTTCTGTGTGTGTAATATATATATATATACACACAGAAATATATATACATTTCTGTGTGTGTAATATATATATATATATATATATATATATATATATATATACACACACAGAAATATATATACATTTCTGTGTGTGTAATATATATACACACACAGAAATGTATATATATTTCTGTGTGTATATATATATATATTACACACACAGAAATGTATATATATACACACAGAAATATATATACATCCCTTAGCTACTGTAGTGTATCTGTTGCTATCTTTCTCTCTCTCCAGCTATCCCTCTCTTTTAGTCTGTCTGTTTCTCTCACTCTCACTCTTTCTCTTTGTAACACACTAACATTCCTCCCCTCTATCGCTGTGACGAATGGGGAGATGGAGGAGGAGGAGGAGAGAGTCACTTCGTCACTTCACCTCTGCCTTTCTTTCTCTCCCCTCTCACTCCCTCATTACGTACAGACATTAGGGCTGTGGATTGGCAGAATCTGTAGAGAGTCGGACACCATGCTTCATAGCATGGAGTTAACTTTGCTTTTCATCCTCACGGGGTCGATAAAATAAAGTACCATTAATGTCCTGGGTAATTGCTGGCCTTGTGCCAAAAGTAGAAACAATTATTAGAAACATTGCTTCATTTTTACATATCTAAGCATTAGTAAAATAACTAATAATTTCAAAAGTAATTTTTCAATTCCAATTGTTATGAACAGCAAAACATTAATAATAATTTTGTTCTAAGAAATATATATACATTTCTGTGCATGTAATATATATATATATACACACACAGAAATATATATACATTTCTGTGTGTGTAATATATATATATACACACAGAAATATATATACATTTCTGTGTGTGTAATATATATATACATTTCTGTGTGTGTAATATATATATATATATATATACACACACAAAAATATATATACATTTCTGTGTGTGTAATATATATATATATATATCATCATCATCATCATTTCATTTTACGTCCGCTTTTTTCCCTGCTTGCAAGGGTGGGACGGGAACTGATGCTGGCTTGATTTCTACAGCTGGATGCCCTTCCTAACACCAACCTCATTTACAGTGAGTGCTGGGTGCTTTTTTGCTGTGGCACCTCCACAACCACTTTGCAGTGGAATGATATGGACCCCAGTCCCTATCATCTCATTTCTACAGCTGAGTAAACTGGAGCAATGTGAAATAAAGTGTCTTGCTCAAGGAAACAACACATCACCCGGTCTGAGAATTGAACTCACAACCTTTCGATTGCAAGGCCAATGCTCTAACCACTAAGCCATGTGCCTCCATCGATATATATATATATATATATATATACACACACAGAAATTATATGGGCAATTCTCTGTTTGTCTATCAGTCTGTCTGTCCTTCCCTAAAACTCAAATGTAGGTGCTACAGAAATATTACCTTCCCCTTCCTTTCTCAACTTTGGTACTACCAAGAGAAACACTGTCGCTATAGAAACATTACCTTCTCCTCTCCACTGACTTTGGTCACTGAGGCCGAGGGAATCGCTGGTTGCTATAGAGACACCTTGCACAAGCCAGAAGTAACCAGTTCGAGGCGGTTCTGACTTGACACCATGCCAAGTCTACTTATAATATATAATGGGCATTTCTCTGTTTGTTTGTCTGTCTGTCCGTCTGTAAAAAATGCCAAGGAAACAAATAGACGCAGTTTCAAATCTCTATGCTTTTCAAATTCATTACATTAATCTTTATTTATACGTTTCGCTTTACGAGTGTTTCGACTTACGAGTGTTTCGGCTTACGAGTGTTTTGGCTTATCATTATATATAAACGTTTCAGGGTGGTGGATTGGCAGTATCGGTAGAGGGTCGGACGCCATGCTTTCCAGCATAGTTACGTCCCTTTACGATCTGAGTTCAAATCCCGCCGAGGTTGACTTTGCCTCTCATCCTTACGGGGTCGATAAAATAAAGTACCAGTAATGCACTGGGTAATTGCTGGCCTTGTGCCTAAAGTAGAAACAATTATATATAAACGTTTCTATTTCCATCGTTTTATTGTAAACGTTTATATATTTCCATCGTTATATCATAACGTTTATGTATCATAACGTTTATATTTCCGTCACTAATCTCTTTTTCTCCTTTTTCGTTTTAACATATATTTATTTCAAAGATTTCACCGTATAGATAACATATATATTTATACATGCAAAAAAGACACACCGAGAGACGGTGAACATGTGGTGCCGAAAACATTTCTCATCCAAATCTCAACAATATCAGTATATACACTAGATTTGCTAGCAGAAAACCGCCCACCGGGTGGTTTCTGCTAGTCTATATATATAAGACTGAGGATGTCTGTGTGTGTGTGAGTTCAAATCCCTAAAACTCGAGAACCACCAAACCGACTGTTTTCAAACTTTACACATGCAATACTTATGTTTCAGGGAGTGTTTTGAGCAAAAATAAATCAAATTTTCAATGTCCTAGGGATCGCATTAGGCGATTTAGCGATCTCTCTCTATAATTCTTATTCTTTCGCTTTTTAGATAGATACATACATATAACGTCGCGCCCTTATAATATCTGTTTGTATGTCTGGCTGTCTGCATTACGTCACTTCCCTGAGGATGTCTGTGTGTGTGTGTGTGTGTGTGTGTGTGTGTGTGTGTGTGTGTGTGTGTGTGTGTATGTGTGTGAGTTTGAATCCCTAAAACTCGAGAAGAACCCAACCTATGTATTACTTATGTTTCAGGGAGTGTTATGCACATAAAAAATTCGACTTTTTTGTATCTCCTAGAGTCCGCATTGGGTGAAAAACTGCGTTTTTTTTTAATTTTTAGGGGTTTTTTGAGGCGCTATCTCAGACCGATTTCCTAGAAATTGTAACTATGTATTAGTCAGTCTCTTCTTCATAATGTAAGCAAAGAAAATCCAACTTTCTTATGGCCTAGGGCCCACATTAGGTGAAAAACTTTATTTTTTCAGCTTCTTATGCCTTTTTGGAGGCGTTACGTCTAGCCGATTTTCCCGAAATTTCAAGGCATATTATGCACATAAAAAAATTCATTTTCTTGATCCCCTAGGGCCCGCATTAGGTGAAAACCTGCATTATTCCTTCTTCATCGAGGAAAATCTTAAAGATTATCCAGCCATCAGAGTATTCGGTTTATTTTCTTTACATATTGTCCAGGCATGCAGTTTTTCCACAATTAGGTCTGTTGGTGGCCCGTGTTCCAAAATACCTTATCCCGTGCAACGCCGGGTACCACTGCTAGTATAGTATATATGTTGACTATACCAGTAATATAGTATATATGTTGACTATACCAGTAATATACTATATATGTTGACTATATAATAATATACTATATATGTTGACTATACCAGTAATATAGTATATATATATTGACTATACAGTAATATAGTATATATATTGACTATACCAGTAATATAGTATATATATTGACTATACCAGTAATATACTATATATGTTGACTATACCTGGCCCTTTCAATTACAGGTACAGTTCATCCAATAGGCTTTCAAACAATTTCTTCAATCCAATTTTACTCACAATTCCTGAACTGATCTGAGACTATAATAAAAGGCAATTGTCCAACCAAGACCCCCAGCTCTGGGTTCAAAACTGGTACCTAATGATTGCAAATTGTCAAGAGATTCTTGACCATTTGGCCATGCTCTCTCTCTCTCTCTCTCTCTCTCTCTCTCCCTCTCTCTCTCTCTAGAAAAGCACTACAGTGTGTTCCTTCCCCAAGAAAGACAACTCTGACACTGCTAACTACCGTCCTATCACTTACTCTTCCAATATCTCAAAGGTAATATAGTCAGCCAAAAATAACCTTCTCCGACATCTTGAATCACACATCTTCTTTAATGATCACCAATATGGCTTTTGGAATGCCAGATCTAATAGCCACTTACCCTCCTATGTTACTCATTATTCAAGGAATTTGGTGAAGCAATTAAAAAAGGAAAATGGCTGTTAACTGATGAAGAGGATGATGAAGAGGATGCAGGGTTAGATTTAGACCTTTAGGAGCCTAGGGCACTTCAGCTTTGGGGCCCCTCATACACAAAAAATTAGAATACACAGCAAATCTCCCAATTTTACATATGAAAGTTAGCTTGCCGCAAGTAAAAGGAATTGGAAAGTTATACATACAGGTATTAATTCAAAAATTCTAACCAACCTAAAACTAAAAAGTCCAACTGAGGGCACAAATAAATTGGTACAGCCATCGCTGGTGGGGCCCCCACTGCAGGAAGCCCAGGATAATTGCCCCCCTTTTCCCCCATTAAATCAAGCCCTGAGGGGGATGAGTATTGTTGCCTATGCCTTGCCCCTAAATCTCCTGTCAAAACTGCCTGCCTATTAGTGTAATCCATCTCTCATCTCTTGTATTATTGAGTTCCTATCAAATTATACTGCCATCCACTTTACTATGCCCCAGGGTCAAGGCTTAGTTTTGTCCTTCACACACCTTCTACTATAAATCAATGATTTACTTGCCATCATCTCCAACAATGCTCACCCTTTATCATAAAACCTAGGTTCTTCACACCAAATCTGTTCTGACACTATGAACAGAGACCTCAAAAACATCCTCTAATTTGGTCATGCCAGTCTTGTCTCCAGCAAAAAAAATAAAAGCACAAGTATTGCACATATAAGTAAAGTATTATCCCACCTTCTCCCTAAATATGAACGTTGTATTACCAGAAGCCTCACAATCACTCAATGTTATTAGGATTTATCCTAGCAAAAACACATACTTGTGGCCCTATTTCTAACATCAATGTGTTTTAATTATCAAAGTAATCATGAATTATGAAAAGTTTAGTGAAATAAATAACATTCAAATTCATAATTTCTAATTTGGTTACAAGGCCAGAAATTTGGTGTGGGAAAAGTCAGTTAAATCAATTCTAGTACTTGACTGGTACTTTATTTCATCAACCTTAGAAGAATGAAAGGCAAAGTTGACCTTGGCAGATTTTTTGCTCAGATCGTAAAGAGCCATGACTAAATACCACAAAGCATTTTATCCAATGCTTTAATGATTCTGCCACTGCCCTAACTTTCAACTTAATTATTTCTAACATTAGCACAAGGTTAACTATTTTGAATGAGAAAGATGATTATATCAACCCCTGTACTTAACAGATACTTTATTCTATTGACCCAGGAAGGATAAAAGGTGAAGTTGACTTCAGAACAGAGAAAGTCATAACTAAATACCACAAACTATTTTGTCTGATGCTCTATTGGCTACTAATACACAATCCTAATTTTCAACTTAACAATTTGAGGGGAGAGGAAAGTCAATTAAATCCACCCCAATGCATTACTGGTACTTTATTGTATCGAACCTGTAAGGATGAAAGACAAAGCTAACCTCGGCAGGATTTGAACTCAGGGTCATAACTCTGTTGTGAAGCATGGTGTCCGACACTCTACCAACACTACCAATCCAGCAAATATTTAACTACTGAAGTATAATGTTATCTGTCATGTAATAAAACGGTTTCAATGCAGGGTTTGAATTTAAGTTTCAACACTTTAACAGCAGCAGTTTTGGATGGATTGGTGTTTAATAAGTCAATATTGTTAATACCAACCTGCCTGAAACCACCTCTAATTCTACATTACTAAGCTTTTTTTATTTTAAAATATTTATCATCATCATACTCATCATTTAATGTATATTTTGCACACTTGCTTGGGCTTGATGGGTTGTCACATTATGAGAAAATTCAGGGGACGATGTCTTGCTTATACAAATTTGTATTGTGGTTTGGTTTCTATGGCTGGATGCCCTTCTAATACCAACCACATTACAGAGTAGACTGGGTGCTTGTTATTGTGGCACCAAAATGACCACTTAACAGGATGAACTGGGCTTTTTTTGTTTTTATATTTATCTAAAAGCTTTCCATCATAATCTTAAGTTAAGTTAAGCTCCAGACACCAAGTTAATAATGAGAAAGTTAGTTATATTACTAAATTCCTTCAAATTTTTTTATTATTTCCAAATTTATTTGAAAGCCTTTGATACTGTATTTCATTAGAAATGTAGTAAGAGAGGGGTTAACAGAGAAAATGTTGTTTTTTAAATACTTCAGCTCACATTAATTACTAAACTACTAGAAAACTCAAGTAAGACCTACAAAGGAATACTCCTCTCACATCTGGAACAGAGTTTCTGCTACACAAATATAGGCATCCTAGACAGCTTCCAAAGAGATGTCACTCTACTAATCAGCATGAAGAATTGCTCACCAACACACAGTAACTTCTGGCAAGCTGCCTCCTCTCTCTGCCTTTCATATCATAACTACAGGGCCCTCTGCTCCACTCTAATTATAAAATTATAAAATCAACTAAAAATAGTCCCACTCCAACTCCCTCCAGTTAACCTTGCACAAACATATTTAGGAAACAGATAAAAGATAGGATTTATATTCCATGAAAAAAAAAATCAATACTTTAAACATATCTTTTTAATATTTATGTGGATGCCATGTTGAAATCTTATTCTAATCTGTATACAATCTTTTTTGGCACAGTTGCTATGCACTTTTGGTGAATTTTTATGTGTCATTGACAGTAAGGAGGTTGTCATGTCCAAGACGCAATTGAAGAGTTCCCTCAATCTTTTTCAGAACAGTTTCTATACCTTCATGCCCTTCCTAAGACTAAACACATAACAGAAAGTACTGGGTGCATTTTAGTGTTGCATCAACACAAGGGAACTTATTAGATTGTTGACTTGACTGAAGGACCCTTCCTGCTCTATGGTGGGACTGGATGTATGTCAAACTAATAGAGAGAAATTGATATATATATATATATATATATATGCATGTATGTCAATGTATGTATATATACACACACCCCATGAAGTGGTTGGTGATAGGAAGGCCTTCCAGCCATGGAAAGTTTGCCAAGCAAACAAAGGGTGATGAGGACCCTTCAGCCATGTCAAGGACATGACAGACTCCCTAGTATTGATGAACTACACAATAAACACAACCAGTACACACTGTAAGTGGTTGGTGATAGGAAGGGCATCCAGTCATACAAAGTTTGCCAGACAAAGGGTTGGGAAAATCCTCAGTTGTGACAACCTTTCATGAGCACTCAATGGAACGTGAAACCTTACATAAGCACAGAGGTCCTTGGCTTGCCTGGGAGATCAGTAGCTCTGCTTCAGTACTGACTTGGTCTATATGGGCCCATCCAACCCTTGCTAGCAGACATTAAAATGACGATGACAATGATATATATATATATATATATATATATATATATGGCTTTATTATATAGAAATTATGCAATATGACAGCAGCAGCTTGATAACGTCCGTCTTCCCCATTAGATGGGCATTGTGGTCTGGTTACGTAAGCCAAGTTTGGGAGAATGGGTGGTCCACATGTAATTTGCCTAATTTGGAGGGTGCATACAGTGTTTGGTGGGAGTCATGGGTACAGATTGGCATTTGGTTTAGGATGTTTGCTGAGGGGTTAGTAGAGTGATTGGAGCAATAACGGTCTTATTTACGTATACATATATGTCAGTGCTGTATTAAAATTTATATTTACTCCTAGAATTAACGATTAACTGATTAATTTAATTAGATGACTCTATTGATTGATTAATTGTTTAAGTTTGTTTGATAACTTCTGGTTGAGTGCTTTATTCGGTCTGTCTAAAGGGATTCATTCCTTTATCTCAAATTAGAATTCACCGCCTAAGTGGGGGTTACCTCCCTTGGAGTAAACCACGTGTCTGTGGCGACATTTAAAGCTACAACATACCCGCTCAGGCTAAGAACGAAAGACTTGTTGAAGAAGTAAATCCTATGTTCTGTCGTCAAAAACCATTATATTGCAGACTCCTGCAATAGGAATTTGTCGATCTTGGATTTGCAGAAACTTAGCGCTGATGTTGGATGCTATATGTGATGTATATTGTTGATATACGATGTAAGTTATATATTTTGCACTTGGCCTCACCGCTATGTCCGGGTCAGTATAAAATCTTTTCCTGGGTCCTGTATTTTCGTTGCTCTAGTGATGCGGCTGGACTGCCGATCGCTATATCTGATTTGCTAAGCTGTCTGAACGTAATGTTATTACTCTGGGGGTCTTTCCTCATCTGAGTGCTCAAGCTACAGACCGATTATGCATATACGCTAGCTTGGCCGTATTCTATAGCTTCGTCAATGCTGTACTGAAATTTATATATATATATATATATATATATATATATATATATATATATATATATATATATATATATATATACAAATTTTAGTACAGCATTAACGAAGCTTTAGTTCGCGGCCAAGCTAACGAATGCCAATTCGGTATGTAGCTTTAGCACTCAAATGGGAATAGTACCCTATAGTAATAACAATACGTTTAGACAACTTAGCAAATCAAATATAGCGATCGGCAGTCCAGCCGCATTACCACAGCAACGAGAATGGTTGGACTCAGGAAAAGATTTTAGATTGACCTGGACGTAACGCTGAGACCAAATCCAATATATAATGCATATCGTATAGCATACGATATACACCACATACAGCACACAACATCCACGCTAGGTTTCTGCAAATCCAAGATTGACAAATTCCGCTTGCAGGGGTCTGCAAGTTAATGGTCTTTGACGACAGAACAAAGGATTTACTTCTTCAACAAGTCTTGTGTTCTTTAGCCTCTGCGGGTATGTTGTAGCAGTACATTTTGCTATAGACACGTGGTTTTCTCCAAGGGAGGTAACCCCCATTTTGGCGGTGAATTCGAAATTTGAGACAAAGGAATGAAATTCCCTTAGACAAACCGAATTAAGCACTCAACCAGAAGTTATCAAACAAACGTAAACAATTAATCAATCAATAGAATTATCTAATTAAATTAATATATATATATATATATATATGTATATATATATCATCATCATCACCGTTTTACGTCCGTTCTTCCATGCTAGCAAGAGTTAGACGGGTTGTTCTGTTGTAGGCAATGTCCGGTCGACTGACCATGCTTTGCTCATACAGGAACTGATTCTGGCTTGATTTCTACAGCTGGATGCCCTTCTTAATACCAACCTCATTTACAGTGAGTGGTGGGTGCTTTTTTTCCGTGGTGCCTACACGTCCACTTTACAGTGTGGGCTGGGTGCTTTTTTGCCGTGGCACCTCCACAACCACTTTGCAGTGGGAGGGTGTGGGGGCATATTGTCTATATGCTTTAGCTTCGGCTTGTACCCGTGGGGGCTCGGGTCTTCTGTATTACTGCGTGACGCCAGAGGTCACGGTCGTGTGTCATCGCCTTTGAGAGGTGTAATTGGGTAAGGTCGGCTTTTATCACCTCATCCCAGGTCTTCTTGGGTCTCCCCACTCTGCGGTTTCCATCGACTTCTAGTGCTCTGCACCTTTTTATGCAGCTGTCATCCTTCATACGCATCATATGTCCATACCAACGCAACCGCCTCCCCTGCACACAGCATTTGATTCCTCTTATGCTCAATCTCTCTCTCAATTCGTTTATGCTTAGCCGTTCCATCGGAGCATGCAGGCTTCATTTCTTTCTAGTCTACGCAAGTCTTCCACAGACAGCGCCCAGGTTTCACTACCATGTAACATTGCTGTTCGTATACACGCATCATACAGTCTGCCTTTCATTTTGAGGGAAAAGCCTTTTGCAGCTAGCAGTGGCACTAGCTCTCTGAACTTCTTCCATTTCGTTCTTACCCGAGTTATTGTACTTTCTGAACAACCACCTCCGCTGCTAATTCGGTCACCTAGGTAGCAGAAGCTGTCTACTGTTTTTACAGAACCCTCCCAGAGTTTGGTGGCACTTGTTTCCTGTGGCTGTTTGCTGCTTGCTGTCTCAGCACAGCTGCTACATCTGAAGCCTACATTCTTAGTTAAGCTTCCTGAGATCCCGCTACATCTCTTGTGTACCCATTGTTTGCATTTGGGGCAGAGAATGAAGTTCCTACCTACACCTTTCCTACATACTGAGCAAGGCCATTTCCCTGAGGGGATCTGGGTTCTGTTTTCTCGTCTACTTACAAGGACCTTAGTTTTTGTCAGGTTGACTTTGAGACCCTTTCTTTCTAGTCCCTGCTTCCAAGTTTGGAATATATATATATATACATATATATATAAATGAAAAGTATAGAAATTATTGTAGCAAGAAGCCAACAGTATTCCATAATATATAAGTGACTATAGCGTCAAAATGGAAAAATAGTTAACGTAAGATGTGGGAAAATAATTCAAACTCAATTCAAAAAGGATTAGGATATAGATTCATCAACAGAATTTGGTGAAATCCAGGGAAAAATCAATAGAGCCTTAACTCAGAATAAAATAAAGTTTAAAATACTCATCCTTCAATTTGGAAAAGCTACAAATGCTCTGTATAGTCTTAAAAGACTATTTCACAAATCTTTCAGTGGGGATGGTCACGGTTGGAGTCGATCATCAGCAGAGCTCAAAGACACGATAACCAAAGTGCCACTGTTTATAATATGCCAAAAAGGGAATTTAAAAGCAGGCTAGTTCAACATCATGCGTAATTATGAAGAGAAACGCACATGTAGAGGCAGGCCTGGTGACGTCAGAATGAGACGAATGTCTGTTTGCATGAAACAACAGTCAAAAACATTCCGAAAAAAAACTTACAATATAAGGAGTTCAGCAAAAGCAATATTATCGCGTTTTTTTTTTTTTAAAAGACCGGGATTAGTCACAAATAATTTTAAGCACTCTAGGAAAGAAATCCGAGTATAAATATAAATGAAAAGTATAGAAATTATTGTAGCAAGAAGCCAACAGTATTCCATAATATATAAGTGACTATAGCGTCAAAATGAAAAAATAGTTAACGTAACAATACATGAATGAATGTATAGTATAGTTGGCAATATACCGTATCTTTAATTAAAAACATTTTGAAATCGCTATTACAGAGCACCAATCCTAATACCTAATTTTTGCTGGACCGGCAATCGCTCTGTATAATCAGCTCCTGATTATTACTGGAAATCTATAAGAATCCAGCTTCTATAATTTTCGGTGGAAGCAGGGAGTGCGTGGCTCTGATGATCGCCAACAACGTGAAACAGACTGTCAGCTTCTCTTCTTTTGACGAGAAGAAGTAAGTGACATAGTCACTACTTTAAAACAATACCGTATGGTCTTCAAAATGTTTTTAATTAAACATACAGTATATTGCCAAATATACTCTACATACATTCATGTATACATCGCTATTACAGAGCACCAATCCTAATACCTAATATATATATGTGTGTGAGTGTATGTGTATATATATATATTTATATATATCATCCTCATTGTCGCTTTAATGTCTGCTTTACCTGCTAGCAAGGTTTGTATATATATATATATATATATATATATATATATATATATATATATATATATATATATATATATATATATGCATACATACATACACATATGTGTATGTATGTATGCATATGCATGTCCAGAGTGTGGTGATGTAGTGGGGCAACAGATGGATGGTGATTGTGGTGGTGGTGTGTTAAGTGAGGAAAAGACAACTAAAGCATGTACACACTATTGCTGTGCTACCCAAACATGGCATTATTTAGGTAATATGGCGCCAACAAAGGATTCATACTGATACTGGATCCAATTCCATAAATTGACCAGCTGTTGGGTTTTCCCTGTGTAGTAGAGGGTGAAGAGGAAGGGGGAAGAAGGGCGGGGTAAAGAAGAGTGGAAGGAGGAAGAAAAAGGATTAGGAGGAAGATAGAACAGAAAAGTAGCAAGAGAGAAGAAGAAGAAGAAGAAGAAGAAGAAGAAGAAGAAGAAGAAGAAGAAGAAGAAGAAGAAGAAGAAGAAGAAGAAGAAGAAGAAGAAGAAGAAGAAGAAGAAGAAGAAGAAGAAGAAGAATATAGTGGGAGGAGAAGGAAGAGTGAGAAGAATTAAGAAAGAAACACATTACTCCTTGTTGTATCACACAACCTACCCTTCCACACTACCTCCATACTTACCTACACTACCCACCCTTAATCACAATGGCTTTCTACCTATTGTAAGTATTGTAAGTATTTTCAGGCACTTGTATCAGCTGTTGTCTTCAGCTATTGATCTGTGGGAGAGAGAGAGGTGAGAGAAAGACAGAGACAAAAAGGGAGAATGAAGGGGAGAGAGAGAGCTGGAGCCAGACCACTATCAGCATTTTTTTAATCCACACAATATCATAATTGTTATCATTTAAACGGCCATTTTACACAGACACACATATATATATATTTGTGTATACACACGTACATGCATATATATATATATATGCATATATATATATATATATATATATATATATATATATATATATATATATATATATATATATATATATATACATATATATATATTTCATTTATATATATACATATATATGTGTGTGTGTATAGCTCTACACCTCATCACAGAAGTGAACCTAAACATCGAGTGCTCTCCCGGGTGAACCTGCAGTAACTCCAAGTTACACCCCCTGGATATATATATATATATATATATATATATATATATATAGTATTAGTTATACTATTTATGGTTATGTAAACACAAAACCGTAAGCAGTTGTAAGTATTTTACACACACCCTAAATAGTGGTAGGCAGTAATGTATTACTACCTTATTACCAGTGAGTTAAGTAGCTCAATGTAAAAACATCAGATGATTTACAGAGCAGTTATATGAAATATAAGAATCAAAGAACTGTTCAAAACATAATGTTTTGAACAGTTCTTTGATTCTTATATTTCATATATATATATATATATATATATATATATATATATATATATATATATATATATATATATATATATATAGTAATAATAATAAAATTGAAGACTAAAATCCAAAGAGGGCTCGATAGGGAAAATATATATCAAATATATAAGAACCGTAGAGCAAATATTTATTAAAATAACAGATTAAAGTTTAAGCAAAGAATCGCTGCTTTCACCCTTAACGGGATCTTCTGAAACTAACAAAGTCAATCTGTAAACGCAGAACTGGATATTTCAAAAAACGTTGCAACCAGAGGAAGACAGGAAGACGATACTTTGGTTCGTGGTGACGTTCGCTGGCAAAGAACGGGAAAAAACGAATAATACGTCATTAATAGGAGCGGTGAAAAACAATTACGCGCAAAGACAGAACCACGTTTATGGTATAAAAGAGGTCGTAGACTAATGTTCTCTTAGGTGGTGCATAGAGACGTTCTCTGGCAATGAACGAAAAAACGAAGATAATAAGTCATATGTGGAGCGTGGAGAACAATAGCACGCAAAGACAAAACCATGTAAATGGTATAGCAGAAATCGTAGACTAAAATTCTAACTAGGAGACCAAATGAATCTCCGCTACAGAGTTAAGAACAAAGTAAATAAATACAATACAGAAGTAATAGAAACAAATAAATACATACACGCAAACAGATACGTACATACACAAGCATACGCAAAACCTTACCATGGGTATACAAAACCACGCACATATAAATATGTGTGTGTGTGTATGCTTGTGTACAAATAAATAAATAATTATATAAACGTATATAAGTAAATAAATACGTATATAACAAGCGCACACGCATACCTACATATAAATACACGAATGTTCGGAGACGTAAGTCAACTAAAACAAGAAGTACACATATACACACACCCACCATACGTACGAACCTGCACACTCACGCGGACGCAAAACTCCCGTATACACATAGCCAAACCCTAAATACCAGACTATGTAAAAATTATACGCTATAACAGTCAAATATACGTACGAGAAAGTATACATACCTTCACAAAACATACGGGTAATATATACTTACCTATGCAAATAAGTAAAGGAATAAACAAAACATATACTTAGCTCCCACATCGAGACGTAAAATATCCACGTATCCGTTAGGGTATAACGTGGGGCTGTAATACAGGAAAGTTTTGTGCCATTTATGTTTACAAGCCGAAATTGCCTCAGATTTTTTGTTTAAGATGTGGTCTGTAGCGTAGAGTATTTCCAGGGCCTCAGCGGCGCAGAGGTCACATGGTCTTTTATTTCCGTTATACGATCTAGCCCTAGCTAGGATCTCCCAGTGTAACTTATATTGGGTGTGGTTGTCTTTTAGACTCCAGATATAAGCTGAAAGTGACGTCATATTCCTGAATTTTAGTCTACGATTTCTGCTATACCATTTACGTGGTTTTGTCTTTGCGTGCTATTGTTCTCCACGCTCCACATATGACTTATTATCTTCGTTTTTTCGTTCATTGCCAGAGAACGTCTCTATGCACCACCTAAGAGAACATTAGTCTACGACCTCTTTTATACCATAAACGTGGTTTTGTCTTTGCGCGTAATTGTTTTTCACCGCTCCTATTAATGACGTATTATTCGTTTTTCCCGTTCTTTGCCAGCGAACGTTACCACGAACCAAAGTATCGTCTTCCTGTCTTCCTCCGGTTGCAACGTTTTTTGAAATATCCAGTTCTGCGTTTACAGATTGACTTTGTTAGTTTCAGAAGATCCCGTTAAGGGTGAAAGCAGCGATTCTTTGCTTAAACTTTAATCTGTTATTTTAATAAATATTTGCTCTACGGTTCTTATATATTTGATATATATTTTCCTTATCGAGCCCTCTTTGGATTTTAGTCTTCAATTTTATTATTATTACTATTTGGCTCCTTCGGTTGAGCACTCTACTGACTTATATTCATCATGCAGAAACAACCTCTGAATATTTCTACAAAGAACATACCCGTACCAAGCAGGAAAACATACCTAAAACTCTTGATACAGAAAACAGACGCGTTCATTAAAAGGTTGCGTTGGCGTGCCTTTTATTTCGATAATCCGCGAAAAGCAGACAACAAACAGGATAAATTTGGATTTAAAACGTATAATAACCCTCCGTGGAACCCAGCATTGCTACCCTTCGAAAATGATGTCTTGGAACTCATTCGGAATATCAAATTTCGGAATAGGAGCAATTCCTTCCAGCAAGACCTGAAGAATAGAATTCGTTCTATTAAGGATTCTAACGCCGTGCACGTCCATTCCGACAAAACTGGCAACCTATATCAAGTGGAGCGCAGTACTTACCATCAACTACTACATAATGCTGTAACTAAGGATTACCGTAAGACTAATCGGTGTGTCATCAATGAAATCAACGATGCTGGGTTTAAAATCACATCTGATCTCAACATCCTGGACCGGACCGAACCTCTGGACCCTATCTCTCCCCACTTTACCCTGAAGGATCACAAATCCAATTTTCCGAACAACCCCTCTATTCGGCTTATTAACCCTACGAAGTCCGATTTAGGTAGACTTAGTAAAACGATTCTTGATAGAATTATACCTGAAATTAGAAGTTTGGCCCCTCTCGCACTGTGGAACAATTCTTTCGCGGTGATTGATTGGTTCAACGGCATATGTAACAAGGAACATTGCCGTTTTATCCAATTCGACATCAACAATTACTACTCCTCCATCACTTTACCACTTCTCCTTAGAGCTATCAATTTCGCTAAAACACTCACAGTGGTTAAGGATTTTGAAGTTGATGTCATCCTTAATGCCCGAAAGTCGGTGATTAATTTCGACGACTCTATTTGGATTAAAAATCCAATAGTACCCCATTCGACGTGAGTATGGGCGCCAGTGACTCTGCGGAGGTTACTGATCTTATTGGCCTTTTCCTTCTTTTCTCTATCAAGGACGAATTCCCCAACGTGGGCGGTGGTTTGTACCGTGACGATGGTCTTTTGACCATGACTAAGTGCGGACCTCGTGCTTGCGACAGGTTCAGAAAAGAACTCACAGCCTTCTTTAAAGGCTTCAACCTCTCTATACAGGTTGAGGCCAATCTCTCGGTCGTTAATTACCTCGACGTTACCCTCAATTTATTGAATGGGTTGTATTACCCGTATAGAAAGCCGAATGATACGCTTAATTACATAAGTAAGCATTCCAACCATCCTGCCAGCATAACCAAGAACCTGGTAAGAAACGTTTCGTTGAGGCTTTCCCGTCTTTCCACCAACGAGCGCATTTTCAACGACCATTCCACTTATTACAATGAAGCTCTCGCTAGAAGTGGATTTGTCGATAAGGTAGCATATACAGAGTACGAAAATAGACCTAGAAGAAATAGATCCCGTCGCATTTGTTGGTTTAACCCACCATATAATATGGAGGTGGCCACACCATTAGCTAAGATCTTTCTTTCCCTTATTACAAAGCATTTTCTCCCTACACATAAATATAGTAAAATTTTTAATAGAAATACTATTAAAATTTCTTACTCTACGACTCCTAACCTTGCACATAACATCACAGCTTCAAATTTAGCTAAACTACCTAGCCGTAGGAACACGTGCAACCCTGTAGTTAGTACTAACTGTAATTGTAGGAATCGGGCTGATTGCCCCCTATCCGGGAAATGCCTCTCTAGTAACATTGTCTACAAATGTAAGGTTGTAACACCCACGTCCCGTAGGGCCTACATAGGGTTAACCGCCAATAGTTTCAAGCAGCGTCTTTACATGCATACCCATTCTTTTCGTTACCCTCTAAGAAGGAATATGACGTCACTTTCAGCTTATATCTGGAGTCTAAAAGACAACCACACCCAATATAAGTTACACTGGGAGATCCTAGCTAGGGCTAGATCGTATAACGGAAATAAAAGACCATGTGACCTCTGCGCCGCTGAGGCCCTGGTAATACTCTACGCTACAGACCACATCTTAAACAAAAAATCTGAGGCAATTTCGGCTTGTAAACATAAATGGCACAAAACTTTCCTGTATTACAGCCCCACGTTATACCCTAACGGATAGCACGATCTATACGTGGATATTTTACGTCTCGATGTGGGAGCTAAGTATATGTTTTGTTTATTCCTTTACTTATTTGCATAGGTAAGTATATATTACCCGTATGTTTTGTAAAGGTATGTATACTTTCTCGTACGTATATTTGACTGTTATAGCGTATAATTTTTACATAGTCTGGTATTTAGGGTTTGGCTATGTGTATACGGGAGTTTTGCGTCCGCGTGAGTGTGCAGGTTCGTACGTATGGTGGGTGTGTGTATATGTGTACTTCTTGTTTTAGTTGACTTACGTCTCCGAACATTCGTGTATTTATATGTAGGTGTGCGTGTGCGCTTGTTATATACGTATTTATTTACTTATATACGTTTATATAATTATTTATTTATTTGTACACAAGCATACACACACACACATATTTATATGTGCGTGGTTTTGTATACCCATGGTAAGGTTTTGCGTATGCTTGTGTATGTACGTATCTGTTTGCGTGTATGTATTTATTTGTTTCTATTACTTCTGTATTGTATTTATTTACTTTGTTCTTAACTCTGTAGCGGAGATTCATTTGGTCTCCTAGTTAGAATTTTAGTCTACGATTTCTGCTATACCATTTACGTGGTTTTGTCTTTGCGTGCTATTGTTCTCCACGCTCCACATATGACTTATCTTCGTTTTTTCGTTCATTGCCAGAGAACGTCTCTATGCACCACCTAAGAGAACATTAGTCTACGACCTCTTTTATACCATAAACGTGGTTTTGTCTTTGCGCGTAATTGTTTTTCACCGCTCCTATTAATGACGTATTATTCGTTTTTCCCGTTCTTTGCCAGCGAACGTCACCACGAACCAAAGTATCGTCTTCCTGTCTTCCTCTGGTTGCAACGTTTTTTGAAATATCCAGTTCTGCGTTTACAGATTGACTTTGTTAGTTTCAGAAGATCCCGTTAAGGGTGAAAGCAGCGATTCTTTGCTTAAACTTTAATCTGTTATTTTAATAAATATATATATATATATATATATATATATATATATATATATATATATATATATATATATATATATATATATATATACACACACACATATACAACATATACAGGGTGCGGACGATATCTGTTCGCAAGATTTCGTAATTTTATTTTTTAAGATATATTTATCAAACTTGGGTCAATTTGTCTTCATGACTTGTTCTTTCGATCTCACTTGATAAACCCGCCATTGGCTTTGATGACGGCCTCGGAACCGGCTACAAGCCTTCGTCACTGTCCCCCGACTTAGGCCCCTAAAGGCACTTGTGATCCTGGCCTTCAGATCGTCTTTCGTATTGCAGCTAGATCTGTTGGTGTCTCATTCCACTGCGCCCCACACAAAGGAGTCAAGGGGGTTGCAGTCACGCGAGCTGGGAGGCCAGATGTCAGGTGAAGTGTGGTCAACGAAGTTCTCTGACAGCCAGGCTTGGGTTTTTCGGCTGATATGGCAGGGTGCTGAGTCTTGCTGCCACATGTACGGCCTACCTGCAGCTACCAGGTCGATCCAGGGCTTTACTACCTCGCTCAGAACACGGATGTAGCTATAGCGAAGATACTGGGTTGTATGAATGTAACAAGGAGACATGGTTTGTGTGTATAATATTTAATCAACAATTTAACAGTATAGTTGAATTGTCAATGAAATAGATGAAAGAATGAAGCAAAGTTAGTAGTTACCGTTTTGATTGCCAGGCAAACGCAGGCTGGCAGAAGACGCCTGGCAAAGGCCAGGCGCCGGTAGGGCTAATGAGAGGGTAAGAACTTAAAGTTGTTAGTTTTATAGGGTTCTGACCGGAAGTTACAGAAAGGGTTCTACTTCCCGTCTAGATGTTGTTAATCTCTTGGGGTTGTGAGTCACAACAAGGGAGGCCACTGCTACATAGCCATCAGTGTTCAGCTTGAGGCCCTCAGGGAAGAAGTGAAGTGGCATGACGTCACCTTGACTGCTGACGACACCTAAGACCAATGTTGTCGCTGGAAACTTTGTCTGCATGACTCTGGGCACGTCTTTGGATGAGACAGCGAGCCACCTGTTGTTCTGGGAGTTGATCTTCTGGTCCTTATTTGTCCTCCCGGCGCGGATTCCAAGAAGAACTCCGTGTCTCTTCCACAAATTTGGAGGTTCAAAATTATTCATAATCAATTATTCTGAAAATAAATAAAGGTAATATAGTCACTGTTTTTATGAAGACAAGAGTGACAACGGAAGTAAAAAAATTTGCATAAAATTAGCAGTTGAAAATTGCGAACAGATATCGTCCGCACCCTGTATATATATTATATATATATATATATCATCATCATCATCACCGTTTTACGTCCGTTCTTCCACGCTAGCATGGGTTAGACGGGTTGTCCTGTTGTGGGCAGTGTCCGGTCGGCTGACCTTGTCTTGCTCATACAGGAACTGATTCTGGCTTGATTTCTACAGCCGGATGCCCTTCCTAACACCAACCTTATTTACAGTGAGTGCTGGGTGCTTTTTTTTCGTGGCGCCTACACGTCCACTTTACAGTGTGAGCTGGGTGCTTTTTTGCCGTGGCTCCTCCACGACCACTTTACAGTGGGAAGGCGTGGGGGCATATTTTCTATATGCTTCAGCTTCGGCTTGTACCCGTGGGGGTCAGGTCTTCTGTATTACTGCGTGACGCCAGAGGTCACGGCCGTGTGTCATCGCCTTTGAGAGGTGTAATATATATATATATAATCAGTTCCCGTCCCACCCTTGCAAGCAGGGAAAAGCGGACGTAAAATGATGATGATGATGATGATGATGATGATATTATATATAATTTAGACCTAATTTAGAACCCAAACAGTGAAGAGGTCAAAGAATTAAGCAGGGCCTCATGGAGCCAACATGTTCAAACCAGTCAAAACCGGCCAGAATTCTCTACCTTTTTCTGTTGAAACTGGCTGTAACTGGTCTCTCAAACTGATGTTAAGGTATATAAGATTCGATATTATGTGAGATAATTATGTGAGGTAAAGCCTTTAACATAATAGTATATATAGAGTAATGTGAGTGCTGAAGGGTTAAATAGGAACTTAAAGAACCAAGAAGAGGCCCGGAATGTAAAGCGAGAACCTAGAGAGCTAAAGAGGTGCCCATGAATATTTGATGGCCAAAACTTTAAAAATAACCTCTTGTCCTTCTTCAATTTTGGGGAATGCATCCCCTTTTGCAGTCTTACTTCACTCTGTAAAATTTCTCTCAGAACTCTTGCTTGTTATGACACCATCCTCCTCATAATTTTACACCTTTATGGCATGGGTTGGATGGATCGTCACTGTTCAATTCAGTTCTTATTCAGGGCTACTGCTCTCCTAGACAGGCTCAGCACCACACTAAGCTCATACATTCCAATTTTGGCAAGGTTTTTACAGCCAGATGCCCTTCATAACACAAACCACATTACAGAGTATAATTGTTTCTACTTTTGCCACAAGGCCAGCAATTATTCCAGTGAATTACTGGTACTTTATTTTATCGACCCCATAAGGATGAAAGGCAAAGTTAACCTTGGCGGAATTTGAACTCAGATCATAAAGGGCCGTAACTCTTTGCTGCAAAACATGGCATCCGACCCTCTACCAATACTGCCAATCCACTGCCTGGGTTCATTTTATTGTAGCCCCACCTCTTGTTCATTTTCCTGACATTTGTACATTATTCTATGTACTATACATGCACCTTTGATGAGTTGTAGTGCACCTGAGCACTGTACACAATAATTTTTTTATTATTATTATAAATCGGTTGTCATCTCATCAACAGGACTTAAGAGTCCCTTCTACTGGAGATTGGCTCCATTTCAGTAACCACTGACAGGAATAAAATGTAAAAGTTGTAGGTGAAAGTTGAGAGATCAGAGGCCATAAAAATACCCAATGGGAGGCAACAAGAGAACTACCTCTGTATTCTACCAGAACATTACTTCATGCCAAACATATAGAACTTCTAAAGGGATTGAAGAATTTAAAGAAGGATTGCCCAATTACTTTCATAAAAAGTAGCACAAAATTTTCAATTTATATATATGTATCAGTTGTAGTTGTTGTTGTTGTTGTGGCGGTGGTGGTGGTGGTGGTGGTGGTTAGGTGGTGGCAGTTGTAGTTGTTATTGTTGTTGTTGTTGTAGCAGAGGTCCCAGTTAGTGTTGTGGTGGTGGCTGTAGTTGCTCTTGTTGTGGTTGTTTACAGAAGGAGAGGGAAAGAAAGAGAGAAAGAGAGAGTTTTCATTGTTGTTCAACCAACAACAGTTGTTTCCAGACATGGCCATTTGTTATTGTAGTTGTTGTAGCTATTGGTGGTGGTGCAGGGGAGGGGTAGTGGTGGTAGTGGTAGTGGTGGGCCGGGGGGTAGTGGTGGTGGCGATGGTGGTGGTGGTGGTGGTGGTGGTAGTGGCGGTGGTGGTGGTGATGGTGGTGGTCGTCATCGTGGTGGTGATGGTAGTGGTGGTGATGGTGGGTAGTGGTAGTGGTGGTGATGGTGGGTAGTGGTGGTAGTGGTATGGTGGCGATGTTGGTGGTAGTGGTAGTAGTGGTGGTGGTTGTGCAAGTATTGTTGTTAACATCATCACCATCACCTTGGCCACAAACAACCACTACTAATACTACTACTGCTACCATGATCACTACTACACTACTACTACTATTACTACAACTGCTGCTTCTACTACTACTACTATTACTACTACTACCACCACCATCACTACCAATACTACTACTATTACTACCACCACCATCACTACCAATACTACTATTACTACTACTGCCACTACCTCCAATACTAATACTACTACCACTGCCACTACCACCAATACTACTACTACTACACTAATACTACTATTACTACTACTACCGCCACTATCACCACCGATACTACTACCATGAATACTACTACTACTACTTCTACTACTAACAATGTACAGAGCCACCACAGCTGTTATTACCATGACAACAGCCACACTTCCACTCCTATTCTAGTTTTGACACAAACCCCAACCCTAACCCACCCTCTTGCCCATAATCTATATAAGCCCCTCCTACAACCTATACAGCATTAGTGTGTACTCCAGGTGATACATATGTGGCATGTGTGATAGTTGGCTAGGGTAGATTCTCTTAAGTAACAGCTGGTAATAACTCTCTTTCTCAAATATTTATTCATATATATATATATATATATATATACTGCTGCATTAGTGCGGCCAAAACTATAATAGTCCGGGAACTATTATAGGCACCCGTTTTACGTGTGTTGTATTGAAGCGAATAACTATATGTATACTCTGAGAATGTATCTTACATTGCCTATTGAGTACGCTGAGATACAACCGGTCCTGGCATTGATAAATATGCTGGGTCCATCAACTCCTTATTATATATATATGTGCCGCTCCTTTGTTCTGTCCTACGCCATCTTGGCGTAGGACAGAACAAAGGACAGGCACAAAACAAAGAAAAGAATCCCCAGTCACTGAAGAGGTCACAGAATGTGTGACAAAAGAACTTTGACACTATATGAACAAACGTCCGGTTATGGAACCAACCAACTAACTGGAAATTTATAAATTCTTAAATTTATAAATTTAATTTATAATAAATTGGAGTGAAAGCAACTAGTGCATGTGTTTCTTATTGGCAAGATGACCCTCCCAAAGCATGACAATATCGGTTTCAACACACGTTTTCAGATAAAGAATCTTGCTAAACAAATTCAGAAACGAAATATATATATATACATATACATATATACGATATTAAACAAATGGAAACTATATTTATAAAACCATATTTATTTCATTATACATATTTCAGGGATACCATATTAAAAATATGGCATGCCTTCTTCAGATAAGTTTAAGCAAAGAATCGCTGCTTTCACCCTTAACGGGATCTTCTGAAACTAGCAAAGTCAATCTGTAAACGCAGAACTGGATATTTCAAAAAACGTTGCAACCGGAGGAAGACAGGAAGACGATACTTTGGTTCGTGGTAACGTTCGCTGGCAAAGAACGGGAAAAACGAATAATACGTCATTAATAGGAGCGGTGACAAACAATTACGCGCAAAGACAGAACCACGTTTATGGTATAAAAGAGGTCGTAGACTAATGTTCTCTTAGGTGGTGCATAGAGACGTTCTCTGGCAATGAACGAAAAAACGAAGATAATACGTCATATGTGGAGCGTAGAGAACAATTTCGGCTTGTAAACATAAATTGCACAAAACTTTCCTCTATTACAGCCCCACGTTATACCCTAACGGATAGTACGATCTATACGTGGATATTTTACGTCTTGATGTGGGAGCTAAGTATATGTTTTGTTTATTCCTTTACTTATTTGCATAGGTAAGTATATATTACCCGTATGTTTTGTGAAGGTACGTATACCTTCTCGTACGTATATTTGATTGGCGTATAATCTTATATTCTGGTACATAGAGTTTGGCTATGTGTATACGGGAGTTTTGCGTCTGTGTGAGTATGCAGGTTCGTACGCATGGTGGGTGTGTGTATGTGTACTTCTTGTTTTAGTTAACTTACGTCTCCGAACATTCGTGTATTTATATGTAGGTATGTGTGTGCGCTTGTTATATACGTATTTATTTATTTATATACGTTTATATAATTATTTATTTATTTGTATACACGCATACACACACACACATATTTATATGTGCGTGGTTTTGTATACCTATGGTAAGGTTTTGCGTATGCTTGTGTATGTACGTATTTGTTTGCGTGTATGTATTTATTTATTTCTATTATTTCTGTATTGTATTTATTTACTTTGTTCTTAACTCTGTAGCGGAGATTCATTTGGTCTCCTAATTAGAATTTTAGTCTACGACTTCTGCTATACCTTTTACGTGGTTTTGTCTTTGCGTGCAATTGTTCTCCACGGTCCACATATGACGTTTTTTCGTTCATTGCCAGAGAACGTCTCTATGCACCACCTAAGAGAACATTAGTCTACGACCTCTTTTATACCATAAACATGGTTCTGTCTTTGCGCGTAATTGTTTTTCACCGCTCCTATTAATGACGTATTCGTTTTTTCCCGTTCTTTGCCAGCGAACGTTTCCACGAAACAAAGTATTGTCTTCCTGTCTTCCTCCAGTTGCAACGTTTTTTGAAATATCCAGTTCTGCGTTTACAGATTGACTTTGCTAGTTTCAGAAGATCCCGTTAAGGGTGAAAGCAGCGATTCTTTGCTTAAACTTTAATCTGTTATTTTAATAAATATTTGCTCTACGGTTCTTATATATTTGATATATATTTATCATTATCGAGCCCTCTTTTGATTTTAGTCTTCAAATTTATTATTATTACTATACCTATATTTATATACATATATATACATACATATATATATATATATATATATATATATATATATATATATATATATATATATATATATATATATATTGGTAAACGGAATAGAAAATGCTGACAAATTGTTCACAGTTGAAAAATGGTTTAATTAGGAATAAAAGAGTATTAGTGATTGTATGGGTTAGTATTCAGTTGTGGTTTCAAGTTTTTAAGTTTTTACCGGTTGCGCATTTCTAAATGCTTTTCAAAAATAATTTTGAGATAGAGTGTCCGTGCTCTTTGCTCTGATCTGATTAGTTTTGGGAATTCTACCTGTTTTTATGTTAAAAAAGTGGCTCCAATTTGCAAAAATTCTTGTGGTCAAAACAATTTTGATTGGTCGGTAGAGGTCATGTGAATGTAAAAAATTGATTTTGCACCAAGACTGTTTTTACGTTAAAAAAGTGGCTCCAGCAAAAATTATTGTGGTCAAAACAATTTTGATTGGTCGGTAGAGGTCATGTGAATAAAAAAATTGGTTTTGCGCCAAGATTGAGAAATGACTCTTTCACAACAAACAGAAAAAATGAATGGAATAACAACAACACCCAAACAAACAACACTGACCTAAGAGAAGTATAAATAAATAAATAAATACATACACAAGCGCAATAACAACAAACACATATAAACACACACTAGTAAACTAGGATAGAATACAATAACCAATACACAGTCACCCAAACACGAACACACATCAAACAAAACACTATACTCACACGCAAACGCATGCGCATAGAAGACAAAAAAATAAACAAATAAACAGACTAAATAAATATGGTGTAAGCATACAATACAACGGGAGGAAACATAATAGCACTGTGGGTATGGTGTGGCGTGCGGTGGCCGGAAGTGGGGTAGTGCTCGACCGGAAGGGTGCTTGGCCGGAAGGATGCTCGACCGGAAGGGCCAGCAGAGGGCCTCTCTCTAGTGGTGACCAGCAACGGTGTGGACACGAGTTTGGGCAGCTCCCAGTGTTAAGCAGTTGGACGCACGTGGAAGAGGAGTAACCTGCAGTGGAGTTTAGCGGCGCCTATGAAAAGCGGTAAGTGAGATAGCTTTTTCTAACCACAAGCTATTTCGGCACTGGAAACAGATCTGATTGGGGAAAAAAAAAAAAAAAAAGCTACTGGAAAAACAGAGAGGAGTCTGTTGTTTTTTTTATCACGTACCGCAAGGCAAATCAGAAGATGGCGACAAGACTACGAACACGCGAAGCTATCAGGGCATTTACCGGGGAAGGTGATGTTGTCGCTTGGCTGCGGAAAGTTCGGCTGGTCGCAAGCTTGCAGAAGATAGATGTGGCTGGCCTCATGGCACTGTACCTCGAGGGGGACGCGTTGGTACTCTTCCTTGAGATGGACGAACACAACCAAAGAGATGCGCAAAAGATTGAGAGGCGCATGATAGATGCATTCGCTGAGGGACCGTTAGCCGCTTTCGCTAAGCTGACGAGAATTAGATGGAATGGTGAGCGCGGCGACATTTTCGCAGCGGAAATACGGCGATTGGCTATGTTGGCTGGATATCAGGTGAAATGCGAACGCACGGTGCGGTTGGCGTTCATAAATGGATTTCCAGACGACATAGCGGTGAAACTGCAGCAAGTCCCGGGTTACAAAGAAATGGAAATGCGTTTACTGGTGGAACAAGCCCAGATCATAGCGGAAGATGCCAAAAAGAGTGTTGCGGTGATAGCAACTACAGAGGCTCAAGACAGCTGGCAGCGAAATGGTGAAAGGGAGGCAACCACAGCACGCGGTCGCCCGCGAACGTTTAGAGGTCGCTGTTTTCGGTGCCAGGGCCCGCACATGGCTAGAGACTGCAGAGAGTCAAGGCCAGAAATAATATGCTACCGGTGTAAGCGACCAGGCCACATCGCTACTAATTGCGACCAGGGAAACGATCCAAGGGGAACTACTGCGCCGGTAGTTGCCCCTTACGAGTAGCGGCGCTGCCCGTGGTGGAAGTCTTCGTGAGGGGAAAGCCACAGCGAGCCCTCGTGGACACGGGCTGTACGACGACACTGGTGACCGCGGGGTGGTGGAGAGGGAAGAGCAGCGTAAGGGCAGTCGACGGCAGGAAAATTGAATGCCGAGGTCGCAGCGAGATGGAAATAGCGGTACGGGGAAGGAAAATAAGGCTTTCTGCCATCGTAGTAGACAGCGTGGTGGATGGGATCGGCATGGTTATGGGCATGGACGCAATTGGCCGTCTAGGAGGCGTCACAGTGAACAACGTCGGTGTGTCGTTTGGCGCCGCTGCATCGGTATGCGCGTTGAGTGCACAACAGGAGAACCAGAAGGCCCACGAGGAGAAATACCCCGCTTACACTGTGCAGGACAAAGACTTCAAGGCCGTGTTCGATGGTCAGCGATGGGTTGTTGAGTGGTACTGGAAGGGAGAACCACCAACACTGAAGACCAAAGTGGGCTGCTATCAACACACATTGAAGGGAAACATTAGGAGCGAGAGGTAGAGAGATGGATTGAGGAGGGCATACTGCTTCCCTGGAAAGAGGAGGTGAAGTGCGGAGTATTGCCGTTAATGGCAGTCGCGCAACCCACGAAGAACAACGTGAGGCCGGTGCTGTACTTTCGGGAGCTGAACGAGCACGTGTCATGCCACACGGGTGGCGAGGTGACTGATGTCTGTGGGGAAACCCTGCATGAGTGGAGACGCATGACGGGGGGTTCAGCAATCGTAGATCTAAAGTCAGCATACTTGCAATTGCATATAGACGAGAAGCTCTGGCATTATCAGCTGGTCAGGTATAAAGGCCGGACATATTGCCTGACCAGGCTCGGTTTCGGGCTGAGCTCCGCACCGAAGATCATGGCGGCGGTCCTCAAGACCATTCTGGGAAAGGCCGACAAGATGAAGAGGGCCACTAACTCCTATATTGACGACATCCTAGTAGACGAGTCTGTGGTGTCGGCGGCGGAGGTCACGAGCCATTTACAGGGGTATGGACTGGCTGCGAAGTCGTCAGAAGCGTTGGAGGGAGGAGTCGCTCTGGGACTTAGGCTACGGCGAGACAGGATGGGCGTCTTGGTATTCCAGAGGGGAAATGAAGTTCCAGAACTGAGCCCAAGTATGAGTAGGCAGGAGCTTTTCTCGGTGTGTGGAAAGTTGGTGGGTCACTACCCGATTGCTGGGTAGCTCCGGACGGCATGCAGCTATGTCAAGAGACGAGTGGGAGAGAGGACGGTGGCCATGATGCAGGAGATCGTGGGGAGGGTGAAGGCCGACGACCCAGTGCGGGGACGCTGGTATGTTCCCAAATCACAGAGCCGGACCGTATGGTGCGATGCCAGCAGCATAGCGCTGGGTGTCACGTTGGAGATAGGAGGTGTTGAGGTCGAGGATGCAGCCTGGCTTAGGAAGAAGGACGACTGCAACCATATCAATGTGGCCGAACTGGACGCGGTGTTGAGAGGGGTGAACCTCGCTCTGAGGTTGGGACTGCGCACCATCGAGATACGCACCGACTCGGCTACTGTACTCGGATGGGTAAGATCAGTGCTCACCAGTGAGAAGAGAGTGTGAGCGAGAGGGGCGGCGGAGATGCTGATAAAGCGCCGCCTGGGAACTTTAGGAGAGCTGGCCACCGAGTTCGACCTAAGGCTGAGCGTAGTTTTCGTGCCCTCGGAGAAAAATAGGGCGGACATCTTAACTAGGGTGAAGAAAGCCTGGATGGAAGCGCCGGAGGAGATAGAAGATGAGATAGCTGCCGTGCGTCGGCTGACCGATTCGGATCTGAAAGGGTTGCATGACATGCACCACATGGGAGTGGATAGGAGCTTGTTCCTAGCCAGGAGAATCGACTCGGACGTTAACAGACACAGTGTTCAAAGGGTGGTTAGAGGCTGCGTCCAATGTTAGTCCATTGATCCCGCCCCGGGTGTACACGAAACGGGAAGCCTCCCGGTGGATCGCGACTGGAATCGATTGGCGGTGGATGTAACGCACTACCGACAGGGAACGTACCTCTCGATGGTCGACTGTGGACCAGGACGGATGGCGATATGGAGGGAGATGAAGACTGGAACGGCCGAGGAAATCATGCGGACGTTGAGAGAGGTGTTCTTGGAGCGGGGCCCTGTGGACGAACTGCTGATGGACAACAGCGCAGCGTTCCGTTCGGAGGCACTGAGGGAGATGCTCGATGGATGGAAGGTGGACCGATTCTTCAGAGCGGCGCACATGCCGAGCGGAAATGGAATCGTGGAGCGACACCACCGGACGATCAAGGCAATGGCGGAGCGGGGCCATATCTCACCAATGGAGGCAGTGTTCTGGTACAACATGTCCCCTCGGGTGGGACAGGTCGAGGAATCGGTGCTACACAGAGCAGTATTCAGATACGAGTGGCGGCACCCGTGCACGCCACCACAACGGCCAGTGGAGAGAGAGAGTGCATTCGTGCAGGTGGGCGAAGAAGTCTGGGTTAAGCCCCCAGATGCACGTTGCACATCTCAATGGGGAAGGGGAACGGTGACGGCCGTAAATTCACAGAACAATGTGTCCGTGGACGGAGTACCACGTCATGTCCTGGATGTACGTAGAATCACTGTGTCAACGGACTCCGAGGAAGAGGAAACCCAAAGTGCTGCCCCAACACTACGGAGATCGCAAAGAAGTCGTAAACCACCAACCTGGACAGCAGACTTTCATATGCAGAAGGACGAGGGGGAAATTGATCCTTAAGATCAGGGGGGTATGGTGTGGCGTGCGGTGGCCGGAAGTGGGGGAGTGCTCGACCGGAAGGGTGCTTGGCCGGAAGGATGCTCGACCGGAAGGGCCAGCAGAGGGCCTCTCTCTAGTGGTGACCAGCAACAGTGTGGACGCGAGTTTGGGCAGCTCCCGGTGTTAAGCAGTTGGACGCACGTGGAAGAGGAGTAACCTGCAGTGGAGTTTAGCGGCGCCTATGAAAAGCGGTAAGTGAGATAGCTTTTTCTAACCACAAGCACCACTGACGATGTTGCAGATGTGCAACGAAAGAACTTTGTTAGACTATATATATGTGTTTCTGTCTATATTATATCTGTATTTTTGACCGTTGGTCAGTCAATGGTAACATTGAGGTCCGAATAAATTAAATTAACCGATATAAAAGACACAGAAGCGAAAACCAACCAAACAGTGAGTGTGTTCTGTTATTAATTCTGGCAATATTATTACACAAATATGACCCTCCCCAAGTATAACAATATTTGTTTCGACACACGATTTCATATCAAAAACCTCGCAAAACTAATTCATCACCGTTATATATATATATATATATATATATATATATATATATATCACAGAAAAAAGAGAATCAGTGTTGCAACAAAAGGAATTTATTGGACATATTACAATTGGTTCTCGGGCGACCAGCTGAAGGCACGATCGATATGGTTATCAAACCTGACTCTGAAATCGCACGGACCTCGGATACATCTCGATTCTACGAAACAGATTTTCCTATTATATGGATATGTATATGTAAACATATATATGTATAGTTGACCACAAAAAGATGAAGAGCAAAGTAGACCTTGGTGGGATTTGAACTCAGAATGGATAGACCCAAAACAAATATCTAATGCTCGAACAATTCTACCAAATTGACCACCTTATATATGCATATATATTAATATATACAAGAGACCACCTCCTATATGCATATATATTAATATATACAAGAATAACTTTGAAAAAAGCACAAAATATCGATAATATTGTCTGGCAATTGCTCGGGCCAACACAAATGCTAAAAATTAGCTCCTCATTAGGTCCATAAGTCAGCTCAACTAAAATTATAAATGCCAAAGCAGAAATACAAGAATAATTTTGATCACTACACAAGATATCGATCATATTGTCTGGCAATGGCTTGATGACAAAACATTGAGCTGACTTATGGACCTAATATGGAGCTATTTTTAGCTTTCCTGTTGGCCTGCTCGTGTCCTTCTGCTTAAGCATCAGTATACATGTACTTTCACAGCTTGTAATTTGATTGCATGACTGATGGCAGAGCTAGTGTATATAGTAGGATGTTGCCTACTGAGAATAAGCCTATGCTTTGCAGCATAGAGTTATGGCCCTTTACGTTCTGAGTTCAAATCCTGCCGTGGTTAGCTTTGTCTTTCATCCTTAGAAAGTACCAGTAATGCACTGGGGTCGATATAATCGACTTTCAACTCCCCCAAAATTGCTGGCCTTGTGCCTAAAGTAGAACAATTATTTCTTGTTGACTTGAAACAACTGTATAGGCCTTAGGAATCAGTATTTACCATCTTTGTGTAAGTTCATTGCTTACTTTCCTGCTTTTCTAGATATCAATACATGGTCTTAGATATAATCTGTCTTGAGGTAATTTTAATTGATGTCTGTGAGTACTCAATACCAAAGTAGACTTTAAATATTCATTTATTATGGCTGTGGGGAGCTTTGATACTCACTGGAGTTTCATCTGTATTGCTTGCAGGTTCATCTGATGATCCTGAGAATGCTCAGAAAAACTCCAGAGGAACAAAGCCTAACACTTAACCATAATAAATGAACATATATATATATCATCATTATCATCATCATTGTTTAACGTCCATCTTCCACGCTAGCATGGGTTAGACGGTTTTGTTCCATTTGATGCGGGAGAGGTCGGGAGACCGTGTCTCGCTCGTATGGAAGTGTCTCTGGCAGGTCTTTTACAGCTGGATGCGCGTGTGTTTTTTCCCTACTTTTTTTCTCATTTCTTTCTCGTTCTTTCTTCTTCTCACTCTTTATCTTTCTATTTATCTTCTGTTTCTAACTCTATCTTCTGATGAACGACTAGTGTCCAAAATGTTAAGACTCTTTTTCTGCTATTTCAAGCATTAAACTAATATATTTCTTCAATGTGCTGTCGTTTGCTTTGTTATTTCTGTTTATCTTTTACATACATGTATATATTTTTTTTTTTTTCAGTATATGTTGGTTGTTTACCAACACCTCAGTATGCAGATTGGAGTACTCGACGAAGTACGCACGTTGGTTTGTTTACTCCAGAGTAATGTAAAATAAGTAAGTCAAACATGTTAAATTTGGCTTCGTTTATTATAAATTCTCTGCTATATATATTTCAGTGACAGCTATTATTGGCTGTGACCTCATCAGGCAGTCCGAATTAATGTGGAAAAGACAGGTAAACATGTTGTTGAAGTGTGTTCCTCTGTCAATTCATCGATATGTCCAGCTCCTGAGTGTGTTGTTAGTCTTCTGAGGAACTGGAATCATATGATTCCAGTTCATCGGCAGACTAACAACACATTTCAACAACATCTTTACCTGCTTTATCTACGCTAATTCGTACTGCCTGATGAGGTCACAGCCAATAATAGCTGTCACTGAAATATATATAGCCGAGAATTTATAATAAACGAAGCCAAATTTAACATGTTTGACTTACTTATTTTATATATATATATATATATATATATATATATATATATATATATATATATATATATATATATATATATATATATATATATATATATATAGTGTAGGTAGTACAGTGATTACTGGTGTTGGTACCGAATCAAGCACTCTATTCACAGGCACAGTGTATATAATAGAATAACAGGAAGTTTCATTTACATATAAAAAATATTTATATTATGTATCAACCTGCTACGTGCGTTTCACAGAAGATTGGCTCAAGGTAACCCATAGGAGTTATGGACATAACTCCAGTATCGATCTTATCGCCAGACTGGTGATGTGACAAAAAATATATTTTGTTATGGTATGTGAGCTGAGAAGGTATGCACAGGCAAAGTGTATATACAAACACTATATTTTTTGCCGCATCATCGGGCTTTAGAACAGATCGATAATGGAGTCAGGTCCATAACGTCTATGGGTTACCCTGAGCCAACCGTCTGCGAAACGCACATAACAGGTCGTTACAAAAGAAAATTCTAAATACATGTAAATGAAACTTCATCGTTCTTATTAATATAGTACACACATATATATATATATATATATATATATATATATATATATAATATAAAATAAATGAGGTCGTGTAGGTGTCACAACAAAAAAACACACAGTTCACGGTCTAATATGGCCGTGTAGGTAACCTCCCAGTCCACACTGTAAACGTGGTTGGTGTTAGGAAGGGCATCCAGCCGTAGAAAACCTGCCAGATAGTCCTATACGAGCGAGACACGGTCACCCGACCAATCTTGCCTCAAGTGAGACAATTCCCGTCTAAACCCATGCTAGCATGGAAGATAGACGTTAAACGATGATGATGATATATATGTGTATATGTGTGTGTGTGTGTGTGTGTGTGTGTGTGTATATATATATATATATATATATATATATATATATATATATATATATATATATATATATATATATATATATATATATATATATATATATATATATATATATATATATATATATATATATATATATATATATATATATATATATATATATATATATATATATATATATATATATATATATATATATATATATATATATATATATATATATATATATATATGTGTGTGTGTGTGTGTGTGTGTGTATATATATGTATATATATACACACACACACAAATGGAGGCACATGGCTTAGTGGTTAGAGCATTGGCCTTGCAATCGAAAGGTTGTGAGTTCAATTCTCAGATCGGGTGATGTGTTGTTTCCTTGAGCAAGACACTTTACTTCACATTGCTCCAGTTTACTCAGCTGTAGAAATGAGATGATAGGGACTGGGGTCCATATCATTCCACTGCAAAGTGGTCGTGGAGGGTCCACGGCAAAAAAGTACCCAGCACTCACTGTAAATGAGGTTGGTGTTAGGAAGGGCATCCAGCTGTAGAAATAAAGCCAGAATCAGTTCCCATCCCACCCTTGCAAGCAGGGAAAAGCGGACGTAAAATAAAATGAAATGATATATATATAGAGAGAGGGAGAGAGAGAGAATTCAAAAAATTCAACTTAAGTAAACTTATTTTTAAAACTCCTCAGAAGACAATGCATTAGACAACTTTATTGTCAAAAATGAAGGAGTGTTTACATTTTCATAAAGATTTTACCAGTTTTTCTTGTTATTAAAATAGAAGTCAAATGTTTATAAATACTTCATAGAATCTCTTCTAGCTTTGTGGTTATAACTAGTGCTGCCTTTAATACTGCTACTACTGCTGCTGGTGTAGGTGTTACCACCACAAATACCAACTGCTGCTGTTATTATTACTATTATGGATTGGCAGTATCGGTAGAGGGTCGGATGCCATGCTTTGCAGCAAAGAGTTACGGCCCTTTATGGTCTGAATTCAAATCCCGCCTTTCATACTTACGAGGTCGATAAAATAAAGTACCAGTAATGCACTGGGATAATTGCCGGCCTTGTGCCAAAAGTAAAAATAATTATTACTATTAACAGCCTTCCCAACTACAGAAAAAAAAATGTTGTTCTATCAAGGATTTATAAGATTTATAAACATTCAACTTCTATCATAGAAACAAGTTTTTCATTACATATTCAATTTTCACATGAATATCTAAATAACAAATGAAACTAGTAGAAACTTTATGACAGAAATGTCAACACACCCTCTTTTTAACAATATATTTTTCCATTATACACACACACATCATCATCATCGTTTAACGCCTATCTTCCACACTAACATGGGTGAGACGGGTTTGTCCCATTAGAGGCAAGTTGGGTCAAGTGCCCATGTCTGGCTCATATAGGACTGTTTCTGGCTGGTATTCTAAGGCTGGATACCCTTCCTAACACTAACCACATTTACAGTGTGTGCTGGATGCTTTGGCCGTGTCTCCTACATGATCACTTTACAGTGTGGGCTGGATGTGTGTGTGTGTGGATTCTTCTTCTTTGCCCACGTATTCCTGAAAGAGTCATTGGGTCAGAGTCCTCATGCATGCCTTCTTGTAGTTCCTATCATGAACAACCATCTCCAGTTGATCTGGCTTGACCCTCAAGTGAAACCAGCCCAGTTCATGGATGTTATCCAACCGTCTTGCTCAGGGTCCACCCCTGGGTTTCCTTTTAGGAAACCCAGGGGTGGACCCTGGTATGAAAACAAAAAGCACCCAGTACCCACTGCAAACTGCTTAACATTGGGAAGGTCATCCAGCCATAGAAACCAAAAGTATATGAGCAAGAAACGGTCACCTAACTACAATAATCTAGCCTCAGTATATGACAGCCTGTCTAACCCATGCAAGCATGGAAAATAGTAGTTGTATTGGTGGTGGTGGCAGTAATGATAATGATGATGGTGATAATTATGATATATTTACACACACAAACATATGCATACACACTATTCATCACCTGCTCTCTCTCTCTCTAGCTAGCTAGTTAGCTAATTATTTATCTCAGCACAACCATGTCTCTTTTCTTTTACTCCAGGTCTATTTCTCTTCTGTTACCCACCACAATACACCTGTACACTCTGTAAAATGACTGGTGTAAGAAAATCTTCCAGTTGTAGAAACCATGCCAAAATGGAATATCTGGTCCACCTAGGAGAGCAGTAACTCGAAATAAAAACTGACTCAGAAGGTATATATATAGAGGTTATTCATAGACTGGAAAGAAATGAAGCAACCATGTTTCACTGGATGTGCAATGTAAATGTGAGAGAAAGGCAGAACTTGGATGAGCTGACAGAGAAGCTGGGCTTAAGGGGAATCCGAGATGGCTTGCAGGAGAGAAGACTGCATTGGTATGGACATGTGATGTGGATGGACAATGACTGATGGGTGAAGAAATGCCAGGAAACCCCAATGGAAGCAAGCCGCAATAGACGATGACCAAGAAAGACCTGGGCAGAGGTTGTGAGAGCAGACCTCAAATCACTAAGACTAGCAGAGAAGATGACGAAGAAACTCAACAAATAGAGATCTGAACATGCTGAGAAGAATCTGTCCAACCCATGCAAGCATGGAAAAGCGGACATAAAAACGATGACACATGCAGTAGTAATGCATAATATGAAATTTAATGGAGCAGTATATTGAAGTATATACAAAATGTTTATGTATAATAAACATCCTTTCAAGCTGTGCTATGATTTTAAGTTGTTATCATGACACTGAATATTCTTAGCAATGATGGGAGAGCATCTTGATGGCACCATTTCTGGATTTTTTATTTATCAGAGTCTTAATCCTTCGTTGCTAAGACAGAGTAAGCAGAAAGCTTATAGCTTTTTGCTTATGGACATTGGCTGATGATGCTCATTTGCATACAGAGTAAAAGCTGGCCAGCTTAAATTATGAAGCAGTAAAGCTCCGACATAGTACAATGAAGATATATATGAGTTTAATGCTTGATATATAGTAGGAAAAGTGTCCTAATATTTCATATTTATCAGAAGATAAATGAGATATAAAAGAAGAAATAGAAAGATAGATGAAAGCAAGAAGTGGAAAAAAACATTTTGAGAGAAAGCATGTGTAGGTTTAGTTATATATATATATATATATATATATATATATATATATATATATATATATATATATATATATATATATATATATATATATATATATATAACTAAACCTATATATATATATAGAGAGAGAGAGGATGATAGAGAGTGAGAGATAGAGGCAAAGAGAAACAGGGGAGGTAGTTTCTTTGTTGTAATGACAGGTGTTACAAGGTTCTGAGTTCTATATTGATTGTTACCAATAGACAGTTGGAAACTTCAAATTTCAATCATTTTCATTTTAGCTAATCCGATTATATTACCTACCGTCTAACAGTATTGAGTACATTTGTTCTCAGTAGTTACCAATAGCGTACACACACACACATACACATACACAGACACATACATACATGATGGTTGCTCCCTCATTATCGAGTATGGCCATTGCACGATATACCATTATTAATAATTATTAATTAATGCTATCATGCAATGCCTGTACGTGAAGATTTTTTTTAAAGTGAGGAAAGACTGTGCACTGAGCCAATCCCACTCTCTGAGCGACAGTAGCTATAACCCGAAAAGAAGAAAAGATTAACATCATCGATAACTACTGAGCCGCAGGTTTTATGTCGGAGTTATCCCAGTTTCCTGAGTTGCCTTCTCCTAGAAGAATGCCCTGACAAAGGCTAGGGGTCCTTCACTCCCAGTGCAATCGGGTATCCAGCCCGATTATTTCTATGTCCCCTTCCATATACATACACATGCATACATGTATATACATATATATACATACACATGTAATACATATTTACACATTTTTGGATGGGCGTTGACTCTTATGAGTTCTTCAATCAGGTTTTGTTTTTGTCCTGCAGGGTGTCCAAAATCACCCTCCTCACAAGCTTACATACATACATATATGATGATGGCTGCCCCCTCGTTATCGAGTATGGCCATTGCACGAGAAGAAAAAAAAAAATAAAAAAAATAAAAAAAAATAAAAAAAATAAAAATAATAATAATAATAATAATAATAAATAAATAAATAAATTTAAAAAAAGAAATATATATATATATATATACACATACATACATATATACATACACACATACATACACATACACACACATACACACACACACACACATACATTAATAACAATAATAATAATAATAATAATAGCAATAATAATAATAACGACAACAACAATAATAATAATATACATATTCATATATATATACACACACACGCACGCACATAAGCATATCTACACACACACACACACACACACGATAGCAATTAACAGCGCTGCGATCGAATGTGGCTTTTTAGCCCAGCCAATGATCTACAATGTCTTGCACAGAGTCGGCAACCAAAACATTTACTGGGAATAGTCGGCTGCGGTTGGAGTTCGTGTACTTTTGCATGTCGCTTGAGCCCTCCTGCTGATTTACATTCTCTACCACATGTTTGGCAAGCATGATGAGTAGCATCTCCAACAGCAGCCTGGTAGTCAACCACTGGTCTTACTTTATGACTGCGAAGATGACTTTCGAGTCCAGCTTTGCTTAGGCAGAGTCTCGCACAGACTCTGCATGTCAGCACCATAGGAGGACCCTCGCCGTCTGGAAGTGCAACAGCAATGCCCTTCCTCACACCCCGCTTTACTTTCTCGTGTGCGATTCGAGATGCCTCAAAGGCAACTTTTCCCTCATATACAGTCTTTCTCCATTTATTACGATCAGCAGCAATATTTTCCCATGTATCAGCAGAGATGTTAGCGTCTTTCAGAGAGGCTTTCAAGGAATCCTTATACCTCTTTTTTGGTTTATGTGGCAGTCGTTTTCCTTTAACCAACTCTCCATAGAAGAGTTGTTTTGGTATTCTAGAATCCTTCATCCTGGCAAGGTGACCACTGCAACGGAGTCGTTGCTTAATACATATATACATATATACATACATATATACATACATATGCATAACACCCACAAGTATATATATATATATATATATATATATATATATATATATATATATATATATATATATATATATATAAACTAATATATATGATGAAACACAGATACCAACACATCCGTATATATATTGCAAAAGAAAATTTAGCCAGATTGAAGTATACTAATTATTATACTACAGTTTGTCCATATCGATTTAAAATAATAAAGCAACAAAGACGAACTGCATTGCCAAAAGGCTATGAGTGTTTCATCATATATATTAGTTTATACACGGCTCAGGGGTATTTTCCTCCTTCGAGCTAATTCCATTGTAAAAGAATTCATTACCTTATTAATATATATATATATATATATAAATGAAAGGATTACAAAAGAGAATATATACTGTTAGAACATGTTTATATAAAAGCACCTACATACGTTTCGCCCGAAAAGGACTACTCAAGGGCATAGAAAACTAAAGAGTCTCCAGTACAGGACCCAGAAGGGGTTTTAAAGTGATACATACATCAAAGTTCATTCTTAGTTCAAACATACACGTTGTTATTGTCACAGAGCAAGGGGAGTAACTCTGGCTGGTGTTTGAATAATTGTCCCCAAAGGGCTTATTACCCGTTCACATGATGGTGGTTTTCCATTACTAATTTGTTGGTGCCACTTTACCTTTGTCAATTCAGGTAGGGTCTGAGATGCATAGTTGGTGTACAGATGTTTATTTGTGCAGTGTTATGGTTTGGTGCAGGGGGACCCAGTTTATGGTTTTCATGTCTCAGTAGATTTCTACCCAAAGAAGGGCTGCTGTATTCTGTGTCTGCAGTTTATCACCGATTCTGCTCTGTTGTTGATGAGCTCGAGGGGTGCTCATATGATATGGTAAAGTTCCATGAGGCAGAGCTCGAATTTCCTCTTGAAGTTGTACAGTGCTGCCCTGCTGACAATTTCCCAGTGTGTGGAGAAGCTGATGTTGGAGTCTTTTAATGTTGTGATGTAATTGGCGAGTGACGTGGAGTGTCTTAATTTCTTAAGAGTGGTGATGTGTTCGAAATCTAGTTGTAACGGGCCAGAAGTGGCCCCTATATAATGCTTAATGCTATTATGGCTAGTTATGGTGCAGCTATAAATAACATTATCTGTCAGGAAACTTCCCCTAAGCGGTCCCGACAGTTGCATTTTCGGTTGCGGTCGCTCCTGGTGCACCACCGCCTCTATCTCTGTAGTTATTACCATTATATCCTATGGCGTGCGGGGTAGTACCATTATTGCTCCGCACGCCGCAGCGCCTTCTGTTGCTGCCACGTGACCCGTACAAGTCACCAGCATGTTCCCCAGTCTCGCCATAGTTATGTCGGTTGCGTCTGTTGGGGCTGCCGCCAACACTATTGGGTGTTGCAAGGAAAACGTTAAGGCTATTAGGGTTGCTGTCAAGTCTAGACGTATCACTGCTAAGGTGCCGTGTTTTGGTGATCTTACTGTAATTAGTTATCCCTATGATGTCTGCTAGATTAGGAGTAGTGGAGAAGGATATTTTAATATTGTTCTTATTGAGGATTTTCCTGTACTTATGGCTGGGTGGGAAGTTCTTCTCTAAGGCTTCGAAGAATATCCTGGGTAAGTCAGAGGCCACACTCCAAGTGTAGGGAGGATGGAACCATAGAACATTACGGTGGCGGTTACGTGTAGCAATGGGCTTGCTACGGGTCGTGTTGGCTAGGTAACCGCTATTATTGTTGCCACTGTGCTGCAGCCTATTACGCTTTATGCTCGGGTGCACTCGCCTTCCTTCCATTACGTTTACGTGTAGCTAAACGCTGGTTGGAGGGTCGTACGGGGAGGGCTGAAGGTGGTGTGTATGTGTGTAGGTGTACGTGTGTGTGTGTGAATGTGAGAGTTGGGGGCAGAACGAGGTTCCATGTTCGGGTAATAGGGAAATCGGTGTGTACATCTCTTGTGTACCCATAGTTTCCATATGGGGCAGAGGATGGAATTTCTACCTACACCTTTCCTACATACTGAGCTAGGCCATTTCCCTGAGAGGATCTGGGTTCTGTTTTCTCGTCTACTTACAAGGACCTTAGTCTTTGTCAGGTTGACTTTCAGAACACTTCTTCCCTTGTAAGTAGACGAGAAAACAGAACCCAGATCCTCTCAGAGAAATGGCTTAGTTCAGTATTTAGGAAAGGTGTAGGTAGAAATTCCATCCTCTGCCCCATATGCAAACTATGGGTACACAAAAGATGTACTAGGTTCTCAGGAAGTTTAGCTAAGAGTGTAGACTTTACATGTAGCAGTTGCACTGGGACAGTAAGCAACAAACGATCACAGGAAACAAGCAGTACCAAATTTTGGGAGGGCTCTGTAGAAACAGTAGACAGCTTCTGCTACCTAGGTGACCGAATTAGCAGTGGAGGTGGATGTTCTGAAAGTACAGTAACCAGGGTAAGAATGGGATGGAGGAATTTCAGGGAGCTACTACCACTGCTAGCTGCAAAAGGTTTTTCCCACAAAATAAAAGGCAGACTGTATGATGCATGGTAGTGAGACCTATGCATTGTGTGCAGAAGACTTGCATAGATTAGAAAGAAATGAAGCTTGCATGCTCCGATGGATGTGTAATTGTAATATATGTGAATGGCAAAGCATAAACGAATTGAGAGAGAGACTAAGCATAAGAAGAATTAAGTGCTGTGTGCAGGAGAGGAGATTGCGTTGGTATGGACATGTGTTGCATAAGGATGACAGCTGCATAAAAAGGTGAATAAAAGTTAATGGAGGCCTTGGAGTGGGGAAACCCGAGAAAATATGGGATGAGGTGATAAAAGGTGATCTTGCCCAATTGCACTTCTCAAAGGTGATGACACAGGACCGAGACCTCTGACATTACACAGTAATACAGAAGACCCGACTTCCCATGAGTACAAGCCGAAGCTGAAGCATATAGACAGTATGCCCCAACCCCTTCCCACTGTAAAGTGATCGTGGAGGTGTCACGACAAAAAATCACCCAGTCCACACTGTAACGTGGCCATGTAGGCGCTACGGTTAAAAGCACCCAGTACTCACTGTAAATGAGGTTGGTGTAGAAATCAAGCCAAAATCAGTTCTGAATGTGCAAGACACGGTCACCTGACCTGGCATTACCCACAAGAGGACAACTCGCCTAAGCCATGCTACCGTGGAAGAATGGATGTAAAATGGTGATGATGATGATGGTATATATATATATATATATATATATACTAGCAGAATGGCCTGGCATTGCTCGGGATTCTAAACATAGATTGGCATGTTTATCTCTCCTTTCTGAAACAGTACAGAGAAGTACGGAATACCTTGGCCTTGGGATGGTGTCTACATTTTGTGCTTATAAAAAAAATTTGTCGTAGATTACCAGGCGTTTAACTTAATTGGGTGCCTGAGAGTAAAATGTTCAACCCACGAAAGCCAAGACGATAGGGTTAAGTAAAAAGGCATTCGACAAACCGAACATGTATTTGTTGTGCTATGGTTAGAGATTGTAGTACTGATATTATTTACGAAGTTTCTAAAAACAGTAGGAGGGTGGCATGAGCCTAATGAAAGCAATAGTTACAGAGCAGTAAGCATGTGGGACTGCAGTGGTGGAGAGTGGTGTTGTCTCATTCCTTTCAATGTTTCGTCGTTTGTTCACCAATTGATGCAGAAGTCCTAATGAAAAGTGAAGTCACCTTCGGTGAATAGGCAAATAATTTTCCATTACGATTTTTCAAAAGCATGTAATTGCATTCCCTCTCTTTTTTCTTGTTGTTTTTGCTGCTGTTTATCTTTTGTTTTTGTGTATGCAAAAATATTTGTACACTAATATATAATTATATATATAAATGGGAAAAAGATAGTCTGCTCCAAATCGATCCAATAGAAGGACCAGCGGTGCAAGTTAAAGGTAGTATAATAAGTAAGGCAATCAAAGATATGAAGACAGGCAAGGCAGCTGGGCCTTCGGAGATAGTTGCTGAGATGTTGAAGGCATCTGGTATGGTGGGACACACTATGGTCACCCGTATAGTTAACCAAGTAATACAGAATGGGGTCATACTGAAAGACTGGCGTAGCAGCATCATCATTAACTGCTACAAGGGTAAAGGGGATTCTCTAGATAGGGGAAACTATAGAGGCATCAAATTAATTGACCAGGTCATGAAGGTCACAGAAAGAGTTATAGCGCAACTAATCAGAGAGCGAATTGATCTAGATGAAATGCAGTTTGGGTTTGTGTCAGGTAAAAGTACCACAGACGCTCTTTTCCTTGTACGACAACTACAAGAGAAGTACCTAGCTAAAAGTAAACCCCTCTACTTGGCTTTTGTAGACCTGGAGAAAGCTTTTGACAGAGTCCCCTGCTCCATTATCTGGTGGGCTCTCAGAAAACTAGGTGTAGATGAATGGCTTGTGAGAGCTATACAAGCTTTGTATAATGAAACAGTCAGTAAGGTTAGAATTAACAATGAATATTGTGAAGAATTTAGTGTAAAAGTTGGCGTTCATCAAGGCTCTGTCCTTAGCCCCTCTTATTTATTATTGCCCTTCAGGCTATAACAGAGGAGTTCAAAACTGGCTGCCCATGTGAACTCCTATACGCAGATGATCTAATTCTCATAGCTGAATCAATGGCCGAACTAGAGAAGAAATTCCAAACTTGGAAGCATGGCCTAGAATCAAAAGGCCTTAAAGTTAACTTGTCTAAGACTAAAGTTCTAGTTTGTAGAAAGGAAAATAGGTCACAGGTGCCCTCAGGGAAATGGCCATGCTCAGTGTGTAGGAAAGGAGTAGGCAGAAATTCCATTTTATGTCCCAAATGCAAAGTATGGGTACATAAAAGATGTAGTGGGATCACAGGTAAACTATCTAAGAACGTAGACTTTATATGTGGCCAATGCTCAGGTGCAATAAGTAGCAAGTGTCCAAAGGATACTAGCTCCTTCTATTGCCTAGATGGTTCTATAGAAATAGTAGACACTTTCCGTTACCTGGGTGATGAAATCAGCAGTGGTGCAGGGTGTTCTGAAAGTACAGTAGCCAGAGTCAGAACGGGATGGAAAAAGTTCAGAGAGCTTATACCGCTGTTGGCCACAAAAGATTTCTCTCTAAAAATGAAAGGCAGATTGTATGATGCCTGTATACGAACAGCAATGCTATATGGCAGTGAGTCATGGGCATTACGTGCAGAAGACCTGCGTAGACTGGAAAGGAACGAAGCATGCATGCTCCGTTGGATGTGTAATAGTAATATGCGTGAACGGCAAAGCATAAATGAACTAAGTGAGAAATTAGGAATAAGAGGGATCAGATGCTGTTTACTCGAGAGAAGACTACGTTGTATGGTCACGTGATGCACATGAAAGACGACAGCTGTATAAAAAAGTGCAGGGCGATCAAAATTGATGGTAGTTACGGAATAGGTAGACCCAGAAAAACCTGAGATGATCTGATAAATTCCGACCTCACACACTTACATCTCTCTAAGACAATGTCTCTGGACCGAGATCTTTGGAACTACACAGTAATACAGAAGACCCGCCTTGCCTATGTACAAAGTGAGACCTACAGTCAGTAGGCACCTCTTGACCAAATATACACCCCAATCCACTACCCCTACCCTATCCTCCCACTCCCACCAACAGCACGAAAAAATGAGATCGAGATCGTGTAGGTGTCACGACAAAAAACACAGTCCACACTGTAATGTGGCCGTGTAGGTAACACGGTAAAAAGTTCCCCAGTTCCACACTGTAAATGTGGTTGGTATTAGGAAGGGCATCCAGCTGTTGAAAACCTGCCAGATAGTCCTATATGAGCGAGACACGGTCACCCGACCAGCCTTGCCTCAAGCGGGACAACTCCCGTCTAACCCATGCTAGCGTGGAAAATGGACGTTAAACAATGATGATGATGATGATGATGATGATATATTAAAATATCAGATTAAAGTTTAAGCAAAGAATCACTGGTTTCACCCTTAACGGGATCTTCTGAAACTAAAAAAAATCAATCTGTGAACGCAGAAGTAAATATTTCGAAAAACGTTACACACTATATATACATATACATATACACACACACAGATAGCAATATAATGTCGTAATGCAGAGAGCCAGACATACAGACAGATATTATAAGGGAGCGACGTTCGGCGCCTAATGTGGTCCCTAGGGCATTGAAAATTTGAAATGTGTTTTGCTCAAAACACTCACACAACCATAAGTATTACATGTGTAAAGTTTGAAAAAAATCGGTTGGGTGGTTCTCGAGATTTAGGGAGTCAGACAGACAAACAGACAGATAGACATTCTCTGTTTTAGATATATAGATAATTCAAATGTAAAAGATATATGTATATCTTATATATATATATAGAGAGAGAGAGAGAAAGGACTATATATCATGGTCCTTTCTTTCTATATATATATACATATATATATATATATATATATATATATGTATATATATATATATATATATATATATATATATATATATATATATATATATATATATATATATATATATATATATATATATATATATATATATATATATATATATATATATATATGCCCCCACGCCCTCCCACTGCAAAGTGGTCGTGGAGGTGCCACAGCAAAAAAGCACCCAGCCCACACTGTAAAGTGGACGTGTAGGCGCCACGGAAAAAAAGCACCCACCACTCACTGTAAAAGAGGTTGGTGTTAGGAAGTGCATCCAGCTGTAGAAATCAAGCCAGAATCAGTTCCCGTATCAGCAAGACAAGATCAGCCTACCGGACACTACCCACAACAGGACAACCCGTCTAATCCATGCGAGCGTGGAAGAACGGACGTAAAATGGTGATGATGATGATATATATATATATATATATATATATATATATATATATATATATATATATCTTTTACATTTGAATTATTATGGCTCTGGATAAAGTTTATGGAGCTTGTTTATTGAGAAGTACAAAAATCTAACATATTTGATAGATTTTGATTCCTCACATTTGTATATATATAATATTGAAACAAAATCATCACAAAGACCGGTGTATCTCCAACTGTTCTGTCACATACTCAATGATTTAATTAAGCCAGCATCATTAAAATACCAACCAAAAAGGAAAGTAGAATGTACACTTATACATTAAATAGTGAGAGAAACGATTTTGTGGGGGAATTTAATTCTCTGTCTCCGCACTAGTTTCTGCTGGCAGCAGTCCATTTTGGACTGACATGTACAGAAATTAGGTAATGCTAATAAACAGTACCTAATCAGCTAAGAGTAACTTCATCGGCGTTAATCTCCTCAGAACAGGTCAAACGTTAATCTCCTCAGAACAGGTCAAACGTTAATCTCCTCGGAACAGGTCAAACACTAACCCACAGTATTCGGTGGTTGAGCAGAATCAGTAGAGCGTCAGACACCATGCTTTGCAACATAGATTTCTGGCCCTTTACGTTCTGTGCTCAAATCCAGTAATGCACTGGGGTAATTGCTGGCCTTGTGCCAAAAGTACAAACATTATATATATATATGAAGGACAACAACTGTATAAAAAAAGTGGGTAGACCAAGAAAAACCTGGGACAAGGTGATAAAAACTGACCTCTCTAAGACAATGTCACTGGATCGAGATCTTTGGCACCATGCAGCAGTTATACAGAAGACCCGCCTTCCCTTGCATACATACCTACAGTCAGTAGGCACCTCTTAACCCAATATACACCCCACCCTACACACCCTACCCCATCCTCCTATTTCTGTCCACTGTGTCAATGACACAACAAAAAGCACCGTCCACACTGTAAGGTGGATGTGTAGGAGACACGGTAAAAAGGCTCCCAGTCCACACTGTAAGGTGGATGTGTAGGAGACACAGTAAAAAGGCTCCCAGTCCACACTGTAAAGGTGGTTGATGTTAGGAAGGGTATCCAGCCGTAGAAAACCTGCCAGAGACACTTCTGTACAAGCGAGACATGGTCTCCCAACCATTCCCGCATCAAATGGAACAAAACCGTCTAACCCATGCTAGCGTGGAAGATGGACATTAAACGATGGTGATGATGATGATGATGATATATATATTTATATGTATGTAAAAGGTAAACAGAAATAACAACACAATCGGTACAGTATATGGAAGGAATATATTAGTTTAATGCTTGAAATAGCAGAAAGAGGGGTCTTAACGTTTCGGACGCTAGTCCTTCATCAGAAGGAAGAATGAGAAATTAGAAAGATTGAAGGAATGGGCAGGGTGGAAGTGGAAAAAATGTTTTTAGAGTGAAGGTACTGGGAGTGAAAAATAGACGGGTGAGAAGAAGAGGGGGAAGTAAGAAGATTATAGTAGAGGAAAAGTGATAGAGCCGTGGTATATTTAAATAATGCAAGAAGCAAAGAAAATATCAGTGATACGAAAAGATTATCATGGTAAAAACCAGGAGGTTATATCCGTAGTTGGTAGAGCACTCAATCTCAAGGACGAGTTCAGTGTAGCGTTATTTCCACAACAAATTAAGCGCGTCCTCGAGTATGGTTTGCTAATTTGCTGTGGAACCAACTGTGTGTGTGTGTGTGTGTGTGTGTGTGTGTGTGTGTGTGTGTGTGTGTGTGTATGTGTGTGTGTGTGTGTGTGTGTGTGTGTGTGTGTGTGTGCGTGCGTGTGTGCGTGCGTGCGCGCGTGCGTGCGTGTGTGTGAGTATGTGTGTAATTATCAAGGCCAATTACTACAACGGTGCCGAACCAGGTACGTACACTTCGTTAGTACAAAGTACCAACTTGTTCAACTTGAGCCGATGAAAATGAACCAGAAAATATTTACTCAGAAAAGAAATAAATAAAAATAAGAAAATAGAGAAGAGCCTTAAATGAAGGCAGATAATCATCGAAATGGTCAAGGGGAGACAGTTTGACCAAAAGATGCGAACAAAAGCTAACTAGCCAATAGATATGAGGGTGGTAGAAAGTAATCAACACGATTTTAGGAGATGAAGTTGTACGAAGTCAGTTTTTATCACCTCCTCCCATGCCTTCTTAGCTCTTCCTACTTCATAGCTTCCATAAACTTTGAGTGCCTTGCACCTTTTTACGCAGCTGTCATCCTTCATACACATCACCTGTCCATACCAATGCAATCTTCTCTCCTGCACACTGCATCTGACACCTCTTATGCTCAGTTTCTCTCTCAGTTCATTTACACTTTGCCGTTCATGTATATTACTATTGCACATCCATCGGAGCATGTATATATATGTATATATACATACATACATATATATATATTATATAATCCTTGCTAACAGGAAAAAGATATTAAATGATGACTATAATCGGCTATATTATATATGAATTGAGTTTGAATTTTTTTCCCATATCTTACGTTAATTATTTTCCATTTTGACGTTATAGTCACTTATATATTATACTGTTGGCTTCTTGCTCACAATAATTTCTATATTTTCATATATATATATTGCGAAAGTACTGGGTTGTATGAATGTAACAAAACGAGGCATGGGTTGTGTGTATAATATTTAATTAACAATGGTAGATAGTATAGTTGAATTGTCAAAGAAATAGATGATAGAATGAAACAAAGTTAGTCGTTACCATTTTGATTGCCAGGCAAACGCGGCTGGCAGAGGACGCCTGGCTAAGGCCAGCCAGGCGCCGGAAGGCCAAATGAGAGAGTGAGAACTTAAAGTTGTTAGTTTTATAGGGTTCTGACCGGAAGTTGCAGAAAGGGTTCTACTTCCCGTCTAGATGTTAATCCAAACAAGGGAGACAACCGCTACATAACCTCCCGCCAGAATTTTAGGATATAAAAATCGAAATGAAAATATGTAGTAAGCTGGCGAGAATGTTGTAACAGGCATGAAAATTACGACAAAAGAATGTTTGCAAAAATCAATGATAGATATCAAGGTAGTAAAGTAAGAGAAGGGCTCAAAGTTCAAATGTACAAAATATAGTTCACAGGTGTGCAATCACATGACAGCAGGAAAGAAAGTGTGTTCCAGAGAATGAATGCAGGTGGTCTCTGTTCTGTGGTATATCGTGAAATTTCCAACCTCCGAATGGATTTTCTCACAGGAAGAGTGCTGCAAAAATAAATTCTCTGGCTTTGGTTGTTGGTGAAGCTGTGTTGATGTATTGCTGTTGCTGTTGCTGCTGCTGTTGCTGTTGCTGTTGCTGCTGTATTGCTGTTGCTGTTGCTGCTGTATTGCTGTTGCTGTTGCTGCTGCTGTTGCTGTTATATTGCTGTTGCTGTTGCTGCTGTATTGCTGTTGCTGTTGCAGCTGCTGTTGCTGCTGTATTGCTGTTGCTGTTATATTTCTGTTGCTGTTGCTGCTGCTGTTGTCTCGCTGAGTGAGCGCATTCGGTGTTTAAATTCACAGTAAAAAAAAAATCTTTTTTTTTTTTTTAGAAAAAATGAGTTGCGCAAAGTGCTAGAAATAGAAGCCGAAGTTGATGGTCGATGTTGAGAATGCGTTGACCTGGAAGGGTCAAGAGGCCAGCGACCAAAGAAATAAGCATTCTGAATAAATGCGCAGTTTTCAACGGCAAATTTACGTAGTAAATTTTTAAACCGGCAAATAGGAGAATATAGCTTAAGGCTGAAGAATCCTTGGCGAGAAACGTTATCTCTGGCGTGCGGCTATCTCTGTGAGTCGAGACATCTCTGTGAGTCGAGAATTTGTGCTGCCTACACGTGCCAATACAAGGTTGAAAAAATAATATTTCTAACGCGCGAGAAAATGATAGTGCAATTTTGAAAGTGACAATGATGAAAAAGAAAGGCTTCACTCAGCATAATTATTGGTGTGAACTTTGGAAAAAAAACTTGAACGATGAAGAAAACGATGAACAAAAATGCAATGGTTCATCGAAAATAAATGTTCCTGTTGAAATGTTTTTTAAAGAATATCAAATTTCTTTTTTTTTTTTTGTTTTGAAAGAGTTCGTTGTAAGAAACGAGAAACATATATATATATCGTGAAATGTTTTTTATTATTTTTTTTGTTTTGAAAGTGTTCGTTGTAAGAAACGAGAATATATATCGTGAAATGCGACAGTTAGTTGATGCGTGAGAGAAAAAGTCTGTCTGAACGCGAATTCCACATGTGCGTGTGTCCGTTTCTTTGAGTATTCTCATAGTTTATCGATAAATTTGCTGTGTATTCGTAATGTTACCCACACAACTCCAGAATCTGCTATCTTTTTCTTTTTTCGAGGTGACCACTTATAGCGATGAACGGCTGCGTGTTCGTATCACGTCAGGGTTACCAATATTGCGAAAGTACTGGGTTGTATGAATGTAACAAAACAGGCATGGGTTGTGTGTATAATATTTAATTAACAATGGTAGATAGTATAGTTGAATTGTCAAAGAAATAGATGATAGAATGAAACAAAGTTAGTCGTTACCGTTTTGATTGCCAGGCAAACGCGGCTGGCAGAGGACGCCTGGCTAAGGCCAACCAGGCGCCGGAAGGCCAAATGAGAGGCAGAGCCAAATGAGAGAGTGAGAACTTAAAGTTGTTAGTTTTATAAGGTTCTGACCGGAAGTTGCAGAAAGGGTTCTACTTCCCGTCTAGATGTTAATCCAAACAAGGGAGACAACCGCTACATATATATATATATGTGTGTGTGTGTGTGTGTGTATATATACGCGCTCCATCATTCACTTTTTTAAAAAAATATATCATACACAAAACGCCAGCATCAACAGTTTTCCAAGAGATGGCAACATGAATGGACCTGTCATTTTTATCTAAAGACATTTTTTCCAATTCCAACCCACCCGTCCCTTCAATCTAATTTCTTATTCTTTCTTCTGGGCGAAGGAATAGCGTCCGAAACGTTAAGACCTTCTTCCTGCTATTTCAAGCGTAAATTTTAAAGAGTTACAGATGAAGATATATACCGTGTATACTCAAATATAAGCCAAGGAATATGTGACCAAAAAAAATCGATGGTAGAAAATGGATGGGAGATCAGCTTATATTAAGAGTCAATATTTTGACAATTTTCACCTTCAAATTCTACGTAAATAAGGTTCGGTTTTTTGCCCAATACTCAGACATAAAATAGTGGGGTCAACTTATATTCAAGTATAAACTGAGGCACTCCGTCGGTTACGACGACAAGTGTTCCAATTGATCTGATCATCAGAACAGCCTGCTCATGAAATTAACCTACAAGTGGCTGAGCATTCCACAGACGCGCATACCCCTTATCCCACAAAGCACTAAAGCCTGATGACGGGCCTTAAAGAGCATTCAACGCCCCCTACAACTACATTAATATCTTTTATTGATTATTATTACTAAGCTATAACGAAGACAGTGGTTTGGAAGTATCAGTAGAACGTCAAACAAAATAATTACGACTCTCTGCATTCTGAGTTCAAATCCTGCCTTTCATCTTTCCAAATTCGATAAAATAAAGTACCGCTATAATACTGAGGTCGACGCCATCGACATTCCATTTCCTCGAAATTGCTGGCCATCTACCAATGTTAGAAAAAAAAAGCTAGAACTAGAACTAAAAGAAATAAATAAGGGGGGAGATAATTTCCCTTTAAACTACAGAGTTATTTCCCTTCACCCACTAACGTTACTGACATAATATGGAGCGGGGAAAACCCTTTAAAAAAAGGAATCTAATTCCTAGAGATGTAAAGAAATCAAAGGTGGGATTATAAAGAAGAGTACGAGTCAGTTATATTCGGTAGTTGCGGGAGTTTCTACGTAGGAATATGTGTATGGTAACTATAAGAGTTAGGAACCTGACTACATTGAAAGATGAAATTTGGACACTGTCTATGTGTTCTTTTATAATAATTGTTTCTACTTTAGGCACAAGGCCAGCAATTACCCAGTGCATTACTGGTACTTTATTTTATCGACCCCGTAAGGATGAAAGGCAAAGTCAACCTCGGCGGGAGTTCTTTTATAATAATAATGAAAATATTGTGTACAGTGCTCAGGTGCACTACAACTCATCAAAAATGTATGTATAGTACATAGGGTAATGTACAAACGTCAGGAAAATGAACAGTGCATGAGTCATGATATACACGTGTGCATGTGTGTGGAAGGGGGACATCAGGTGTAGTTTTGGCGAATTTCGGGAAGCATGAGGGTTTTAAAGGATGTAGTGTCTCGGCAGCTAACAACTGACGCAGGCAGTTTGTTCCATGCTTCAGCAACTCTGAGCGTGAAAAAATGTTTCCGAAAGTCATGGGAGCTGTGCTGTTTTCTGACTTTGTAGGCATGTCCACGTGTGTTAGACACATGGAGATCAAAAACGTGCTCAGGGGTGTTGTTGGCGAGATGGTTAATAACTTTGTGAGTGTTTACCAAGTCCATTGCCAGACGTCGGAGCTTCAATGAATCCATGCCCAGGGAAGCAAGGCGTTCAGAGTATGGTAGGTGTCTGATGGAGGGTATGCGCTTGGTTGCACGTCTCTGAACAGTTTCCAGGGGGTCAATGTATGGCGTTCAGAGTATGGTAGGTGTCTGATGGAGGGTATGCGCTTGATTGTACGTCTCTGAACAGTTTCCAGGAGGTCAATGTTCTGAGCAAGATAGGGGTTCCAGACTGATGATGCGAATTCCTAGTGTGGTCGTACCATAGCTGTATACAGCTTTAAATAAATGGCTGGAGAGCGGCTAACAAAGGTCTTGCTGAGTGATGCCAAGACACCCTCGGCTTTCTTGACAGTCTTAGAGAGGTGCTTTGTCCAACGCAAATTGCTGCTCACAGTAGTGCCCAGGTCACGTTCACAAGAGGACTTCTGTGGAGGGAGTATGTGGATGCTGGATTTTTCCTCCCAAAATGCATGGTGGTACACTTGTCCACAGCCAGCTTCAGTTACCAGTCTGTGATCCATTGCTGCATTGTGTCCAGGTCTGATTGTAGGAAAGAGTTGTAGATTTCAGGATCAGTCCTTTTGATTTCAAGGTACAGCTTGATGTCATCTGCATATTTCAGTACCGTGGCATTCTTTAAGTTGGCATCTATGTCATTAATATATGCCACAAACAAAAGGGGACCAAGAATAGATCCCTGTGGTATACCAGATGACATCTCATATGGTGAAGAATGCTGTCCTAGAACCGTGACTACCTCTTTTCGGCTGAGAATGAAGGATTTCAACCAGTTAAAAAGATCATCCCTCACACCCATTGCAGAGAGTTTCGCCATAAGTCTTTTTTGTGGCACAGAATTAAAAGCCTTAGCGAAGTCAAGGTAAACAACATCCACCCATGAGCCACTGTCAGTGATTCGGGTAATGTCTTTGAGGAACTCGATAAGCTGATCACAGTAGCTGGAGTTAGGGATAAATCCAAATTGCGACAGCCGAATGAGGCTATGAGAGCTCCAGAAGTTCCAAAGTGTTTCTCTGACACAGGATTCCATCAGTTTGGCCATACAGCTAGTAAGACTGACTGGACGATAGTTGACAGGTGATGTGTGGTCGCCCTTTTTGAAGCAGGTATGTAACGTCGCAGCATTGCAGGTGTAAATTCCATAGTTGTTATGGAATTTGATGTTAAAGATGGTAGAGATGGTACATTCTGGTTTTCAACAGTAAAAATGCTTGCATAACACTCAGCAATGAGTTTTGCACATTCTTTGGGATCGTCGGTGATCTGGCTTGTGTGGGGATTGCGAAGAGGACCAACTGGAGAGTGAGGTCTCTGCTTTGAATGTACATATTTCCAGAACACCTTACTGTCAGGATTGGTTGCTATGCACTGTTCAAATTCAAGCACTGCCTTTTTTGTCACTTGCTTGAGATGGTTGGAAGATTTATTCTGCTTTTTTCTGTTGGCATCTGATTTATGCAGTTTATATTCCCGTTCAGCGTTCCGACGTTCTTTCCTGGCAACTTGGACCGCTGAAGTTTCCCAAATTGCACTTTTGGGGTGGGTTTTTTTCTGCTTACGTGGCACCGATGCTGCACACGCTATCCATATTGAGTCCAGGATGCTCTGGAGTATAGTGTTCACATCTCCAGAGTTATAGAACCCATGCCAGTTTGGGCGCTGTAGCTCAGTGCAGTACAAGTTCCAATCAGCTTTCTTCCAATCAAAGCAAGCAGATTGGAGATGGTTCTGGTTTTTGTTGCTGCCCGCAAGAGCCAGATTGGCAATGATCATAGCATGATCAGAGTTGCCTATAGGTTCCTCAGTAGTACAACTGATAACCACTTCAGGAGTAGTGGTGAAGATCAGGTCCAAAGTTTTGTCACCTCTTGTTAGAGAGGTGACTACTTGTGACCAGTTTGAGTCCAGCACTAGCTCAAGGAAATCGTTTGCACTTTGTGGCCAACGAAAGGTTTCCCAATCGATCTCAGGATGATTTAAAATTAATTTTGAAAATAATTCTGAAAAAATTGGAAAAATTTAATAAAATTCCTTAATAATAATCTATAAAGCTCAGTGTGTAGTCATGCTCCTTTGTTATAGAAATCTACGATATAGAATTTCTTCAATTGAAATTTATAATTCAGTATTCGAAATAGTTTCGATTGCGTCTTGACGCAGATCATTTTTTCAATTTCACCCACAATTACGCAAAAAATAGATAAAACTCAATATTTTACGATTTTTCTCTCTCATTTAAACTGCTGAACTCTTTCTACTACCATTCAAAATCTATACAACTTCATACTTTCTGCTACTTTCTCTTTCCAAGCTTGATGGTGATACTGTCCGTTCACACCACTCCCTACTATCTTAAATTTAGAAAACACATATCCTCTATGAGGTTACTAAACCTGCGAGAAACAGCAGCTAACTCTCCCCCATAAGCACACCGCTCCCCACACCACTCCCTACTGTCTTAAATTTAGAAAACACATATCCTCTATGAGGTTACTAAACCTGCTAGAAACAGCAGCTAACTCTCCTCATATCACACCACTCCCTACTGTCTTAAATTTAGAAAACACATATCCTCGATGAGGTCACTAAACCTGCTAGAAACAACAGCTAACTCTCCCTCATATCACAACCCTCCCTACTGTCTTAAATTTAGAAAACACACAGACAACCATGCAGAACAACTCCATTGCAGCTCTGTTGTTCGGCTGGCATCGTCTACGCGCGTGTTGCGCAAGTACTGTGAAACAATAAATTTCCACACTTTTTTGCACAGAGATAATATCCATAGGCGAAACTACAATTGTCACTGCTGGCGCAGCTCCTGCTTCCAGGTCTGCAATTCATTCACCCAGTGCCTGGCAGACAAAAAAGTGCTGCCATAAAATGGGTGGTACAACCTAACTTTGGTAACTTAATGACCCCGAGCAACGCCGGGCTTTAATGCTAAAACATTTTAATGCTAAAACATTTCTAAAATAAAATCATGTATATGAAGCCTACTTTCTTCATTAGCTTATTTGTGATCCCACTACACTTTGTGAATCCATTGTATATACTGAGTACATCATCATCTTAATCGTCTTTACATTGCTTGCATGAATTGGACAGGTCTTTTCTAGCACAGCCTCTCTCCACACATTGTGTTCATTTGTCATCTCCTGGGAGGTTCAGCCATTTGAGATCCGCTCTCACCACCTCCATCCAGGTCTTCCTCTACTGCGGCTTCCTTCCACTAGGATTTCTTGGCATTTCTACACACAGTGATCCTCATCCATGCGTATCACACGTCTATACCAGTGCTGTCTGCTCTCACCATCTCCGCCCAGGTTTTCCTTCCTCTGGGAGCTCCTGGCACTTTTGTTCACCTAATAATCATCCCCCATATGCATCACATGATCATACCAACACAGTCTTCTCTCTTGCAAACTATATTTGATTCCTCTTATACAGTTTCTTTCTCAGTTCATCCATGCTTTGCTACCTATATGGAATTTCTTTCTACTCATTTTTTACATATCGTGTATAGTCATTTCTGATAGCAGGATCATATCTTCTTTTTTATTTGGTAAGAGAGAAAGCAACATCCCTGACATTTTTTTTTTTTTTTTAAATTTGCTTGAAGCATTGTGGAATAGTAAAAATGGTCGTTTTTGGAAGCTTCTACAATGCAGAAAGATAAATCTCCAGAACAACAAAATGAGGTGGCAGTAGGAAGAATAGGAATACGAGAGGAGAGGAGAAAGATAGGAAAAAGAAATGTAAAATGAAAATGAAAAGCTAGTTACCTTGGAATTGATTTATTAGTCCCTATATTTCGGACTTCTCATCCATCATCTGCGGGGGGGGGGGGGGGGGGGTCCAAAGGAACCTTGGAGATTGTTGGAGAGGAATTTATATGGCCATGTGTTGCTAGTGTCAGTGTCAAACTGTTGCAGAGCCTTATAGTTCTAGATACATTATATTTAAAAACAAGAGATGAGATAAGCATAACAAAAATACATTTTGTATATATAGGTTTGCTGGATAAGGCCTGACATTGGGATAAACAGCAACAACATTATAGAATGGCTAGAATGACATAGAGGTTTAATCTTTGATGAATTATGATCCCACTAGACTTCCATACTAAATAGACTTGTATGAATGTACAACTCCAAACTTAGCTTGAAAAAAAAGGGGGAAGGGACATTTCTTGGGTGCTATTTCCTCTATAACTCAGTTCTCATTGAGTGTCATATTCAATAGATTGAGATCAGACTTATGGCACTACATTGCACCTAGGATTCGTGGCAAACTTTATAGCAGAGTCTGTCAATTGTCTTTATAAAATACTATTGGTCATGATAACAAAATTGATTCATCAAGGATATCTGTTTATTCTCTTGAGTAAGTGTTAGCACTGGGATCATTAATCTGTATATTTCATGTGTTAAATGTAATTCTGCTTAGTATAAACAATAGCAGGGTTGGATTAACCATTAAGCAAAATAAACACATACAAGGGAAGAGGAGCACTATTTTATTCAAATTAAATGTATTTTTTTTTTTTTTAAATTGCAGACTGTATATATGTGTATGTAGGGGGGGGGGGGGGGGGTTAAGTAATCAAAAGCACTTAATTTCGGCCTGCTGGGTATTAATAGGTTGTAAGAGATAACATCATGAGTTCCAGAACCCTTTTCACTATAATGTCTTCTTCTGATTTGATTTGGTACTTAATGCTTAGGACCTCAAAATAATTTAATCTGTCCAGAACTGGAACCATTAATCTGTAGATTCAAGATGAATGTAATTCTGTTTATTAAATAGAGACTGACAACTGATATGATGGAAAATAGCAATTTATTGCAACACTTTCTTTGGAAATGTTTAAAGTTTGAACAAAATGCTAAAACAATAAATTAAGAGAAATCTATAAAACTGAAGTTGTGTGACAGGAGGAACAAACTTGTTTTCTTTGGTATTTTTGGTAGAGTCAAACAGACTCATTAACTCTTTTGATATTCAATCACCCGTGGTTCTAAGATACTGTGTTGTTTTCTTTAGTATGTTTATATTTTTCATAAAATCTTCCAACATAATCTTATGTAAGGACAGTTATTAAAATATGTTCAAAATACCTATAATAATGTCTAAGTCAAAGTCTGTCTCAAGCCAGGAGGGTCGTTAGACCAGTGCTTAGCTGGCATGGTGTTACAATTTGGAAGGTGCATGGGAGGAGTGATGGGGGTGTAAGTGGCACATCTTATATGTATGCTGAAGCCCCTGCACACGGAAAGGCAGATCCTCTGTATTACTGCATAACGCCAGAGATCACGGTTCAGTGTCATCACCTTTAAGAGGTGCAATTGTGCAAGGTCAACTTTTATCACCTCATCCTAAATCTTCCTATTCCATAGCTTCCATCAACTTGGAGTACCCTGCACCTTTTTATACAGCTGTCATCCTTCATATGCCCATACCAATGCATTGCTGTTAGTATACATGCATCATACAATCTGCCCTTCATTTTGAGAAAAAAACCTTTCGTAGTTAGCAATGGTAGTAACTCCTTGAACTTTCTCCAACCCTTTCTCACTCTGGATACTGTGCTCTCGGACCACTCTCCTCCACAGCTAATTTGGTCACATACATATTTATTAGACAGATGTCTAATTCATTCAAGGTTTTGGGGAGATACTGGGCACCTTAAAATATGTTTAGAAACAGGTAGATTAAAAATACATTTTTTATTAAAACATCTTGTTCACAATTTATATAATGTTTGATTTACAAAAGAAACAAATGATTAGAAATAAAAAAAAAAATTATTAAAAATAAAAACCAAAGATGTACACACTCAATTACACGCTACAACAGACGTAAGCCAAGACATTCACAGTATTGCCGCGTATGCAAGCGGCGAGGCTAAGGCGTTAGAATAGCGAAGCACCTCACAATTAAAGATCATCATTGGCGGCTCGCCTAATAGAGGTGACTGGCGAATCTCGCGAGGGTGCTTGGCTGTTTCAGAGCATCAGCCTCGCCATCACACGAGGCAACGCTGCGAGTGTGTTGGCTTGCCTCAAAAATCATTAGAGAGGTTGCCCAGTACTCGCGACGTTGCTGTCTTTTGCTCTGGTGTTGGCTCCGTTGTCCACCCCTTCCTTTACATTTTCTTTAATATCGTAGCACTGAAGGAATATATCTTTCATTGGATCATCCTTTGTAGTGTTACCGAGGCATTTGTAATGTTATTTATGTATATATTTAAAACATATTTGTTATGTTATTCTAATGTAAATTTATTTATATGCCCTGTTTATATTTTCATTCTGAAGGAATTGCAAACGATTTGTAATGTTTGTGCAACTATGAAGTATATATTTGTGAAATAAAGTATTATACTATTAAAGATCTACAGGCATAATTTCATACTGAGAAGATAATTATTCTGCAAGGTAAAAAAAAAGAAGCCTACACAAATACTGAATGTTACAGAGCATTCAAACCATGTTGAAAGTAAATATAAAATATTTCAGTGGAGTTTGTAATATCGCTTGCTTGTTTGGACGGCTAAACAGGAAAATATGTGAATATTTAAGGCACATAATTCTCTGATTATATTTTAAATTCCAGACGCATTTCGTTAAACTGCGACTCCTTTAATATTACACCGTTTACCACGTGATCTCTATGGCGGTAGAGACGGACGAGTGTTTACAAAAATTACTGTAATAAATATTTAGGCCAAAAATATTTATTGAGGTGAGTTGTTACTATATTAACCGATTTCTAGTACTGAACACAATGATATACAATTAAAAGAACCAGTTACTTTATTCTGTGTAGCTCAATCAAATATGACTTAGACAAATGACATGGTTGGCTTTTTTTTTAAAGCCGCCAAAATAAGTGTTCCGTAAATCTGCCACATTCATTCATGTTTTGTGCGAACAAAAAAGGTAAGTTGTTTAGACGTTAAGCATGTGAAACCAGCGATATATCTGGACATGTTATTAAATTTGTGAGCTATTCAGATATAATATATGCAATTTTTAATTAGTATTCCGTGTACATGGTAATAACGTAAATATTGACTAATTATAGATTATTTATCTTATATATCATCGTTAATTGTTTTAGTACTTCTCTGTTTTGGTTTCCGATTGTGTACCAACCACTATATTACGATTATCTTTGTTATTTTTTTTTTATTTCTTCTGTAAGTTCCTTAATGTTCATAGTATTTTGTCATTCATTATTTTTTAATGCTTTTGTACAATATCCGAAATCTGAATATCGGAGCAGAAAGAAGGGATTTCAGAATAGCGTTTGTATTGAGGAGCTAAACTAGACATTTTCGGTATTATTATAGGATTCCTTATCAAAATAGTGATTTCTAATTTAGGCACAAGGCGATCAATTTTTAGGGGTGGTGAATCAATTACATCGACCTCAGTTATTGCCCAGTACTTTATTTTATCGATCTCTGAAGGATGCTATGAAGACCCGGAACAAATACTACTAAGCATTTGTTCGACGCTTTAACGATTCTGCCAATTCACCGCCTTCTACTCCTGATCAAAATAATTGTTTTTGGCATTGGCACAAGGCCAGCAATTTGGGGAGTGGGAAAGTTGATTATATCGACCCCACTACTCTTTATCCATCCAGGATGAAAGGCAAAGTGGACGTCTGCGGGATGTTCACTCAGAACTTAGAAAGTCGTAACTAATTGCCGCAAAGCAATTTGTCTAACGCTCTATCGACTCTGCCAATCCACCGCATTCCACTTATCATCAAAATAATGGTTTTTAATTTAAGCACAAGGCCAACAATTTTTGAGGAAGGGGAAAATCGAGTAAATAGATTCCTTTACGTTACTGGTACTTGATTTTACCAAAACAACGGAAGCATTAATATACTTGTTTCATGTTTTTGTTTTTAAATTGAAATCATTGAGAAAACGTTCTTAGATAAATGGTAAATATATCCAAAAAGAAGGTTTTTATAAAATTTGATTAGACTTTAAGTATCCATACTTTGCAGGGGAAAGTTTGGGTTTTTATTTAAATTTTTTTTTTCCCTAGAATAATTTAAAATTGATAAAATAAAATAATTCGAAATGAACAAAATTACATACTCATTTCATTATTCAATTTTCGATATTATAAGGACTTATCTAGCTACACTTTACTATTTTTATCAATGTGTAGTAATTTGTGATATCTCGTAGATATTCCATTAATCCTACAAGTCCTTCACGGGAGACCACTATGTGTTTCAAGTATCCATAACAACATCAATAGCATTATTTCTGAATGCACTGGGTAATTGCTGGCCTTGTGCCTAAAGTAGAAACAATTATTTCTGAAATGTCGATTCATCACTACATGCGCAATACGTGGTTCTAGAAATGGCATTACATTACTATTGAAATTGCATGAGTTCAAATCCCGCCGAGGTTAACTTTGCCTGTTATCCTTACGGTGTCGATAAAATAAAGTACCAGTAATGCACTGTGATAAATGCTGGCCTTGTGCCAAAAGTAGAAATAATTATTACGATTGATACTGTTCATTATCAACATTAAATCCGAAGGCGGAGTCGAGAATAAAAAAGGTTACGTTTACAACACTAAGTGATCCTTAATTTATCGTGCTCCACGCTCACTTTAGTCACAGTTACTGAGTGACAATGGAACTCTAGACTCAAGGATCGCGATGGGGCCACAATTAAAGAACGAAAGTATTAAATAATGGTTTCTGATTTAGGCACAAGGGCAACAATTTTGAGGTAGTAGAAAGTATTAAATCGACCTCAGTGCCCTATGTATTAAATAATTGTTTCTACTTTTTGGCACGGCCAGCAATTAGCCCAGATGAAAATCAAAGTTAACTTCGTACAGGGCGGAAGTAAACAAGCTAAACAACTTTCTCTTTCTTAAGGTTAGCCAATCATCGTTTTACGTCTGCTTTCTATGCTGGCATAGATTGGACGGGTTATTACTGTCCTAATAAATCGTTACTGTTACTTCCCTCGTAGACAGGTCAGAGGACCACATTAACGCTCGTATTTTCCGCTTTTTTTTTTCTTTTTGCATTTCTCGCATGCGAATACAATTATATTCACATACTCGTTCTTCATTCCCATTGAAAACACTGAAAAACAAAGGTTTGTGGTAGAGCCTGTAGCAGTGGAGACTTCCGGTGTTCTTCAACCCAGGGACCACAACACATCTGCTCACTGCAGTGGTCAATCCCGAACAGGGTCCCCACAGTCTTTCACGGGTACGGAATTCTTTCCCACTAATGCCATTGCTCGATATATGCACAACTTGTACAATTAACCATATAAGCAGGGAAGGTTTCGGATCAAAAGGATTCGATTGCATTAAAATTACCGTCATGTCTAAGGAACAGTACAGGTAACAGCCAAGACAATTACAGTAATAACTTTTATACTTTTTGTTTCTCTCACCAAGTTGCAGTTTCAGTGGTATTATTTGCGCCAGTCACCAATCTGGTACTTTGTCAAGTAGAAGACTAGGTTTTATTAGAGTCAGCCTTTACTCTCCTCTTCATAGCTATGTCATTGGATTGTGGGAGTTTTCTTGGGAGCTACAGGTGTGTCCCATTGCTCCATCTCCCTTAGTAGTTTACCGCTGTTTGTCAGGGGTTGTGACCTATTCTCTAGCTGAACAGCTCTGCCAAGAATGTCTCTACATGAATACCTAAGTATTTGTGCTAAATTGGAACCATGTGGGAGTTGGACTTTGCCAAGGGTGCATACTGTCACCTCTCCTGTTCGTTATTTTCATGAACAGGATTGCCATGTGCAGCTGGGTTGGAAGTGATATCATGACTGGAATTTGCAGACAACTGGTGTTACTTAACTTGACAGATGGTGATCTCCGACATTTGATAAGTTTAATACAAAGTACTGCAAAAAGGGAGACACTCGTCTGCTCAAGGAAGCCTGTGCAGTGCACTCAACATGTGAATGGAGTTCCACTGAAGCAGATGAAGTTCTAGTATCTCAGAGCCATGTTAATGAGTGATGGAAGGCAGGAGGCTGAATTAAGTGCAAGAATTGTGGGAGCTGATGCAGTAATGCGCCTGCTTCAGCATTCGGTAATCAGAAGGGAGGTAGGTGTGAAATCCAAACTTGCTATCTTCAATTCGGTATTTGTGCCAACCCTTACCTATGATCATGAATACAAGCGGCTGAAATAGGGTTCCTCCAAAGGGTCTTTGAAGTAACATTACTCAATAGAGTGCATAGCTCCGAGATCAGAGAGTCACTCCAAGTAGAGCTGCTACTTCTCTGAATTGAGAAATCACAGCTCCAATATTATGGACATATGGTTAAAATGTCCCAGGAAAGAATCGCTGAACAGATTTTATGACCAAAACCAACCAGCAGGATAGACCCCGAGCAAGATGGTTGGATAACATCCATGAACTTGGCTGGTCTTATTTGGGGATCCAGCCAAATCAGTTGGAGACAGATGCTTCTGACAGGACCCACTGGAAGGAGTACTTGAAGACTGCCCCTACATCCCTCTCAGGAATAAATTGTCAAAGAAGAAGCTTATATGCTCACTGTAAATAACATCAGTTTTATGTCCATTTTTTAATGCTGGCATTAGTAAGATGAGACTTTTTGAGACAGAATTCTATAACTGGATGCCCTTCACTTTATTTTTGTTTTTAAAATAAGGTACAGTTTTTCACACATCAATTACTGAGCAGTGAGCTATCTGTTTATGCAGGACATAAAACAATATTACCCTCTGAAATGTCGAAAGGAAGAGAAGAGAGAAATAAACACAGACATGAATGCATAACATATATGTGTGGCATCATCGTTTTTATGTCCGTTTTTTTTCCACACTTGAATGTGTTGGACAGGTTCTTCTCATCACAACATTTCAGTCATCGCGTTCCTTCATCATCTCCTCTGCAAGTTTTAGCGATTTCAGGTCAGCTTTCACACCCTCTGCCCAGGTCTTTCTTGGTCTATCTCTACTGTGGCTTCCTTCCACTGGGATTTCTTAGTGTTTCTAAACTCAGCTGCTACTTTTGATGGTCCTGCGGCTTTACCATTCATCCCCTTGATTGCGTATTTGACTCTAAAACTGTCAACCTCAATTCCCATACCTGTCTTTGGCTTTGTCTACTGTGCTGTTCCAACACCAGGTAACCCTCTGTCTGGCTGGCACTTTACTCCAGTCGCAAGTTTAATCAGTAGTTCACAAAAAGTTGTCACATAAGAATTTTCAGTTGTCTTCTACGTTATATGTATCTAACTCGTCACACCTCTCATCAAATTCATCTTGTAGAGTTTTTCTAAACGTATATTTAACCAAAAGGTCCTTTAACTTCCAAACCCTCCATCTCCATATTTTCCTGCGTGTATTGTTCTGTCTTGTTTATTTTGATGTCACTAATAACTAACTTGTGTTGGGCAGTGCATTCTTCCCAGGGAAGGCCTTAGTATTTATTACAGTCCGTTTATTTCATTGTCTTACAAGTAATTAATCAATTTGTCTTGTGTGTTCATATGATTGATATGAGATCAGATGATTAGCAGGCTTCCTGAAATTTGTGTTTCAACTGGTTCATTTGTGTCACAGAATTCCAGGTGCCTCAATCCGTCTTTATTCATTGAGCCATAACCATAGCCACTGAGCTCCACTGAATCCATCCTGGTACTGTCCCACATGTCCATTGAAGTTGCCTGCCAAGAGGATGAGGTCACCTTTATCGGTATCTGAAGTTGTCTATAAAAGTTCCTTATAGAACTTTTTGTTCTTTACTCAGTCCTGCTTGCCGAGCATAGGTAGATGTAATTGTCACCAGTCTATTTCCTACAGCTAATCTAAACTTGTTGATTCTATCACTTACTCTAATTACATCTATCACCTTATCTATTCATTTCTCAGCTAGTAAGATGCCTACACCTCCTACTCCATCATCATTTCCTACCCAGTAGAGTTTATATTTAAGTTGTTTGCCTGTGATTAGTCACGCTGTGGCACCCCTCCATTTCACTTCTTGTATACAGCATACATCTACTCCTCTTCTCTCTACCAGTTCCACAATTTCACCTGATTTAACTTTCAGAGTGGCAGTCCTGAGATTTGTACCATGACAGTTGTTGCTACTTCCTTGGGTGGAGGTTCTATGTACCTGAAAGGGAAAGTAGCTGTGTGATTGCTTGATGATGGTTGACGGGTTCTTGCACATGGCTACACTAGCCACCTCACTAACATGACTTGTGTCAGCCCTATGTACACAATTAGTGAGAATCATATTGGTTATGCTTTTCATATTTTGGCTGGGTTTTTCTGGTTGGATGCCCTTCCTATAACTAACCTCTTTACGGCGTGAGCTGACTGCATTATTCATGCCAGCAGGACTAGAAAGGTTGTCTTACCAGATTTAAGAGTCCTCTCCACCCTGTATCAGTTTTTCTTTGGAGTGTCTACTCCACAGTAGCTTTTTTAAATCAGTCACTGCCCTGTTAGATGGGTTGCCTTCACTATGGCTTATGGAGTCCATATTTGCCTCATCCAGTTTTTAATTGGAATCACTGCTATTCTAGACGGATTGCCTTCACTACGGCTTGCAGATTCCATGTTTGCCCAGTGCAATTTCTTTCTTCTTCTCCCACTCTTCTTCTCCTCCTCCTCCCACTTAACTCTGAGAGGATTGTTGGAAGCAGAGTCCTCAAACACTCCCTCCAGCGGGGCTTGTCAGAAGCAACTGTCTCCAAGTGATCCGGCTGGATCCCCAAACGAGACCAGCCAAGCTCATTGATGTTATCCAACTATCTTGCTCAGAGTCTACCTCTGGGTCTCCTGCCAGTTGTTTTTGCTCGTAAAATCGGTCCAGCGATTCTCTCCTGAGACATTCTAACCACATGCCCATAGTATCAGAGCTGTGATCTCAATGTTTATATTTATATAAAAATATTCCATCATGAATGTATTAAGTTATGCCCCAAACACCAGCTTAACAATAAAAAAGTTATAATACTAAATCTCTCCAAATTCGTGATTATTTTAAAAATGATTTGAGAATCATAGACAGTATTTTTCATTAGAAATACAGTTGTTGTATGACGTAGATGAATGCTGCAGAAAGTTTGAAAAGCTTTTCACATCATTATTACAAAGGCGGTGGATTGGTAGTATCGGTAGTGGGTCAGATGCCCTGCTTTGCAGCATAGAGTTACGGCCCTTTGTGGTCTGAGTTCAAATCCTACTGAGGTTAACTTTGCTTTTCATCCTTACGGGGATCAATAAAATAAAGCACCAGTAATGCACTGGGATAATTGCTGGCTTTCTGCCAGAAGTAGAAACAATTATTCCATATTGCAACAGTTAGATGTATACAGCTTTCTCAATTTTCTTGAAACAGATGCCAAAACGCCAAAGACATGGCAAACACAGTGAGGGAGACAGCCGAAACGGTAATGAAGACAGTTCAGCCAAGAAGAAGATGCGTCCATCAACATTATCAGACGAGGAAGATGAAGTTGTTTCAGACGACAGCAATTCTCATACATCACAGAACCCAGACTTTTTATATCAACCAACCATGGGTGTAAGTAAAGCTTACTCTCTTTACTAACTTAACCCTTCAACATTTACATTACTCTATATTTACTATTATATTTTTGTGGTAAAGCCTTTACCTCACGTAATATCGAACTTATGAGATTTTATATTATCTATTTTGAGAACAATACCTTAACATCAGTATGAACAGCCAGTTTGAACAGAAAGAGGTGAGACAATTCTGGCTGAATATGGCCGGTTTAAACGTTAAACGGTTAACTACTTGTTAAACCTTTTGATAATCAACCTAACCTTAACCAGCTCTGTATCTATGAAACAAAACCTACTTAACCCTTTTGGTGACCAACCCAACCAAAACCAGCTCCTATTTTGATCGAAACATAATTTTATATAAGAGCCATATCTTAAGTTACTATTTTAGTATTGAAATAATTAATAATTGTAGTAAATCCCTCCAAATTCTTCATTAATTAATTAAAATAGAGTGTATTTCAATACAAGTATAGTCACGAAAGCGTTATGTTGGAATGCTTCATGATTTTATTCTTTTACTGGTTTCAGTCATAAAACTGGCCATGCTGGGGCACCACCTTAAAGGGAATTAGTTAATCATATTGATCCCAGTGCATAAGGCACATACATTCATTTTCATTTAATTTCATTTTACGTCCGCTTTTCCCTGCTTGCAAGGGTGGGACGGGAACTGATTCTTGCTTGATTTCTACAGCTGGATGCCCTTCCTAACATCAACCTCATTTACAGTGTGCTGGGAGCTTTTTTTTCCGTGGCGCCTACACGTCCACTTTGCAGTGTGGGCCGGGTGCTTTTTTGCCATGGCACCTCCACGACCACTTTGCAGTGAAATGTCCCTATCATCTCATTTCTACAGCTGAGTAAACTGGAGCAATGTGAAATATAGTGTCTTGCTCAAGGAAACAACACATCACCTGGTCTGAGAATTGAACTCACAACCTTTTGATTGCAAGGCCAATGCTCTAACCACTAAGCCATATGCCTCCATAGATGTATGTATCATCATCATCTATCATATATGTATGTATCATCGTTTTACGTACATTTTTCCACGCTGGCATGGGTTAGATGTTTTGTTCTGTTATGGGTAATGTTAGGTCAGGTGACCATGTCTTGCTCTTACAAAACTAATTATGTATGTGAATATGTGTCTATGTGTATAGATACACAGACATACATAGATTGATTTTGCCTTTCAGCTTTCCAGTTTTAATATGCCATGATAGAATGTATCCTGTACACTTTGAAAAATGGTGGTGCTGGTGCCATGAAAAAATATACCCCATTCACACTTAAAAGTAGCAATTATGATAAAATGCACCCAGTTCCCTCTGTTGTTAGGAAGGGCATCTAGCCATAGAAACCATGCCAAAATGGAACATGTGAGCAAGATATGATCATTTGACCTGTCTAGTCTCAGAACATGACAATCTGTCTAATGTATACAAGCATTGAAAATAGATGTAGAACAGTGTTGATGATGGTGACGGCGCCGGTAATAATAAACTGCTTATGAAGTAATAGTTTAGACATTCTATACTCACAACCCCAAAGCTATAGCTTTGTCCCTATGTTAGAAATCTTTAGTATTACAAATTTGCCATTTTAATACAAGACTTACCTGTTTGAGGGACCTACTGTCACCTTTTAATAGTCACAGGCCTGGCGGTATGGTTAAGAAGTTTACTTCACAACCATGTGGTTTTGGTTTTCATTCCATTGTCTGGTACTTTAGGCAAATGTCTTCTACTATAACTTTGAGCTGACCAAATGCTAGTAGATGGAAACTGTTAAGAAGCCCGCCATGTATTTATGTCTGAACCCATAACTCCTAGTGGAGTCGTAAGGGTGTCGTTTTGTCATAACAGCATTTCCTGGGCATTTATAAACCTGATGGAGCCCATCCCTTCTCCAGGTTTGAACCCAGCAAATTTCTTTCAGATAAGGAGAGAAAAATGAGAAAGGAAGGAACCACCCCAGTATTTCACTGGTACTTTTTTTTATCAACCTCAAAAAGATGAAAGTCAAAGTTGATTTTGGTAGGATTTGAGCTCAGAGTGCAGAGAGCTGGAACAAATACCACAAACCATTCTGTCCAATGTTCTAACAATTTGCCCATTTACCACACTCCTCCCTCTCTATCTATCTATATAGAGAGAGAAAGAGAGAGATGTATGTGTGTTAGTTTACCATGTATGGTCATATCAGCAACATTTGGTATCATTTGTTTATGTCCCATAGCATAGTGATGTGATGAAAATGAGCAGTGTATACTATACTAATGAATAAAGTATGGGTTGGCATCAGGAAGGGCATCCAACTGTAGAAAAACTACTTAAAAGAAGTCTTGATCAACCCATGCTAGCATAAGAAAACGTGTGTAAAATGATAACAATGATGAAAATAATGACTAATATTGTTGTTATCATAAAACTGAATACTGAGTCTTTGGATTCACTTGGACTATATTCCATGAAGAAAAGTTGTCCCCAGGTCTTCTTCAGCTGGAGTTTAGTGATATCATCAGAGGGGAAACTAAGGGTTTATTCCTTTGTCTGCCAGAATCTGAAGTCAATGCAAGTGAGAGGTGTCAGGCGTCTCAATCAAATCCTTACTCTATTTTTCTACAGGAACAATGCCAGATTGGGTACATTCAGAAGGTTGTCTTAAAGAATTTCATGTGCCACCACAAACTGGAAGTGAAATTTGGTCCACACGTCAACTTTATTATCGGAAGAAATGGAAGTAAGTTCCTGTGTTTTGTTTTGTTTTTTATTTTCATCGGGTATACGAGAGGTTCTCAAAGTGAGTGCTAACACCCTCCTGGGGGCATTGAGAAGGGGTAGGGAGGTCTAGATGATATAATAGTGTATTAAATATCAAAGCATACATATTATATATCATCATCATATGTCTGCTTTTCCCTGCTTGCAAGGGTGGGACGGGAACTGATTCTGGCTTGATTTCTACAGCTGGATGCCCTTCCTAACACCAACCTCATTTACAGTGAGTGCTGGGTGCTCTTTTGCCGTGGCACCTCCACGACCACTTCTACAGCTGAGTAAACTGGAGTAATGTGAAATAAAGTGTATTGCTCAAGGAAATAACACATCACCCGGTCCGAGAATTGAACTCACAACCTTTCGATTGCAAGGCCAATGCTCTAACCACTAAGCCATGTGCCTCCTTTATATAAATATAGTAAAATAAAAAATATATAATATTTATTAGATATTATTTACAATTTGCGTGTAGACAGGTCTCTCTGGAAATAGGAGTGAGGGCGCTGAGGGTGTTACATGGCCGTGAGAGGAACGGTGGCCCAAAAAGTTTTAGAACCTCTGATATAAAGTAATGAATGGTTCAGAGTATATTTTGATATTGATTTGGCATATGAATGGTGCCTGCAGTACTGAGACCAGGGAGACCACAAATTATGGGAGTACTCAATACATGGGAAGATGCAGAGTGGGTACCATCATCATCATCATCATTTTACGTCTGCTTTTCTCTGCTTGCAAGGGTTGGACGGGTCCTATTCAGTACAGCATCTCTCCACTTGTCACGGTCCTTCGTCATATATATATATGTATAATTATAATTATTACGTCAACTTTTCCTTGCTGGCATAAATTGGATGAGACAATGTTTTACAGCCAGATATCCTTCCTGACATTAACCTTTTTAGTCGCTTTTAAACTGAATACATAATTATATCATGGAAGTCATTTTAGTCATTCAAATATTTTAATTTACTAGCCCTCCCATATGCAGGAGCTGGGCCATACATCTAGTATGCACCACCTTCTCTCCCATACACATCACACATTGTAATCACCACACTCCTATATCTACCTCCCCAATTCCCCATGCATCTCACAATCCTGGAGCCATGACAAAAAGCATTCAGCCCACACTGTAAAGTGGGTTGTGTTGGTTACATGACAAAAAGTACCCAGTCCACACTGTAAAGTAGTCGTGTAGGCATCACAACAAAAAGTACCCAGTCCACACTGTAAAGTGGTCGTGTAGGCATCACAACAAAAAGCACCCAGTCCACACTGTAAAGTAGTCGTGTAGGCATCACAACAAAAAGCACCCAGTCCACACTGTAAAGTGGTCGTGTAAGCATCACAACAAAAAGCACCCAGTCCACACTGTAAAGTGGTCGTGTACGCATCACAACAAAAAGCACCCAGTCCACACTATAGAATGATCATGTAGGTATCCTGACAAAAAGCACCCAGTCCACACTGTAAAGTGGTCGTGTAGGCATCACAACAAAAAGTACCTAGTCCACACTATAGAATGATCATGTAGGCATCACAACAAAAAGCACCCAGTCCACACTGTAATGTGGTCGTGTAGGCATCACAACAAAAAGTACCCAGTCCACACTGTAAAGTAGTCGTGTAGGCATCACAACAAAAAGCACCCAATCCACACTGTAAAGTGGTCGTGTAGGCATCACAACAAAAAGCACCCAGTCCACACTGTAAAGTGGTCGTGTAGGCATCACAACAAAAAGCACCCAGTCCACACTGTAAAGTGGTCGTGTAGGCATCACAACAAAAAGCACCCAGTCCACACTGTAAAGTGGTCGTGTAGGCATCACAACAAAAAGCACCCAGTCCACACTGTAAAGTGGTCGTGTAGGCATCACAACAAAAAGCACCCAGTCCACACTGTAAAGTGGTCGTGTAGGCATCACAACAAAAAGTACTCAGCCCACACTATAGAATGATCATGTAGGCATCACAACAAAAAGCACCCAGTCCACACTGTAAAGTGGTCGTGTAGGCATCACAACAAAAAGTACCCAGTCCACACTAAAGTGGTCGTGTAGGCATCACAACAAAAAGCACCCAGTCCACACTGTAAAGTGGTCGTGTAGGCATCACAACAAAAAGCACCCAGTCCACACTGTAAAGTGGTCGTGTAGGCATCACAACAAAAAGCACCCAGTCCACACTGTAAAGTGGTCGTGTAGGCATCACAACAAAAAGTACCCAGTCCACACTGTAAAGTGGTTGTGTAAGCATCACAACAAAAAGCACCCAGTCCAAACTGTAAAGTGGTCGTGTAGGCATCACAACAAAAAGCACCCAGTCCACACTGTAAAGAGGTCGTGTAGGCATCACAACAAAAAGCACCCAGTCCACACTGTAAAGTGGTCGTGTAGGCATCACAACAAAAAGCACCCAGTCCACACTGTAAAGTGGTCGTGTAGGCATCACAACAAAAAGCACCCAGTCCACACTGTAAAGTGGTCGTGTAGGCATCACAACAAAAAGCACCCAGTCCACACTGTAAAGTGGTCGTGTAGGCATCACAACAAAAAGCACCCAGTCCACACTGTAAAGTGGTCGTGTAGGCATCACAACAAAAAGCACCCAGTCCACTGTAAAGTGGTCATGTAGGCATCACAACAAAAAGCACCCAGTCCACACTGTAAAGTGGTCGTGTAGGCATCACAACAAAATGTACTCAGTCCACACTGTAAAGTGGTCGTGTAGGCATTACAACAAAAAGCACCCAGTCCACACTGTAAAGTGGTCGTGTAGGCATCACAACAAAAAGCACCCAGTCCACACTGTAAAGTGGTCGTGTACGCATCACAACAAAAAGCACCCAGTCCACACTAGAATGATCATGTAGGCATCACAACAAAAAGCACCCAGTCCACACTATAGAATGATCATGTAGGCATCACAACAAAAAGCACCCAGTCCACACTGTAAAGTGGTCGTGTAGGCATCACAACAAAAAGCACCCAGTCCACACTATAATATGATCATGTAGGTATCCTGACAAAAAACATCTAGTACACAACGTAAATCTGGTTGGCATTAGGAAAGACATCCAGTCATAGAAACTAAGCCAAAACCAGTTCTTTGTGAGCAAAACAGTCCTACAACCTGACTGTCTCACCATGGGACAACTCGTCTAACCCATGCTAGCATAGAAAATTGACGTTAAATGATGATGACACACCCATACACATCATCATCATCATCATCACCGTTTTACGTCCGTTCTTTCATGCTAGCATGGGTTAGACGGGGTGTTCTGTTGTGGGCAGTGTCTGGTCGGCTGACCAGGCCTTGCTCATACAGGAACTTATTTGGCTTGATTTCTACAGCTGGATGCCCTTCCTAACACCAACCTCATTTACAGTGAGTGCTGGGTGCTTTTTCGTGGCGCCTACACGTCCACTTTACAGTGTGGGGTGGGTGCTTTTTTGCCGTGGCACCTCCACGACCACCTTGCAATGGGGGGTGTGGAGGCATATTGTCTATATGCTTCAGCTTGTACCCATGGGAGGTCGGGTACTCTGTATTACTGCGTGACGCCAGAGGTCATGGTCGTGTGTCATCGCCTTTGAGAGGTGTAATTGGGTAAGGTCGGCTTTTATCACCTCATCCCAGGTCATCTTGGGTCTCCCCACTCCGCGGTTTCCATCAACTTCTAGTGCTCTGCACCTTTTTATGCAGCTGTCATCCTTCATACGCATCACATGTCCATACTAACGCAACCGCCTCTCCTGCACACAGCATTTGATTCCACTTATGCTCAGTCTCTCTCTCAATTCATTTATGCTTTGTCGTTCGCGTATATTACTATTACACATCCATCGGAGCATGCAGGCTTCGTTTCTCTCTAATCTACGTAAGTCTTCCACCTTCAGCGCCCAGGTCTCACTACCATGCAACATCGCTGTTCGGATACACGCATTATACAGTCTGCCTTTCATTTTGAGGGAGAAGCCTTTTGCAGCTAGCAGTGGTAGTAGTTCCCTAAACTTCTTCCATCCCGTTCTTACCCTAGTTATTGTACTTTCTGAACACCCACCTCCGCTGCTAATTCGGTCACCTAGGTAGCAGAAGCTGTCTACTGTTTCTACAGAGCCCTCCCAGAGATTGGTGGTACTTGTTTCCTGTGGGTGTTTGCTGCTTGCTGTCCCAGCACAGCTGCTGCATGTGAAGCCTACATTCTTAATTAAGCTTCCTATAATTATCCATAAACAACTTTGTTAAAGTTTGGTGAAGAAACCGAATTACTTTTTCTGTTCCTAAAACAACAGGTTATATGCTCATATAAGTAGATGTGAAACAACGTTGAAAATTAATGGTTTGTCTTTATAAATTGTGTGTTTGTTCTAGGTGGGAAAAGTGCTGTGGTGAGCGCCATTATTATTGGTCTTGGAGGGAAAGCATCAGCAACTAACCAGTGTAATTCAGTAAAAAATTTTATCAAAAATGGCAAACAGTGAGTTTTTGATTTTTCTGTGACATTTTCTACTTTATTTTGTTTTGTGTTTGCTCCCCACTCTGCCCCACACCCATGGTTCTGTTTTGCAACTATTTGTTTTCAGCATGAAAGTGAACAATTTGACAGAGTCGTTAGACATTTGTTCTGGGTCTCTGAGTTCCACTTTGCTTTTCATTTATTTGGAGTGTTGGGGTATAGGGGTGGATAAAGAAAGCACCAACTCATTGTTGCTGCAACTCTCCTAATTGTCACATCCTGGATATTCTACAACATAGGCACCTAAAACCCTTAACAAAAGAATGGTACATACTACTAAGTTATACTCAATTGGGAGGGATGCCCATAGTAGTTTCTTTCTACTCCATGCTATTTTCACCCAGCTATGGCCATATTTCTTATTCATCATCATCATCATCATCTTCGTTTAACGTCCATTTTCCACGCTAGCATGGGTTAATTTTCAAAATAATCTGGATTTTCATTGTCAGGGCATTGCACAAAATGAAACAAAGCATTTTAAAGCTATTTTTTCCTGTTAACTCTTTAGCATTTGAACCAGCTGTATCCGGCCAGAATTCTTTCACCACTTTTTGTTCAAACCGGCCATAACTGCAGGTGTTTAGGTATTGTTCTCAAAATAAATAATATCAAAATCTCATTGACTCGATATTATGTGAGATAAAGTCTTTACTGCAAAAATATAATTGTTTCTACTATTGGCACAAGGCCAGAAATTACCCAGTACATTACTGGTACTTTATTTTATCGACCCCGTAAGGATGAAAGGCAAAGTCAACCTCGGCGGGATTTGAACTCAGATCGTAAAGGGACGTAACTATGCTGGAAAGCATGGCGTACGACCCTCTACCGATACTGCCAATCCACAAAATATAATAGTAAGTATAAAGGAATGCAAATGTTAAAGGTAAAATCAGGGGCTAGTCTTGCAGGCCTCATGAAAGGCTTCATACTTATCATAGGCTCTTTTTTTGAGACAATGTTTTACAACCAAATATTCTTCCGTACACAAACTCTTATGACATGCAGGGATATGGTATACTTATTCTAAACCAGATGCATATTGTACTGTGCACTGGACAAAATGCCTGCTGAGTTCAACTTTGTCTTTCATCCTTCTGGAGTTAATGAAACAAAGTAGCTGTTAAATACTGGAGTCAGTTTAATATTCTATTAAAAGCATCATAAATATGAATGAAATTCTAATAGAACTATTTTATTTATTGGTATACTAATCTTGTATTTGAAATGTGATTTAACTAAAGGTATTTTAATAGATAAAAGTGTAGGAGATGTTTTACACAATGTTATCATTTATGTAATAAAGAAATATCAGTGTAGATTCTAATTTAACCCTTTAGCATTTACATTACTCTATATATACTATTGTATTTTCACAGTAAAGGCTTTAGCTTACATGATTATCTACAAGATTTTGCTGTTATTTATTTTGAGAACAATACCTTAACGTTGGTATGAGCAGCCAGTTACAGCTGGTTTGAACGGAAAGAGGCGAGAGGGTTCTGGCCAGGTACAGTCGGTTTAAATGTTAAAGGGTTAAACATGGACACCGTAGAGAGGAGGGGAGGGGGTAGTGTGTGGCTTAAGGGTTGGACTTCATAGGTTTAATTCCTGGACAGAATGGCATATTCTGTCCTTGAGCAAGATGCTTCATTTCACGTTTCTCCAGTCCACTCAGCTGAAAAGAGGAAATGATTACCAGCAGCTGGGAGTTAACCCCTGAAATGGACTGGCATCTGGTCCAGAAGTTTGTTTTTTATGATAGGGCTATCATTAAAACACCTGAGAAACCTCCTTTTAAATGCAACTTAATTGGAAACCACATATAGCTATATAAGTGTCACATCAACAACTGTAATATGAGCTGTTTGAATGGAGGCTTCTAAATAGGGACCCCAGGGAATCTTGTGTAAGTTGTTATTGAAAGGGTTAACATTTCACCATTAGTTTTACTAAGGCCTAGCATGCTGTTCATTTTAAATTCACCATCTGACCCCCTTTTTTTTTTCCTAATGGCTTAGAGAACAGGCACTGCACCTGACCTTTCTCAAGACCTCCAAGATTTGTTGGAATAAATGAGGAAGTTATCTTCAGGCCAGATACTTGTGGTACTCTATGTGATAATATATGTTACACTACTTCTCTATATGATCATGTATGTTACACTGTGACTGTCTATGTTACACCATGACCCTTACTCTAAGGCTCTTTTAGGAAATAGATATCGGTGCACATGCAACATAATATAAAAGACAAAGAGTACTGGTGTGTGTGATAAAGTTTTACTTCATAGAAGTCAAAGGTGTATAAGGTAAAAGGTTGTTACCCGATGGCAATAATGCCATTGTGAAGTTGTCAGGCTGGTGAGCTGGATTGTGCTGGTAACGAAAGATTCGTCCAGAAAGAATCCAGCTATGGTCGAAGATGTTACCACTTCGGGAATCAGGAGGCGAGAGAGAGATTTCGCGGTTAATCGCTCCTTTTATCTCTCTTGACCGGAAGTGACCACTAGGGAGTTTGGTCAATCCCAAAGGGAAGCAACTCCACCTACTTCCTGTCTAGAGAACAGCGATTTAATTGTCGTGGCAGGGGAGGCAACTCTTACTACAGTATCCCCCGCCAGATTTTTAAAACATAAAAAATCGAAAGAAGCATGCATGGAGTAAGATGGCGAGCATGTAAGAGGCATGAAAAATATGGTACAGAGTAATGGAAGTAAGAAAAGTCAAAAGTTCAAATGTACAAAATATAGTTCACAGGTGTGCAGTCACATGACAGCAGGAAAGAAAGTGTGTTCTAGAGAATGAATGCAGGTGGTCTCTGTTCTGTGGTATATCGTGAATTTCCAACCTCCGAATGGATTTTCTCACAGGAAGAGTGCTGCAAAAATAAATTCTCTGGCTTTGGTTGCTGTTGCTGTTGCTGCTGTATTGCTGTTGCTGTTGCTGCTGTTGTATTGCTGTTGTTGCTGCTGTATTGCTGTTGCTGCTGTATTGCTGTTGCTGCTGCTGTTGTTGCTGCTGTTGTCTCGCTGAGTGAGCGTATTCGGTGTTTAAACTCACAGTAGACAAAAAATTTTTCAGAAAAAATGAGTTGCGCAAAGTGCTAGAAATAGCAGCCGAAGTTGATGGTCGATGTTGAGAATGCGTTGATCTGGAAGGGTCCAGAGGCCAGCGACCAGAGAAATAAGCATTCTTACTAAATGCGCGGTTATCAACGGTAAATTTACATTGCAAACTTATAAACCGGCAAAGAGAAGAATGTAGCTTAAAATGTTCATTGTAAAGGAAACGAAAAAACATATATATACATCCAGTGAAATGGTCATGAGAGGTACATTGCAATACAATAAATCAAATAAATAAGAACAGCAAAAACAAAAAAAAAAAATATATATATATATATATATATATATAAGGCTCCAATGGCCAGTTCATATAAAAATAGTTTGGCAGAACTTTTTGGGCCAGTGGACTCTCCGACCGGAACGGGTCGTAGTCTTGTATGTAGGTGATGGTGGGGCAGAAGGAGCAGGTGTATGCACAATGGTGAAAGATTGGGGTATTTGTGGCTCGGGTGTATGAGCGTCATTGTGTGCCCTTTTCAGTCTATCCACCGAAATTGTCTCTCTGGACCCCTTAACGTCTACTGTGAAATGTTTTTATACACTAAAATTCTGGCGGGAGGTTATGTAGCGGTTGTCTCCCTTGTTTTGATTGGGATCTAGACGGGAAGTGGAACCCTTTCTCAAACTTCCGGTCAGAGCCCTATAAAACTAACAACTTTAAGCTTCCTCTCTCTCTTTGCCTTTTCGGCACCAGGTCAAGAGTCTTCTCATTTGGCTCTGCCATTAATTTGGCCAACAGGCGCCTGGCCTTAGCCAGGCGCCCTCTGCCAGCCGCGTTTGCCTGGCAATCAAAACGGTAACTACTAACTTTGTTTCATTCTAACATATATCTTTGACATGTCAAGTATTCTATTCTACCGTTAATTAAATAATATATACACAAACATTGTCTCGTTTTGTTACATTCATACAACCAGTATTATCGCTATACTCTCTATATTACTCTGTTACAATATGACCTCAATGTTACTCTCTCCATATATATATATATGTAGGAAGTTATAGTTCACTTTAAGCATTGTGTAATGAGATATAAACGTTTGTATTTGTAAAGCCAAAACAATGCAGGTATGGACATAGAATATAAATGCAAATGCAAAAGATATTGTTGACAATTAGTCTTTTACCTTAAATTTATTTAAATGTCCTTAATTTTTTAGATAATATCTCTTCTTCGGAGGGAAATAAAGCGGTTAAACCGGTGTTCTAAATAACTTGGCAAGTTATTTAGAACACCGGTTTAACCGCTTTATTTCACTCCGAAGAAGAGATATTATCTCAAAAATTAAGGACATTTAAATAAATTTAAGGTAAAAGACTAATTGTCAACAATATCTTTTGCATTTGCATTTATATTCTATGTCCATACCTGCATTGTTTTGGCTTTACAAATACAAACGTTTATATATATATATATATATATATATATAGTCTGTTACTCTCTATATATGTTACTCTCCATATATAGTCTATGTTACTCTCTCTATATATAACTAGAATCATGTTCCTTGATGTTTACTTCCAGGTCAGCTGAAATAACAATCCACCTGAGTAATGAAGGTTCCGATGCCTTTAAACCAGATCTCTTTGGAAATCAAATTGTGATTGAGCGTAAATTATGTCGTGATGGGGTAAATGGTTACCGTATTAAATCAAGCACTGGTAAGCATTAATATTATTATTATGGCGGTGGATTGGCAGTATTGGTAGAGCGTCAGATGCCATACTTTGCAGCATAGAGTTATGGCCCTTCTACAAAAATTGCTGGTATTGTGCCTAAATCAGAAACCATTATTATTATCATCATCATCGCCATCACCACCATTTCACATCCGTTTTTCATGCTGCCCTGGATTGGAGAAGTCACGATTGAAGTCGATTCTAATTTGGAGTTACTATCCTCCTGAACAGATTGTTGACCACCTCTTGCTCATGTGTTCAGTTTTTAGCATGGTTTCTACAACCGCATGCCATTTGTAACACCAACCACTTACATAGAGTGTACATGGTGCCTTTTATCATGGCACCAGCAGTAAAGACATTATGTCTTCAGCAGGACTAATGTCTCCTCTCAGCCTTACATTGTCTTTGCTACTTCGCCAGCCACTTTGCAGAGGATACTGGGTTCATTTTATTGTAGCATCTACACCTATTAGATTGCTTTGGATCTCACAAGACTAAATAGCCTTCACTACTCTGCATTGTCAAACAAGGAATTTACAACCACAACAGGAAGCATTTGAAGGCTATTTTCCCTGCTAAAGCAGAGATTAGCCATGCAAGCTCCATATTAGGTTTTATATTCATCATGGGATCCTTTTTGAGGCAATGTTTTGCAGTTGAACGTCCATTCTGGTGCCAACACTTTCAGTTGTCAGTTGTATCTTACGACATGCCAGGATATAATGGACCTATTTTAAAGTGAATACACACTGCTCCTGGATAGATGGTGAATACAGCAGTTTGTGATGATGATGACGATGATTGTCATCATTTAATGTCCATTTCCCACGTTAGTTGGGTTGTCCCGTTTGAGGCAAGTTGGGTCAGGTGACTGTCTTGCTCATATAGAACTGTTTCTGGCTTGGTTTCTATGGCTGGATGCCCTTCCTAACGCTAACCACTTTTACAGTGTGTGCTGGGTGCTTTTTGTCGTTACACCTACAGGCCACCTTATAGTGTCAGTTGGTTGCTATTTGTCGTGACACCTACACGGCAACCTTATAGTGTCAGTTGGTTGCTATTTGTCGTGACACCTACACGGCCACCTTATAGTGTCAGTTGGTTGCTATTTGTCGTGACACCTACACGGCCACCTTATAGTGCTAGTTGGTTGCTATTTGTCGTGACACCTACACGGCCACCTTATAGTGCTAGTTGGTTGCTATTTGTCGTGACACCTACAGGCCACCTTATAGTGCTAGTTGGTTGCTATTTGTCGTGACACCTACAGGCCACCTTATAGTGCTAGTTGGTTGCTATTTGTCGTGACACCTACAGGCCACCTTATAGTGCTAGTTGGTTGCTATTTGTCGTGACACCTACACGGCCACCTTATAGTGCTAGTTGGTTGCTATTTGTCGTTACACCTACAGGCCACCTTATAGTGTCAGTTGGTTGCTATTTGTCGTGACACCTACACGGCCACCTTATAGTCTCAGTTGGTTGCTATTTGTCGTGACACCTACACGGCCACCTTATAGTCTCAGTTGGTTGCTATTTGTCGTGACACCTACACGGCCACCTTATAGTCTCAGTTGGTTGCTATTTGTCGTGACACCTACACGGCCACCTTATAGTCTCAGTTGGTTGCTATTTGTCGTGACACCTACACGGCCACCTTATAGTCTCAGTTGGTTGCTATTTGTCGTGACACCTACACGGCCACCTTATAGTCGCAGTTGGTTGCTATTTGTCGTGACACCTACACGGCCACCTTATAGTCTCAGTTGGTTGCTATTTGTCGTGACACCTACACGGCCACCTTATAGTCTCAGTTGGTTGCTATTTGTCGTGACACCTACACGGCCACCTTATAGTCTCAGTGGGTTGCTATTTGTCGTGACACCTACACGGCCACCTTATAGTCTCAGTTGGTTGCTATTTGTCGTGACACCTACACGGCCACCTTATAGTGATAGTTGGTTGCTATTTGTCGTGACACCTACACGGCCACCTTATAGTGCTAGTTGGTTGCTATTTGTCGTGACACCTACAGGCCACCTTATAGTGCTAGTTGGTTGCTATTTGTCGTGACACCTACAGGCCACCTTATAGTGCTAGTTGGTTGCTATTTGTCGTGACACCTACACGGCCACCTTATAGTGCTAGTTGGTTGCTATTTGTCGTGACACCTACAGGCCACCTTATAGTGCTAGTTGGTTGCTATTTGTCGTGACACCTACAGGCCACCTTATAGTGCTAGTTGGTTGCTATTTGTCGTGACACCTACAGGCCACCTTATAGTGCTAGTTGGTTGCTATTTGTCGTGACACCTACACGGCCACCTTATAGTGCTAGTTGGTTGCTATTTGTCGTTACACCTACAGGCCACCTTATAGTGTCAGTTGGTTGCTATTTGTCGTTACACCTACACGGCCACCTTATAGTGTCAGTTGGTTGCTATTTGTCGTGACACCTACACGGCCACCTTATAGTCTCAGTTGGTTGCTATTTGTCGTGACACCTACACGGCCACCTTATAGTCTCAGTTGGTTGCTATTTGTCGTGACACCTACACGGCCACCTTATAGTCTCAGTTGGTTGCTATTTGTCGTGACACCTACACGGCCACCTTATAGTCTCAGTTGGTTGCTATTTGTCGTGACACCTACACGGCCACCTTATAGTCTCAGTCGGTTGCTATTTGTCGTGACACCTACACGGCCACCTTATAGTCTCAGTTGGTTGCTATTTGTCGTGACACCTACACGGCCACCTTATAGTGCTAGTTGGTTGCTATTTGTCGTGACACCTACACGGCCACCTTATAGTCTCAGTGGGTTGCTATTTGTCGTGACACCTACACGGCCACCTTATAGTCTCAGTTGGTTGCTATTTGTCGTGACACCTACACGGCCACCTTATAGTGATAGTTGGTTGCTATTTGTCGTGACACCTACACGGCCACCTTATAGTGCTAGTTGGTTGCTATTTGTCGTGACACCTACAGGCCACCTTATAGTGCTAGTTGGTTGCTATTTGTCGTGACACCTACAGGCCACCTTATAGTGCTAGTTGGTTGCTATTTGTCGTGACACCTACAGGCCACCTTATAGTGCTAGTTGGTTGCTATTTGTCGTGACACCTACAGGCCACCTTATAGTGCTAGTTGGTTGCTATTTGTCGTGACACCTACACGGCCACCTTATAGTGCTAGTTGGTTGCTATTTGTCGTTACACCTACAGGCCACCTTATAGTGTCAGTTGGTTGCTATTTGTCGTGACACCTACACGGCCACCTTATAGTCTCAGTTGGTTGCTATTTGTCGTGACACCTACACGGCCACCTTATAGTCTCAGTTGGTTGCTATTTGTCGTGACACCTACACGGCCACCTTATAGTCTCAGTTGGTTGCTATTTGTCGTGACACCTACACGGCCACCTTATAGTCTCAGTTGGTTGCTATTTGTCGTGACACCTACACGGCCACCTTATAGTCTCAGTTGGTTGCTATTTGTCGTGACACCTACACGGCCACCTTATAGTCTCAGTTGGTTGCTATTTGTCGTGACACCTACACGGCCACCTTATAGTCTCAGTTGGTTGCTATTTGTCGTGACACCTACACGGCCACCTTATAGTCTCAGTTGGTTGCTATTTGTCGTGACACCTACACGGCCACCTTATAGTGCTAGTTGGTTGCTATTTGTCGTGACACCTACACGACCATCTTACAGTATGGGCAGAATCAATAATTAAATTATTTTTAAACATTTTTAAACGAAATAAAACCAATTGGGATGGAGATGGCCCTCCACAAAAATGAGCACTGCAAGTTGGATTGTCTCTGTCAACACATCTCCCATGCCATTCTCTGTCTGACATTACTCAACCATTTGAAGGCCATTTTCCCGTTAAAGCAGGGGTTAGCCTTGTGGGCCTCATGGCAAGCTTCAAATTCATCATGGAATCTTTTTTGAGACAATGTTTCACAGCTGGATACCCTTCCTGCTGCCAATCCTTGCAGGGATACAGTGTACCTATTTTCTCTCTATATATAAATATACATATGTGTATTGTGTATGTTTATATATATATATATGTGTGTGTCATCATCATCATCATCATCATCAATGTTTAACGTCCGTGTTCCACGCTTGCATGGGTTTGGACGGGGGTAGTCCCACTTGAAGCAAGAGTGATTGTCTTGCTCGCATAGGACTGTCTGGCAGGTTTTCTACAGTTGGATGCCCTTCCTAACACCAACCACATTTACAGTGTGGGTCTGGGAGGTTTTTACCGTGTTGCCTACACGGCCACATTACAGCGTGGACTGTGTGTTTTTTTGTCGTGACACCTACACAATCTCATTTGTTTCGGCCAGGATGGCGCGGCACCAACATAACTTTACATAGAACGGGGTGGTGTGGATGGGGTGGGGGTGGTGGGACGGGGTGTATTTTGTTAGAGATGCCTACTGGCTGTAGTAGGTTTTACTATGTATTTAGGTAAGGCGGGTCTTCTCTGTTACTGAGTACCGCCAAAGGTCTCGGTCCAGTGACATTGTCTTGGAGAGGTGTAAGTGTGTGAGGTCGGAGTTTATCAGCTCGTCCCAGGTTTTTCTAGATCTGCCTATTCCGTGGCTACCGTCTATCTTTATTGCCCTGCACTTTGTTATACAGCTATCGACTTTCATGCGCATCACGTGTCCATACCAACGTAGCCTTCTCTCGAGTAAACAACATCTGATCCCTCTTATTTCTAATTTTTTCCTTAGTTCGTTTATGCTTTGCCGTTCACGTATATTACTGTTACACATCCAGCGGAGCATGCAAGCTTCGTTCCTCTCTAGTCTGCGTATATCCTCTGCACACAATGCCCAGGTCTCACTGCCATGCAACATTGCTGTTCGTATGCAGGCATCGTACAACCTGCCTTTCATTTTTAGGGAGAACCCTTTAGCAGCTAATAGTGGTATAAGCTCTCTGAACTTTTTCCAACCAGTTCTGACTCTAGCTACTGTACTTTCAGAGCACCCTCCCCCACTGCTGATTTTATCGCCCAGGTAACGGAAGCTGTCCACTATTTCTATAGAACCCTCTGCGCAATTGAAAGAGCTAGTGTGCATATATATATATATATACGGTGGTAAGAAACTCTCTTCAGAGAAGAACCCCCCCTTCCACCAAGTTTTTCGGCCTTTAACTTCTTACACTCTAAGGGGGCTTGGCTGCATCCCGGTCATGACTCCTGGGTGCCTTTTAGTCATTCGGATATCAGAGAATTGTGTATTTAAACCATATGGGGATTTTGTTGACAGGATCTAGCTGGAACTCCTCTCTGTTGCTTTCAGTGTTGTACAATTACATAATATGTATTTCTATGGCTGGCTTACGTCATCAGATCATGATGCAAGACAATCGGCAACATCATCAGATGTAATGATCATAAAAGAATTAAAAAGATTTGGTTCAATAATCTTTACTGGTTTACAACAAAATATAAACAAAGAATTTGGCTGTCTGTCATAGTGATGGCATTGCTAGCAGAGCCACCTCCTAAGTCCACACAGGTTAGATGACTACATCTTGCTTATATGTTTCATTTTTGGCTTGTTTGCTGGATGCCCTTCCTAACACGAACAGCAGAATAGGTGAGCAGTACAAAATATGAAAATATACAAAAAAAAAAGTAAAAATATTGAAGACAAAAAAAAATAGGAGACTAGGTGTAATGCATTCAGACTATTTTTTTTTAAATTTTAATTCTAATCCTGTTGTCTATACAGGTCAAGTAATTTCTACAAAACGGGAAGACCTACGCAACGTCTTAGACAGTTTTAACATCCTTGTTGATAACCCTGTGGTCATCTTAAACCAAGAAATCAGTCGCAGCTTCTTACAATCAAAGAAGGCTAGTGACAAGTACAGAGTAAGTTACCTTTTTTATTTACCATTTCTGAAATAATAAATCTCTTAATTGGGTAAACCTATTTCATTGCCAGGTTTAACACCACTGCCTGACCTTTGTAGCAGAGTCCACTCTATTACAAATATTTAGACATGGTTTGAGGATACATTTCTCCCCCTGCTCCTTTGAATCAGTCTTGGAGACTCTAAAAAGTGTCACAAGTACTACACCCCCCACCTCCTGATTAACAGTATAATAGAAGCATGGCTATAATCTAATGACTGGAACAAGTAAAACAATAAAAGTGTATTCTAATATGTAAAAATTTGTTGGCAGTGCAAAATAAATAATAAATGTATTATTGTTCTTTCAATCAGTTTTTCCTCCAAGCCACGCAACTTGCTCAAATCCAAGCAGATTATGATGAAATGAAGGTACAGAAGAACTCTGCAAAAGAAATTCTTGCAAAGAAAGAAGAGGTGAGGAACATTTTTCTGTGATTCCAGGCTTCTTTTTTTACTTTCCTCCCCAACTTCTTCATTTCTTTTCACTTTTCACCATCATATGAGTGGAATTTGGTAGATGGAAACTGCTGAAGCCTGTCATATATATATATATATGAGTGTGTGTCCATGTTTGTGTTTACATTTGTGAATTCATGTGGTTTAATGGATAAAGAATTAAATTCGCAATCGTGAGGTTGCAAGTTCAATTCCTGGACCGGGTGATGTGTTATGTCCTTGAGCAAGACACTTCATTTCATGTTGCTCCTTCTGCCAGGAGTTGCGACCAGTAGATAGTATCAGTAATGGGAAGACCAATGGAAACATTGTTTCCTTGGTCTGATTTGACGAACTCCACCCCACTCGGTAAGCGAATGCGGTCTGGGATCTTGTCGATTGATTCCTTTCTTCCTTGTGTCTTATAACTTGGCACTTTGACAAAGAAAAGATCGATAAATTAAGTACCAGAATTGCAAAAAATGATTATTGGTATCAATATAATCAGTTAAATGAAGGTGGTGTCCCTGCATGGCTTCAGATTACTGACTGGAACAAGTAGAATAAAAGAATCATCATCATTTCATGTCTGCTTTCCATGTTGATATGAATTGAACAAGCTGTCACAATTGGTATTGGTTCTTAGTTGGATCGCAGGACGATATCTCACCCATATGTTGCATTTTTGTCATAGTTTTTATGGCTGGATGCCCTTCTTATCACCAACCACTTTACAGGGTTCAGTACTACAGCCACCACACACAATCGAGTATAATTTTGTTGTTATTTTACATGTATGTGTGCATGTGTATATGACACTAATTATATTCACACCTTGCATATGTATGTATACCACCTCACTAGTGCTGATGTCGTGGTAAGTGCACTCTTTACACTCTGTCATGTGGTTGGCATCAGGAAGAGCATCCTGCCAGTGAAAGCTTTCAAACAAAGGGTTGTGAAGACTCGTCAATTGTGTCAAAAACATGATAGCCGTTCTAGTGCTGGTAACACTAGAGTACACTGTAAAGTACGAGAATGTATATAAACATGATGCAGCCCCTGACATAAAGTGGAAAAAAGCACCCAGCCTCACTGTCAATGTGCTTGACATTAGGAAGGGCATCCAGCTGTAGAAACCTAGCCAGAAACACCCCCTATATGAGCGAGACACGGTCACCCGACGCAACTTTCCTCAAAATAGGACTTGTCTAACCCATGCTAGCATGGAAGATGGACATTAATCAATGATGATGATGATGACTCGTAACTACACAGCCCTGCTAGTTTGTTAAATGCATTTTTTTTCTTTCAGTCTTTCCCTGAGTTGGAATCAGAGGTGAAAGAATGGGAGAAAAAGTATAAAGCTTTTTCTGCGCTTGAGAACCAGAAAGGGAAAATCAAAGCCCTGAAATCTGAAATGGCATGGTCTTTTGTCATCGAAAAAGAATCGGTTAGTTTGTTTGTTTATTTTTCTTCTACTTGGTGGGTACAGAGGAAGGACCAGTGCCCATAACCAACACAGTTGCTTTAAGACTGGAGAAATTGATGTAATTGATGTTCAGTTTAAATTATTGCAGGTTCACTATTTTTGAGAAAGACATGAGCAGGGAGGGACTTCTAGGTAGGAAGGACTGGGCATAGTGGCTAATGTTTAATTGTTTCTACTTTGGGCACAAGGTCAGTAATTACTCCCATGCATTACTGGTGCTTTATTTTATCGACCCCGAAAGGATGAAAGGCAAAGTTAACCTCAGCGGGATTTGAACTCAGAACGTAAAGGGCCATGTTTCTATGCTGCAAAGCATGGTGTCTGACGCTCTACCGATACTGTAGGTCAACACAGGCCCATTGAGACTGGAGTGATTGATGTTCTGTTTAAATTGTTACAGGTCTTTGGGAAAGACAACGAGGTATGAAGGACTGAGCATAGTGGCTAATGCATAACAGTAGGTCTTGAGGAAGGGGCAGTATCTATGGCCAAACATAGGCTCTTTGAAACTGAAGTGATTGAAGTTGTTGATGTTCTGTTTAAAGTGTTTACAGGTCCACTCCTGATCAGGAAGATGATTGGCCCCATTACAAATGTGAAGCTTGTCATGAGGCCCAAATTGCCAATACCATGCATTTTACAGGGAGAAAATGGCCTCAAAATGGTTGTTGGTAGTGTTGCTTTATGGTCCTGTCAGACAGAGTATGGCAAGGGGATGTGATGAAAAAAACAATTCAACTTGCAATGCATCATTTTAGTGGAGGGCCAACTCCATCCCAATCAGTTTTATTTTGTTTAAGAATGTTTCTCCTGCCTCTGCTCTTTCTACAGATACTACAATGTATCTGAGACTGGACCTTATCAAAAAGTGACTATAAACTAATTAATCAAGTAGCTTTTTTCTGAATACAGTCAAGTATGTTTGTGTGTATGTATGAGCAACAGCAACACTGCCCCAGATACTGGAGCAAAACTCCATTGTGGTTCATAACAGCTTTGTAGAAGGTTATTTGAATTCCTTTGTACCCTGTTCCTTTTGTCTTGGTTCTTAGTGAAGTCGTGGTTTCTCGTACTTTGATATAAAAAGAGTTAACTTCACACAATAAATGTTTCATCACCATTTTTATTCTCTTTGTTGTAGTCATCTTCATTTTTATCTTTTTCTTCTTGTTCTCATTCAACCCTTTCTTCATTTCCTCCTCTTCTCATGCTCCCCCTTCTCTTTATTCTTCATTACATCTCTTTCTCCTTTTTTCCTCCCCCTCCCTTATAAACACCCATCATCATCACCACCACCATCAGCAGCAGCACTATCACCACCATCACCACTAGTCGCCAGCATCATCATCATTGCCATCATGTCACCACCACCACCATCATCAACATTTCTAAAGTCATCTTTCATTCCTTTTATGTGTCTGCACTTCCTCACTCCCATTTCAGAACCTGAAACAACATTTACAAGAAAAAGCTGCTGAAGAGGCTCGGCTACCGAAATTTGAACAGAAAGTCACAGAAAGCAATGTATGTATAAGGATATTTTTAATCAATCTTAATAATATGCTATGTGTGTGTGTATGTATATATATACATATATAATATTTAATGCAAACTATGGGAACACAAGAGATGTAGGATCTCAGGAAGTTTAGCTAAGAATGTAGACTTTACATGTAGCAGTTGCACCAGGACAGTAAGCAGCAAACAGCCACAGGAAACAAGCAGTACCAAATTCTGGGAGGGCCCTGTAGAAACAGTAGACAGCTTCTGCTACCTAGGTGACGGAATTAGCAGTGGAGGTGGGTGTTCTGAAAGTACAGTAACCAGAGTAAGAACGGGATGGAAAAAATTCAGGGAGCTACTACCACTGTTAGCTGCAAAAGGCTTTTCCTTCAAAATGAAAGGCAGACTGTATGATGTGTGCATACGAACAGCAATGTTACATGGTAGTGAGACCTGGGCGGTGTGTGCAGAAGACTTGCGTAGATTAGAAAGAAACGAAGCTTTGCACTGATGGGTGTGTAATAGTGATATACATGAACGGCAAAGCATTAACGAATTGAGAAAGACTAAGCATGGATATGTAATGCATATGAAGGATGACAGCTGTAAAAAAAAGAAGCTGACCTTGCCCAATTGCACCTCTCAAAGGTGATGACACAGGACTCAGACCTCTGCTGTTACACAGTAATACAGAAGACCCGACTTCCCACGGGTACAAGCTGAAGCTGAAGCATGTAGACAGTATGCCCCCAACCCCCTACCACTGCAAAGTGGTCATGTAGGTGTCATGACAAAAAAGCACCCAGTCCACTCTGTAAAGGGGTCGTGTAGGCCCCATGGTAAAAGCACCCAGTACTCACTGTAAATGAGGTTGATGTTAAGAAGGGCATCCAGCTGTGGAAATCAAGCCAAAATCAGTTCTGTATGAGCAAGACATGGTCACCTGACCTGGCATTACCCACAACAGGACAACTCATCTAATCCATGCTAGTGTGGAAGAATGGACGTAAAACGGTGATGATGACATACACACACATATATATCTATAATATAATCAAGGGAGGAGTGCGGGACAGCGTCTGTTTTATAATGTTTTATCCCGTTAGTAAAATAAGTTGGATTACTTTGAATAAATAATAAATGAATATTATGTAATTTATCTACTAATTTTGGTAGCTGTTGATTAAACATAAATATTCTTATATATAAAGTATTGCTTATTTTAAGATTCATTTCTTTAAAATTTTCAAATGTCAATACTTCCGGTTAACGTCCGTTATATTATAACACTTATAACATCGCTCATCTAAACGTTCATATAGTTACATCGTTATATAAGGTTTATATTTAGGTCGCTAATTTTCTACTTTTCCGTTTTCATAACATTTTAGTTTATCATATATGCAGTTTATATATAATATCGTCTTCTTTTAAACGTATTATAGATTACTTTATTGATTACAGAAGAGAGTGTAACACAGACTTCGTTTAATTTCTGTGCATATTGTCAATTACGATTTATGATTTCATTTGACATATCATATCTACATGCATATATATTTACTTATAATATCAATATGCACACTACACATGCTAGCATGGTTTTTCTGCTATATATGTAATGAATAAGAGAGAAGGTTTTATTTGTACATCTTTTTATTATTGCAGTGGATTGGCAGTATCGGTAGAGGGTCGGACGTCATGCTTTGATGCATAGAATTACGGCCCTTTCCATTCTGAGTTCAAATCCCGCCGAGGTCAACTTTGCCTTTCATCCTTACAGGGTCGATAAAATAAAGTACCAGTAATGTACTGGGTAATTGCTGGCCTTGTGCCAAAAGTAGAAACAATTATAATTTGTTGCTTTTTGTTGCTTTTTTTCTTTTCCTTCTAGATGAAACTTCAGGAAACTAAAGAAAAGGTTGAAAAATTAAAAAGCAAATCCAAGGATTTAGTATTGCAGGAGAAATCCCTTTTTCCGGAACTTGCCAAAGGAAAGGAGAAGTTAACTAACAGTAAAGCCACATTACGATCTAAAGGGGTTAAGTGACATTTATATATCTTTTCTGTTACATCTCTCTATCTCCCTATTCTTTCTCTTGGTCTCTCTCCCCACCCTTCTCTCTCTCAATTTGTCTCCTTTCTCCCTCTCTCTGAAATTAATGAGTCAACAATTTTGAAATTAATGATAAGGATAAAAAAAACAACATAATTGGACCTTCATCAATTTCAACGATGAGTGCTTTAGTTGTTCAGAATGGCCTCCTTGTGAAGTTAATGTGTCAATAGCTTAGGATGATTATTGCATAAAAATCAAGATACCAGACATTGAAAAGCAAGCAGACTGAGTTGGTAGTGTCATTGACAGCCAATGCAAAGAAGAGTGAACTGAGTGAATCACCTTGTTGTACACATGTGATATTCTGTATGAATGCTGTATTTTGTCACAGGCCCATGCATAATTATTTTGTTATCATTCTTGTGAGTTTATAATACACACATCAAAAATTTAGAGCATATGTTTTCATTAAATGGAAACGAGGCAAATCAGCAACAAATATTATTGGAGGAGAGTGGAAATAACAATGCTCCTGCAAATTTAACCATTTATCATTGGGTGAAAAAATTCAAAGATGGCAGTAGATCATCACTTATTGATGCACCTTGTTCTGGCCGTTCTTGCACAACCACTATTCATGCCAACATTCAACTCATTCAAAGTATCATTGATGCAAAACCAAAACAATCATTGTGTTGCATTACACATGTTACTGGAATAAACAAAGAAAATTTGTTTTCACTTCATTAGAAGAGGTGATGGATGAATCATTGCACTGATTTCGACAATTGCCGAAAGAATGGTTCCAGAAAGAGTTAAATGCTTTGTATAAGCACTGTAAAGATGTTATTGCATTCAATGGAGATTATGTTTCGCAGAATAAATGAATTTTAGTTTCAATATGTTGGGCATTTTCATTTAAAGGGTTATTCTAAGGACTTTATTGCCACGCCAAGTGTGTGTGTGTGTATATATATATATATATATATATATATATATATATAATTAAGAAACGAAGCTTATCGAATAGAATGGACATAGCTTTGGTCGTTTCCTCACTCACTCAATAATCTAATAAGTCTGTATTATTAAAATTCAAACCCAACTGATTAGCGTGCACACATACATTAATCACACATGTTATTATTATCATCATCATCATCATCATCATTTTACGTTCACTTTTCCCTGCTTGCAAGGGTGGGACGGGAACTGATTCTGGCTTGATTTCTACAGCTGGATGCCCTTCCTAACACCAACCTCATTTACAGTGAGTGCTGGGTGGAATGATAGGGACCACAGTCCCTATCATTTCATTTCTACAGCTGAGTAAAATGGAGCAATGTGAAATAAAGTGTCTTGCTCAAGGAAACAACACATCACTCAGTCTGAGAATTGAACTCACAACCTTTCAATTGCAAGTCCAATGCTCTAACCACTAAGCCATGTGCCTCCATGTTATATATTTATTTATATATATATAATGTAAATATATTATCACATTAACTTACTATTGGTAAACACCATTATCAGTGTCTATTATTGTTGTTTTATAATTTTCAGATAGAAATCAAGAAATTTGAAAATAACATTCGGAACTGTGAACGTGATGCAAAACAAATTAAAGAAAGAATTCATGAAATTAAAAATAGGTATAAATAACATTGTTTTACCTGTGTAATATGTCTATATGTGTGGTAGGTCTATGTTTGGCCTATCTAACAATGTGTAGTAGGTCTAACTATTGGTGACAGGTCTAAATGTGGATGATAGGTCTAACTATGAGCTTGGTCTATGTGGTGGGTATAACTATGGATGGTTTGTCTATCTCTAAATAGTAGGTCTAACTATGAGGTTGGTCTATGTGATAGGTATAACTATGAATGGTTTGTCTATCTCTGAATAGTAGGTCTAACTATGAGGTTGGTCTATGTGATAGGTATGGCTATGAGGTTAGTCTATGTGAGATAGGCCTATGTGGTATGTTTAACTATGAATGGTACGTCTATTTGGTTGGTCTAATTATGATGTAGGTCTAACTATAAAGTAGCTCTAACAATGGATAGTAGGTCTGTGTGGTATGTTTATCTATAAATGTTAGATCAAACTGTGGTATATCTAACTCAGTTATAGGTTTTGCTATGTAGTAGGTCTAACTATGTGGTAGGTCTATGTAAAGAAATTGTAAAGGTCTAACTGTGGGTGATGGGTCAAAGATTTGTGTTCATGATCAGCATCATAATCTCACATCTCTCAATCGTCCCAAAGTTATTAAATCTATGTCATTTTAATTTTATATATCTCTGTTTCAGTGATGTCCAACTGAACTATGAGGTGGAGAAGAAGAAGAGAGAGATGAAAATTAAGTCCCTGAAAAATACTGTTGATGAGTTTTCAAAACAGAAACACACCTATGAGGTCCAGCTTGAAGTACTTCATGAGGCAGTATCAAAGTACAAGAATGAAAAATCTCGCTTTGAGTAAGAAAATCGCCATCATCATCATTTTTACATGTTATTTTTTATACTTGTTGTGTTCCTTCGTCATCTCCATTGTGAGGTTTAGCATTTTGAGATTAGCTTTCCCCACTTCTCCCCAAGTTTTCCTCGGTCTTCCTCTTCTGCAGCTTCCTTCCACTTAGAACTTCTATCATTTAATTCCTCATCCAACATTCATCATCCATATGTATCACGTGTCCATACCAGCACCATCTTCTCTCTTACACTTTGCCTTTTATTTCTCCTAACAAAGGCTCTTACATAAAATTATAATGGAAGGTTTTTAAATAACTATAACTAAACCCTTTCTTGGAGAACCAGTAACAGTTTTGGTATCATATGGTTGATGTGTTTATTACAAAGTTTTTCTCTCTTTCTGTTGCTAGTACTGAATTAAGAAATATGAAAAGATCTGTTGAAAACAATCAAAGAGAACTGGATAATTTGAAGATGTCCGTGAAAGATAATTTGAGGAAATACGGTGCTCACATTCCCGATATCATGGCTAACATTGAAATGGACTTCAAACGGAAACGGTTCCACAGAAAGCCAGTTGGACCTTTAGGTAAATAGATAAGTACTTATGTGTCTAACATTTTATCAGTGTTTACATGAAGGAGCATGGGTGAGAGTTTCAGTCTAATATGTTAGGTGTGACACCTTGGTCTAATATGTTAGGTGTGACACCTTGGTCTATGTTGGGTGTGACACCTTGGTCTAATATGATAGGTGTTACACCTTAATCTATGTTGGGTGTGAGCTGTAACATGATAGGTCTTTGTGTGGGGCCTAACATTAAAACATTAGAGAAACCTCCTATGAGATGCAATTTTGTAGGAGGTTAGCTAAACCTACGTAAGTGTGAGTTGTAACAACATGATAGGACTGGGTAGAGAGCCTATCATTAAAACATAAGAGAAACCTCCCATGAGATGCAACCTTGTAGGTCAACTAAACCTATATAGGTGTGAGCTGTAACAATATGATAGGACTGGGGCAGGGATTGGGTGCGGCTATCATTAAAAAAGAAACCTATGCGATGCAACCTTGTAGGTCAACTAAACCTACATAGGTGTGAGCTGTAACAATATGATAGGACTGGGTTGGGGCTATCATTAAAACAGAAACCTCCTATGAGATGCAATTTTGTAGGAGGTCAATTATACCTACATATGTGTGAGATGTAAATTTCATTTTTATTTCAGTCAATTATGTTATTATTATTAGGGCGGTGAATTGGCAGTATCGGTAGAGCGTCAGATACCATGCTTTACAGCATAGAGTTATGGCCCTTTGCGTTCTGAGGTCAAATCCTGCCGAGGTTAACTTTGCCTTTCATCCTTACGGGGCTGATAAAATAAAGTACCAGTAATGTGCTGGGATAATTGCTGGCCTTGTGCCAAAAGTAGAAACAATTATTATTAGGGCGGTGGATTGGCAGCATCGGTAAAGTGTCGGACACCTTGCTTAGCAGCATAGAGTTACGGCCTTTTACATTCTGAGATCAAATTCTGCCGAGATTAGTTTTGATTTCATCCTTATGGGGTTGATAAAATAACGCACCAGTAATGCACTGCGGTTGATTTAATCAACTTTCCCTAAATTGTGGCCTTGTGCCTATAGTAGAAATCATTATTATTCTCTTGTTCTAGGTGATTGGATCAAAGTGAAAGATCCTCGATGGGCCTTAGCAATTGAGGTTTGTTTGAAAAACCTCATATCTTCATTTTGTGTACATGATCATGATGACTGCCGCCAGTTAGAGAAAATATTCAAGGAAGTATCTCCAAAAGCTAAACCTCCTCCATTTATAATCAGCCAATTCCAAGTGAGTGCCATTTCTTTATATATCAAACTTTTCTGTTTTAACCCTTTAGAATTTAAACTGGCCATATCCGGCCAGAACAACCCTGAGCACCTTTTTGAATTCCATATGTCTAACACCCGTGGGCATGCCTTCAAAGTCAGAAAACAGCACAGCTCCCATGACTTTCAGAAGCATTTTTTTACGCTCAGAGTTGCTGAAGCTTGGAACAAACTACCTGCATCAGTTGTTAGCTGTCAGGACACTGCATCCTTTAAGACCTCCATGCATCCCGAAATTCACCAACACTACATCTGATATTCCCCCTCCATACACACATGTATCTGTGTGTATATTATGACTCATATACTGTTCACTTTCCAGATATTTGTACATTATTCTATGTACTATACATGCACCTTTGATGAGTTGTAGTGCACCTGAGCACTGTACACAATGATTTCATTATTATTGGCAGTATCAGTAGCGGGTCGGATGCCATGCTTTCACGCATAGAGTTACGGCTCTTGCTATTCTGAGTTCAAATCCCGCCAAGGTTAACTTTGCCTTTCATCCTTACGGGGTCAATAAAATAAAGTACCAGTAATGCACTGAGTAATTGCTGGCCTTGTGCCAAAAGTAGAAACAATTATTATTATTTATGCAGTAATACCTGCCTTCCTTTGCGCACAGACTTAAACTTATACTCAGTAGGCACCTCTTAATCCAATATACACTCCCCTTCCACTTACGCCCACACCACCCGTACTCCATAAAGTTATGTTGGTACCACAAAACACCCAGTCCACACTGTAAAGTGGTCGTGTAGGAGACACGGCAAAAAGCACCCAGCATACACTGTAAATGTGGTTGGCTTTAGGAAGGGCATCCAGCCATAGAAAACTAGCCAGAAACAGTCCTATATGAGTGAAATATGGTCACCTGACCCAACTTGTCTCTAAATGGGAGAAACCCTTCTACCCCATGCTAGCGTAGAAGATAGATGTTAAACGATGATGATTATGTATTAATTCTCTCACCTCTTTCTGTTTAAACTGGCTGTAACCAGCCACTCATACTGATGTTAAGGTATTCTCAAAATAAATATCAAAATCTCATAAATTCGATATTATGTGAGATAAAGCCTTTACCATGAAAGTATGATAGTAGATATAGAGTAATGTAAATACTAAAGGGTTTCATTACCATATTTATTCTGAAAGACACTGCCCATGATTTTCAACTCATTTTTAAAAGTGGAGTGGTGTTAGGAAGGGCATCCAGCTGTAGAAACCAAGCCAGAATCAGTTCCAGTCCCACCCTTGCAAACAGGGAAAAGTGGACGTAAAATGAAATGATGATGATGATGAACTTTCTCATCATTAAGGTGGGCTTTCTAACCAATGTTCTAACTACTAACCAAATTGCTGTAGGTAGAATCACCAGACATCAGACAAGATGCAAAAACACCAAAAAATAGCCCCAAAATAAATAAAATAACATAAAAGGAATAATAGGGGGGCAGGGTTGGAATAAGCAGGGGGTAGTGGAAAATCGGTAATTTTTCTAGCTTGTCTCCCATTGCTGTTTTTTTTTTTTGCTAATGATACTTTCATTTATTTTTCTTTCAGTCACACCTTTATGATGTCTCCAAAAATGTGAGTAGAAAATACGATTTTTCTTCTCTTCAAAATTAACCCTTCAAACTCTTAACTGTTTTTTTTATAAACTTTATTTTACTGTGTAGTTAGGAAAGGTAGGCCAGTGCTCATGGTCTCTTTCAGAGGCCATGAGCACTGGTGGGCAGGAAGGATGGAGGAAGCTATATTAAGACTGGACACCTGGCCTGAATGCTTGTAACAGAATAGACTCCACAAAAGGCACCTGAGAGCCAGGTGTTGGTGTTTAACTGGACAATTGAAAGGAAAATGTCTAAAAACAAGTTTGCATATTCAAGTGTTTATTACTAGTGGATAGTTTGTGAAAATTAGCAGTATTATAGGAAAGAATTTATTTTTTAATGTGTTCAAAATAATGTGTGTTTAGTTAATTACGTAATAATTGAAAAAACATATGTAAAGAAAAATATTTCCCTCCTCACCACTCTCAGTTCCCCCTCTCTTTTCACCTTTTTCTCATACACACACATACACTTACCATCCCCTTTCCATAAAGGTTTGATGCCACCACCGTTGCCTCTCTCTCTCCTTCTCCCTCCCTCACACACACACACACACACACACACACTCTTACCATCTCCTTTCCATAAAGATTTGAAACCACTGCCTCCCTCCCTCTCTTTCTCTCACACACACACATATACTTACCCTCCCCTTTCCAACATGACATACTGCAGAAACACTCGCTTTAATACATCATCATCATCGTTTAACGTCTATCTTCCACGCTAGCATGGGTTAGACGGGAATTGTCCCATTTGAGGCAAGATTGGTTGGGTGACCGTGTCTCGCTCGTATAGGACTATCTGGCAGGTTTTCTACGGCTGGATGCCCTTCCTAACACCAACCACATTTACAGTGTGGGCTGGGAGGTTTTTACCGTGTTACCTACACGACCACATTACAAATTCTATTTCAAATCTCTTATATCAATATTTATAGGCCCCCAGAGACTGTCCCTACCCTACTGTCTTGGACATGCTGGACATAAAGAAGGCTGTTGTTGGTAACTGTCTAATTGATCAGGTAATTCATTTTCAACACTTATCGTTTTTGTTTTTCTTTGTTGTGTTACTTGGTAGGTTTGGTGAAGGGGGCAGTAGTGTCCATGAGCCTTCACAGACCCTCTGAGAGATAAAATATTGATGTTGTTGATGTTCTATTTAAATTGCCACAGGTTCACTGAGCAGAGGGAGAGAGAGTTCTAGAAAGACGATGTTTTGAGCTGAAAGGACTGATCTATCTAGGGTGGGTAAAATTCCCGAGATCCATGGACGAGTTCTCTCCAGCGGGCTCTGTCCCTCAACATCGCCGCCATGTCCTGCATCTCCCAGAGACTAGTGTCTGTCTTTAGGGCATCAATATATGTCATCTTCAGCTATTTCTTTGTCGTGTTGGAACATAACTTAAAAGTTATTACATACTACTATATCTTTTAATGAAAGACACATTTTCATACCATTTTGAAAATAATCAAGAATTTTTAGGGATGTAGTAATATAAGAAACTTTCTCATTGTTAAGCTGGCTTTTGGAACATAACTTAACAAAGGTCCTTACATAACATTGTAATGGAAAGTTTTTAGGTTAATATAGAACCAGTGGCAAAAGTTTTATACTATAAAAAAAAAGGATTATTAATTTATTTAATTTTCCTAAATTGCATAAAAATTTTCTTTGTTTTTCAGCGAATGATAGAAAATGTTATTTTAATAGAAAGTGCAACTGAAGCCAGACGATTTATGAGAAGACATTCGTTACAGTTTATACGAGAAGTAAGTTTGTTTTCTCTCTTCTCAAACCTCCAACTAACATTTCATTGTCATTTAACGTCTTTTTTTCATGCTAGCAAAGGTTGAATGGGTTTTCAAGTGGAGCTACTAACTTCTGAGATTGGCTGGTGGGCCTGCATCTCCCTTATATACACTAGCAGAAAAATCACCTTTCATGTGTACTGTGTATATTGATATTATACGCAAGTATACATGCATGTAGATATGATACATCAAATAAAATTGTAATTGACAATATGCACAGAAATTGAAGAGAGACTGTGTTACACTCTTTTCTGTAATCAGTAAAGTAATCCAGGATACATTTAAAAAAGACGATATTATATATAAACTGCATTAGGAGAAAATTAGTGACGGAAATATATGAATGTTTATTTAAGCGATCGCTAACCGGAAGTGTTGACATTTGTATAAATTTTAAAGACGGGAATCTTTAAATAAGCAATAAAATATATTTAATCAAAAACTACGAAATTTAGTAGATAAATTATGTAATATTCATTAATTATTTATTCAAAGGGCAGTGGATTGGCAGTATCGGTAGAGGGTCGGACGCCATGCTTTGACGCATTGAGTTACGGCTCTTGCTATTCTGAGTTCAAATCCCGCCGAGGTTAACTTTGCCTTTCATCCTTACGGGGTCGATAAAATAAAGTACCAGTAATGTACTGGGTAATTGCTGGCCTTGTGCCAAAAAGTAGAAACAATTATTTATTCAAAGTAATCCAACTTATTTTACAAACGGGATAAAAAATTATATTCTGGATGCAGTCCCACACTCCTTTCTTTATTATAGTTAAGATTCTTGTGCTCTACTGAGTGTGCAGACAGATCAGGCACCCACATCTTATTTATATATATTTCTACGCTTTAAGAAGTGCATTTTATCATGACATGAACACGAAGGAGGTTGTCAAATCTTTAAACAGCTAAAGAGTCCTTCCTGGCTCTTTTTTTGGGGTAGTTTTTCTATGGTTGGATACCCTTCTTATCACAAACCACTTTATAGTGTGTACTAGGCTCATTTAACCTGGCTTACAGTCATCCTTAGCATGAGGTCATTTTTGTTACCTAGAAGACCTGTTGAATGACAAGCTGTATTGGACTTGGTGATGGTGGCTACAATGAGATGCATATGAGAGGTGTGCTAATGAGGAAGGATGTGTCCCGGAAACTGAAAGGATAGGGTTGTGATGCATATGTAAGAAGTGCCATGATATATGGGAGCAAGACAGAGGTGATGTAGAACAGAGATGATTAGAAAGAAGAGAATTGAGAAAAGTGCAGTGGATGAGCAAAGTATTGCAGAGTATGATGAGAATAGAGCCAGTGCTGAATGTTGTGACGAGAAATGCATTGAAATGGCTGGGTCATGTGTTGAGGAAGGATTAAAATGACCTAATAAGGGGAATGTTGGAAATGGATGTAGAGAGAGGGAGAAGACATGAAGAAAGATGATGGAGAAGGAAATGAAAGCCAGGGGTTTAATTGAGGGGTAGGATGTAGAGTATAGGGCAAGTTTATCATTAGAGCTTGCAAGGCTAACTCCTTTAGTAGGGAAAATGGCCTTTAAATGCTTGTCTTTGTTGTTTAGTCAGTGTAGTCCTAGTTTCTATTGAATGTGATGTATTAAATAACATGCAGACCATTTATTTTTCAGGCCTTTACATTAGAAGGTGACCAAATATTTCCGGAACCCAACTATCGCTATTATTCAAGTAACATTAACCATTCCCAGTATCTCTCTGCTAATATGGAAGATATCATTACAAACTGTGAAAATCAATTAAAATCAAAACTCGAGGAGCAAAAATCTTTGCAAGAACATATAGACGGCATATGTTCTTCGCTGAAATCCAACAGTTTAGAAGAAAGAAAAACATTAAATGAGATAAAAAATTTTAATGCTGTTTTACGCAAGTTAAGTCTAGTAAGTAATCTTTCTATAGAGACTTTGAGTTGGCTAATGCTTTGTTAGTGAAATTTGGTAGACAGAAATTGTATGGAAGCCCTTTGTATATTCTCCTCCTCTGCTACTGGACGTATCCCTTTATCAAGTCTTGTCCATTCCTTCTTATCCATTGAAATGGTTAAAAGGTTATTGTAGGATTTTGCTTCTACAACTGTAAACGTGGTTGGTGTTAGGAAGGGCATCCAGCCATAGAAAACCTGCCAGGCAATCCTATACGAGCAAGGCAACCAATTTTGCCTCAAGTGGGACAATTCCCGTCTAAACCCATGCTAGCATGGAAGATAGACGTTAAACGGTGATGATGATGAACTGATCATTTAAAGCTGCGACACTAACTTAATGATGACTAAGTGCTCTGTCATTCAGGTATTTTTATCAGTTTGTCTTGTCTTAGAAAGTTGACTTCTGATACTAACTAGACGTTCTTCCTCGTCCCACATTGAACTAGCTGTTTGTTTTTCATTCATCAACCTAGTATTCATTGTATATCAGCCATTGGCAAGTTACATATATATCTTCATGCCTAATTCAGGACCCTATAATGTGTCAGAGTAACTTAGTATTACAGTTTATTCAGCATCCCTTGCAGGTGTTTTGAGTCAGAACTGACCTGAAAGTAGTATCAGCTAAAAAGTAATTCAATTCTTCTGAATAACCTGGGTTTCCCAACCCTAAACTCTGACGGTGAATGCAGTTTGATGTATTTCTAAATCTTCAAATAACAAGCATGGATTATAATGTGATGTAATGTCATCCACCAGCCTGGAATTCTTGATTGAGTTCTAGGGGCACCACCTTGGACATTTTAAACCTGATGGAGTCTATCCCTCTCCAGGTTAAACATGGCCGATTTCTTTCAGAAGTATTTTATTTATCAAACTCAATAGGATGAAAAGCAAAGTTGACCTTGATGGGATTTGAGCTCAGATCACAGAGAACAAGAACAGATACTGCAAAGCCTTCTATCTGACGTTGGGCACCCCTCTTCAGGTCTAAACACAGCCAATGTTTTCCAGGGAGTGAGAGAGAGAGTGAGAAGAATTGACTGGTACTTTATTTATTAACCCCAAAAGGATAGCAGACAAAGTTGACTTCATTGGGAATTGAAATTAGAGCATAGAGAACCAGAACAAATACCACAAAGCGTTCTATTTGATGTTCTAATGACTATCAATTCACTGCCCTATGATGTTGCGATGTCACATCATTAATCCTTGCCTCTTATTTACCATAATTTTTTTTATACTTTACTCAAGAAAGTTTATTATACTTATGATGGGAGTCCTGACATGGCTGAAGATGGAGGAGGAAAATCAGGGGGTTGGTGACTGGGGTATGCAGACAATAGGGAAACATGGAGAAGCTTTTCATGGGGCCTGCAAGGCTAACATCAGCTTTGGCAAGAAAAAAAGATGGCCTTAAAAGACTTTTATTTCATTGGAGAATTATAATAGATTGAACTGGAATATTTTTTCTTTCATTTCCAGGAAATGGAAGAATTGCAATTGTTAGCAGATGTTGAACCTATTGATGTAATGGCGCTGGTAAGTGGGAAACTGTTTATTTCTTGTTTCATTTCTGTTCACATCAGAAAATCTGTAGAGCACCTGAGCACTGTACACAATAATTTCATTATTATTATTATTTTAAATAGGTAAGGAAAGGTTTACCTGATCAATATAATATTTTTAGTGATTTTCGTAAGATACTGAAGGCCAGAAAACAGACATACCAGGAGGGTGGGGGGTGAAGTTAAGATTCAAATAGTTAACATTTTTCATTTTTTTATAATTTGATAGGAAGAAGAATATAGTAAAATATCAAGCCAATTATCAAAACTAGAAGAAACTTACAGAGAAGAGAAAAATACATACAAAAACATACAACAAGAAACAAGTAATTTGGAGAAGAATTTCTTAGAAAAGGAACAGCAGTTGAATTCCCTTAGAACTCAGTTGGAAAGTGTCAAGGTATTTAATATTTCAATTCTATTATCTTTCAATATTTGCATTACACGTTTTTGTCGTTGTTGTTGTTGTTGTTGTTTGTCGGTATGTTTCTGTAGTCACAAACATGGCTGAAAAATGATACTATTGGTGCCACTACCAAATGCTACCAGAATACTCTACAAAAGGGTAGTGTTGGTGCCAACAATATAAAATGCACTCAATCCATTCTGTTATGGATAGTGTTGGTGCCACGATAAAATGAATCTAGTTCACTCTGAAAAGTGAGCTAGTGTTGGTGTCATGATAAAATACGTTTAGCACACTTTGTAAAATGGTAGTGTTGATACCATGATAAAATGGACCTAGTTTTCTCTATAAAGTGGTAGTGCTGGTATCATAATAAAATGCACACAGTCCACTCTGGAATGTAGTAGTGTTGGTGCCAGGATAAAATGCACGCAACCCATTCTATAAGGTGGTTAGTATTAGCAAGGACATCTAGCTGTAGATATCATGCCAAAACTCAAAACTGGTACGTGTGAGTAAGCTGAGATTCTACAACTTATCCAGTCTCAAACTATGACAACCTATCCAACCTATGCTATGGAAGTAATCAGGTTATGGTGTTTCCACAATAAAAAATACCCAGTTCACTCTTTAGCAGTGGTGGTGTCATGATAAAAAAAAACACCCAGATCACCCTGTAAAATGGTTATGATGGTACCACAATAAAAAGCCAGTCATGATAAAATTATCCCAATACACACTGTAAAGTTGTTGGCGTTGGGAAGAGCACTCAGCTGTAAAAAGCAAACCTAAAGTGGAGCCACTGAGTGAGACTTGGTCACTTGACCAGTCAAGCCTCAGAACATGACAGCCCATCTAACTCACGCAGGCATAGAAAATAAATGTTAAATGGTGATGGTGGTGATGGAAGTGGCTGGATATGCATTTTATTGTGGCACCAACACTATCCCTTTATAGAATGGACAGTAGCCATACGTAGATACAATATATACCTGGTGAGTTTTTCATTTTGTCAGATATTAGCCTGTCTCATCGCTCAATGTTTTGTCAGATTGATGTCATCTTTATGTACTTATCTGTCCTGAGATGACTCTTTAAGTTCAGCTGATGTTTTACAAGCTATAGAGTTAATATGACAGACAAAACTCAGCATCTCAATAGGACTGGCTGCGTGTGTCCATGGAATCTCACTCTTGTGCATACGTTATAGTAGCAATGCATGGTTTTGATTTGCACACTGAAGTACTTTGTGGTGTACGTGGTGGGTGGGATAAAACCCTAAAGCACAGAAGTAGTTTGTGGTGTACAGGGGGGGGGGGGGGATAGTTTATGGTGTATGAGTGGCAGGGGAGGCAAGGGATTAGTAATTATGGCTTTTTTCTGTGTGAATGTGTGTGACTTCATGTGATTAATGGAGCCTTCTTTCAAAAGAACGTAACTACAGGTCACAACATGCATAAACACTAAGACAAACAGACATACACAAATACACACTTTCATTCACAGGTACATAAACACATTGTCACAAGCACACTTACACACACAAATGCAAGCACACAAAAACACAAACATACACACACTAACACAAATACATGCATGCAGAAATACAGGCACATACACTCACAAACAGACACTCAGCCATCTATATTTGACATGATATTTTTTTCCCAGGAGAAAGATGTCCGTCTTTTAACTGATCATGCTGAGGCAGAGTCATGTTATAGCCATTATGAAAAAAAATTTAAAGAACAACAGAAGAAAATAGCTCAGAAAATTTCCCTCGTCGACAAAATTAACACAGAAATCAAGGTATGTGGAAGAGTTCTTATTTGCAAGCAATAACGGTAGAGCATCAGATGCAGTATCAAGCTTACTTTAGGTGGTAGTGCTGGTACCACAACAAACTGTACCTAGTCCACACTGTCAGGTGGTAGTGTTGGTACCACAATAAACTCTACCTAGTCCACACTGTCAGGTGATAGTGCTGGTACCACAATAAACTCTACCTAGTCCACACTGTCAGGTGATAGTGCTGGTACCACAATAAACTGTACCTCGTCCACATTGTCAGGTGGTAGTGCTGGTACCACAATAAACTGTACCTAGTCCACACTGTCAGGTGATAGTGCTGGTACCACAATACACTGTACCTAGTCCACACTGTCAGGTGGTAGTGCTGGTACCACAATAAACTGTACCTAGTCCACACTGTCAGGTGATAGTGCTGGTACCACAATAAACTGTACCTAGTCCACACTGTCAGGTGATAGTGCTGGTACCACAATAAACTGTACCTAGTCCACACTGTCAAGTGGTAGTGCTGGTACCACAATAAACTGTACCTAGTCCACACTGTCAGGTGGTAGTGCTGGTACCACAATAAACTCTACCTAGTCCACACTGTCAGGTGGTAGTGTTTGTACCACAATACACTGTACCTAGTCCACACTGTCAGGTGATAGTGCTGGTACCACAATACACTGTACCTAGTCCACACTGTCAGGTGATAGTGCTGGTGCCACAATAAACTGTACCTAGTCCACACTGTCAGGTGGTAGTGCTGATACCACAATAAACTGTACCTAGTCCACATTGTCAGGTGGTAGTGCTGGTACCACAATAAACTGTACCTAGTCCACACTGTCAGGTGGTAGTGCTGGTACCACAATAAACTGTAACTAGTCCACACTGTCAGGTGATAGTGTTGGTACCACAATAAAATGTACCTAGTCCACACTGTCAGGTGATAGTGCTAGTACCACAATAAACTGTACCTAGTCCACAATGTCAGGTGGTAGTGCTGGTACCACAATAAAATGTACCTAGTCCACACTGTCAGGTGGTAGTGCTGGTACCACAATAAATTGTACCTAGTCCACACTGTCAGGTGATAGTGCTGGTACCACAATAAACTGTACCTAGTCCACACTGTCAGGTGGTAGTGCTGGTACCACAATACACTGTACCTAGTCCACACTGTCAGGTGATAGTGCTGGTACCACAATACACTGTACCTAGTCCACGCTGTCAGGTGATAGTGCTGGTACCACAATAAAATGTACCTAGTCCACACTGTCAGGTGGTAGTACTGGTAGCTCAATAAACTGTACCTAGTCCACACTGTCAGGTGATAGTGTTGGTACCACAAACTGTACCTAATCCACACTGTCAGGTGGTAGTGCTGGTACCACAATAATCTGTACCTAGTCCACACTGTCAGGTGGTAGTGCTGGTACCACAATACACTGTACCTAGTCCACACTGTCAGGTGGTAGTGCTGGTACCACAATAAACTGTACCTAGTCCACACTGTCAGGTGATAGTGCTGGTACCACAATAAACTGTACCTAGTCCACACTGTCAGGTGATAGTGCTGGTACCACAATAAACTGTACCTAGTCCACACTGTCAGGTGATAGTGCTGGTACCACAATAAACTGTACCTAGTCCACACTGTCAGGTGGTAGTGCTGGTACCACAATAAACTGTACCTAGTCCACACTGTCAGGTGGTAGTGTTTGTACCACAATACACTGTACCTAGTCCACACTGTCAGGTGATAGTGCTGGTACCACAATACACTGTACCTAGTCCACAATGTCAGGTGATAGTGTTGGTGCCACAATAAACTGTACCTAGTCCACACTGTCAGGTGGTAGTGCTGGTACCACAATAAACTGTACCTAGTCCACACTGTCAGGTGGTAGTGCTGGTACCACAATAAACTGTACCTAGTCCACACTGTCAGGTGGTAGTGCTGATACCACAATAAACTCTACCTAGTCCACACTGTCAGGTGGTAGTGCTGGTACCACAATAAAATGTACCTAGTCCACACTGTCAGGTGGTAGTGCTGGTACCACAATAAACTGTACCTAGTCCACACTGTCAGGTGATAGTGTTGGTACCTCAATAAACTGTACCTAATCCACACTGTCAGGTGGTAGTGCTGGTACCACAATAATCTGTACCTAGTCCACACTGTCAGGTGGTAGTGCTGGTACCACAATAAACTGTACCTAGTCCACACGGTCAGGTGGTAGTGCTGGTACCACAATAAACTGTACTTAGTTCACACTGTCAGGTAATAGTGCTGGTACCACAATAAACTGTACCTAGTCCACACTGTCAAGTGGTAGTGCTGGTACCATAATAAACTGTACCTAGTCCATACTGTCAGGTGGTAGTACTGGTACCTCAATAAATTGTACCTAGTCCACACTGTCAGCTGCTAGTGCTGGTACCACAATAAACTGTATCTAGTCCACACTGTCAGGTGATAGTGCTGGTACCACAATAAACTGCACCTAGTCCACACTGTCAGGTGGTAGTGCTGGTACCTCAATAAACTGTACCTAGTCCACAATGTCAGGTGGTAGTGCTGGTACCACAATACACTGTACCTAGTCCACACTGTCAGGTGATAGTGTTGGTACCACAATAAACTGTACCTAGTCCACAGTCGGGTGACTGTTGGTACCACAATAAACTGTACCTAGTCCACAATGTCAGGTGGTAGTGCTGGTACCACAATACACTGTACCTAGTCCACACTGTCAGGTGGTAATGTTGCTACCACAATAAACTACCTAACCCACACTGTCAGGTGATAGTGCTGGTACCACAATAAAATGTACCTAGTCCACACTGTCAGGTGATAGTGCTGGTACCACAATACACTGTACCTAGTCCACTCTGTCAGGTGGTAGTGCTGGTACCACAATAAACTCTACCTAGTCCACACTGTCAGGTGGTAGTGCTGGTACCACAATAAGCTGTACCTAGTCGACACTGTCAGGTAGTAGTGCTGGTAGCACAATACACTGTACCTAGTCCACACTGTCAGGTGATAGTGCTGGTACCACAATAAACTGTACCTAGTCCACACTGTCAGGTGATAGTGCTGGTACCACAATAAACTGTACCTAGTCCACACTGTCAGGTGATAGTGCTGGTACCACAATAAACTGTACCTAGTCCACACTGTCAGGTGATAGTGCTGGTACCACAATAAACTGCACCTAGTCCACACTGTCAGGTGGTAGTGCTGGTACCTCAATAAACTGTACCTAGTCCACTGTCAGGTGGTAGTGCTGGTACCACAATACACTACCTAGTCCACACTGTCAGGTGGTAGTGCTGGTACCTCAATAAACTGTACCTAGTCCACACTGTCAGGTGGTAGTGCTGGTACCTCAATAAACTGTACCTAGTCCACAATGTCAGGTGGTAGTGCTGGTACCTCAATAAACTGTACCTAGTCCACACTGTCAGGTGATAGTGTTGGTACCACAATAAACTGTACCTAGTCCACACTGTCAGGTGATAGTGCTGGTACCACAATAAACTGTACCTAGTCCACACTGTCAGGTGATAGTGCTGGTACCACAATAAACTGTACCTAGTCCACACTGTCAGGTGATAGTGCTGGTACCACAATAAACTGCACCTAGTCCACACTGTCAGGTGGTAGTGCTGGTACCTCAATAAACTGTACCTAGTCCACAATGTCAGGTGGTAGTGCTGGTACCACAATACACTGTACCTAGTCCACACTGTCAGGTGATAGTGTTGGTACCACAATAAACTACCTAACCCACACTGTCAGGTGATAGTGCTGGTACCACAATAAAATGTACCTAGTCCACACTGTCAGGTGATAGTGCTGGTACCACAATACACTGTACCTAGTCCACACTGTCAGGTGGTAATGTTGCTACCACAATATACTACCTAACCCACACTGTCAGGTGATAGTGCTGGTACCACAATAAACTGTACCTAGTCCACACTGTCAGGTGGTAATGTTGCTACCACAATAAACTACCTAACCCACACTGTCAGGTGATAGTGCTGGTACCACAATAAAATGTACCTAGTCCACAATGTCAGGTGGTAGTGCTGGTACCACAATACACTGTACCTAGTCCACACTGTCAAGTGGTCATGTTGCTACCACAATAAACTACCTAACCCACACTGTCAGGTGATAGTGCTGGTACCACAATAAAATGTACCTAGTCCACACTGTCAGGTGATAGTGCTGGTACCACAATAAAATGTACCTAGTCCACACTGTCAGGTGATAGTGCTGGTACCACAATACACTGTACCTAGTCCACACTGTCAGGTGGTAGTGCTGGTACCACAATACACTGTACCTAGTCCACACTGTCAGGTGATAGTGTTGGTACCACAATAAGCTGTACCTAGTCGACACTGTCAGGTAGTAGTGCTGGTACCACAATGAACTGTACCTAGTCCACACTGTCCGGTGGTAGTGCTGGTACCACAATAAACTGTACCTAGTCCACACTGTCAGGTGGTAGTGCTGGTACCACAATAAACTCTACCTAGTCCACACTGTCAGGTTGTAGTGCTGGTACCACAATACACTGTACCTAGTCGACACTGTCAGGTGATAGTGTTGGTACCACAATAAACTCTACCTAGTCCACACTGTCAGGTGGTAGTGCTGGTACCACAATAAACTGTACCTAGTCCACACTGTCAGGTGGTAGTGCTGGTACCTCAATAAACTGTACCTAGTCCACACTGTCAGGTGATAGTGTTGGTACCACAATAAGCTGTACCTAGTCCACACTGTCAGGTGATAGTGCTGGTACCACAATAAACGGTACCTAGTCCACACTGTCCGGTGGTAGTGCTGGTACCTCAATAAACTGTACCTAGTCCACACTGTCAGGTGATAGTGTTGGTACCACAATACACTGTACCTAGTCGACACTGTCAGGTTGTAGTGCTGGTACCACAATAAGCTGTACCTAGTCCACACTGTCAGGTGGTAGTGCTGGTACCTCAATAAACTGTACCTAGTCCACACTGTCAGGTGATAGTGTTGGTACCACAATACACTGTACCTAGTCGACACTGTCAGGTTGTAGTGCTGGTACCACAATAAACTGTACCTAGTCCACACTGTCCGGTGGTAGTGCTGGTACCACAATAAACTGTACCTAGTCCACACTGTCAGGTGGTAGTGTTGGTACCACAATACACTGTACCTAGTCCACACTGTCAGGTGGTAATGTTGCTACCACAATAAACTACCTAACCCACACTGTCAGGTGATAGTGCTGGTACCACAATAAAATGTACCTAGTCCACAATGTCAGGTGGTAGTGCTGGTACCACAATACACTGTACCTAGTCCACACTGTCAAGTGGTAATGTTGCTACCACAATAAACTACCTAACCCACACTGTCAGGTGATAGTGCTGGTACCACAATAAACTGTACCTAGTCCACACTGTCAGGTGGTAGTGCTGGTACCACAATAAACTGTACCTAGTCCACACTGTCAGGTGATAGTGTTGGTACCACAATAAAATGTACTTAGTCCACACTGTCAGGTGATAGTGCTGGTACCACAATAAACTGTACCTAGTCCACAATGTCAGGTGGTAGTGCTGGTACCACAATAAAATGTACCTAGTCCACACTGTCAGGTGGTAGTGCTGGTACCACAATAAACTGTACCTAGTCCACACTGTCAGGTGATAGTGTTGGTACCACAATAAACTGTACCTAATCCACACTGTCAGGTGGTAGTGCTGGTACCACAATAATCTGTACCTAGTCCACACTGTCAGGTGGTAGTGCTGGTACCACAATAAACTGTATCTAGTCCACACGGTCAGGTGGTAGTGCTGGTACCACAATAAACTGTACTTAGTTCACACTGTCAGGTAATAGTGCTGGTACCACAATAAACTGTACCTAGTCCACACTGTCAGGTGGTAGTGCTGGTACCATAATAAACTGTACCTAGTCCATACTGTCAGGTGGTAGTACTGGTACCTCAATAAATTGTACCTAGTCCACACTGTCAGGTGATAGTGCTGGTACCACAATAAAATGTACCTAGTCCACACTGTCAGGTGATAGTGCTGGTACCACAATACACTGTACCTAGTCCACTCTGTCAGGTGGTAGTGCTGGTACCACAATAAACTCTACCTAGTCCACACTGTCAGGTGGTAGTGCTGGTACCACAATAAGCTGTACCTAGTCGACACTGTCAGGTAGTAGTGCTGGTACCACAATACACTGTACCTAGTCCACACTGTCAGGTGATAGTGCTGGTACCGCAATAAACTGTACCTAGTCCACACTGTCAGGTGGTAGTGCTGGTACCTCAATAAACTGTACCTAGTCCACTGTCAGGTGGTAGTGCTGGTACCACAATACACTACCTAGTCCACACTGTCAGGTGGTAGTGCTGGTACCTCAATAAACTGTACCTAGTCCACACTGTCAGGTGGTAGTGCTGGTACCTCAATAAACTGTACCTAGTCCACAATGTCAGGTGGTAGTGCTGGTACCTCAATAAACTGTACCTAGTCCACACTGTCAGGTGATAGTGTTGGTACCACAATAAACTGTACCTAGTCCACACTGTCAGGTGATAGTGCTGGTACCACAATAAACTGTACCTAGTCCACACTGTCAGGTGATAGTGCTGGTACCACAATAAACTGTACCTAGTCCACACTGTCAGGTGATAGTGCTGGTACCACAATAAACTGCACCTAGTCCACACTGTCAGGTGGTAGTGCTGGTACCTCAATAAACTGTACCTAGTCCACAATGTCAGGTGGTAGTGCTGGTACCACAATACACTGTACCTAGTCCACACTGTCAGGTGATAGTGTTGGTACCACAATAAACTACCTAGTCCACAGTCAGGTGATAGTGTTGGTACCACAATAAACTGTACCTAGTCCACAATGTCAGGTGGTAGTGTTGGTACCACAATAAACTGTACCTAGTCCACACTCTCAGGTGGTAATGTTGCTACCACAATAAACTACCTAACCCACACTGTCAGGTGATAGTGCTGGTACCACAATAAACTGTACCTAGTCCACACTGTCAGGTGATAGTGCTGGTACCACAATACACTGTACCTAGTCCACACTGTCAGGTGGTAATGTTGCTACCACAATAAACTACCTAACCCACACTGTCAGGTGATAGTGCTGGTACCATAATAAAATGTACCTAGTCCACAATGTCAGGTGGTAGTGCTGGTACCACAATAAACTGTACCTAGTCCACACTGTCAAGTGGTAATGTTGCTACCACAATAAACTACCTAACCCACACTGTCAGGTGATAGTGCTGGTACCACAATAAAATGTACCTAGTCCACACTGTCAGGTGATAGTGCTGGTACCACAATACACTGTACCTAGTCCACACTGTCAGGTGGTAGTGCTGGTACCACAATACACTGTCAGGTGATAGTGTTGGTACCACAATAAGCTGTACCTAGTCGACACTGTCAGGTAGTAGTGCTGGTACCACAATAAACTGTACCTAGTCCACACTGTCCGGTGGTAGTGCTGGTACCACAATAAACTGTACCTAGTCCACACTGTCAGGTGGTAGTGCTGGTACCACAATAAACTCTACCTAGTCCACACTGTCAGGTTGTAGTGCTGGTACCACAATACACTGTACCTAGTCGACACTGTCAGGTGATAGTGTTGGTACCACAATAAACTCTACCTAGTCCACACTGTCAGGTGGTAGTGCTGGTACCACAATAAACTGTACCTAGTCCACACTGTCAGGTGGTAGTGCTGGTACCTCAATAAACTGTACCTAGTCCACACTGTCAGGTGATAGTGTTGGTACCACAATAAGCTGTACCTAGTCCACACTGTCAGGTGATAGTGCTGGTACCACAATAAACTGTACCTAGTCCACACTGTCCGGTGGTAGTGCTGGTACCACAATACACTGTACCTAGTCGACACTGTCAGGTTGTAGTGCTGGTACCACAATAAACTGTACCTAGTCCACTGTCAGGTGGTAGTGCTGGTACCACAATACACTACCTAGTCCACAATGTCAGGTGGTAGTGTTGGTACCACAATAAACTGTACCTAGTCCACACTGTCAGGTGATAGTGCTGGTACCACAATACACTGTACCTAGTCCACACTGTCAGGTGATAGTGCTGGTACCACAATTAACTGTACCTAGTCCACACTGTCCGGCGGTAGTGCTGGTACCACAATAAACTGTACCTAGTCCACACTGTCAGGTGGTAGTGTTGGTACCACAATAAACTGTACCTAGTCCACACTGTCAGGTGGTAGTGTTGATACCACAATAAAATGTACCTAGTCCACACTGTGAGCTGATAGTGTTGGTACCACAATAAACTCTACCTAGTCCACACTGTCAGGTGGTAGTGTTGGTACCACAATACACTGTACCTAGTCCACACTGTCAGGTGGTAGTGTTGGTACCACAATAAACTCTACCTAGTCCACACTGTCAGGTGATAGGGTGATAGTGCTGGTACCACAATACACTCTACCTAGTCCACACTGTCAGGTGATAGTGTTGGTACCACAATAAACTCTACCTAGTCCACACTGTCATGTGGTAGTGCTGGTACCACAATAAACTCTACCTAGTCCACACTTTAATCTTGGTCACCCTCTTCCACTGGTACCACTAGAAGAACGAACCCAATACATACCATGAAGTGGTTGGTGTTAAGGTCATCCAGCCATAGAAACCATGCCAAAATTGAATGTTTGGGCAAGACAGTCATCTGAGCTGTGACAACCCATTTAACCCTTGCAAGTATGAAAAATAGAGGTAAAACTGATAATAATGATGATGATATTGTTATTGTTTTAATCAGGCAGATGAAGAGAAGGCATGTCTTATCAGCCCTGAGAGAATCAATACTAGGAGGTCAGCCCAGAATATTCAAAGTGAGATAACAGAGATTAACAAACGGGTTGAAGCAACAGAAAAAAGGTAAAGTCAGTTGTTTTTTTATGTGTGTGTGCATATGTATATAATATGTGTGTATGTGATTACATAATCTTATCACATGTCTCACCGAAATACATTACTTTTGTTTTGTTCTTTTTTTTTTTTTTTTTTGTTGGTTGTTTTTCAATGATGTTGCAATTTTTTGTATCAGTATCATTAACATCACAATCATCATCATCATCGCTTTCATCATCATAGTTATCATTTATCATCTTTTGTCACCATAATACTCATTGTCTTTGTCTTCATTATCATCATCATCATTTATGTTTCAGAGAACCACATCTTAGTCATATGTTCCATTTCAGGTGTGGATTTTACATGTGAACACCCTTCTTTATAGCAACCTCCAATGAGATACAAATGAGCTTTATCTGTACTTTTTATTGTGGCACCAACACTGGAGAGATTGTTATGTTCTCTCTATGCTACCTTTGCCAACCACTTTATAGAGTGTACTGGGTGCATTTTAACAGGTCATCTACATTAGGAAGGTTGCCTTCAATCTCACAAGACTCAAGAGTACATATTACTTAATATTGTCACTGTTCATTGAGGGCAACATCACTAGGTGTGTAGATAGAAAAGCGAACAACCGAAAAAGTGAGAGGGTATCAAAGGGGAGATAGACACTACTGGGGGTAGTAATGGAAAAGTGTTGCAATGACAAGAGGGAATGAAAGTATGATGGGGAAAACAGTGCAGAAGACGAGGTAATGAAAGAGACTAATGCCAGCTATATGTTTACAAGTGAACGGGAGAGAGAGCACATCGTGGATAGTTATAGTGGTGGGTGATGGTGAGAGTGAGTGATAAATGTCCATAAGACGTGGAGTGGCTTTGAGGAGAGGGAGTGATGGCTGGCAGCACAGAAAGCGATGGTAGTATGTCTTAATTATAAACAGATTCAATGCAATCCCTTTTACTTAACAGTTGTAATGGTGGGGTGTAATGCTAAAGAGGAAGGCAAGGGGGTTGAATACAAACAGTTCCAATGACATCCCTTACATAGCTGCCGTGGTGTAGTAAATAGGGTAGTGGTTACACAGGTAGGGTGATTGACAAAAACATGAGAGGACATAAAAAAGACTCTTTGAGGCAGCATATTGCATGGTATTCTGTGATTGTGACATAAGAGTTTACTTAACCCTTTCGTTAAAATATTTCTAATGAAAGACACTGCCTATGATTTTCAAATAAAATTATAATGGTAGGTTTTTTTTAATGAATATAAGCATTTTGAAATAAACAGTTTTTATCATAGAATCAGGGACAATTTCATGTGGATTGGTATCAGAAGCGTTAGCTTTTCTTTATAAGAAGGTATTGTCTGTCAATAACTCTGTCACAACACAGTTTCAACTTCCACTTAGGATTTTAATCAACATTTAGACGTATTCTTAACTATTTATAAACCTTTCCAGTAAAAGGAAACTTGGTAGTTGTTAGAGCAACAGATTATATGTCTATATATTTATTCCAGTTCTCTGCACTCTGAATTCAAGTCTCCCTAAGGTCAACTTTACCTTTCATCCTTTTCTTCACCTACTTATTCCTTAGATGGTTGTGAGGGCAGAGTCCTCAAACACTCCTTCCAGCAGGTCCTGTCAGAAGCAACTGACTCCAACTGATCGGCTGGATCCCCAAGCAAGACCAGCCAAGCTCATGGATGTTATCCAACCATCTTGCTCAGGGTCTTGTTGGTGTCTACCACTGGGTCTCCTGCCAGTTAGTTTTGCCTGTAAAATCTGTCCAACAATTCTTTCTTGAAACATTCTAACGACATGCCCGTAGTATCAGAGCTGTGATCTCTCAATTTGGAGTAGTAGCAGCTCTACCTGGAGTGACTCTCTCATCTCTGAGCTATACAGTCTATCGAGTAACATTACTCCAAAGACTCTTCGGAGGAGCCCTATTTCGGCCGCTTGTATTCGCGATCATATTGTAAAATACCAATATAAGGGTGGTTGATTAGTGAAATTGTTAAAGTATTGGACATGATGTTTTGCAGTATCTATTCCAGCTCTGTGTGTTCTGAGTTGAAATCCTGCCACCTATCTTAGGCAAAGCTATAACACTTGGAATTGTGATTGGCAGATACTATCAGCAACTGAAAGACCAATGGAAACCTAATTTTCTTGGTCTGATCTGAGATTTTGTGGGCAACAGTAACTAAGAGCCAATGAAGGAACCTTTGTATAGTCGCTTGACCCACTAAAAATAGCAACCAAATCTTCTTTTGTTACCATATTTCTAATAAAAAATGCAGCCTATGATTTTTAAATCATTTAGAAAATGTTAAGAATTTGGAGGGATTATAACTAACTTTCTCATTATTATGTTGGTGTTTAGAACACAATTTAACAAAGGTTATTACATAAAATTATGATTGGAGATGTTTAGATAAATATAAACACTTTAAGATATTAGTATTTTTATCATAGAACCAGGGTCAGTTTGGTATCAAGAGGGTTAAATATGGAAATGACATATTCCTAAATGAACTAGGTGACCACAACGAGAATATCTTTGATCAAGGTGGACATGGAGTAATCAATACCAACATTTGTGTAAATAACAGCTTGTTATTTCATGTTCAAAATTTCTGTTTTTTAACTGTCTGTTAACTGTTTTACAATTTGTGGAGATTGTAGACTTAACATAAGACTGGGAGTCCCCTATCTTTAACCCTTTAGTGTTCAAACCGCCCCAAACTGGCCGCAATTATTTTTCCTTCATTTGTTCAAACCGCCCCAAACCGGCCGATAATACCCACACTAAAATATCGTTCTAAAAATAAACAAATCATCATCAAAATCTCGTCAATTCGAGATTAGGCCCTTACCGCGAAAATTAACACTTAATATAGTGAAACAACTTAAAACAACATGTGTTTTTTTAACGTTGAAAGTAGAACAGATTTTTTTGTGTATCAACATGGCTTGTGAAAGTAGCGATACCGACTTTGAAGGTTTTACACACGACATTCAGAATGAACAAGAAACAAAAGATAATATTAGTGATTTATCTTCAAATGAATCAGATGTTTACATTTCTGAAATTTCATCCGACGATGGTTGTTGTTTTGAAAGGGAAAACGAAGGAGATCTCCAGGACGCCATTGAAAATATTACAGCAACGTGGTTGAAAAATACCACACCAATATATGTTCCCGATTTTATTCAAAATACTGGTCCACAACACACATTAGGTCCCGATGTTAAAGCACTGGATTATTTCTTTTTGTTTTTACCACAAACTTTCTTCGAAGTTGTGGCAGAAGAGATTAATCGATATGCCAAACAACAGATTTCAAATCGAGGAAAACCCGATCTGTTTGGCGACCGACAGAAGCTGCGGAAATGCAAGCATTTTTTACCGTAAATATTATGTTCAGTACAAAACAATTTCCAAGACTGTGGAATTAGTGGAGCACTGATATAAGGTTTAGTGATCCTTATATATCAAGTATTATGCAGAAAACAACGTATTTAAAATTAGACCAGTATTTGCACCTGGTTCATACTTCAAATGCCCCTATTAATTAATTTCACCTGCCCATAAAAGTCAAATTTAACCAAAAAAATCAGGTAAAATTATATAATTGTAAATTATTGATATTTAAACATCTACTGACAAAATTTCAAGCCTGCACATAGAAAATTAAGAAAATTACAAACAAATAAAATTGATAACCCTCTTGAGTATGATTAACTCAAAATAATGTGAACAGATAAGCATGACATTTGAAAATTAATGCGAATGCTAAAGGGTTAAAACACCCAAGACACCTTTTAAGAGATACAGCCTCATAGGAGGCCAGTTATAACATTGTAGACATCTCAGTTGTAACTGGAACAAATGTAATTTGTGTATATTTGTAGACAAGGAGACTGTGATTTTACAACTCGTAGATACCATGAAACCAAAGAGGCCTTGCGAAAGATCAGAAAAGAAGTTGGTTCACTAAAAAATTTTTTAAATGTAAGTTTTCTTCACTTATTCCTCTTTCATTCTTTTTTTTTCCATTAACCTTCTAGGTGCTCTAGGCACCTTATGTTGCCGATAGAGTAATCTCTCCTTGATACATAACTCTGTGTCAAGGGAAGCATTTCATTAAAAAAATTCAGTGTGCTAAAGGTTAAGTCCTCTGAATGTCATAATCAAAATTCTACATTCAGATACTCTTGACAATACTGTGTGTACATGATTTAGAATAGGTATACTGTATCCTCGTGTGTTATAAGGAGCAACTAAAAGGATTAGTGCCGGGAAGGCATCTAGCCATAAAACATTGCCTCAAAATAGACTTCCAAGTAGGTCTACAATGCTAACTAATGTTCCAGTAGGAAAATTGTCCTTTGAAAACTTAGAAAAGTCACTTTTGGCACACCTCTTTGAAGCTTCTCAATCTTAAGTTTTTACATCAAAGTTTCTTGCATACATCATGTTTTACTAAATTTTTTCTAAATTTTTAAAACTAGAAATCAGGTGTGTACATTATACACAAGAACTAAATGTCACTCATTTTCTTCTGGCTTCAAGTGTGTGGCCATATTCAGAACAATATTACCAGAAGAAAGTTGTAATATCTGTTATCCAAATTTATTGATAATATATCAAATCATCATCACCATTTAACGTTTATTTTCAATGCTTGCATGGGTCAGAGAATTTGTCCCATACTGAGGTTAGACTGATCAAGTAACCACCTCTTGCTCATATGCTCCAATTTTGATTTGGTTTCTTCAGCTGATGCCCTTCCTAATGCTAACCACTTTTCAGCGTGTACTCAGAGCATTTCATTGTGGCACCTGTACAACCACTTTACAGGGTGGACTGAATGCTTTCATCATGACACCAGCAAACTACTTTACAGGGTGGACTGAATGCTTTTCATCATGACACCAGCATACCACCTTACAGGGTGGACTGGCTGTTTTCCATCATGATACCAGCATACCACCTTACAGGGTGGACTGGCTGTTTTCCATCATGATACCAACATACCACCTTGCAGGGTGGACTATAAATAAATATTATTTGTACTATAAATAAATAATATTTGTATTATAAAAACATATTATTTGTATTGTAAATGGATATTATTTGTACTATGAATAGATACTATTTCTACTATAAATAGATATTATTTGTACTATAAATAGATATTATTTGTACTATAAATAGATATTATTGTACCATAAATAGATATTATTTGTACTATAAATAGATACTCTCTACATAAGGTGTCAACCCAATTTAAATCCTACAAAATTACAGGTGAAACACTAAGTGGATTGGTTTAAAATATTTTTCTACTTTTTGATAATTGTAAATGCTTATCTCAATTTATTAAGATTTTCATTTAAAACAAATATTTTTTCCAGATTTCAGTATTTGATGTTCAAAACAAAAATCTAAAAACCAATTTCTCTTTTTTAACTCATAATATTAATAAGGGGATAAAATGTCCATGCTTAACCCATTAGCATTTAAACCGGCCATAACTGGCTGCTCATACTGATGTTACGGTATTGTTCTCAAAATAAATAACATCAAAATCTCGTAGATTCGATATTATGTGAGATAATTATGTAAGATAAAGCCTTTACCATGAACATATAATAGTAAATATAGAGTAATGTAAATGCTAAAGGGTTAAAGAATAAGTATCTGGTTTTCTGTGACAACACGATGTCATCATCATCATCATTCCATTTTATGTCCACTTTTTCCCTGCTTGCAAGGGTGGGACGGGAACTGATTCTGGCTTGATTTCTACAGTTGGATGCCCTTCCTAACACCAACCTCATTTACAGTGAGTGCTGGGTGCTTTTTTGCCGTGGCACCTCCACGACCACTTTGCAGTGGAATGATAGGGACCCCAGTCCCTATCATCTCATTTCTACAGCTGAGTAAACTGGAGCAATGTGAAATAAAGTGTCTTGCTCAAGGAAACAACACATCACCCGGTCTGAGAATTGAACTCACAACCTTTCGATTGCAAGGCCAATGCTCTAACCACTAAGCCATGTGCCTCCATGTGTATATCACAATACAAACTGTATAGTAAAATTAAATATTAAACTTGTTTAAATACACCATCATTATCAAAATGAAATTCACCTAGTCATAACAACCAATGTGTGTAGCCAATTCGCTATACATATACACACACAGACGGCAGTGGAAAAGGTTGGAAGTCTGTTGGCTGTTTTTGCCGTAGGTTTTTCACCATCCCCCTTCCTCCTTTTTACACACACAAACTCACACACAGTTGAAACGCTGTTTGATTATTTTTTTCGACGTAGAATGTTCACTATCCCGCTTCCATGGGGACTGACACATGGACACGATTCAACTTTTATTTATATAGATATATGTTTGTATGATTTCCATAATGTTGATTTTGCAGCAGATGCATTTTTATGACCTCCATCGGTAGAGTTCAAAGGTCACTTGCAAATCTACTTTTTGTTTCTTTTAGGTTACCTAAACACTTCTTTTTTCTATACATCCTAATACTGAAAAAACATCTGTATGAATTATGTGTATTAGTATTCTACATGAGATATTTTTTCCAGGATTTCATTGCCCATAATCAGAGATGTGTATTATACATAAGTGTGTATTATACACAAATAAGTAAAGGTGAGTGGTTTAGTAGTTAGAGAGTTGGATTTGCAATTGTAAGGTTGCGAGTTCAATTCTCGGACTGGGTGATGCATTGTGTCCTTGAGCAAAACACTTTATTTCACGTTACTCTTTCTGCCAGGAGTTGCGACTGGTAGATAGTATCAATAGTGGAAAGACCAATGGAAAAGGTGTTTCCTTGGCCTGATTTGACGACATCCACTCGACTCGGCAAGTGAATGAGGTCTGGGATCTTGTTGATTGATCAGAGTGACTGATACACAAATAAATTCGATATGTAACTGTATCTGAAACTAACAAGGGCCTTTTTCATTTATTGCAGCATTTAGAAGAAGTGATGGAGGTACGAGACAAAGCTTACAAATCCTGCCGTCAAGTCATTGCTCTGAGAATGAAGCAGGTCTTTATAGTGTTCCTACATAGCCGTAATTATATTGGACAACTCAACTTTGACCATGATAAGGGCCTTCTAGAAATCACTGTAAGTACTTATCGTTCGTTAATTCAGATTTTTTTTTTTTTTTTTTTTTTCTGAGTGTTATCCTAGTTTTTGTCTCACAAATAATATCTACATCGTCACAGAGTTGGCTACCCACAGGTGTGAGCTTCGCGAGCTGGGGTGGCTCTTCCAGCATGTCTCCCTCACCATCCTCCGGGAAAATGTTTTCTCTTCTATCCGCCGGGGCCGCAGAGCAGCCAGTGTGTGGGCCCCCAATCTCTCATAATAGAGAGAGCATGAGAGACAGTGACAGTGGGAGTTTGGTTCCTTTGTGTTCGGACCTGGTGTATATATAGACATTTATTTACTGCACCACACAGATTTCTACAAATTAAACAATACATGAGAACTTTGTTGTTGTATTATTTTATCTTGATTATATAGTTTAGCCTGAAATGTTTAATTTCTGTAACTGCACTTAAATACCAATGAATGCAGTTTACCATTGTTTTTGTGTCTGTTTTTCCATACTTGCATGACAAGTCTTCTTCATCATAGCATCCCTCCACTTGATTCTTTCTTCTGTCATCTCCTCTGTGAGGCTCAGCACCTTGAGTCTTCTCCACTTGATTCTTTCCTCTGTCATCTCTGTGAGGCTCAGCACTTTGAGTCTTCTCCACTTGATTCTTTCCTGTCATCTCCTCTGTGAGGCTCAGCACCTTGAGTCTTCTCCACTTGATTCTTTCCTGTCATCTCCTCTGTGAGGCTCAGCACCTTGAGTCTTCTCCACTTGATTCTTTCCTCTGTCATCTCTCTGTGAGGCTCAGCACCTTGAGTCTTTTCCACTTGATTCTTTCTTCTGTCATCTCCTCTGTGAGGCTCAGCACCTTGAGTCTTCTCCACTTGATTCTTTCCTCTGTCATCTCTGTGAGGCTCAGCACTTTGAGTCTTCTCCACTTGATTCTTTCCTCTGTCATCTCCTCTGTGAGGCTCAGCACCTTGAGTCTTCTCCACTTGATTCTTTCCTGTCATCTCCTCTGTGAGGCTCAGCACCTTGAGTCTTCTCCACTTGATTCTTTCCTCTGTCATCTCCTCTGTGAGGCTCAGCACCTTGAGTCTTTTCCACTTGATTCTTTCTTCTGTCATCTCCTCTGTGAGGCTCAGCACCTTGAGTCTTCTCCACTTGATTCTTTCCTCTGTCATCTCTGTGAGGCTCAGCACTTTGAGTCTTCTCCACTTGATTCTTTCCTCTGTCATCTCCTCTGTGAGGCTCAGCACCTTGAGTCTTCTCCACTTGATTCTTTCCTCTGTCATCTCCTCTGTGAGGCTCAGCACTTTGAGTCTTCTCCACTTGATTCTTTCCTCTGTCATCTCCTCTGTGAGGCTCAGCACTTTGAGTCTTCTCCACTTGATTCTTTCTTCTGTCATCTCCTCTGTGAGGCTCAGCACTTTGAGTCTTCTCCACTTGATTCTTTCCTCTGTCATCTCCTCTGTGAGACTCAGCACTTTGAGTCTTCTCCACTTGATTCTTTCCTCTGTCATCTCCTCTGTGAGGCTCAGCACCTTGAGTCTTCTCCACTTGATTCTTTCCTCTGTCATCCCCTCTGTGAGGCTCAGCACCTTGAGTCTTTTCCACTTGATTCTTTCTTCTGTCATCTCCTCTGTGAGGCTCAGCATTTTGAGTCTTCTCCACTTGATTCTTTCCTCTGTCATCTCTGTGAGGCTCAGCACCTTGAGTCTTTTCCACTTGATTCTTTCCTGTCATCTCCTCTGTGAGGCTCAGCACCTTGAGTCTTCTCCACTTGATTCTTTCCTCTGTCATCTCTCTGTGAGGCTCAGCACCTTGAGTCTTTTCCACTTGATTCTTTCTTCTGTCATCTCCTCTGTGTGGCTCAGCACCTTGAGTCTTTTCCACTTGATTCTTTCTTCTGTCATCTCCTCTGTGAGGCTCAGCACCTTGAGTCTTCTCCACTTGATTCTTTCCTCTGTCATCTCTGTGAGGCTCAGCACTTTGAGTCTTCTCCACTTGATTCTTTCCTCTGTCATCTCCTCTGTGAGGCTCAGCACCTTGAGTCTTCTCCACTTGATTCTTTCCTGTCATCTCCTCTGTGAGGCTCAGCACCTTGAGTCTTCTCCACTTGATTCTTTCCTCTGTCATCTCCTCTGTGAGGCTCAGCACCTTGAGTCTTTTCCACTTGATTCTTTCTTCTGTCATCTCCTCTGTGAGGCTCAGCACCTTGAGTCTTCTCCACTTGATTCTTTCCTCTGTCATCTCTGTGAGGCTCAGCACTTTGAGTCTTCTCCACTTGATTCTTTCCTCTGTCATCTCCTCTGTGAGGCTCAGCACCTTGAGTCTTCTCCACTTGATTCTTTCCTCTGTCATCTCCTCTGTGAGGCTCAGCACCTTGAGTCTTCTCCACTTGATTCTTTCCTCTGTCATCCCCTCTGTGAGGCTCAGCACCTTGAGTCTTTTCCACTTGATTCTTTCTTCTGTCATCTCCTCTGTGAGGCTCAGCACTTTGAGTCTTCTCCACTTGATTCTTTCCTCTGTCATCTCTGTGAGGCTCAGCACCTTGAGTCTTTTGCACTTGATTCTTTCCTGTCATCTCCTCTGTGAGGCTCAGCACCTTGAGTCTTCTCCACTTGATTCTTTCCTGTCATCTCCTCTGTGAGGCTCAGCACCTTGAGTCTTCTCCACTTGATTCTTTCCTGTCATCTCCTCTGTGAGGCTCAGCACCTTGAGTCTTCTCCACTTGATTCTTTCCTGTCATCTCCTCTGTGAGGCTCAGCACCTTGAGTCTTCTCCACTTGATTTTTTTCCTCTGTCATCTCCTCTGTGAGGCTCAGCACCTTGAGTCTTCTCCACTTGATTCTTTCCTCTGTCATCTCCTCTGTGAGGCTCAGCACCTTGAGTCTTCTCCACTTGATTCTTTCTTCTGTCATCTCTGTGAGGCTCAGCACCTTGAGTCTTCTCCACTTGATTCTTTCCTCTGTCATTTCCTCTATAAGGCTCGGCACCTTGAGATCTGCTTTCACAATTTCTACATACATCCACTTTGGTCTTTTTCCATGACTTCCTTCCGCTTGGAACTCCTTGTTTTTATTCACCTAACAATCGTCATCTAGGCAGATTATGTGTCTGTACCTATTGCAATTTTCTCTCCTGCACTCTACATTTGATTCCGTTCATATTCAGTTTTTCTCTCAAAACATCTGTGTATACTGACATTACACATTACACATCCAAAGATGTGCTTGATTCATTTCCTTTGAGCCTTCTACATTCAATGCCTATGTCACCTCCAGTATAATTTATTAATAATCAAGATACATAATTGTGACAGTTCAATGAATAGAGATACTATGTGCTTTCTCAGCCTGCAAAAAATAGCAGCCAAATACCTGTTTAATCACACCCTATCTTTAAAAAGAAAAAGAAAAAACACATTGGTCAATAGAGGTTTAAATACACAATGTCTGAATAAGATATGGGATGGTCATGGCTGGAACATGTTTAGCAGAGAAAACAGACATTAAACGACGATGGTGACAGTGATGATATACTTTATTTGTTCCAGCCTCTGCGTTCTGGGTTCAAATCCTGCCATGGACAGATTTACCTTTCATTCTTTCTTCATTGATACAATAAGGTACCAGGGTGGTGAATTGGGAGAATAGTGTCAGATAAGATCTGGCTATTTGAATTCTAACTTCAAATCCTGCTGTGGCCTACTTGGATCATCATCATCATCATCATTATCGTTTAACGTCTATCTTCCACGCTAGCATGGGTTAGACAGGAATTGTCCCACTTGAGGCAAGATTGGTCAGGTGACCGTGTCTCGCTCGTATAGGACTATCGGCAGGTTTTCTACAGCTGGATGCCCTTCTTAACACCAACCACATTTACAGTGTGGACTGGGAGATTTTTACTGTGACACCTACACAGCCACATTACAGCGTGGACTGTGTGTTTTTTGTTGTGACGCCTACATGACCTCATTAGTTTGGACTGGATGTTGTGGTCCCAACATAACTTTACAGAGAGAGGGTGGTGTTGGTGGGAGTAGGAGAAGTGGGTTGGGGTGTATATTTGGTTAAGAGGTGCCTGCTGACTATTGGTTTCGCTTTGTACATAGGCAAGGTGGGTCTTCTGTATTACTGCGTGGCGTCAAAGATGTCGGTCCAGTGACATTGTCTTAGAGAGGTGCAAGTGTGTAAGGTCGGAATTTATGGATAGTAGACTTAATTGGTTGTCCAGTTTAACAACAGCCCCTGGCCCTTCGATACATGATTTTAGTGAAGTCCTCTCTGTTGCAAGCATTTACACCAGATCTAGCTTGAAGATACCTTCTTTCCTCCCTTCCACCAATCTCAAAAACCCTGAAAATGGCCATGGACCATTTTTGTTAAGAACATTTTATTAATGATTCTTTTCTTTCTTTTTTTTAATAAATTCTCTTAACATCATGTAATGAATTAATAGGAAATATTTAAAAATAGGTTGGTTAATTCAAATATTTATAGTATTTTTACTATTTGCAGTAAACTTAATTTTTAACAACTTAGGCTTACAATCAAAAGGTTGTGAATTCAATTCTCAGACCGGGTGATGTGTTGTATTCTTGAACAAGACACTTTATTTCACATTGCTCCAGTTTACTCAGCTGTAGAAATGAGATGATAGGACTGGGGTCCCTATCATTCCACTGCAAAGTGGACGTGTAGGCGCCACGGAAAAAAGCACCCAGCACTCTCTGTAAATGAGGTTGGTGTTAGGAAGGGCATCCAGCTGTAGAAATCAAGCCAGAATCAGTTCCCGTCCCACCCTTGCAAGCAGGGAAAAGTGGACGTAAAATGATGATGATGATGATGATTAAAAATTAAAGTAATAGTACTGTTTTGTTCTTTTGATACAGTCATAGTGCTGTTTTGTACTTTTGATACAGTCATAGTGCTGTTTTGTTCTTTTGATACAGTCATAGTGCTGGTTTGTACTTTTGATACAGTCATTGTGCTGGTTTGTACTTTTCAAGAATATCTTCCTAATGTGCTTAGTTAAGAGTTAATGTCTTATTACAATTAGACTGGCAGGGGTTGTCTGTAAAATATCAGTATGTGTTCTGCAATATTTGGAAAATCTTATAAAGATTCTGTGACAAAATGGTTTGGTTTCAGAAACATTACATTACATAACAGAGACCACATGTGTTCTACATTATAGCTGTCAGCAGGAATGCTACACTAAACCAAGAGGGTTGTTGAAATGTCCCTGAATTAATCTGTGTTACAGAATTCCTGGCCTGTTACCAACTTTTGACAAGCAAGTTACAAACAGAAGCACTGTTATATAAGCCTTAAGAGTGAAATTGGGAGACATGTTGTACAATATGTTGTCATATATCATCATCATCGTTTAACGTCTATCTTCCACGCTAGCATGGGTTTAGACGGGAATTGTCCCACTTGAGGCAAGATTGGTTGGGTGACCGTGTCTCGCTCGTATAGGACTATCTGGCAGGTTTTCTACAGCTGGATACTCTTCTTAACACCAACCACATTTACATTTATATATATATTTTAATGCTCGTGGGTAGTGATCACGAGACATGGGGCGCCATTAGTCCATTTGGTATCAGTAAAATGAACACCAACGGCCTGAGGTTGCTTGAACTCGCTCAGAACTCAACTTAACAATTTGCAACACTCTTTCCATCAGAAGCTCAAATATAAAACTACCTGGTATCATCCAAGATCCAAGCATGATTGGTTTCATTATCACTCGTAAACAAGATCTAAGTGATGTGTGTTCAGTGTGTGTGTTGTGTAGTGCAGAATGTGGCCACTGACCACAAATTAGTGTGAGGAAAGTTCAAGATGAGTATCCGCAAAAGAATTTGTATGAGTGGAGTGAAAGCACCAAAAGGCATTGATGTCACCAAACTGAGGCAAGTAGATGTGCGTGCAGCCCTAACTGGAAGATTTGATGGTCTTGATTTTGATGCCACGTGGGAAAATTTTAGAGATCAAGTTTACTCAGTGAGAGCTGAGGTACTTGGCTTCAGAACCAAGAAACACCAGGACTGGTTCGATAACAATAATCCTAATATCAATCAGCTACTGAAAACCAAGCACACTCTCTATGAAAAGCTCCTGAATCAGAATCCTGTAGCACAACCAGTTGTCAGGAAAGCCTACAAAGATCACAAGGCAACACTGCAACATGAACTGCGCAGGATGCCAAATGAGTGGTGGAGTAATATCTCTTCGGAAATCCAACAGGCTTTTAACACCAAAGATTCGAAGTCATTTTACTCATTGATACGCCAGTAACTCCTCTGAGATCTAAGGACGATGCTAATATCATCATCAAAGAGCCATCAAAAATCCTTTAGGAGGAACATTTTACTGACCTGTTTGACAACCTATCAGTGGTTAATTTTTGAGTGATAGAGGGCCTTCCTCAATGTGAAACAGTCCACCGTATGGATCAACTTCCCTCTGCTGATGAAATAAACCTGGCAGTTAAGCAGGTTAACTCTGGCAAGGCACCAGGTCCAGATGGTATCCCAGTCGAACTGCTGAAAGTCAGTAGTGATAATGTAACAGACGCAATAAACAACTTCATCATTGATTGCTGGAATGGGACCCCAGTTCTGCAAGACTGGATCAATGGTATTCTGTTATCATTATACAAAGGCAAAGATGGAAAATCGATATGTGGAAACTAGCATGACATCACTTTGTTGGAAGCTGTTGGCAAGGTTCTCGCAAGACTGGAGGAGGATATCTGTCCTGTAGCTATCCCAGAATCTCAGAGTGGTTTTAGAATAGGAAGGGGAACAGTTGACATGATTTTCTCTGTAAGACAAATACAAGAAAAATGCATTGAGCATTGTGTCCCCCTATATCAAGTCTTTGTCGACCTAATGAAAGCCTTTGACACAGTTAACAGAGATGTACTCTGGATAATACTTGGAAAAGTGGGATGTCCACCCAAGTTTGTATGTAAATTAAAACAGCTGCACAGAAATATGAAAGCTCGGGTTACCTTCAATAGTCAACTATCTGGGAAAATCCCAATTGACAACGGGGTAAAGCAAGGTGATATTCCTGCTCTTACGCTTTTCTCCATCTTCTTTGCTGCCTTGCTCACACATGCTTTCCATGATTGTGACAAAGGCATTCTTTTACGGTTCAGAACTACTGGAAAGGTTTTCAACTTAAGAAGGTTTAATGCCAAGACAAAAACTTTTCAAGCTTTGATCAGAGAGACCTTCTTTACATCGATGACGCTAACTTCCTAACACACACAGAAGCTGACATGCAACATTATGGACCATTTCTCATCTTCGTGTACAGCATTTGGGGTTACAATCAACCTTAAAAAAGACCAAAGTAATGTTTACCCCTGCTCCTGGAGAACCATCTACTGAACCCAATATCATGGTTGATGGAACCAAGTTAGGAGTAGTAGATAAATTTGTCTACTTGGGTAACACACTCTCAAATGATGGCTCCTTGGATGCTAAAATACATCTGCGCATCCAGAAGGCTTCTGTTGCCTTTGCAAAATTCGAAAAGAGAGCTTGGGCAAATCACAACATTACCAACAACACCAAGGTGTGTGTGTATAGATCATGTGTTCTGTCTGCTCTTTTATACTCAGCTGAAACCTGGACACTATTCCGCAAACACACCAAATTGCTTGAGCTTTTTCAGCAAAAATATTTAAGGCGCATATTCAACATCAAGTGGCAAGACAGAACTCCTGACATCCATGTCCTTATCAAAGCATTGAGTCCCAAGTAACATCTTCTCAAATGCGCTGGACAGGACATATCGTACGCATGAAAGAAAGCAGGATCCCAAAGCAACTGTTTTATGGTGAGCTCCATCTTGGAAAAAGACCTCAACACAAACCGAAAATGAGGTTCAGGGACAGCATCAAGAACAACCTCAAAGAGTTGGCATTTGATATAGACAATTGGGAGGAGATAGCTCTAAATAGCGCTGAGTGGAGAAAACGCATAATGGGCAGTAGCAAAACTATTGAAGAATATCGTCTAGAACATAAACAACTGAAGTGTCAGCTCCGGAAGGGCTGTGTTCACAGTCTTGATAAAGTCATCAGTAGTTGGACATGCAATTTCTGTCGAATGGTTATGTTATTCACCTGAAGTCACATGAAAGGATA
>OZ024741.1:36554922-36674922 GCA_964016885.1 Eledone cirrhosa
TACCAAATCATAATATAAAATTAAATCAAGTCATTCTTTTCCTTTTTTTAAATATATATATATGTATGTATGAATTTATATGTATGTGTATGTATGTATATGTATGTATTCATTTCATTTTACGTCCGCTTTTCCCTGCTTGCAAGGGTGGGACGGGAACTGATGCTGGCTTGATTTCTACAGCTGGATGCCCTTCCTAACACCAACCTCATTTACAGTGAGTGCTGGGTGCTTTTTTGCCGTGGCACTTCCACGACCACTATGAAGTGGAATGATAGGGACCCCAGTCCCTATCATCTCATTTCTACAGCTGAGTAAACTGGAGCAATGTGAAATAAAGTGTCTTGCTCAAGGAAACAACACATCACCCGGTCAGAGAATTGAACTCACAACCTTTCGATTGCAAGGCCAATGCTCTAACCACTAAGCCATGTGCCTCCATATGTGTATGTAATTATATATATATATAAGTGTATATATATTTATATATATATATATATATAATACAGAGTATCCGACCTCCCATGGGTACAAGCTGAAGCATATAGACAATATGCCCCCACACCCTCCACCGCAAGGTGGTCGTGGAGGTGCCACGGCAAAAAAGCACCCAGCCCACACTGTAAAGTGGACGTGTAGGCGCCACGAAAAAGCACCCAGCACTCACTGTCAATGAGGTTGGTGTTAGGAAGGGCATCCAGCTGTAGAAATCAAGCCAAATCAGTTCCTGTATGAGCAAGGCATGGTCAGCCGACCAGACACTGCCCACAACAGGACAACCCGTCTAACCCATGCTAGCGTGGAAGAACGGACGTAAAACGGTGATGATGATGATATAAGTGTATATATATTTGTATGTATGTATATATATGTATGTGTGTATATATATGTATCATCATCATCATCGTTTAACGTCCATGTTCCACGCTTGCATGGGTTTGGATGGGAGCCTTCCCACTTGAGGCAAGAGTGGTTGTCTTGCTCGCATAGGACTGTCTGGCAGGTTTTCTACAGCTGGATGCCCTTCCTAACACCCACCACATTTACAGTGTGGGACTGGGAGGTTTTTACCGTGTTGCCTACACGGCCACATTACAGCGTGGACTGTGTGTTTTTTTGTCGTGACACCTACACGACCTCATTTGTTTCGGCCTGGATGTTGTGGCTCCAACGTAACTTTACATTGAAAGAGGCGGTGTGGATGGGGTGCGGGTAGTGGGACGGGGGTGTATTTTGTTAGAGGTGCCTACTGACTGTAGTAGGTTTACTTTGTATTTAGGCAAGGCTTGTCTTCTCTATTACTGAGTACCACCAAAGATCTCGGCCCAGTGACATTGTCTTGGAGCGGTGTAAGTGTGTGAGGTCGGAATTTAGCAAATCGTCCCAGGTTTTTCTGGGTCTGCCTACTCCGTGGCTACCGTCTATCTTTATTGCCCTGCACTTTTTTATACAGCTGTCGTCTTTCATGCGCATCACGTGACCATACCAACGTAGCCTTCTCTCGAGTAAACAACATCTGATCCCTCTTATTTCTAATTTTTCCCTTAGTTCGTTTATGCTTTGCCGTTCACGTATATTACTGTTACACATCCAGCAGAGCATGCAAGCTTCGTTCCTCTCTAGACTGCGTATATCCTCTGCACACAATGCCCAGGTCTCACTGCCATGTAACATTGCTGTTCGTATGCAGGCATCATACAACCTGCCTTTCATTTTTAGGGAGAACCCTTTAGCGGCTAATAGTGGTATAAGCTCTCTGAACTTTTTCCATCCAGTTCTGACTCTAGCTACTGTACTTTCAGAGCACCCTCCCCCGCTGCTGATTTTGTCACCCAGGTAACGGAAGCTGTCCACTATTTCTATAGAACCCTCTGCGCAATTGAAAGGGCTAGTATTTTGTGAGCACTTGCTGCTACTTATTGCACCAGAGCACCGGCCACATGTAAAATCTGTGTTCTTAGTTAGCTTAACTGTGATCCCACTACATCTTTTATGCACCCATACTTTGCATTTGGGACATAAAATGGAGTTTCTACCTACGCCTTTCCTACACACTGAGCATGGCCATTTCCCGGAAGGGACCGGCGCCTTATTTTCTTTCCTACAAACTAGAACTTTAGTCTTAGCCAGGTTAATTTTAAGGCCTTTTGATTCTAGGCCGTGCTTCCATGTTTGGAATTTCTTCTCTAGCTCGGCCATTGATTCAGCTATGAGCGTTAGATCATCTGCGTATAGGAGTTCCCATGGGCAGCCGGTCTTAACTCCACTGTTATAGCCTGAAGGGCAATAATAAATAGTAGGGGGCTAAGAACAGAGCCCTGATGGACGCCAACTTTTACGCTAAACTCTTCACTATATTCGTTGTTAATTCTAACCTTGCTGACTGTTTCTTTATACATGGCTTGTATAGCTCTCACAAGCCATTCGTCAACACCTAGTTTTCTAAGAGCCCACCAGATAATGGAACGGGGGACTCTGTCGAAGGCTTTCTCCAAGTCAACAAAAGCTAAGTATAGGGGTTTACTTTTAGCTAGGTACTTCTCCTGTAGTTGTCGTACAATGACAAGAGCGTCTGTGGTACTTTTGCCTGACACAAACCCGAACTGCATTTCATCTAGATCAATTCTCTCTCTGATTAGTTGCGCTATTACTTTTTCCGTGACCTTCATGACCTGGTCGATTAATTTAATGCCTCTATAGTTACTCCTATCTAGGGCATCTCCTTTACCCTTGTAACAGTTAATGATGATGCTGCTACGCCAGTCCTTCGGAACGACCCCATTCTGTATGACTTGGTTTACTATCCGGGTGACCATGGTGTGTCCCACCGTTCCAGAGGCTTTCAGCATCTCAGCAACTATTTCCGAAGGCCCAGCCACCTTACCCGTCTTCATATCTTTGATTGCCTTACTTATTATAATACCTTCAACTAACACTGCTGGTCCCTCTATTGGGTCGATGTGGGGGAGACTGTCTTTCTCCCATTTATTCTCCTCATTTAGAAGCCTTTCGTAGTGACACTTCCAAGCTACCTTCTTATCAGCGTCAGTGATGGCAAGTATGCCATCATCATTAAGGACACACTTCTCCCCGACAATATCACGGTTTTCCTTGACACATTGCCTGGGGGAGATGGGGTTATGTTAGCCATCCGCGGCCGAAACAAGGAGGAGGAGTGCTTGCATTCTCGTCCACGAGGTGAATTTGTCTTTATCTTTGGCATTGTCGCTGAGCGTCCAGATTTTTCTCTCATCAACTCTCCAGAATTCCGTAGTCCATCCATCATATTTAAAGGCAACCAGGTAAGCGGTAGTATAGGCCTCTGACTTATGATTGGTCCACGTAATAATGGTGGTGCGTGGGGGCGGGAGGGAGGGATGTTGGGTAGTTAGCGAGAAGGTATGGTTATAAATAAGATCCCCGTATTTTGGGCTTAATTTAACAAGCATAAACAAAAATACAAGATTTATTTTGGAAAATACAACAGTGTATCGAGTAGAAAGACAAAGATTGGATTCGGGGAAAAAACGATAGAGAATGGCCAATGGATGAACTAATGAATTAAAATGGCGAGGAGAATGGAGAAAATATTTGTACGTTACATTATACCATGGAAGCAGCCATACCAGAATAGGAATTTGGCGGTTCTGATTTTTTCATACTTGGTAGGGTTTATCTTATATGTATCTTATATATTTATATATGTGTGTGTATATATATGTATATATATTTATATGTATGTATGTATATATATGTATATATATTTATATGTATGTATGTATATATATTTATATGTATGTATGTATATATATTTATATGTATGTATTTATATGTATATATATTTATATGTATGTATGTATTTGTATGTATGTATATATATGTGTGTGTACATATATATATCACAAATTAACAAATTTCATATCTTCAATGGGCACACCCTTTTAGTGATTCATCAGACATTTCTGTACCATATTTCTAATGAAATAGTTTTGACAGCAATCAATAATTTGGAGGGATTTTATCCTTTTGTTCCTTCACTGGTTTCAGTTATTATACTGTCGTCATGCTGAAGCACTGCCTTTTGGGGATTTTAGTTGATCATATCAACACCAATCGCTATTTTGATCAATCACTTTTCACCAAACCACTGAGTTACAGGACATAAGTGTAACTGTAAATACAGATATCGTATCGATATACACATATATATATATATCATCATCATCATCATCTTCGTTTAACGTCCATCTTCCACGCTAGCATGGGTTAGACTGAGTTGTCCCACTTGAGGCAAGTTTGGTCGGGTGACTGTGTCTCGCTCATATAGGACTATCTGGCAGGTTAGCTACGGTTGGACGCCCTTCCTAACACCAACCACATTTACAGTGTGGAACTGGGAACTTTTTACCGTGTTACCTACACAGCCACATTACAGCGTGGACTGTGTGTTTTTTTTTTGTCGTGACACCTACACGATCTCGATCTCATTATCTCATTTATTTGGACTGGATGTTGTGGTACCAACTTTACAGAGAGAGGGTGATGTTAGTGGGAGTGGGAGGATAGGGTAGGGGTAGTGGATTGGGGTGTATATTTGGTTAAGAGTTGCCTACTGACTGTAGGTTTTGCTTTGTACATAGGCAAGGCGGGTCTTCTGTATTATTGTTTTAGAGAGGTGCAAGTGTCTAAGGTCGGAATTTATCAAATCGTCCCAGGTTTTTCTGGGTCTACCTACTCCATAACTATCATCAATTTTGATCATGCATGCATATATATATATATACACACACACACACACGCACGCACGCACGCACGCACGCGCGCGCAGATTAGAAAGAAATGAAGCTTGCATGCTCTGATGGATGTGTAATAGTAATATACGCGAACGGCAAAGTATAAACGAATTGAGAGAGAGACTGAACATAAGAGGAATCAAATGCTGTGTGCAGGAGAGGCAGTTGCGTTGGTATGGACATGTCATGCGTATGAAGGATGACAGCTGCATAAAAAGGTGCAGAGCACAAGAAGTCGATGGAAGCTGCGGACTGGGGAGACCCAAGAAGACCTGGGATGAGGTGATAAAGGCCGACCTTACCCAGTTGCACCGCTCAAGAGAAATGACACACGACCGTGACCTCTGACGTCACGCAGTAATACAGAAGACCTGACTCCCCTCAGCAACAAGCCGAAGCTGAAGCATATAGACAGTGTCGTCGTCCCATCCCCCGTCACTGCAAAGTGATCGTGGAGATGCCATGGCAAAAAAGCACCCAGCCAACACTGTAAAGTGGACATGTAGGCACCACGGAAAAAAAGCACCCAGCACTCGCTGTAAATGAGCTGTAGAAATCGAGCCAAAATAAGTTCCTGTATGAGCAAGACTGGACACTGCTCACAACATGACAACCCATCTAACCCATGCTAGCGTGAAAGAACGGACATAAAACGGTGATGATGATATATATATATATATATATACAATAAAGAAGACCCGCCTTACCTAAATACATAGTAAAACCTACTACAGCCAGTAGGCATCTCTAACAAAATACACCCCGTCCCACCACGCCCACCCGATCCACACCACCCCCTTCTATGTAAAGTTATGTCGGTGCCACGCCATCCAGGCCGAAACAAATGAGATCGTGTAGGTGTCACGACAAAAAAACACACAGTCCACGCTGTAATGTGGCCGTGTAGGCAACACGGTAAAAACCTCCCAGACCCACACTGTAAATGTGGTTGGTGTTAGGAAGGGCATCCAACTGTAGAAAACCTGCCAGATAGTCCTATGCGAGCAAGACAATCACTCTTGCCTCAAGTGGGAATACCCCCGTCCAAACCCATGCAAGCGTGGAACACGCACGTTAAACGTTGATGATGATGATGAATAAATATAATCTGAGTTTTTTTAATATTAATAATAATATTCGATTTGTTTGCAATTATGCAAACAAACCTCATTTTTAAAGCCATGTCAGTAGAATTGTATTCAGCCATGTAGAGCGAAATTTTTTTGCGAATATGGCAAAGCCTGCCATTGATCGCTCGTATATAGGAAACTGTCTGGCCAGTCTGTTGATATGCAAATCTGGCTGATCGGTGGATCTGCTAACACACACATATATATATATATATATATATTTATATATATATACAATGGGTTTCCATCTACCAATTTTCACTGAGGCTATAGTAGAAGACACTTGCCTAAATCACCACATGGTAGGATTGTACCCAAAACCTCATGGTAGCAAAGCAAACTCCTTAACCACACAGCCATGCCTGTACCTATACAGTAATATAACTTTATCATTATTAAATTGGGGTAGAGAAGTAGATTAGCAGAGTCATTAGAGCATTGGACCAATGCTTAGCAGTATTTCTTCTAGCTCTTTATATTTTGAGTTCATATACTGCCAACATCAACTTTACTCTTCATCTTTCTGAGGTCGATAAAATAAAATACCAGTCAAGTACTACGGTCGATATAATTAACTTTCCTTTCTCTTAATATGCTGGCCTTGTGCCAAAGTTAGAAATCATTATTAAGCTGGTGGATTGGCAGAATCGGTAGAGCATCGGATACCCTGCTTCGCAGCATAGAGTTACATCCCTTTATGTTCTGAGTTCAAATCCCACTGCGGTTAACTTTGCCTTTCATCCTTATGGGGTCGATAAAATAAAGTAATGCACTGGGATAATTGCTGCCCTTGTGCCAAAAGTAGAGACAATTATTAAGCTGGTGTTTGGAACATAACTTAACCATTTAGCATTTACATTACTCTATATACTATTATATATTCATGGTAAAGGCTTTACAAAGACTTTACCTCACATAATTATCTCACATAATATCGAATCTATGAGATTTTGATATTATTTATTTTGAGAACAATACCTTAACATCAGTATGAGTGGCCAGTTACAGCCAGTTTGAACAGAAAGAGGTGGGAAAATTCTGCCCAGATATGGCCAGTTTAAATACTAAAGGATTAACAATGGTTCTAACGAAAAATTATGATAGGTTTTCATATAAATATAAACACTCTAAAGTAAATAGTTTTGTATCATAGAGTAGTTTCAGTTGGTATCAAACAGGTTAATGTTATACATCCTTCTACAGTCCATTTAAATAAAACAGTTGCAAGGAGGATCTGTACATACCACTCCTCTACTTTACACACTTACAAAATGGTAACATTTATCTATGTTGCCATTCTTCACACACAAAGCACTGAAGTTTTTCAGCACTGTCACATATATACATATAATGTCTTAATTGTTTAATCACTAACAACACTTATTTACAACAACGACAACAGACACAAGAGACATTAACTCTTAACATTCTGTAATGATTTAGCAGAAAATATCTAAAATTGGTCTGTTAATTCAAATGTTTATAGTGTCTTTATTAATGGAAAAGGCTTTGTGAAAATTTACAGTAAATTAAAATAAAAACTTTAGTCTTTAATGGGATGCTGTCATAATGTTCATCATCATTGTTTTTATGTCTGTTTTATCATGCTTGCATGTGTAGGACGGGTCCTTTTCAGCACAGCATTTTTCCACACGCCGCATTCCTTCATCACCTCAGTGAATCTCAGCAATTTGAAATCACTCTCACCACCTCCGTCCAAGTCTTCCTCTACAGTGGTTTCCTACCACTGGGATTTCTTGGCACTTCTTCACCCAGTGATCATCATCCATACACATCACATGTCTGTACCAACACGGTCTCCTCTCTTGCACACAATTTTGGATTCCTCTTAAACCCAGTTTCCCCCTCAGTTCATCCAAGCTTTGCTTTTCTTTCACATTTACATTGTACATCCAACGAAGCATAGTTGCTTCATTTCTCTCCAGCCTACGCATGTCCTCTGCAGTCATAGCCCATGTTTCACTACCTCGCAGCATCACACTTTGCATAAGAAACCTTTTGTTGTCAACAGTGGGAGTAGCTCTCTAAACTTCTTCCATCCTTTCCTGATTCTACCTATAATGCTCTGAGAGCTTCTTCCTCTAATTGTCACCTAGATATCAGAAGCTATCAACCACTTCTAAGGATCCTTCATGTGATTGGAAAAGGTTTATACCACTGACACCCTTCCCCTCGATTACTCCTCTGCATCTTTTACTTACAAATTCTTGCCTTCCTGTTAGTCTACTCATTATCCCACTACAACTCTTGTGTACCCATGATTTACATTGTGTACAGTATATGCCTATTCTTTTTCTACATATTGAGCAGGGCCACTGAAGGAATCAGGGTCCTATCTTCTTTCCTACTTACTAGCACTTTAGTTTTGACTAAGACCTTTTGATTCCAAATTCTGTTTTTATAATCGGAACCTATTCTCTAGTTCTTTTACAGATTCAGCTATATATAGGTATCACAGTAGAGCTCCGTAGAAGGGGGGACGTGCAATTTAACCATGCACAAACCCATTTTTTGCTTGATCATTTTCATTTCAAAATACATTTTTTTCTACAGACAATTATATATTATTTGAAAGTTCTAGATGTGAACTTTCTTCTCATATACTTTTGATCAAAATCCGACAGTTACATATTTCAAATCACCTCAATCACCCCCTTATCTCCACTCAGAAACAACGTTTGTCCTTTTTTTTTTTTGACTGCTGAACGGTAGCTCTAATTCTAGTTCAATGTGATGGAGCACAACTCAATTTATGTTGAAAATGGGAGGTTTGAAAAAACAAACTTTTTTAACTATTGGCTATTTGATTCATCATCATCATTTCATTTTACGTCCGCTTTTTCCTTGCTTGCAAGGGTGGGACAGGAACTGATTCTGGCTTGATTTCTACAGCTGGATGCTCTTCCTAACACCAACCTTATTTACAGTGAGTGCTGGGTGCTTTTTTTGCTGTGGCACCTCTACAACCACTTTGTAGTGGAATGATAGGGACCCCAGTACTTATCATCTCATTTCTACAGCTGAGTAAACTGGAACAATGTGAAATAAAGTGTCTTGCTCAAGGAAACAACACATCACCCGGTCTGAGAATTGAACTCACAACCTTTCGATTGCAAGGCCAATGCTCTAACCACTAAGCTGGTGTGTGGTACTTAGATTTGCTGAACTAACTAAATATTACAAGGTTAACTTAACCTTTCATCCCTTGATGTCTTGCCATCAATAATCAACCATAATTATATGCCAAGTGGGTTTATATATATATATATATATATGGAGGCACATGGCTTAGTGGTTAGAGCATTGGCCTTGCAATCGAAAGGTTGTGAGTTCAATTCTCAGACCGGGTGATGTGTTGTTTCCTTGAGCAAGACACTTAATTTCACATTGTTCCAGTTTACTCAGCTGTAGAAATGAGATGATAGGGACTGGGGTCCCTATCATTCCACTGCAAAGTGGTCGTGGAGGTGCCACGGCAAAAAAGCACCCAACCCACACTGTAAAGTGGACGTGTAGGCGCCACGGATAAAAAAAAGCACCCACCACTCACTGTAAATGAGGTTGGTGTTAGGAAGGACATCCAGCTGTAGAAATCAAGCCAGAATCAATTCCCGTCCCACCCTTGCAAGCAGGGAAAAGCGGACGTGAAATGATGATGATGATATATATATAGTGAAAGAATGAAGAGTAACATGGTTGGCTGTACAACAAAGGGCTATATTTTAGGTATTAACAATTGTTTCATTGATCAGATGAGTCTAGAGTCTGCTAATCGCTCGAAGTTGCGTCACTCGATCTCCAATACATTATTTACCTCTGATCAAATCCTCAATATAACGATAACTTGTTATCCCATATATATATATATATATATATATATATATATATATAAAATTAGTAGCCTGATTGTGGGCTTAAGAACACTCGGAGAAATGGAAAAAGATGAATATTGACGTACATGTACGGCAATACTCATCTTTTTCCATTTCTCCGAGGGTTCTTAACCCCACTATCAGGCTAAATAATTTCTTTAATTTCTTTAGTCAAAATACGGCGATAGGTTATATTTCTAATTTCAAACTCGCTCGCTGTTTCGAAAATATTCTTATTTGATATATATATATATATATATATATATATATATATATATATATATATATATATATATATGTAGAAGTTCTATTTAAATTGTTGGGATACAACAAACAAATATTTTTATAACTGATATAAAGCACTCAACAATATAGTACAATCCTTCTCTCCATTTCCACGCTCAATTCCGTACACAGTCCAAACAAACATCCAATCTCGCAAAATCCGAAATCTGTATTTTTTTGTTATCTATTTAAGGTTTAAATACGGTGTTTTTGTCGTATTGAACAGAACAAATCTTGCAGTTTTGCTTTTTGTTAAATCGCTTGTTAAACATTCATAACCTTCCAGCTAGCTACCCCCACACCCCTCCCTCCCGCCCCCACACGCCACCATACTTAATACGTGGACCAATCATAAGCCAGAGCCCCCCCCCCGCATCACCACCATTATTATAAGCCAGAGCCACCCACCCCCACCCCCACGCATCACCATTATTATTATTACGCGGACCAAATCATAAGCCAGAGGCCTATACTATCGCTTGCCCGGTTGCCTTCGATATATGATGGATGGATGGATGGACGGACGGACTGCGGAATCCTTGGAGAGTGGAAGGGAGAGAAAAATCTGGACGCCCAGAGCGAAAATGCCAATGCTAAAGTCAAATTCACCTCGTGGACGAGAATGCGAGCACTCTTCTTTGTTTCGCCCGCGGATGGCTAACATAACCCCATCTCCCCCCGCCCCACACCACCCCCACCCTCCAAACGCGATCCAAAACTTCAGAGTTGGTACCATAAATGTAGGCACCCTAAAGGGTCGCGCTAACGAGGTTGTAGAAATGCTTGAACGTAAGGAGGTCGATGTTTGTTGTATTCAAGAGACCAGGTGGAGGGGTGGGTCTGCTAGATTCATTGAGGGTAAAAAACGATGTTATAAGCTTTTCTGGGTGGGAAACGACGATGGGCTGGGTGGAGTAGGAATCATGGTAGCAGAAAAGTGGGCAGATAAGATAATAGACGTAAATAGAGTGAACGACAGAATAATTAAAATAAGACTTGTCCTCAATAGAACTACGGTGACAGTAATATCTGCGTACGCACCCCAATCCGGACTGCCCGGCACTATAAAAGACAGATTCTATGAGACACTGTTGCTAACTACCTCCCAAATATCTGACAGTGACTATATAATTATTGCAGGCGACCTAAATGGTCACGTTGGACAACATTGTGACGGCTATGACGAAATCCATGGAGGCTATGGGTTTGGTACTAGAAATGAGGAAGGCTCCAGAATTCTGGAATACTGTGATGCAAATAACCTAACTATCTGTAACACTAACTTCAAAAAACGTGACAATCACCTGATTACCTATAGATCCGGGGAACACACAAGCCAGGTAGATTATATCCTTACCAGAAGACGTGACAGAGTGTCTGTTGTAAACACTAAATCCCTCCCCCATGAAGAATGCACCTCCCAACATAGACTGATAATTAGCGACCTCATAGTCAGGACGAGACGCACCCGACAGCAGAAGAGGACTATCCTCAGGAGGAAAATATGGAAACTAAAAGACCCCACAGCCAGAAATAAATTTCAAAGCATATTACTTGATGCTTTCGACAGTAAGGAAGAGCATCTAGAATCGGACAATATAGAGGGACAGTGGAAATTTCTGAAAGCTAACCTGCTGTTGGCGACAGACGAAGTCTGTGGCTGGAGCAGGCCTGTAGGCAGGAGGAGAGTAACATGGTGGTGGAACAGTAAGGTGGAGGGGTCAATTAAGGCCAAAAAGCAGGCTTGGAAAGTATGGCGGGATGGGGGAAGTAGAGTAGACTATCAAGTGGCCAGGAGGGAAGCTAGGAGAGAAGTGTACTTAGCAAGAAGGGAAGCCGAGGAAAGAAAGTTCAAGCATGTTCTACAACGCGATGACCAAAAACGTGAGGTGTTCAGGATTGCCAGGCAATGCGTCAAGGAAAACCGTGATATTGTCGGGGAGAAGTGTGTACTTAACGATGATGGCATACTTGCCATCACCGACACTGATAAGAAGGTAGCTTGGAAGTGTCACTATGAAAGGCTACTAAATGAGGAGAATAAATGGGAGAAAGACAGTCTCCCCCATATCGACCCGATAGAGGGACCAGCAGTGTTAGTCGAGGGGAGTATAATAAGTAAGGCAATCAAGGATATGAAGACTGGTAAGGCGGCTGGGCCTTCGGAAATAGTTGCTGAGATGCTGAAGGCATCTGGCACGGTGGGACACACCATGGTCACCCGCATAGTTAACCAAGTCGTACAGAATGGGGTTGTTCCGAAGGACTGGCATAGCAGCATCATCGTTAACTGTTATAAGGGTAAAGGAGACGCCCTAGATAGGAGTAACTATAGAGGCATTAAATTAATCGACCAGGTCATGAAGGTCACGGAAAAAGTAATAGCGCAACTAATCAGAGAGAGAATTGATCTAGATGAAATGCAGTTCGGGTTTGTGTCAGGCAAAAGCACCACAGACGCTCTTTTCATAGTACGACAACTACAGGAGAAGTACCTAGCTAAAGGTAAACCCCTCTACTTAGCTTTTGTCGACCTGGAGAAAGCCTTCGACAGAGTCCCCCGCTCCATTATCTGGTGGGCTCTTAGAAAACTAGGCGTTGACGAATGGCTTGTGAGGGCTATACAAGCCATGTATAAAGAAACAGTCAGCAAGGTTAGAATTAACAACGAATATAGTGAAGAGTTTAGCGTAAAAGTTGGCGTCCATCAGGGCTCTGTTCTCAGCCCCCTACTATTTATTATTGCCCTTCAGGCTATAACAGAGGAGTTCAAGACAGGCTGCCCATGGGAACTCCTATACGCAGACGACCTGACACTCATAGCGGAATCAATGGCCGAGCTAGAGAAGAAATTCCAAACATGGAAGCACGGCCTAGAGTCAAAAGGACTTAAAATTAACCTGGCTAAGACCAAAGTTCTAGTTTGTAGGAAAGAAAACAAGGCGGCGGTCCCTTCTGGGAAATGGTCGTGCTCGGTATGTAGGAAAGGCGTAGGTAGAAACTCCATCTTATGTCCTAAATGCAAAGTATGGGTGCATAAAAGATGTAGTGGGATCACAGGTAAGCTAACTAAGAACATAGACTTTACATGTGGCCGGTGTTCTGGTGCAATAAGTAGCAGCAAGTGCCCACAAAATACTAGCTCTTTCAATTGCGCAGAGGGTTTTATAGAAATAGTGGACAGCTTCCGTTACCTGGGCGATAAAATCAGCAGTGGGGGAGGGTGCTCTGAAAGTACTGTAGCTAGAGTCAGAACTGGTTGGAAAAAGTTCAGAGAGCTTATACCACTATTAGCTGCTAAAGGGTTCTCCCTAAAAATGAAAGGCAGGTTGTACGATGCCTGCATACGAACAGCAATGTTGCATGGTAGTGAGACCTGGGCATTGTGTGCAGAGGATATACGCAGACTAGAGAGGAACGAAGCTTGCATGCTCCGCTGGATGTGTAACAGTAATATACGTGAACGGCAAAGCATAAACGAACTAAGGAAAAAATTAGAGATAAGAGGGATCAGATGTTGTTTACTCGAGAGAAGGCTGCGTTGGTATGGACACGTGATGCGCATGAAAGTCGATAGCTGTATTACAAAGTGCAGGGCAATAAAGATAGACGGTAGCCACGGAATAGGCAGACCTAGAAAAACATGGGATGAGCTGATAAACTCCGACCTCACACACTTACACCTCTCCAAGACAATGTCACTGGACCGTGACCTTTGGCGGTACTCAGTAACAGAGAAGACCCGCCTTGCCAGTAGGCATCTCTAACAAAATACACCCCTCCCGCCGCCACCCCCACCCCATCCACACCACCCCGTTCTATGTAAAGTTATGTTGGTGCCGCGCCATCCAGGCCGAAACAAATGAGATCGTGTAGGTGACACGACAAAAAACACACAGTCCACGCTGTAATGTGGCCGTGTAGGCAACACGGTAAAAACCTCCCAGACCCACACTGTAAATGTGGTTGGTGTTAGGAAGGGCATCCAACTGTAGAAAACCTGCCAGACAGTCCTATGCGAGCAAGACAATCACTCTTGCCTCAAGTGGGACTACCCCCGTCCAAACCCATGCAAGCGTGGAACACGGACGTTAAACGTTGATGATGATGATGATGATGATGATATATATATATATATATAATATGTCCAAACCCATGCAAGCGTGGAAGATGGACGTTAAACGATGATGATGATGATGATATTATATATATATATATATATATATATATACATATACATATATATATATCACCATCATCATCATCGTTTAACGTCCATCTTCCACGCTAGCATGGGTTTGGACGGGAATTTTCCCACTTGAGGCAAGATTGGTTGTCTTGCTCATATAGGACTGTCTGGCGGGTTTTCTACGGCTGGATGCCCTTCCTAACACCAATCACGTTTACAGTGTGAACTGGGAGATTTTTACCGTGTTACCTACACGGCCACATTACAGCGTGGACTGTGTGTTTTTTTTTTTGTGACACCTACACGCCCTCATTTGTTTCGGACTGGATGCTGTGGTACCAACATAACTTTACATTGAAAGGGGTGGTGTGGATGGGGTGGGAGTAGTGGGGCCGGGGTGTATTTTGTTAGAGGTGCCTACTGACTGTAGGTTTCGCTTTGTACTTAGGCAAGGCGGGTCTTCTGTATTACTGTGTATCGCCAAAGATCTCGGTTCAGTGACATTGTCTTGGAGCGGTGTAAGTGTGTGAGGTCGGAATTTAGCAAATCGTCCCAGGTTTTTCTGGGTCTGCCTATTCCGTGGCTACCGTCTATTTTTATTGCCCTGCACATTTTTATACATCTGTTGTCTTTCATGTGCATCACGTGACCGTACCAACGTAGTCTTCTCTCGAGTAAACAGCATCTGATCCCTCTTATTCCTAATTTCTCCCTTAGTTCGTTTATGCTTTACTGTTCACATATATTACTATTACACATCCAGCGGAGCATGCAAGCTTCGTTCCTCTCCAGTCTGCGTATATCCTCTGCACACAATGCCCAGGTCTCACTGCCATGCAACATTGCTGTTCGTATGCAGGCATCATACAGCCTACCTTTCATTTATAGTGAGAACCCTTTAGCGGCCAATAGTGGTATAAGCTCTCTGAACTTTTTCCATCCCGTTTTGACTCTAGCTACTGTACTTTCGGAGCACCCTCCACCACTGCTGATTTTGTCACCCAGGTAACGGAAGGTGTCCACTATTTCTATAGAACCATCTGTGCAATGGAATGAGCTAGTACTCTGTGGGCACTTGCTGCTACTTATTGCACCGGAGCACCGGCCACATATAAAGTCTATATTCTTAGTTAGCTTACCTGTGATCCCACTACATCTTTTATGCACCCATACTTTGCATTTGGGACATAAAATGGAGTTTCTGCCTACTCCTTTCCTACACACTGAGCATGGCCATTTCCTAGATGGGACTGTGCCCTATTTTCCTTCCTACAAACTAGAACTTTAGTGTTAGACAGGTTAATTTTAAGGCCTTTTGATTCTAGGCCATGCTTCCATATTTGGAATTTCTTCTCTAGTTCGGCCATTGATTCAGCTATGAGCATTAGATTATCTGCGTATAGGAGTTCCCATGGGCAGCCAGTCTTGAACTCCTCTGTTATAGCCTGAAGGGCAATAATAAATAGGAGGGGGCTAAGGACGGAGCCCTGATGAACACCAACCTTTACGCTAAACTCTTCACTATATTCGTTGTTAATTCTAACCTTGCTGACTGTTTCTTTATACATGGCTTGTATAGCTCTCCCAAGCCATTCATCAACACCTAGTTTTCTAAGAGCCCACCAGATAATGGAGCGGGGGACTCTGTCAAAGGTTTTCTCCAAGTCAACAAAAGCTAAGTATAGGAGTTTACTTTTAGCTAGGTACTTCTGTAATTGTCATACAATGAAAAGAGCGTCTGTGGTTTTACCTTACACAAACCCGAACTGCATTTCATCTAGATCAATTCGATCTCTGATTAGTGCGCTACTTTTCTGTGACCTTCATGACCTGGTCGATTAATTTAATGCCTCTATAGTTACCCCTATCTAGGGCATCTCCTTTACCCTTGTAGCAGTTAATGATGATGCTGCTACGCCAGTCCTTCGGAACGACCCCATTCTGTATGACTTGGTTTACTATGCGGGTGACAGTATTGTGTCCCACCGTTCCAGATGCTTTCAACATTTCAGCAACTATTTCCGAAGGCCCAGCCGCCTTACCCGTCTTCATATCTTTGATTACCTTACTTATTATACTACCTTTAACTAACACTGATGGTCCCTCTATTGGATCGATGTGAGGGAGACTGTCTTTCTCCCATTTATTCTCCTCATTTAGTAGCCTTTCGTAGTGACACTTCCAAGCTACCTTCTTATCAGCGTCAGTGATGGCAAGTACACCATCATCATTAAGGACACACTTCTCCCCGACAATATCAGTGTTTTCTTTGACACATTGCCTAGCAATCCTGAACACATGTATATATATATATATACATATTATATATATATATATATATATATATATATATATATATATATATATATATATATATATATATATATATACATATTATATATATCTACCTGGAGTTGCGACCGATAGATAGTATTAGCAATTGGAAAGACCAACGGAAACATTGTTCCCGCTGTCCGATTTGGCAAAAATCGATCGTTCCTTTATATATATAAAGGATGCCACAGAGTGTACGATAGATAATGATAACAATATTTTTGAGCAACAACTCTAGTCCCACACTTTTGAAGGTTTATTATAACATTCTGTGGCTCTTTAGAGCTTGCACATTTTCAGGTCTAGTATATATATATATATGCATCTATGAGTATGTATATGTATGTTGTTGTATATATATATATATATAGAAATATATATATATAGCTCATGCTAATGGTGATGATGATGATATTGATTATATGTGTGTGTGTATATATATATATATATATGTGTGTGTGTATATATGTATATATATAGGTATATGTGTGTGAATGAGGGTGCTCTGAAAGTACAGTAGCTAGAGTCAGAACTGGATGGAAAAAGTTCAGAGAGCTTATACCACTATTAGCCGCTAAAGGGTTCTCCCTAAAAATGAAAGGCAGGTTGTATGATGCCTGCATACGAACAGCGATGTTGCATGGCAGTGAGACCTGGGCATTGTGTGCAGAGGATATACGCAGACTAGAGAGAAATGAAGCTTGCATGCTCCGCTGGATGTGTAATAGTAATATACGTGAACGGCAAAGCATAAACGAACTAAGGAAAAAATTAGAAATAAGAGGGATCAGATGTTGTTTACTCGAGAGAAGGCTACGTTGGTATGGTCACGTGATGCGTATGAAGGACAATAGCTGTATAACAAAGTGCAGGGTAATAAAGATAGACGGTAGCCACGGAATAGGGCAGACCCAGAAAAACCTGGGACGAGCTGATAAATTCCGACCTCACACACTTACACCTCACCAAGACAATGTCACTGGACCGAGACCTTTGGCGGTACTCAGTAATAGAGAAGACCCGCCTTACCTAAATACAAAGTAAAACCTACTACAGTAAGTAGGCATCTCTATCAAAATACACCTCCGTCCCACCACCCCCACCCCATCCACACCGCCCCTTTCAATGTAAAGTTATGTTGGTGCCACAACATCCAGGCCGAAACAAATGAGATCGTGTAGGTGTCACGTCAAAAAAACACACAGTTCACGCTGTAATGTGGCCGTGTAGGCAACACGGTAAAAACCTCCCAGCCCCACACTGTAAATGTGGTTGGTGTTAGGAAGGGCATCCAGCTGTAGAAAACCCGCCAGATAGTCCTATGCGAGCAAGATAATCACTCTTGACTCAAGTGGGAAACCCCCGTCCAAACCCATGCAAGCATGGAACACGGACGTTAAACGTTGATGATGATGATGATGATATACATATTATATATATATATATATACATATTATATATATATATATATATATATACATATTATATATATATATATACATATTATATATATATATATACATATTATATATATATATACATATATATATATACATATTATATATATGTATATATATATATACATATTATATATATATACATATATATATATATATATATACATATATACATATATATATATATATATATACATATATATATATATATATATATATACATATATATATATATATATATATACATATATATATATATACATATATATATATATATATATACATATATATATATATATATATATATATATATACATATATATATATACATATATATATATATATATATATATATATATATATATACATATATATATATATATACATATATATATATATATATATATATACATATATATATATATATATATACATATATATATATATATATATATATATATATATATATATATATACATATATATATTTATTAAAATAACAGATTAAAGTTTAAGCAAAGAATCGCTGCTTTCACCCTTAACGGGATCTTCTGAAACTAACAAAGTCAATCTGTAAACGCAGAACTGGATATTTCAAAAAACGTTGCAACCGGAGGAAGACAGGAAGACGATACTTTGGTTCATGGTGACGTTCGCTGGCAAAGAACGGGAAAAAACGAATAATACGTCATTAATAGGAGCGGTGAAAAACAATTACGCGCAAAGACAGAACCATGTTTATGGTATAAAAGAGGTCGTAGACTAATGTTCTCTAAGTGGTGCATAGAGACGTTCTCTGGCAATGAACGAAAAAACGAAGATAATAAGTCATATGTGGAGCGTGGAGAACAATAGCACGCAAAGACAAAACCACGTAAATGGTATAGCAGAAGTTGTAGACTAAAATTCTAACTAGGAGACCGAATGAATCTCCGCTACAGAGTTAAGAACAAAGTAAATAAATACAATACAGAAGTAATAGAAACAAATAAATACATACACGCAAACAGATACGTACATACACAAGCATACGCAAAACCTTACCATAGGTATACAAAACCACGCACATATAAATATGTGTATGTGTGTATGCTTGTGTACAAATAAATAAATAATTATATAAACGTATATAAGTAAATAAATACGTATATAACAAGCGCACACACATACCTACAAATAAATACACGAAGGTTCGGAGACGTAAGTCAACTAAAACAAGAAGTACACATATACACACACCCACCATACGTACGAACCTGCATACTCACGCAGACGCAAAACTCCCATATACACATAACCAAACCCTAAATACCAGAATATGTAAAAATTATACGCCATAACAGTCAAATATACGTACGAGAAGGTATACATATCTTCACAAAACATACGGGTAATATATACTTACCTATGCAAATAAGTAAAGGAATAAACAAAACATATACTTAGCTCCCACATCAAGACGTAAAATATCCACGTATAGATCGTGCTATCCGTTAGGGTATAACGTGGGGCTGTAATACAGGAAAGTTTTGTGCAATTTATGTTTACAAGCCGAAATTGCCTCAGATTTTTTGTTTAAGATGTGGTCTGTGGCGTAGAGTATTTCCAGGGCCTCAGCGGCGCAGAGGTCACATGGTCTTTTATTTCCGTTATACGATCTAGCCCTAGCTAGGATCTCCCAGTGTAACTTATATTGGGTGTGGTTGTCTTTTAGACTCCAGATATAAGCTGAAAGTGACGTCATATTCCTTCTTAGAGGGTAACGAAAAGAATGGGTATGCATGTAAAGACGCTGCTTGAAACTATTGGCGGTTAACCCTATGTAGGCCCTACGGGACGTGGGTGTTACAACCTTACATTTCTAGACAATGTTACTAGAGAGGCATTTCCCGGATAGGGGACAATCAGCCCGATTCCTACAATTACAGTTAGTACTAACTATAGGGTTGCACGTGTTCCTACGGCTAGGTAGTTTAGCTAAATTTGAAGCTGTGATGTTATGTGCAAGGTTAGGAGTCGTAGAGTAAGAAATTTTAATAGTGTTTCTATTAAAAATTTTACTATATTTGTGTAGGGGGGAAATGCTTCGTAATAAGGGAAAGAAAGATCTTAGCTAATGGTGTGGCCACCTCCATATTATATGGTGGGTTAAACCAACAAATGCGACGGGATCTATTTCTTCTAGGTCTATTCCCGTACTCTGTATATGCTACCTTATCGACAAATCCACTTCGAGCAAGAGCTTCATTGTAATAAGTGGAATGGTCGTTGAAAATGCGCTCGTTGGTGGAAAGACGGGAAAGCCTCAACGAAACGTTTTTTACCAGGTTCTTGGTTATGCTGGCAGGATGGTTGGAATGCTTACTTATGTAATTAAGCGTATCATTCGGCTTTCTATACGGGTAATACAACCCATTCAGTAAATTGAGGGTAACGTCGAGGTAATTAACGACCGAGAGATTGGCCTCAACCTGTATAGAGAGGTTGAAGCCTTTAAAGAAGGCTGTGAGTTCTTTTCTGAATCTGTCGCAAGCACGAGGTCCGCACTTAGTCATGGTCAAAAGACCATCGTCACGGTACAAACCACCGCCCGCGTTGGGGAATTCGTCCTTGATAGAGAAAAGAAGGAAAAGGCCAATAAGATCAGTAACCTCCGCAGAGTCACTGGCGCCCATACTCACGTCGAATGGGGTACTATTGGATTTTCTAATCCAAATAGAGTCGTCGAAATTAATCACCGACTTTTGCTCTTCGGTTCTTATATATTTGATATATATTTTCCTTATCGAGCCCTCTTTGGATTTTAGTCTTCAATTTTATTATTATCACTATACATATATATATATATATATATATATATATATATTTACATATATATATATATATATATATATATATATATATATATATATATATATATATATATACATATTACATATATATATATATATTGTTATACTTTGGGAGGGTCATGTTGCCAATAAGAAACACACACACCAGTTGCTTTCACTTCAATATATTATATATTTATAAATTTACAAATCTACAAATTTATAAATTTCTGGTTGGTTGGTTGGTTCCACAACCAGATAGTTGTTTATATATAGTCATAGTCCTTTCGTCACACACTCTGTGACCTCTTCAGTGACTGGGGATTTCTTTCTTTGTTTCTGTGCCTTTCCTTTCTTCTGTCCTACGCCATTTTGTTTCTGTGTGTGTGTTGTGTGCTCAGTTTGCGCATGCGCCACATCCGGTGTCTGTGTGTGTTTGTGTTCATTTATCTATTTGTTTATTTATTTACATGTTGTTGGTTGGTTGTTTGTTCTATGTGTGTGTGTGTTTTCATTTTGTCCTTAATTGTAAGTTGTGATGTTGCTGTTCCACTCATATATATATATATACACATATATATATATCACATATATTTTTATTTGTTTGACCCGAATTACTTGGTCGTTTCTATGGCTGTGCGGATAATGGTCTAACCATCGTCTCAGTGTGTTTGGCCTTTTAACGTATGTTGTAGCTCTGGTTCGTCAGAACTATTGAGCGCTTGCCACACATCTCAGAAGTTGTTTTTCACTAATTCCAAAGCCGAAATACAATTCTCGCTAATTTATATTTGTATATACATATATATATATATATATATATACATATTTCATTTTTCATTTCATTTCATTTTACGTCCGCTTTTCCCTGCTTGCAAGGGTGGGACGGGAACTGATATATATATATATATATATATTTATTAAAATAACAGATTAAAGTTTAAGCAAAGAATCGCTGCTTTCACCCTTAACGGGATCTTCTGAAACTAACAAAGTCAATCCGTAAACGCAGAACTGGATATTTCAAAAAACGTTGCAACTGGAGGAAGACAGGAAGACGATATTTTGGTTTGTGGAAACGTTCGCCCTCTTTGGATTTTAGTCTTCAAATTTATTATTATTACTATACATATATATATATATATATATATATATATATATACATATATATACATATATATATATATACATATATATACATATATATATATATATACATATATATATATATATACATATATATATATATACATATATATATATATATATATATATATATATATATATATATATATATATATACATATATATATAAATTATATATATACAGGTCATGAAAGTAACAGAAAGAGTTATAGCACAGTTGATTAGGGACCGGGTGAAACTAGATGAGATGCAATTTGGGTTTGTACCAGGAAGAGGCACCACTGATGCCCTCCTCCTTGTGAGGCAGTTACAGGAAAAGTACCTAGCTAAAAGTAAGCCACTCTACCTGGCATTCGTCGATCTCGAGAAAGTCTTTGACAGAGTTCCACATGCTGTAATCTGGTGGGCTCTTAGAAAACTAGGAGTAGATGAATGGCTTGTGAAAGCATTCAGCAAAGTTAGGATTAGCAATGAGTATAGCGAGGAATTTAGCGTACAGGTTGGTGTCCACCAACCTGTTCTTAGCCCTCTCCTGTTCATCATAGTCCTGCAGGCAATAACGGAGGAGTTTAAGACCGGATGCCCATGGGAACTCCTGTATACTGATGACCTCGCACTTATAGCTGAATCTATGGTAGAACTAGAGAAGAAATTCCAAACTTGGAAGCAGGGACTAGAAAGAAAGGGTCTCAAAGTCAACATGACAGATCCCCTCAGGGAAATGGCCTTGCTCAGTATGTAGGAAAGGTGTAGGTAGGAACTCCATTCTCTGCCCCAAATGCAAACAATGGGTACACAAGAGATGTAGCGGGATCTCAGGAAGCTTAACTAAGAATGTAGGCTTCACTTGCAGCAGCTGTACTGGGACAGCAAGCAGCAAACAGCCACAGGAAACAAGTACCACCAATCTCTGGGAGGGCTCTGTAGAGACAGTAGACAGCTTCTGCTACCTAGGTGACCGAATTAGCAGCGGAGGTGGGTGTTCAGAAAGTACAATAACTAGGGTAAGAACGGGATGGAAGAAGTTCAGGGAACTACTACTACTGCTAGTTGCAAAAGGCTTCTCCCTCAAAATGAAAGGCAGACTGTATGATGCGTGTATCCGAACAGCAATGTTACATGGTAGTGAGACCTGGGCACTGAAGGTGGAAGACGTACGTAGATTAGAGAGAAACGAAGCCTGCATGCTCTGATGGATGTGTAATAGTAATATACGCGAACGACAAAGCATAAATGAATTGAGAGAGAGACTGAGCATAAGAGGAATCAAATGCTGTGTGCAGGAGAGGTGGTTGCGTTGGTATGGACATGTGATGCGTATGAAGGATGACAGCTGCATAAAAAGGTGCAGAGCACTAGAAGTCGATGGAAACCGCAGAGTGGGGAGACCCAAGATGACCTGGGATGAGGTGATAAAAGCCGACCTTACCCAATTACACCTCTCCAAGGCGATGACACACGACCGTGACCTCTGGCGTCACGCAGTAATACAGAGTACCCGACCTCCCATGGGTACAAGGTGAAGCATATAAACAATATGCCCCCACACCCTCCCACTGCAAGGTGGTCGTGGAGGTGCCACGGCAAAAAAGCACCCACCCCACACTGTAAAGTTGACGTGTAGGCGTCACGAAAAAGCACCCAGCACTCACTGTAAATGAGGTTGGTGTTAGGAAGGGCATCCAGCTGTAGAAATCAAGCCAAATCAATTCCTGTATGAGCAAGTCATGGTCAGCCGACCAGACACTGCCCACAACAGGACACCCCGTCTAACCCATGCTAGCGTGGAAGAACGGACGTAAAACGGTGATGATGATGATATTCACACACATTATATATATATATATATAATACATAGGAAGGGCATCCAACCATAGAAACTAAGCTAGAAACAGTTCTATACGAGCAAGACAGTCATCTGATGGGACAACTCATCTAACTCGTGTTAGTGTGGAACAATGGATTTGGAACATCCATTGTGATGATGATATGTATATAAATGTGTGTGTGTATCTGTAACTCTTTAAAACTTACACACACAAACATACATTGCACATACACACAATGCATCTCCTATCTCAGTCATGTTGCTACAATAAGAGGTTCGTTTTCCAGTCACAAAATCCTGGGTTCTAACTTTACAGTTATCACTGTAAATAGTTATTTTTCCAAAGTTACTCATACATTTTATCCTGGATGCCCTTTATACATATATTATTATCTTTAATCACATCTTTAATCAACATAAACTATAGTGTTTCTCTTATGTAAACCATTAATTTACCATAATGCAAATTTGCCAGTTTGTATGATTATCCATATATCTAGTAATGTTGTTATATATGGCAAGTCGATCCTTGATTCCGAAAATTAAATATGTTCAAGACTGTTGCTGTAATTGTTGATTGGACTGGTCCATCCTAGTGTTATTTATATTAGCTAATCGGAAGCAAGTAACAGGATTTGAACTTAGAACATAGGGTCAGAACAAATGCCATAAGTAATTTCATGTGATGTGATCTTAAACAATTCCACCAATCCATCATCTTGAAATAGTACTTTATGTTATCAACCATATAAGGACGAAAAGCAAAATTAACACGAATATAAGTGGCCAAAATGGGGTTCCTCCAAAGCGACTATGGAGTAATGTTACTCGATAAAGTGTGTAGCTCGGAGATCAGAGTCACTCCAGGTAGAGCCAATACTTCTCCGAATTGAGAAATCACAGCTCCAGTACTATGGACATGTGGTTAGAATGTCTCAGGAAAGAATCGCTGGACAGATTTTACGGGCAAAACTAACTGGCAGGAAATCCAGTGGTAGACCCCAAGCAAGATGGTTGGATAACATCCATGCGCTTGGTTAGTCTTGCCTGGGGATCCAACCAGATCAGCTGGTGACTGTTGCTTCTGACAGGACCCACTGGAAGGAGTGTTTGAAGGCTCAGCTCCCATGACCCTCCCAGGAATAAGTGGGCAAAGAAGTAGAAGAAGTAGCAAAATTAACCTTGACTTGGTTTGAATTAAAAGCGCAGGGAGAACTGACGCAAATACTGCAAGGCATGTTGTCCTATCCTCTAGTTACTCTGACATTTCTCTGTTATCAATATCACCCAAATTTAATATGTAAGTGGCTGAGCATTCCACAGACACTTGCACCCTTAATATAGTTCTCAGGGAGATTCACCATGACACAATGTGTGACTAGGCTAGCTCCTTGAGTTACTAGTACAACTCAATTTTGTCAGCTGAGTGGACTGGAGTACCCACATATATTAGCTCTAATGACACTGCCATCAATACCATACAACATATATTAGCTAAGCTAAACCATAAAGTCTATAATTATCAAGACAAAGGACTAACTCTAAGATTGTAACAAGCAGTACATCTGAGATTCCACTTTTTTTTTGTGAGCCATTGAAGGAGCCTCCACATAGTCGCTTGATTTGCTAGAAATAGCAGCCAAATCTCTCTAAAATTACACACCATCAATGGTTAAAGAATTTACTTCATAACCACATGGTTTTAGGTTCAATTCCACAGAGCGGCACCTTGGGACAGTGTCTTCTGCTAAAGTTTCAGGGTGACTAATACCTTGCAAATGAAATTTGGTTGACAGAAACTGTGTGGGAGCCTGTTGTGTGTATGTGTATATGTGTCCCTGTTTGTGCTCACTGCTCATTTATGCCCTGTAACATAGCAGTTCAACAAAAAGATATTGATAAAATAAACACCAGATTTGAAAATATAAGTATTGGGTTTCGATACAATTGATAAATTTCCTTCAAGCTAGTGCCCCAGAATGACCGCAGTCTAATGACTGAAACTAGTAAAAATAGAAGAATTAGAAAGAATGAATATAGTCTTAAAAAATGAACGTGAAAGAACATATTAGATAGTGTTGTCTGGAAAAATACTAGATGATCATGGCTGGAATAACTTTAAAGGCCTCTTCAGTCATGGTTGACTTTGGGTTAAACATCAATAGCAACAACAATACAACTAGCTTACCTTGACCACTATTTTATAACAATACTTTAAACCAGGGATCCCTAACTGTCTCTCTAGGGCTGCATGCGGTCCTCAGAACAAGAAAAGAATTATGCTCTTATCCAGCAGATTGCATGTAGCCAGCAACAGCATGACAAGATATTTTGCTACATTTCAAATATTTGCGCCAATTTTTATATAAATTCAAACTACGTTGCAAAGTAGTAGTAGTAGTAGTCGTATATTTTTCTCTGTCTCTTGGTATGTCCATATATATGTGTGTATGGAAAAAGAATTCTGCATATAGGCAATGGAACTTCAAAAGGACAAAAAACGTGTGTGTGTGTGTTACTCTATGTCCTTCAACATATAGGTAACGCGACAAACTTCTAACAACTTTCTCAGTAAAACACGTGTGTCTAATGAGTATTGATTGAAAACAGCAATTTTGAGTGTAAGTCTTTCATCATAAAAACGACAACTGTTTTCATTAGTATGGATAATTTTAATGTGGCCCTCATCAAAATTTGGAATGTTAATGTGGTCCTTGCATGCAAAAAGGTTGAGGACCTCTGTTTTAGATAATCTACCATAGAGTGAGGAGAAGAGATTCTGAGAGAAAGAAGTGGTGTGTATTATTTTACCACGTTGGGCGGTGGATTGGCAGTATCGGTAGAGGGTCGGACGCCATGCTTTCCAGCATAGTTACGTCCCTTTACGATCTGAGTTCAAATCCCGCCGAGGTTGACTTTGCCTTTCATCCTTACGGGGTCGATAAAATAAAGTACCAGTAATGCACTGGGTAATTGCTGGCCTTGTGCCTAAAGTAGAAACAATTATTTTACCATGTTGGGTCACTGCCACAAATGGATTTATTCAATCATATCAGTCCCAGTAGTATTTTTCCTTTTTTTTTTTTGTATCTGGGACTTATTTTATGAATCTCTTTTGTCAAATTGTTAAGTTGCAGGACATAAATAAACAGTAAACCTAAAAGCAAACATGAACACACACACACACACACACACACACACACAGACACAGACACACACACACACACACACACACACACACACACACACACACACACATATTAAACTTCAGCCAAATTCCCAACTAAAATAAGTTTGGAACTGTATGAATAAAACTGACTTATTTTAGTTGGTCTAGCTTATATCACCCCCCAATAGGGATTTTGGCTTAAATTTAATATATTTAAATACCTCTCTGAGTAACTTTATAAATTGATATTTGTGTGTGTGTGTGATAGGCTTCTGCACACTTTTTGTCTATGAAATTTCACGCACAAGGCATTGGTCAATCCAAGGCTATAGTAGAAGAAACTTGCCCAAGGTGCCATGTGGATGTGAAGCAAACTCCTTAACCACACGACTATGCTTATGCTCATATATGTAAATTATGATGATGATGATGATGATCTTTGATTCCCATTCACTAATCAATTTTCACCGTTCAACTTTAACCTGTTCAAGCTGGACTCATTGCCAACACTAATATTTTTAAATCTAAGCACGCACTATGTAAATATGAAATTATGCAGACAAGTAAATTAGGCAGATTTAACCAAACCATCACTCTTACTCACCGCTACATTATCTTTAAACCTTCTGCTCTATCTCCCCTCTTTCTTTGCAAGTGTAATTGCTTTCTAAGCGATTAGACTTGTAGACTTTAACATTTTTGTATTTTAAGCACATCCCTGTTGAAATCTTTTCCATTAACCCTTTCATTACCATTTCTCTGCTGCTAATTAAAAAAAGATATTGCCTATGGTTTACAAATAATTTTGAAAACCTGCTCAAATTTACTTACAAACAGTTAAAAGAATTTATTTTAAAATAATTCATCACTATTTGCATATTCAAAAAAGAGAAAAGCAATGAAAAAGAAAGAAAAATATGAAATTGTGAAAATAAGAGAGGGAGTAGTAGAGTCTATGCCCTAATCTAAGGGGTGTATATTTCAGCTGCACCCCACTGAGAAAATGACAAAATACATTGCCATGTAGAACAGTTAGTGACACCTCCTGCATCAACCACTCTCACATGGTTCTTTCCTCAGGCAGGATAGTCTTCTGATTTTGTGGAAGAAAATGGCTGTTCAGAGACTGAGGACACCTGATGTGTCAATGGCAACCAGAACAGGAAGGAAACATAACTAACTCCCTCATTATTTATCTGGTATTTGGAACATAACAAAGATACATTGGTGAAATTATGATGGAAGATTTTTAGATAAATGTGCACAAATAAACAGTTTTTCATCATAGAACCATGGATGGTTTCAGTTAGTTTAGTATCAACTGGTTCTCTCTCTCTCTCTCACAGTTTTTAACTAAAAGAAATGGACCTTAAAATGACATGTGCTTATGCACGCCCACATATATAAAGCAAATTATTGGTTATATAACACTGGTTGATCACATCTCTATTCACTTTATATGTATATCAGTGGTGTAAAGAAATATACATCAATGATGTCTTACACAGAATAAAAATGTCTTTCACGTGTACAAAATATATTTTACTATTGGCTGGCTGTAATTATAATGTCCATTAGATTATGAAGGTCAGCTAAAAAGTTCATAGGTTGACCAAGATACTCTCATGGAATGACCAAATGAGGTTCATTTTTCAACATGGTCCCTGAAAGAAACAACGCAGTTATTAATAAGAAGATTTCACAGTTCTAGCATCGCTCCTTCATAGTCAGCCTATGAACTATTCAGCCAACCTTTGTATATTGTCATCATCATTATCACCGTTTAACGTCCATTTTTCCATGTTGGCATGGGTTATACAAGTTCTCCTATCGTGAGCAATATCAGGTCAGGTGACCATGTTATGCTCATGCAGAACCAATTTTGGCTAGGTTTCTACAGCTGGATGCCCTTCCTAGCGCCAACCACATTTACAGTGAGTACTAGGTGCTTTTTGTCGTGACACCTACACGACCACTTTACAGTGTAAACTGGGTGCTTTTTGCCATGATAGTTACACGTCAGTGTAGTCTAGAGGCTTCACTGGATGTATACTTCAGCTTGTCCTCATGTCAGTCATTTGATAATTGTTTCTACTTTTGGCACAGGGCCAGCAATTATCCTAGTGCATTACTGGTGCTTTATTTTATCGACCCTGTAAGGACAAAAAGCAAAGTTAACCTAGGCGGAATTTGAACTCGGAACGTAAAGGGTCATTACTCTATGCTGCAAAGCATGATGTCTGACGCTCTACCGATACTGCCAATCTTAATAATTGTTTCTGCTTTTGGCACAAGGCCAGCAATTATCCCAATGTATTACTGCCAATCTTAATAATTAACAGCACTAGTTAATCTGTTGTTTGTTTTGGACATAAAATAACATTGCTATAATCCCAGGGCATTGCTATACTGTGCTGGCAATGATTGGGATTATTTTTGCTGGCTGGTCATGCTTGGGGATCCAAGCATGGAGACAGTTGCTTCTGACAAGAACCGCTGGAAGGAGTGTTTGAGGACTCTGCCCCTCACAACCCTCTCAGGCATAAGTGGGCAAAGAAGAAGAGAACTTTTCTATCTATTGAACCCTTTCATAATCATATTTCTAATGAAAGACAGATTATAATTTTCAAATCATTTTGAAAGTATTCAAAAACTTGGAGGCATTTAGTAATATAACAAACTTTCTCATTGTCAAGCTGGTGTTTAGAATATCACATAACAAAGATTCTTACATAAAGTTGTGAGGAATATTTTTAGATAAATATAAACACTTTAATCCCATTCATTACTATATTTCTAACGAAAGTCACTGCATGTGATCTTCAGTTAAATTTGAATATTTAAGAATTTGCCAGGATAAAATAACTAACTTTCTTTCTAATCATTAACCTTAAAAAAGGTTTTACATAAAATTATGATGGAAGGTTTTTAGATAAATATATAGTTTTATATCATAGTTTCAGGTGGTTCAGTAATGAAATTGTTGAACGCTACTTCAAACAAAGTTGCAAACAGTAGTTACAAGAAGCAACATGTGGCTTATGTAAACTGCATGAAACTGTTATAATAGTTATAAATGAAGTGTGGAACTCTCTATTGTGAGGTACAAAACTCATGCTTTTCCTCTTGTCAGTCAATTTTGCTTTGAAAAAACAATCCACATGTCATTGAATTTTTTTGAATTGTACTAATCTTTTCTCCTGACTTTTATCCCAATACTTTCCTTTAACAAGTGGTCACTAAATATTTGCCATCAACGATAACAAATATCGACCAAGTTAATCAATGAATTAAAGAGCTGATATAAATATTGTTCTTGAGATGTTTGTAATGTTTGTATAATTATGTGTTACTAATTATATTTAATTTATTATTGATATTTTTCTTTACATCATGTTTTTTAATACCCCTCTTTTTCCATTTATTATGAAAACTTCTCTCATAACCCCACCCAACATCAATACAAAGGTAAATGAATACAACAAATCAAAGAGACCATGACCCACCAAATGAAACACAATTACTCTGCTACTAATACTGCACTTAACATAATTTATCATGTAAAACTAACCACTTAACAAAATATAACCCATATTAAGGCACATGGCTTAGTGGTTAGAGCATTGGCCTTGCAATCGAAAGGTTGTGAGTTCAATTCTCAGACCGGGTGATGTGTTGTTTCCTTGAGCAAGATACTTTATTTCACATTGCTCCAGTTTACTCAGTTGTAGAAATGAGATGATAGGGACTGGGGTCCCTATCATTCCACTGCAAAGTGGTCGTGGAGGTGCCACGGCAAAAAAGCACCCAGCCCACACTGTAAAGTGGACGTATAGCACCCAGCACTCACTATAAATGAGGTTGGTGTTAGGAAGGACATCCAGCTGTAGAAATCAAGCTAGAATCATTTCCCATCCCACCCTTGCAAGCAGGGAAAAGCGGACGTAAAATGAAATGATGATGATGATTAAAACTTTAGCTATACTAACACTATACTAAATTAATTATATCAAGTCAGAAACCCTCTGGATATTAGTCCACACTGTATCAGAGGCATGACACTATAATATATATATATAAAGTAGTTGTTTTGGTGCAATGACTAAAAGCGTCAAGTCCACACTGTAAAGTATTTGTGTTGGCGACAGAAAGCGCCCAGTCAACACTGTAGAGTGGTCATGTTGGTGACGCAACAAAAAGTGCCCAATCCACACTGTAAAGTGGTTGCTGTCAGGGCAAAAAACGCCCAGTCCACTCTGTAAAGTCGTCGTTTTGGTGCCATAATAAAAGACACCCAACCCACACTGTAAATGTGGTTGACGTTAGGAAGGACATCCAGCTGTAGAAACCAAACCAGAAACAGTTTTGAATGAGCAAGACATAGTCATCTAATCTGACTTTTCTAACAGTAGGATAACCCGTTTAACCCATGCTAGCATAGAAAATGATGATAATATAAATTTTCACTCACAATCCCATCCAACAACAGATGAGTAAATGAATACCATAAACCCAAACCAACCAAGATCCACCACACAAATACCATTACTCAACCACAAAACATAACTTTTAGCACAATAAATCAATATCCACCACAAGCAAATCAGTCACCTAATATTTCATGTCTAATCAACAAACTCATAACCAAAAAATAAATCCCAACCAAATTTAAGCATATCATAGAAAGACAATAACATAATAAAAACCTACCCACTATGGTGTTACTAAGAGGACAAACTTATATAACAGGCCACAATCATCTTCATTACACAGGTTCAGTAATTCATTAACAACCACACATACACAAGATTTTTTAAATACAAATTACTACATCACATTAAAAAAACAGACTTTCCTGTAGTACTATTAATTTTCACAATTCATCCATTAGTAAAGATGCTATAAACATTTGAATAAAGAAACTTATTTTTAGACATTTTCTGTTCAATCACAGTGCAATGTTTAGAGTCAGTAGAACTAGCTCTGAGCAATGCATTATTTATGCAAATCAGAATTTCCAATTTAGTAAAGCCCTTAACCATACTAGCTATAAATATCTCTGTGGACATTTACAGACAGTTGCTTAGTTCCTGAAAAGATACAAGCAAGATTGAATCCAGTTGGACTGACCCCTCTTTTTCTGTTCACAAAGATAGTATACGAAATGATAATTGTTTATAATTCAATTACGAACACAGAGTCGACTAAAAACCTTAAATTTACATCAAAATATATTACAGCCTCAAAATCTATGCTTACTTAACTTCTCAAACTTTTCATTACCATCTTAACTATAATAAAGGAAGGTCTGCGGGATTGCGTCCAGAATATATATTTTTACCCCGTTTGTAAAATAAGTTGGATTACTTTGAATAAATAATGAATGAATATTACATAATTTATGTGCTAAATTTTGTGGCTGTTGATTAAATATATTTTATAGCATATTTAAAGATCTTTAAAATTTAATTCTTTAAAATTATCAAATGTCAACACTTCCGGTTAGTGGCCGTTATATTATAACACTTATAATCGCATATATTTCCGTCGCTAATTTTCTCCTAATGCAGTTTATATATAATATCGTCTTTTTTTAAATGTATTATGGATTACATTACTGATTACGTAAGACAGTGTAACACAGTCTTCATTCAATTTCTGTGTATATTGTCAATTACGATTTTATTTACATGCATATATATTTGTGTATAATATCAATATACACACTACACATGCTAGCAGAAAACCACCCGTAGAGTGGTTTTTCTGCTAGTATTTCTAAAGAAAAACACTGCCTTATAATTTTCAAATAATTTGAACGGGTTTAATAATATAACTAACCTTTGTGTTATTAAACTAGTATTTGAAACATAACTTTAAAAAGATTCTTACATAAAATTGTGATGGAATATAAATACGTTAAAATAAGCAGCTTTGTTTCATAAAACAAGATGTGGTTACAGGTGATTTAATATCAAAAAGGAAAAATATTTTAGTAGGATGTATATACTACACATATCCTTGTACCTAGCTAAAATAAATATTTTCTAGAATGCATAGAAATATTTTGACTGTTTGATGAAACAGAGGATCTCTTTGTAAAGATTTAGAAATATATATTGTCAAAAAAAAAATTCAATAAAATAACTTTTGGACCTATTTTCTAGAATGCATAGAAATATGTTGACTGATAAAACAGAGGATCTCTTTGTAAAGATTTAGAAATTTATATTGTCAAAAAAAAATAATTCAATAAAATAACTTTTGGACCATGAAGAAATTTTATGAAAACACTTTAGTAATAGAATTCCTATGTAATATTGTTTTATATATAATTGAATAAAGTAATAAAAAGGAATTAAAATTCACATGACATAATTGAAATATTTGTTAATAATGCACACAGACACATACAACCTGTTATTTACTTACACTCACACACATGTACATACACTCATGTGAGTGTATGTGGCAGCTAGCCACTAATATTCACCATAAAAAGATGGCAATGAAGATTTGCACAAACATATATGTGTACATACACTGAGAGACATGTGCAAAAGCTTGCCACCAATAGATGCCATGTAATTAACACTAGATAATGTCATGTACCATATCAAACCCTGTTAGCAAGTCATTTCTTGAAAAATACAAAATAGCACTATGACTGCAGCACATGAAAAATTAAAGTCTTTCCTCTAATGATGTCAATTTTCTCAGTGATTTGTCTATTAGAAAAGGTACTATAAGTATTTGAAATCATACCGGTTGTTAAGAGTTAAGGACATGATCATTTCGGAGAAAGATGCATCTTTTTCTCCTCAGGATCCAAGTAATACCTGATGACTATGTTTACTGGTTCCACTAGAAATTGCCGCCAGTGTTCAAGCCAATTAACCCTTTAGATACCAAACTGCCCCAGATACTACTATATGAAGTCATTTGTTTTAAAATGATCATAGAGGTAGACTAAAGAAGACCTGGGCAGAGGTGAGAGCTGAGACTCACAAAGGAGATGATAAAGTTTACGTGGTGAATGGAGAGATACTGAAAAGAACCCGTCCACACCTGAAAAATGGGCATAAAAATGATGATGATATTTAAATTTAGCCATTTTGTTTTTGTAATTTATATATAATATAAAAGAAGGTTGTTTATTGGTTGGTTGGTTGAATCACACGAAAACTACACCCACCCACACACGAATACATACACACACATCTAAAGAGAGAGAGGCTCAGTGAGATAGGCCATTATACAGAGAGATACAATTAAAGTGTTAGATATTCAGAGAGAGAGAAAAAGTGCCATCCCACATCAGCTTAAACTATAGATCAAAGTATATCAGTTGAAGGTTTAACAATATTGTGTTAGCTTTTATAAAGTAGTTTTAGTCTTTGATTTTACAGAACAAAGAAAAATTGATACTATTTAAAATCAATCTACCCTCCAGCTTTTATCTATATACTACTTACAGACCGTACTAACGAAGCAACACTTCAGAAGCAATGTTATGCAGTATATTGCTGTATTTCAGATGGCATCCTTTGGAGCTGAAAAAGATCATACTGACTATGGTTATTTCACAACATTTAAAATCCAAGGCCAATGCTACCATTAAATTGGCAGTTTACACCCCCAGCCTAATAAGGAAGTTTTATGATTGTTTTTTTTTTTTGTCTCACGCACACACGCATTATGGTCTCACCTCATACCAGACAACACATCCAATACAGTCGTTTTGTCTTTTATCCGTCTTCTCTTAACTGTTCTCCTGGGACTTCTTCCTTTCCCCAAAAAATTGATGGCCTTGGACTTAAATTAGAAACAATTATCATAATTTTATATGAGAACCATTTATTCAGTTATGTTCCAAAGACCAGCATAATAATAAGAAAATTAATTTTACTAATTAAGTCCAAATTCTTATATATATAAGCATGGAAAAATAGGCATTAAACAATCATGATGATATTCATCATCATCTAATGTCTATCTTCCACGCGAGCATGGGTTAGACAGGAGTTGTCCCACTTTAGGCAAGATTGGTCGGGTGACCATGTCTCCCTCGTATAGGACTGTCTGGCAGGTTTTCTACGGCTGGATGCTCTTCCTAACACCAACCAGATTTACAGTGTGGACTGGGAGCTTTTTACCGTGTTACCTACACGGCCACATTACAGCGTGGGCTGTGTGTTTTTTGTTGTGACACCTACATGACCTCATTAGTTTGGACTGGATGTTGTGGTACCAACATAACTTTATAGAGAAAGGGTGGTGTTGGTGGATGGAGTAGGGGTAGTCATCATCATCATCATTCCATTTTATGTCCGCTTTTTCCCTTCTTACAAGGGTGAGACGGGAACAGATTCTGGCTTGATTTCTACAGCTGGATCATCATCATCATCATTTCATGTTACGTCCGCTTTTTCCCTGCTTGCAAGGGTGGGACGGTAACTGATTTGGCTTGATTTCTACAGCTGGATGCCCTTCATAACACCAACCTCATTAACAGTGAGTGGTGGGTGCTTTTTTGCCGTGGCACCACCACGGCCACTTTGCAGTGGAATGATATGGACCCCAGTCCCTATCATCTCATTTCTACAGCTGATTAAACTGGAGCAATGTGAAATAAAGTGTCTTGCTCAAGGAAACAACACATCACTCGGTCTGAGAATTGAACTCACAACCTTTCGATTGCAAGGCCAATGCTCTAACCATTAAGCCATGTGCCTCCATATATATATATAGAGAATTTAATGGTTGTTTTACCTGCTATCAAGGGCTGGTGTGTGTATGTGTATGTGTATATATGTATAGAATTTAATGGTTGGTTTACCTGCTATCAAGATTTGGTGTGTGTATGTGTATATATGTATATATATATAGAATTTAATGGTTGTTTTACCTGCTATCAAGGGCTGGTGTGTGTATGTGTATATATGTATATATCATCATCATCATCATTTCATTTTACGTCCGCTTTTTCCCTGCTTGCAAGGGTGGGACGGGAACTGATACTGGCTTGATTTCTACAGCTGGATGCCCTTCCTAACACCAACCTCATTTACAGTGATTGCTGGGTGCTCTTTTGCCGTGGCACCTCCACGACCACTTTGCAGTGGAATGATAGGGACCTCAGTCCCTATCATCTCATTTCTACAGCTGAGTAAACTGGAGCAATGTGAAATAAAGTGTCTTGCTCAAGGAAACAACACATCACCCGGTCTGAGAATTGAACTCACAACCTTTCGATTGCAAGGTCAATGCTCTAACCACTAAGCCATGTATATATAAACCATATATATATATAATTTAATGGTTGTTTTACCTGCTATCAAGGGCTGGTGTGTGTATGTGTGTATATATATATATATATATATATATACCAAGGGCGGTGCCCCAGCATGGCCTCAGCCGGATGGCTGAAACAGGTAAAAGAGAATATATATATATATATAATTTAATGGTTGTTTTACCTGCTATCAAGAGCTGGTGTATGTATGTGTGTATATATATATATATGTATATATAATTTAATGGTTGTTTTACCTGCTATCAAGGGCTGGTGTGTGTATATATATATATAAGTGTATATATATATATAAGTACCACCAATCTCTGGGAGGGCCCTGTAGAAACAGTAGACAGCTTCTGCTACCTAGGTGACCGAATTAGCAACGGAGGTGGGTGCTCAGAAAGTACAATAACTAGGGTAAGAACGGGATGGAAGAAGTTTAGGGAACTACTACCACTGCTAGCTGCAAAAGGCTTCTCCCTCAGAATGAAAGGCAGACTGTATGATGCGTGTATCCGAACAGCGATGTTGCATGGTAGTGAGACCTGGGCGCTGAAGGTGGAAGACTTACGTAGATTAGAGAGAAACGAAGCCTGCATGCTCCGATGGATGTGTAACAGTAATATACGTGAACGACAAAGCATAAAGGAATTGAGAGAGAGACTGAGCATAAGAGGAATCAAATGGTGCGTGCAGGAGAGGCGGTTACGCTGGTATGGACATGTGATGCGTATGAAGGATGACAGCTGCATAAAAAGGTGCAGAGCACTAGAAGTTGATGGAAACCGCGGAGTGGGGAGACCCAAGATGACTTGGGATGAGGTGATAAAAGCCGACCTTACCCAACTACACCTCTCAAAGTCAATGACACACGACCGTGACTTCTGGCGTCACGCAGTAATACAGGGTACCCGACCTCCCAAGGGTACATGCTGAAGCATATAAACAATATGCCCCCCCCCCCCCACCGCAAGGTGGTCGTGGAGGTGCCACGGCAAAAAAGCACCCAGCCCACACTGTAAAGTGGACGTGTAGGCGCCACGAAAAAGCACCCAGCACTCACTGTAAATGAGGTTGGTGTTAGGAAGGGCATCCAGCTGTAGAAATCAAGCCAGATCAGTTCCTGTATGAGCAAGGCATGGTCAGCCGACCAGACACTGCCCACAACAGGACAACCCGTCTAACCCATGCTAGCGTGGAAGAACGGACGTAAAACGGTGATGATGATGATGATGATGATATATAATTTAATGGTTGTTTTACCTGCTATCAAGGGCTGGTGTGTGTATGTGTTACTAAAGCTACATCAGTGTTGACCTAGTGTTGAACAACGACAATAAACATTGCAGCTGCAAGCTTTTAATTCCTTTGGAGTGACTACATGTTAATGATTTGTTATATTGTGTATATATATATTGTTATGGCTAGGTGGAGAGACTTATTACTCTGGAGTTTCACCTGTACACTCAGGATCCTCATCATCATCATCATTTTATGTCCACTTTTCCCTGCTTGCAAGGGTGGGACAGGTCCTATTCAGCACAGCATCTCTCCACTTGTCATGGTCCTTCATCATCTCACCGTGAGCTTCAGCGATCTGAAGTCTGCTCTCACCACCTCCGCCCATGTGTTTCGTGGTCTTCCTCTACTGCGTCTTCCTTCAACTGGCATTTTCTGGCACTTCTTTACCCAGCGGTCATCCTCCATGCGCATCACATGTCCATACCATCGCAGTTTTCTCTCCTGCACATTACAACTTATCCCTCTTAAACTGTTTCTCTCTCAACACATCCATGCTCGGTCGTTCACGCACATTGACATTACACATCCAATGGAGCATGCTTGCCTCATTTCTCTCCAGCCGTCGCATAACCTCTGCAGTTGCTGCCCAAGTCTCACTACCATGCAGACATTGCAAAATCAAAAATGAAAAACAGAGAACAATGACCCAGTGAAATAGAAGTATCTTCAATATATCGGATGTTATCTTCATCATCACCACTTCATATCTATTTTTCTGAGGGTAGACATATCAGTTTACTACATCTTGCTCATATGGTCCATTCAGGTGCTAGGGAAAGTCACATGGTCACTGCAGTGGTGGTGGGGTGGTGGGGAGAGCATACAATCACTACAACTACAGGAAGTCACGTGATCACTGCAACTACAGGGTGTCACGTGATCACTACAGCTGCAGGATGTCACATAATCTCTACAGTTACAGGAAGTCACATGATCTCTACAGTTACAGGAAGTCACATGATCACTACAGCCTCAGGAAGTCACATGATACCTGCAGCTACAGGAAGTCACATCACACTCCATAGATGTGTTTTTTATGTGGTGGAAGTGTTATATGTATAAACAACACATGCACACATATACATCCACACACACACACACATATTCTCACAAAAACAGACTCACACACGTGCTTGCACAGACATACACAAAGTATATAATTAAATTATATGTAATTTATACACTCACTCATAAACATACATATGCAGATGCACACATATACAGGGTGTCCCCCAAAAATGTATACACACTTCAACAACATTGTAATCAAAGTGTGTATACATTTTGGGGGAATACCCTGTATATTAAAATTATATGTAATTTACACACAAACACACATACATTTATGTATTTCTTGTTAGCAGGGGAAACAGATGTTAAACAGTGTTGGTGTAATTTATACACACATATATATATGCATGTAGCAGCATCATTGTCATTGTCATGTATAGTTTTTAGTTAAATTCAACACCTTTTGTACATTAAGAGAGAGTGTGTGTGTTTGTGTGGTTCTGTCAATAGACAGTTTCATTACTTGTCAAAACATTTCAAATCTATATCTGCACAAACTATATCACATCTGTATTTTAGATCAGGTTACCTCATGTGTCGACATATTGCAAACAGATAAGTTACCTTAGAGGAAAACCATATATATAATGGAGGCACATGGCTTAGTGGTTAGAGCATTGGCCTTGCAATCGAATGGTTGTGAGTTCAATTCTCAGACCGGGTGATGTGTTGGCTCCATCTGTTTGATGGCGAGTGTTCCAGTTGTTTGAACAACAGAACTGCCTGCTTATAAAGTTAATGTGCAAGTGGCTGAGTATTCCACAGACATGGTGGGCCCTTAACATAGTTCTCAGGGAGATTCAGTATATGACAAGGCCAAACAACAGAACTGCCTACTTATAAAGTTAATGTGCAAGTGGCTGAGTATTCCACAGACATGGTGGGCCCTTAACATAGTTCTCGGAGATTCAGTATATGACATGGCCAAACAACAGAACTGCCTGCTTATAAAGTTAATGTGCAAGTGGCTGAGTATTCCACAGACATGGTAGGCCTTTAACATAGTTCTCAGGGAGATTCAGTATATGACATGGCCAGTTCTTTGAATTACAAGTACAACTTGTTTTTTCCCCAACTGAGTGACTGGAGCCACATGAAATAAAGTGTCTGGCTCAAGGACAAAATGCATCATCAGTAATCAAACTCACGGCCTTATGATCCTAAGTTGAACACCCTAACCACGAAGCCACACAGCATCACTTCAACAGTGGTCAATAACTCCCCAAGCGTTTTTTCCATCCTGTTCTTTATTCTAACTACTATATATTCAGAACTCCAATACTAATTAGGTCATCTAAAGAAAGAAAGTTTGGTTTGATCATAGTTGGAATGACATTGACTATAGGCTGCCTTATCTGGGGGAGATAAATTTGAATTAGAATGCTTGCAAATTGGCACAAAGATCAAATTTTAATCTCATTAATAATTATTTTGTATATTTACCTGGCAAATTAAGTTCAGGGAGGGGGAGGGGGGTCTTTTTTTTTTTTTTTTCATAATTGTTTTCTATTTCATTTCATCATCATCATCATCTTCGTTTAACATCCATTTTCCACGCTAGCATGGGTTATTAATTTAAGAACAAATTCTGCTGAGCCTATATTATCATCGTCATTACCACCACCACCATCATCATTGTCATCACCATCATCATCCTCATCACCACCATCATCATCATTGCCCCCCCCCCCCCACCACCACCACCAATACCACCATCATCATCATTACCCCCCTCCCATCATCACCACCATGTTTTCTCATCCTTCTTATCATTATCTTCATCATCCTTCATCAGGCTTGACTACATTGTTAAAAAGTTAACTTCAGCACCATGTGAACCAGCTTCTCAGATCTGGCAGATCTGTAGCCACCTTCACCTAGACACTTCCTACCACTACTACAGCGATCACTAGTTCTTAGATCTGGCAGATCTGTAGCCACCTTCACCTAGACACTTCCTACCACTACTACAGCGATCACTAGTTCTTAGATCTGGCAGATCTGTAGCCACCTTCACCTAGACACATCCTACCATCTGTTTGATGGCGAGTGTTCCAGTTGTTTGAACAACAGAACTGCCTGCTTATAAAGTTAATGTGCAAGTGGCTGAGTATTCCACAGACATGGTGGGCCCTTAACATAGTTCTCAGGGAGATTCAGTATATGACAAGGCCAAACAACAGAACTGCCTACTTATAAAGTTAATGTGCAAGTGGCTGAGTATTCCACAGACATGGTGGGCCCTTAACATAGTTCTCGGAGATTCAGTATATGACAAAGCCAAACAACAGAACTGCCTGCTTATAAAGTTAATGTGCAAGTGGCTGAGTATTCCACAGACATGGTAGGCCTTTAACATAGTTCTCAGGGAGATTCAGTATATGACATGGCCAGTTCTTTGAATTACAAGTACAACTTGTTTTTTCCCCAACTGAGTGACTGGAGCCACATGAAATAAAGTGTCTGGCTCAAGGACAAAATGCATCATCAGTAATCAAACTCACGGCCTTATGATCCTAAGTTGAACACCCTAACCACGAAGCCACACAGCATCACTTCAACAGTGGTCAATAACTCCCCAAGCGTTTTTTCCATCCTGTTCTTTATTCTAACTACTATATATTCAGAACTCCAATACTAATTAGGTCATCTAAAGAAAGAAAGTTTGGTTTGATCATAGTTGGAATGACATTGACTATAGGCTGCCTTATCTGGGGGAGATAAATTTGAATTAGAATGCTTGCAAATTGGCACAAAGATCAAATTTTAATCTCATTAATAATTATTTTGTATATTTACCTGGCAAATTAAGTTCAGGGAGGGGGAGGGGGTCTTTTTTTTTTTTTTTTCATAATTGTTTTCTATTTCATTTCATCATCATCATCATCTTCGTTTAACATCCATTTTCCACGCTAGCATGGGTTATTAATTTAAGAACAAATTCTGCTGAGCCTATATTATCATCGTCATTACCACCACCACCATCATCATTGTCATCACCATCATCATCATTGCCCCCCCCCCCCCCCCCCCCACCACCACCAATACCACCATCATCATCATTACCCCCCTCCCATCATCACCACCATGTTTTCTCATCCTTCTTATCATTATCTTCATCATCCTTCATCAGGCTTGACTACATTGTTAAAAAGTTAACTTCAGCGCCATGTGAACCAGCTTCTCAGATCTGTAGCCACCTTCACCTAGACACTTCCTACCACTACTACAGCGATCACTAGTTCTTAGATCTGGCAGATCTGTAGCCACCTTCACCTAGACACTTCCTACCACTACTACAGCGATCACTAGTTCTTAGATCTGGCAGATCTGTAGCCACCTTCACCTAGACACATCCTACCACTACTACAGCGATCACTAGTTCTTAGATCTGGCAGATCTGTAGCCACCTTCACCTAGACACATCCTACCACTACTACAGCGATCACTAGTTCTTAGATCTGGCAGATCTGTAGCCACCTTCACCTAGACACTTTCTACCACTACTACAGCGATCACTAGTTCTTAGATCTGGCAGATCTGTAGCCACCTTCACCTAGACACTTACTACCACTACTACAGCGATCACTAGTTCTTAGATCTGGCAGATCTGTAGCCACCTTCACCTAGACACTTCCTACCACTACTACAGCGATCACTAGTTCTTAGATCTGGCAGATCTGTAGCCACCTTCACCTAGACACTTCCTACCACTACTACAGCGATCACTAGTTCTTAGATCTGGCAGATCTGTAGCCACCTTCACCTAGACACTTTCTACCACTACTATAGCGATCACTAGTTCTTAGATCTGGCAGATCTGTAGCCACCTTCACCTAGACACTTTCTACCACTACTACAGCGATCACTAGTTCTTAGATCTGGCAGATCTGTAGCCACCTTCACCTAGACACTTCCTACCACTACTACAGCGATCACTAGTTCTTAGATCTGGCAGATCTGTAGCCACCTTCACCTAGACACTTTCTACCACTACTACAGCGATCACTAGTTCTTAGATCTGGCAGATCTGTAGCCACCTTCACCTAGACACTTTCTACCACTACTATAGCGATCACTAGTTCTTAGATCTGGCAGATCTGTAGCCACCTTCACCTAGACACTTTCTACCACTACTACAGCGATCACTAGTTCTTAGATCTGGCAGATCTGTAGCCACCTTCACCTAGACACTTTCTACCACTACTACAGCGATCACTAGTTCTTAGATCTGGCAGATCTGTAGCCACCTTCACCTAGACACATCCTACCACTACTACAGCGATCACTAGTTCTTAGATCTGGCAGATCTGTAGCCACCTTCACCCGGACACTCCCAAGTCACTTGGCTCTCCTTCTCCTTTCATACCCCATATTATGTCCAACATCACACACCCCCAGTTGCTGCACTAACTACAACTATTACCACCACCACCACCACCACCACTGCTACTACTACTACCACTCTTACCAACACTATTACTACAACCTCACAATCACCAACACTGATACTACTACTATCAACACTGCTGTCACTACTACCACGATCAGCAATACAACCACTACCATCACCACCAACACAGCTACCACTACTACTACTCTTAACACTATTAGGCCCCACCCCCCCTTCCCTATAGAAATACAATACAATTTCTACTAACAAGACAAAAGTTCTGTGGTTCACATTTGTCATAACATAACAATGACCATTGACAATAAAACACCAATTCTTCTTCCTTCCCCCATGACCCCACCACCACTACCACTACCACCCTTCCTACAACAAACCACCACCACCCTCACTTCCTTCACCATACAGTAGGATTATTCTTGTAGACACACACAAGTCTAATAATAGATCCTATGCAATCTGTGCAGTAAGTACACAGCTGCACTTAACCCTTCCATTGCCATATTTTTAATGAAATACTTTCATCATCATCATCATCATCATCATCACCACCATCGTTTTCATGCACTAAGGCCAGACTGGTCAGGTGACCACACCTTGCTCATACACTCCATTTTGGGGTTGGTTTCTATGGCAGGAAAGCCTTCCTAATGCCGATCACTTTACAGGAGCATTTTATCACATATATATATCATCATCATCATTTAACGTCCATTTTTCCAAACTAGCATGAGTTAGATGAGTTATCCCATTGTGAGATAAGCCAAGTCAGTCAACCATGTCTTGCTCATACAGAACATATATATATGTGTGTGTGTGTGCGATCATCATCATTGTTTAATGTCCATATTCCACACTAGCATGGGTAGGACGGGTTGACCCTTAGGGAGAGAATCAGGTCAGAGGACCATATTTAGTTCACCCAGGGTAGATTTTGGCTTGGTTTCTACAGCTGGATGCCCTTCCTAATGCCAACCACATTTACTGTGTGTTTTGGGGCGCTTTTTGTCGTTTTACCAACATAACCATTTTTCAGTGTGGACTGGGCGCTTTTTGTCGTGTTGCCACTTTACAGTGGGGACTGGGTACTTTTAATTATTTAATGAAGAATTTGGGAAGAATTTACTATAAATATAATATTAAGATGATATTTGTAATATAACAAACTATTAAATTTATGTTGGAAGGTTTTAATTCAAATAGGAACCCTTTAAAATAGGTGGTTCTGTTTCATAGAAACGGATGTGGCTTTTGGTAGGTTAGTATGAAAAGGATTAAAACAGACAGTTATGTATGTATCATAAAAGCTGGGATGATCTCAGGCTAGTTATTATCAAAAGGACTAATATAGACAAAGAAGTGAAATTTGCCACCACTCAGATACATATGATGCTAAGCAACATAATGATTAGTGTGTTGAGCTCATAACATCAGTTGTCAATACTCCAAGTTACTCAAATGAAAATGTATACCTGGGAGTTAAATGAAAGATCCAGGGGAATTTCTTGTACTCCTATGGAGGCACATGGCTTAGTGGTTAGAGCATTGGCCTTGCAATCGAAAGGTTGTGAGTTCAATTCTCAGACCGAGTGATGTGTTGTTCCCTTGAGCAAGACACTTTATTTCACATTGCTCCAGTTTACTCAGCTGTAGAAATGAGATGATAGGGACTGGGGTCCCTATCATTCCACTGCAAAGTGGTCGTGGAGGTGCCACGGCAAAAAAGCACCCAGCACTCACTGTAAATGAGGTTGGTGTTAGGAAGGGCATCCAGCTGTAGAAACAAAGCCAGAATCAGTTCCCGTCCCACCCTTGCAAGCAGGGAAAAGCGGACGTAAAATGATGATGATGAAACAGGAATGAACTCCGACCTGGTGAGCCATGGAGGTTAGGACGGACTTTGAATTTCTTTTAACCTAATATTATATCTCATTTCTCATTTCCTCTCTCTCCCTTTCTATCTTTTTCTGGAAGAAATCAGCTGTACTCAGGCCTGGAGAGGGGTGGGCTCCACCGGGCCTAAAATGTCCAGAAACGCCTTATGTCAAATCGGTGCCCCTATGATTCTATCAGGAGTTATGGGACAATACATACATACATCTATAGCTATACATCCTCATACCATCCTACTACTACTAATACCTCCACCTACCACCATACCACCACACACACCTCCACCTATCCCCATACCACCACACACACCTCCACATACCACTACTCATACCATACCATCATCACCTATGTCATTGTTATGAAGTATATATAGGCATATACATGTCTTCCACGTGACCTTGGTTTCTAACCTATTGTGTGACACCTTGGGCAGTGTTTTTTACTATAATCTTAGGTCAATTAATGCATTGTGAGTGAATTTGGTTAACAGAAGAAGCTGTTGACCATGGAAAGATTTGAACACAGAACATAAGGTGCCAGAACAAACACTACAAAGCAGTATTTGGAAGGTTAAGAGGTAAAGTTGACCTCAACATGATTTGAACTTAAAAAGACAGAACTAATAGTACCAGGTGTTTTATCTGTACTTATGATTCTGCCAACCTACTGCTTAATTGTAATAATAATGGTTTTTGATTTAGGCACAAGGCGAGCAATTACCCCAGTGCATTACTCGCGCTTTATTTTATCGACCCCGTAAGCTAACCTTGGCAGGATTTGAACTCAGAACGTAAAGGGCCATAACTCTATGTCGCTAAGCATATTGTAATAATGTTCTACCTACACACATCTTACAAGGCAGCCGTCACTCTAGATAAAATAGAAAGGTGTTGTAGTTTGCTGGATGCAATAGAAACATAACATAAAATATTGAAAGTACAATAAGAAAGATATGTTTTCCTTAGTAGTGGCAGTTGTAGGACATCTAGACCTTGGATCATCTTCAACAGTGTCCTTCCCCTCCTAAATTCAGTTGCCTACTTTTACACTGTTGATAAAACTGGAGAGCATGTAGCAACCATGTCAGCATGAATGAGTGTCCTTGGGGGCGAAACCCTTTTTCTACACATACGCAAAACACCACAATGCCAATTTTTTGTCCATTTTCAAGGGAAGTCACTACTAATTACTTTTGAAGTCTTCTTTAAACAGTCAGATGTCAGTTTACCTGGAAAGAAACAATACAGTTATTAATAAGAAGAGTTGAAATTAATGCATGCAAGATTTCACAGTCTAGCATCACTCTTTCATAGTTAGCCTATTAACTTTTCAGCCCACTCTCATAGATATCATAATGTTATATTGGTAATATGTAATTGGTCCTTGATATATATCAAAGAAATATCTTCTTTTGTCAAAAGATTTTTTTAAAAACTAAGACAACACAGATATATATATATATATAGTTATTTACTATGGTGGCGCATTAAATTCTTTTGACAGGAACATATTTCCCTCAAAATATAAAAGACCACTTTAACCCTTCTGATACATAACTGGTCATAACAGTCCTGGTTCTATGTAAAAACAACAAACACATTTTTATGGCTTCATATTTAAATTAATATTTTCCAACAGGATTTTATATAAGAATCATATGTTACATTAATATTTTGGGAACAAAATAATTAATCACTTTTGAAAATCCATCAAAATTCTTCATCAATTAATAGAAACTAGCAGAAAAACCACCCTTCGGGTGGTTTTCTGCTAACGTGTGTAGTGTGTATATTGATATTATACACAAATATATATGCATGTAAATAAAATCGTAATTGACAATATACACAGAAATTGAACGAAGACTGTGTTACACTGTCTTACGTAATCAGTAACGTATGTCTTACGTAATCAGTAACGTAATCCATGATACATTTAAAAAAAGACGATATTATATATAAACTGCATTAGGAGAAAATTAGCGACGGAAATATATGCGATTTTAAGTGTTATAATATAACGGCCGCTCACCGGAAGTGTTGACATTTGACAATTTTAAAGAAGTGAATCTCTGAATAAGCTATAAAATATATTTAATCAACAGCCACAAAATTTAGTAAATAAATTATGTAATATTCATTCATTATTTATTCAAAGTAATCCAACTTATTTTACAAACGGGGTAAAAAAATATATTTTGGATGCAGTCCCACTCTCCTGTCTTTATTATAGTTAAGATAGAGTATATTTCATTAGAAATATGGTCACGAAAGAGTTAATATTTCAAAACATTTGTTTTTGTTATTTTTAATATTCAATGTTACATTTGTATTGCTATAGACTTCTTTAAAAGATTCTTTTTTTACCCTAGATAAGGTATGTGATCCGAAGAAAATGTGTTAGTTTTTATGTACTATTTTGATCATTCCCATCCCTATCGCCAAACTATCATCACCATTCCCAGCCACTCATTCACAACCCAATCTCACATTTTATAGACTGGATATGATTACATAACTGTTTGTCATAAAACCTCTTATATCAGCTACAAGTCATACACTCGAGGACTGTACATGACCCATTAACTACAACTCTTACTAATATCAACCCTCTTAAATTTAATATACTACTATTCATGTGAAATGACTACTTTCTGGACAGTGATCAACGCCACTGAGGAATTGATGAAATTCCCACAAAAATGTTTATCTCTTTTGATAAACTGCCCCTGGTTCTAAGATACCTCTAAACTGTTTATTCTAGAATGTTTATATTTATCTAAATGCCTTCCATCATAATTTTTATATGAAATTCTTTTTATGTTATATTCCAAACACCAACTAAACCCTTTAGCATTTACATTATATAGTATATATAGATATACTATTGTGTTTTCACAGTAAAGGCTTTACCTCACATAATATCAAATCTACGAGATTTTGTTATTATTTAATTTGAGAACAATGCCTTAACATCAGTATGAGTAGCTGGTTTGAACAGAAAGAGGTGAGAGGATTCTGGCCGAGTATGGCCAGTTTAAATGCTAAAGGGTTAATCAGGAGAAAGTTATATTACTAAATCCATTCAAATTCTTGATTGTTTTCAAAATGGTTTAAAATTCATAGGCAGTGTCTTTCATTAGAAATATGGTAATGGAAGAGTTAAATGAACCCTCTTCATAATAGAAAGAAAAACAAAAACTTCAAGCTTTATTTATTTGCCCCTAAATTCTTCCATTCTATAAGACAATAGTATAAGTGAGATATAACTGTGCACTGGCTGACTGGTTGACACTATAATAAATTCTACCTGCCAAGACAGTCCTATTTTTCAGAAAATGGAGGAGGAAGAGAATAGTAAAGTAGACCTTGTTGTGCCTTCAGTTTTCACATGAAGTTATTTTTAGTTCTGATGAAACATTCCTTTTTGCATTTTTTTTTCTCTAAATGTTTTAATTTTTTTAAATTGTCAGAATATATTTTCAATATCATAATGACAAAAAAAAAGTGTAGGGGGTAGGGATGGGGTCAGGCTCTACACCAGGGCTTCCCAACCTTTTTTCACTATGGGCCCTCAAGCAGAATCCTTTTTCGCTGTGGACCCCCCCCCCCCCAAGAGCAATCAAAACTTAGGACATTAATTCAACAAACAAAATTTATTCGTAATGATCAAAGAGTCCTATGGGCACATGTTTTTAGTGAGAGCCTTGTGGCTGTTTATTACTCACGAGAGCAGAAATCTGTGGTTGTAGGCCACTCAGACGGAGCCTCATTTCTGGATTATCGTTCAAGTGCAAGCTCCTTCGTTGCTTTGTGAATGAATGAAGTAAAAGCGGAAAGCCCCTCTCCACCAAATTGGATGTTGGTAGATTAATTATAAATGGTTCCACCTTTTCATACAAGGTTTGATATTTGATCGAGCTTTGCAGCCACGCTTTGACCCAATTTTTCTCAGAGGCCTGAATCAAGCGCTCGTCAGCAATGGCCTCGCACAGCTCAATCTGGACGCATTCAGGTTGATTCATGACATCCTCCATTGTCATGGTATGAAGTAAATCGACAAAAGGTGGTATGCTCAACTGTAGAAGATCCTCAAAACGAGTTTGAAAGTTATCATGCAAGAAAGACAAATGATCCACAATAATTGTTTGTAACTCACAATCAATTTCCTTGCCATCCAAACTAGAAAAATGACAGAAGTCATGCATCATGGCTTTCATTTTCCAAATCACCAATTTTATAACTTGTTTAGCACGTACGATATTCATATCCTGGTTTTGCATGGATAAATTTAGTTCATTGAGTTTCCAAAATATCTCTTCCAAGTACAATATAACAATCTTATTATCAATAAGTGAATTCCTCAGAACAGTGTCTCTGTTCTGCAAAAATTCCAAAACTTTGTCAAACAGTACGACAAATCTCGTGAGACAGTTACCCATTGAAAGTCAACGTATGTCTGTGGAATAAACCAGCCGATGAAAATTTTTGTCGTGACAAGCATCCTGGAAAAGCCTGTCTTGAAGGGCTCATGTTCTAATTTTGTTGACGGATGAAACAACCGTTTGAAGAATGGCCATAAGATCACGGTTACCAATATTTTTTGCAACCAAATTTTCACGATGTAAAACTCAATGAATAGTAAACACGCTTCTGTCTTCAATTAATCTGCACACAAATCCTTTTCTTTTGCCGATCATTGACGGCGCACCATCTGTGCAAATGGAGATCATGATATCCATGCTAATATCATTTGTCTTTAAAAAGCCAGTGACAGCATTGCACACAGCATTACATATTCTCCTGTAGTGTTGATGAGAGTTTTCATAAAGAGCATCTCCTCACATATTCTGGAATCTTTGATGTAGCGGACAAAAGCAAGGAGCACAGACTGATTTGCAAAGGTACTTTCATCAACAGTTAATGAAAATTTGGTGTGTCGCAGGTCTTGAATAAGGATGGACTTGACATCATCTGCTAAATCAGTTATTCGCGATGAAATGGTATTGTTGGATAAAGGTATGCTGTTGAGAACAGACTCTGGATTAGAAATATTAGCCACTTTATATGCTTCCATGATTGCAGGTTTGATGAGGTCCTCAGCAATTGTATGCGGTGGACCTTGTTTGGCAATCAAAAGCGCAATATTGTACGACGCGGTGAGTCCAGAAGCACTATTGCTCTCGATGAGGAATCCTTTCAATTTTGATGACGAAGAACGGGCACTGACACTGAGCACTTCGAAGTATTCTTTATGTTTGTTGACCAATGAGGGATGACACTTGTTGAGGTGTAAAGAAAGTTTGGCGGATTTCATTGATGCATTCGTCAGTTGTGTCAAACAAATAAGACACTGTGGTAGTAATGGATTGTTCTTGCTGCTAATAAATCCATATTGAATATAAGAGGGATCATACTGCCTACATTTCTTCTTGCTTTTGCTCATATTTAATTGTTATGGGAAGAAACCTAAAATAGAAAAATGCAATTAAGAAGCTTTTTAAAATTTACAATTTACAATTCAAATTCCAAACATGAAGAGGTTTCTTCTTGATGCTTGAAAACGTATGTACCGTACTTAAAACGATTTAATTGAAAAGGAAAGAATATAATTGGAAATATTAAGAAAAGTGCAATAACTTTTACTAAATCAACTCATTTATTATATATTTAATTGTGTACATTCCATTATGTACATTTAATTCAGCATTTTTCTGTGGACCCCCTGTAATCGCGCCATGGACCCCGTTGGGAAGCCCTGCTCTACACCCTTAGTTGACTGGCTGGTATATTTTGGCTGACACCCCCACCACCTCTTGGACAAGTTGGCGAATCATACCCACAGTATCAGCCATTCTACTTCACCAGGCTCCTTCCTCATGTGTGATGCCCTTGTCCTGATTTGGCAGAGGAAACTGGCTAAAGTGTCCTGTATTTTTGTTAACCCTTTTGTTGCCATATTTCTAATGAAAGATACTGCCTATAATTTTCAAACCATTTTGAAAATAATCAAGTTGGTGTTTGTAATATATTCGTAAACTAAACTGCAGTTTAAAATTTTAAAGTGTTCATATTTAAATATAAACCTTCCATCATAATTTTATGCAAGAAAATTTGTTAATTTATATTTCAAACATCACCCTCCATTTGCTACATTCCTTCATCATCTCCTTTGTCAGTCTCAATGATTTGAGATCAGCTCTCACCACCACTACCTAGGTCTTTCTTGGTCTACCTCTACTGCAGCTTACATCCACTGGGATTTCTTGGCACTTTTTCACCCAGCGATCATCATCCATGCACATCGCATGTCCAAACCAATGCAGTCTTCTCTCTTGCACACCACTTCGGGTTACTCTTAAACCCAGTTTTTCTCTCTGCTTACCCAAGCTCTTTCTTTCTCTCACACTTACATTGCATATCCAATGAAACATGGTTACTTTGTGATCTCTGCAGTCACAGCCCATGTTTCACTACCATGCAGCATCGCACTTCGCACACAGGTGTCATACAGTTGTCCTTTTGTGTGTAGGGAGCAACCTTTTGTAGTCAACAGTGGAGTAGCTAAACTTTTTCCATTCTATCCTTATTCTAGCTATTATACTCTTAGTGTATCCTCTTCTGTTGCTAATTGAGTCACCTAGATAGCGAAAGCTATCAACCACTTCTGTGGACCCTTCCTGTGACTGGAAAAGGTTTATATCACTGATGCTCTTCCTCTCAATTATCCCTGTGCATCTTCTACATACAAAGTCAAGTATACACAGTAACTACCCTTCTCTTTAATAGGTTGATGTTTGGAACAAAACTTAAATATTCTTACATAAAATTATAATGGAAGGTTTTTAAATAAATATAAACAGTTTAAAACAAACAATCTTGTATCATAAAACCAGGTGCAGTTTCAGGCTGCTTGATATCAAAAAGCTTAACATTTTTTTGTGTTGTTTTAGTAACTGAAATGGTTTTTCTATGATATACTGTATATACTTAAATATAAGCCAACCCTATATTTGATGTCTAAGAAATGGACAAAAATTTGAACCCTGTGTATAAGTCAAAGCAGCACATTATGTTTCAATGGCACAGTTTTGAAATTCTCATGAGTGGAGAATATATTTATGAAGTTTTAATATTTAGATATTTTAAATGTTTTAAGAGTCATTTAGAGCACAGGTTCTCAACCCATTTAGTCCCTTGAAATCACGAAACACCCCTACCCTATTTTTCCATTTTTCAATATACTACTGATTTTGATATCAGTAGATTACTAAAAAAATTGATTAACAATATTCCAAAGATACCATTGCAGGCAGCTGAGAGTATAAATACATTCCTTGAAAGGAAATATATAAATTTCAATAAAAGGAACATAAATGTTCTTTTTTATGAATAAGGACCAGTTGAATTTGTTATATTCCCACCAGGCGATACCAACTATTTTGAACATTTATACAAGAGCAACTCTGTCTATCCAAAGAGTGCTATTATCTGGAAGAAAGTGGCAATTATATCATTTCAAAGCTTTCCAATTTTCCATTTAATGAAACGGACAGAATAAATGTTGATATCTAACTTGATGTCCCCTCTGCTTTGTGAGCTTAGAGACCCCGGAAGAGGGTTTTCATGACCACGCGGGAGGGTATATTTATTAGTAAATGGTAAAATATATACAACAAATGAGTAAGTGAATTGTAGTAGATGGTTTTCAGTCCAGTCAGACTGCAACTACAAATAAAAAAAATTGTTAGTTTGCTTTGTAACAATAGCATATCCAAGTTTTCGGATAAATCAACTTACTTTAACTTTGACCTCATTTCAATGGGACCCTTGAACTTTATGGAGTCTAGCTAACTCTTTGACGTCAGGCTGGATTTTCGTAAGATGTAGCCGGAGATCTCCACATGTAATTACATTGTAGCAGTTGCGAGCCTTACTGTGCAGTCTGGAAACAGCACCAAACTCCTCTTGACTAAGTATGAGCTTGGAAAAGGCAGAGCAAATCTCTAGCCTGTGCATATAGGTGTGGAAATCGACGCTGAATTTCCTCTTGCATCCAAAAAAGGGGTTCACCTATTTTGGGAAATCTAATTTGGATCATGTCATCTACTTAAAGTTCAATGAATTCTTCCTGAAATATAACGTCCAAATCATCGACGTTAGCTATGAAGGGATCTGCTATCCACATTGGGATGTCCATCGGCAAAAGGTCGACAAACCGTTTTCTCATGTTGTCTTGTAGCGCACGGAGATGAGCGGCATAAATTTGGAGTTGGTCATCGCTTACAATGTTTTGAACATTGGCGACACTAGGAAAATTATAGAATTCCCGTCAACAAAGATTCCTTTCGATGACATTCAATTTGGCGAGGAATGTTTTCACAGCATTACTTGCTTTAAGCAAGGTGATTTTCTTCCCCTGCAAAGCCAAAATGACGCTATTGCATTTGTCGAAGATGTCGGTGAGGTAGGCGCAGTTTTGCCTCACATCTAGGGTTTACTTGTACAGTTCTGTGTTGCGTCCTCACAGAAACTCAATGATAGAGACGAACAGTTCAAAGAAGTGAGTAAGGCACTTGCCCTTTGAAAGCCACCTCACTTCATTATGAAGGAGCAACTTGACGAATTCTTTGTCATTATCTTGGCACAGTTGCTGGAAAATTTGTTCATTGAGAGAATGCCGTTTGATAAAATTGATGACATCAATGGCCACCGGCTAGGACTTGCTCAGTGGCTTGCTGAGTTTCTTCTCAGCCAAGTGTTGTCGATGAATGACACAACAACAAATACAGATAGATTTTCTCTCTTCAGAAGAGTGACGAAACCCTTATGCTGGCCGACCATTGCTCTTGCGTCGTCCGTAGCACATGATACAATGTGTGTTGTATTTGGCCCTAGATGTATGTATTACCTGCCTGTGTGTTGTATGTAGTCCTAGATGTTTGTATTACCTGCTTATGTGTTGCATGTGGTCCCAGCTATATGTATTACCTGTTGTTTGTGATCCTAGATCTTTGTATTACCTCCTTATGTATTGTATGTGGTCCTAGATGTATGTACTACCTGCTTATGTGTTGTATGTGGTCCTAAATGTGTGTATTACCTGCTTGTGTGTTGTATGTGGTCCTAGATGTGTGTGCTACCTCCTTGTGTGTTGCATGTGGTCCTATATGTATGTATTACCTGCTTATGTGTGTTGCATGTGGTCCTATATGTATGTATTACCTGCTTATGTGTTGTATGTGGTCCTAGATGTGTGTATTACCTGCTTGTGTGTTGTATGTGGTCCTAGATGTGTGTATTTGATTGTGTGTTGTATGTGGTCCTAGATGTATGTATACCTGCTTATGTGTTACATGTGGTCCTAGATGTGTGTATTACCTGCTTATGTGTTGTATGTGGTCCTAGATGTGTGTGCTACCCGCTTCTGTGTTTTCTTTTCTTTTTTTTATTTGTAATATTATTTATCCAATTGGGAATAAAATAGATCTACATAGTGTTAACTCGTTACGGTTGAGTCAATAATTTCAGACATAAAATACATTGTTATCGATGAAGGAAAGACAAGATTCTAACAGCTGCACTCGAAGTGTCCTTGACCCAGTTGACTGTGGGTTTTTCCATTGTTAGGATCTCAATTGCTGGTTAATGTCTAGACACAGCTGCACACCTGTTGACAGTTGCGGTCAGACCATAGTTATGCTATCTGCATGCTGTCTAAAAGACATCCAAATATGGCTTATAAAACTTACTAAAGTAAAGAGCCTTCCAGTGCTCCCCAAAATTCCTAATGCCCCTTGCTCCCAAACGCCCCCCTGGAGTTCCGAAACGCCTCCCGGGGGTGCATATGCCCCCCCCCCCCCTCCCCCCTTGAGAACCTTTGATTTAGAGTATAGGTTTTGTTTCATAACTGCATTATGTAATAATTTTTTACCAATATCTGATCACTTTGAAGGCCATATTCAATTGAAACAGATAAAAAAACAATAGGAAAAACAAATTTTCCCTCCAAAGCAAAAATATTTTAGTACATTATTTACGTAGAATTTGAATTTGAAAATCGGCAAAATATTGACTTCAAATATAAGCTGACCCCTATTTTAACAACTTTTTTTTTTCTAGTGTCACATATTTCTTGGTTTATCTATGAGTATATATGGATATAGCTTTAGTTTCAACACAGTGTCTTGGATCAAGTCACTTGCCAGACAAGTACAACAGGCATTAAATTATGATGATGATGATGATGATGATTACATTACTATATGGGAAAAATCACTGTAGGCCATTTGTCATAAACCAATAAAAAAACAAAAAAACACAATGATATAAATATCATTAAATAAATATCACTCAGTTGTGCTTTAAAACATAGATTTTTTTAAAACTTAGAAAAGGGAAACATATTGCAACAAAGAGAACCAATCAAAATTTAGCTAATTATGATAATTAGCTCATGTACATCGTAATGAACATCTGTTGCATCCTCAGATTTAGAAAATAATTTTTATTTAAAAAAAAATATCCTAAAATATATTCTTTGAATTATAATGCCCACCTAGACTACACTGAAGTTTCTTTTCCCTTCCCCCATCCTTCTAATATTCTGAAGACATCCCCTGAGAACCAATACATGGCAACAGGTCTCACGTCTCACACCTTTGCATACTCCACATCACAATATTTCCCTTTAACTTACTTTATCTTTCAGGGTTTTTTTTTAGGTAAACCCTATGAATTCTGATGGAAGGTTTAAAATAGTATCTTGACTTAACCTTATTTATTTTTCATTTATTTAGGTGAATCCTATGAATTCTGATGGAAGGACTTGTAAAGATGTGAAATCCTTATCTGGAGGTGAACGTTCATTCGCCACAGTTTGCTTTATCCTGGCCCTTTGGTGTGGTACAGAGTCCCCTTTCCGCTGCCTTGATGAGTTCGATGTGTTTATGGTAAGTAAAGTTCCTATTTGATAATTGTACACCACAACCACTGCCACCATTATTACATACCATCATCATGACCACCAACACCATCACTACCACCAATACCATCACTACCACCAACACCATCACTACCACCACCACCATCACTACCACCAATACCATCACTACCAGCAACACCATCATTACCACCAATACCTTCACTACCACCAACACCATCACTACCACCAACACCATCACTACCACCAACACCATCACTACCACCAATATCATCACTACCACCAACACCATCACTACCACCAATACCATCACTACCACCAACACCATCACTACCACCAACACCACTACCACCAATACCATCACTACCACCAACACCATCACTACCACCAACACCATCACTACCACCAATACCATCACTACCACCACCAGCATCACTACTACCAACACCATCACTACCACCAATACCATCACTACCACCAATACCATCACTACCACCAACACCATCACTACCACCACCAGCATTACTACCACCAACACCATCACTACCACCACCACCATCACTACCACCAACACCATCACAACCACCACCACCACCATCACTACCACCAACACCATCACTACCACCACCACCACCACCACCATCATTACCATCACCACCTTCACTACCACCAACACCGTCTCCATCACGACCACCAACACCATCATGACCACCACCACCAATACCATCACTACCACCACCAGCATCACTACCACCAACACCATCACTACCACCACCACCATCACTACCACCAACACCATCACTACCACCAATACCATCACTACCACCAACACCATCACTACCACCACCAGCATCACTACCACCAACACCATCACTACCACCAACACCATCACTACCACCACCACCATCACGACCATCACCACCACCACCAGCACCATCACTACCACCAACACCATCACTACCACCAACACCATCACTACCACTACCACCAACACCATCACTACCACCACCACCATCACTACCACCACCACCATCACTACCACCATCACCATCACTACCACCAACACCAACACCATCACAACCACCACCACCATCACTACCACCAACACCATCAATACCACCACCACCATCACTACCACCAACACCATCACAACCACCACCACCACCATCACTACCACCAACACCATCACTACCACCACCACCACCACCACCATCATTACCATCACCACCTTCACTACCACCAACACCATCAATACCACCACCACCATCACAAAAACGATTGTCATTAACACCAACACCATCTTTTTTTTTTGTTCCTGATGTTAATTTTGTTCTTTGTTTTGTTACCTGCAGGACATGGTCAACCGTCGGATCAGTATGGATATGATGTTGCAGGTAGCAAAGGAACAGCGGGCGCGTCAGTTTATATTTTTGACCCCTCTAGAAATGAGGTTAGTACTGATTTAAATGTCTGCCTGCAGTTGTTGTTTGTATTGTTAATGTTATCTAGCCTTTGATCAGCTCTGATTAAGTAGACCTATGGTTAAAGTCTTAGTGGACCTCTAGCCCTTGATCACTTCTGATTAAGCAGACCTATGCTTAAAAGCTTTCTGAACATTTAGCCCTTGATAAGTTCTGGTTAAGCAGACCTATGGTCAAAGTCTTTCTGAACATCTAGCCCTTGATCAGCTCTGATTAACAAACTTATGATCAGAGGTATGATCCACACATAGAATCTGTAGGTTAGAACAGGAAGCAACTAAAAGGGCATCCAGCTGTTAAAACATTGCCTCAAAAAGGATCTTGGAAGGAAATGGTGGTGACCAGATATATGGTCACGTGATGCGCATGAAAGATTATATTTGCATTGCTATTTACATCATCAATAAGTAGCAGCAAGTGCCCACAGAATACTAACTCATTCCATTGCACAGATGGTTCTTTAGAAATAGTGGACAGCTTCCGTTACCTGGGTGACAAAATCAGCAGTGGGGGAGGGTGCTCTGAAAGTACAGTAGCTAGAGTCAGAACGGGATGGAAAAAGTTCAATGAGCTTATACCACTATTAGCCGCTAAAGGGTTCTCTCTAAAAATGAAAGGCAGGCTGTATGATGCCTGCATACGAACAGCAATGTTACATGGCAGTGAGACCTAGGCATTGTGTGCAGAGGGTATACGCAGACTGGAGAGAAACGAAGCTTGCATGCTCCGCTGGATGTGTAATAGTAATATACGTGAACGGCAAAGCATAAACGAACTAAGGGAGACATTAGGAATAAGAGGGATCGGATGTTGTTTACTCGAGAGATGACTACGTTGGTATGGTCACGTGATGCGCATGAAAGACGACAGCTGTATAAAAAAGTGCAGGGCAATAAAAATAGACGGTAGACACGGAGTAGGCAGACCCAGAAAAACCTGGGACGACTTGATAAATTCCGACCTCACACACTTACACCTCTCCAAGACAATGTCACTGGACCGAGATCTTTGGCGCTACACAGTAATAGAGAAGACCCGCCTTACCTAAGTGCAAAGTGAAACCTACTACAGTCAGTAGGCACCTCTAACAAAAATACACCCCCGTCCCACTACCCCCACCTCATCCACACCATCCCTTTCAATGTGAAGTTATGTTGGTACCACAACATCCAGTCCTAAATAAATGAGGTCGTGTAGGTGTCACGACAAAAAAGCACACAGTCCACGCTGTAATGTGGCCATGTAGGTAACACGGTAAAAACCTCCCAGTCCACACTGTAAACGTGGTTGGTGTTAGGAAGGGCATCCAGCCATAGAAAACCCGCCAGACAGTCCTATGCGAGCAAGACAACCACTCTTGCCTCAAGTGGGAAAACTCCCGTCCAAACCCATGCAAGCGTGGAATATGGACGTTAAACGATGATGATCATCATCATCATCATCACATGAGAGGCTTTGATGCAGTTAAATTGAAAATGAAATCAGGAGAGTAATAATTTCAAATATGAACTGATTCATACTGTAATGACTCATCTAACTTATGCCAAGATGGACAGCTAACATAAAATGAAGATGACAATTATCATCATCACCATCTTCATCATCATCATCGTTTAACAACCATTTTCCATGCTTGCATGGGTTAGACAGGTTGTCACGCTATGACACAAGTCATGTCCAGAGACCATGTCTTACTCATATGGTTCTGTATTTTGGTTTGGTTTCTACGGCTGGATACCCTTTCTGAAACCAACCAAGTTACAGTGTGGAATGGGGAAACTTTTATCGTGGCACCAAAACAACCATCAGAATGGACTGGGAGCTTTTTACCATAGCACCGAGATGGCTTCCTTATAGTCTGGACTGGGTGATTTTTGTAGTGTCATCAACATGACCAACTGACAGTGTGCTATGCAGTAATATAGAAGACCTGCCTTCCCATGAGCACAGATTGAAGCACACATACAGTATGCACCATCTCCACCCCACCCCTTCCATACACCTTCCATGAGCACAGGCTGAAGCATACATCTAGTGTGCATCACTTCCACCTTCTTCCATTTACCTCCCACATCCTAACACTCCTTACACATGCTGGCACGGGCTGGATGTGTTGTCATGATCTGAGATCAGGCGAGTGTAAGTGACCAATCTTGCTCATTACATTCCATATTTGACATGGTATATACGGATGAATACTCTTCTTAATGTCAACCACCTTGTAGGATGTACTGCATGTGTTTTTTGTGACACTAGTAGTAACCCTTTACAGAGTGCACTGGGTGCATTTTATCATGGCATCAACACTAGAGACGTTGTCACATCTTAGGCCAGACTTATATTGATATTGTCTCTGGTTTTGATTGCGAACCACTGTAGCATTTGTTGGTTCAGATCATGTGGCGGTGTTGATAAGTTATCAACAGTACAAAGAAATTTGCATTAATCTCATTAGAATCCAACAGCATTAGGGTTGTGATATCATGGGCAACTTGGAGGTGTCAATGAGTCTAGTGGGTCTTCTACTTTGTGTATAATGTGTCGCTAGTGGGCTGTTTAAACTGTCTGCCCCACACCTACACATGAGTTGGGTAGAATTAAGAAGATCTTTATAAGACATCCGGGGGCAATAATTTGAAGTTGGTCAACAGAATGTCTCTCCAGTGGCAGCAAAATGTTAGATGTTTTCCTGTTGACAGATATCACAGGTTGTTGCAGTATGAGCAATCTCTCGCAGAGGGGCAGAGTTGATAGTTGTAGCCCCCAGAGCAGTATAGGGTCTCTGTCTAGACGGCTCCACTTGATGCTGGGGATGTTGTGCCCTTTGTCACAGAGACTTCATAGGAAATAAGACAGGGCAGTGGAGTTTTCTGTTTCTGCATCTAAATAAAAGTATGTGCTGGGTAAATCTATCTATGAACTCACTGTTAATTTACTGCCTCGATGCATGATACCATGTTGAAATATATATATTTTCACACTGTTGAGTAATGTCCTAGAAATGACCCAGATAATTAAGAGACCATGACAAAGGACAATAAGAGCAAATCCCTACATTCCATATCATTCACGTTTCATGGTTTTAGAAGAATGGTGATATTGTTGGTGATGGAGAGTGGTTGTGTGTGTACATTGTATAGTGTTTCCTGTGATCAATTAGTTGACACCTGATATAAAATACAACTAAGTTATTTTGTTGGTATCTGATGTAAATTAAAACAAGGCTGTTTTTTGTTATCCATCACAATTTTGTATAAGAACCATTAAGTTATGTTCAAATGTTCAAAACACTAGCTTAATAATGAGAAAGTTCATTATATTAAATCTCTTCAAATTCTTTAATATTTTCAGTATTATTTGAAAGTCATGTGCAGTATTTTCATTAGAAATGTGGTAATCAAAGTGTTAATTTATGTTCCAAACACCAGCTTACTAATGAGAAAATTCCTTATATTACTAAATCCCTTCAAATTCTTAATTCTTCTTCCACCCGGTTATTCTTATGAGGGCCATGAGGACAGAGTCTTCAAGCAGACCTTCAGTGGGTCCTGTCATTAGCAACCATCTCCAATTGATCTGGCTGGATCCCCAAACGTGACCAGCTGAGATCATGCATGTTATCCAATCATTTTGCTTGGGGTTTACTTGTGGGTCTCCTGTCAATTGATTTTACCCGTAAAATCTGTCTTGCGATTCTTTCCTGAGATATTCTAACCTCATGCCCATAATATCGGAGCTGTGATCTCTCAAACCAGATAAGTAGCGACTCTACCTGGTGTAACTCTCTGATCTCTACCTGGAGTGACTTTATGCACTCTATCGAGTAACATTACTACAAAGACCCTTCGGAGGAACTCCATTTCAGCCTCCTGCCTTCTATCACTCATGCCCCCCCCCCCCCCCCCCCCCCCAAGATACTTGAACTTCACTTTCTTCAATGGAACTCCATTCACATGTATAGTGCACTGTGCATGTTTCCTTCAGAGGATGAGTGTCTCAGTTTTCACAGCACTGATCTTCATTCCATCTGCGCAGCACTCGGCATCAAACTTATCAAGTGCAAGTCGAAGATCAACTTCTGTTAAGTTAAGTAATACCATGTCGTCTGCAAATTCCAACTGACTGATTTTACACCTGCCAGTCGTGATACCAGGGGTCCTGCCATCCTGTGCCACTGCATTTAACAGCTGAAACAGAAACTGCTGGGCTGAACAATCTCCACTCTGTTTCAATGTCCTCAGTTTGCTGAGGGAGTTCTCTGAATTTGGATGCAATAGTATCTGCATACCTGGTCTTGACTTCCTTATCCACCAATGCTTCCCACTTTATCATGTAGGTCACCCTGGACCTGACACTTTTGTGGGCTTTTTTGGCTTTAGGTAGTCTCAAGTTGCAGATAACTAGATGGTGATCAGTTGACAGCTCAGACCCTCTCTTAACATGAACATCCAGCACAGAATCAAAGATATCAAAGACAATAACAAAATCAATTATTGATCTGTTTCTGATTCCCCTTATACCATGTATATTTATGGATGTCTATGCTGGAAGATGTTCATAATAGAGAGTTCATTGCTAGAACAGAAGTCTAATTAGACCTCTCCATTTGTATTTAGATCAGGATCACCGTTCCTTCCAACTCACTCCTTTTCATGTCAGATGGTCAGTGCCAACATGTTTATTGAAATCTCCCATTAGGATACATGACTCAGTCTTAACTACATCTAATGATGCAATGACTTCATCAAAGAAGGATCTGTATTTGGACTCCTTGTTTGGTGCACAAACTTGCACTACCCACAGAGACCTATCTTCCAGCCTAAGCTTCAAGAGGCAAATCCTCACTCTTAACGGTATCCAGTCCATAACACATTCTGACAGCCGGGGGCTTGTGAGTTTCCATCCTCCATCCAAATCTACAGTATCAGAGCCACAGAACTTTGTTGAGAAACACCCGACTATATCTAGCCTGTAGCATCTACCCTCCTCCACTAGTTCCTGCTCCTTTCCTGTAAGGGTTGTGATGTTCCAGATTTCAATTTTGAGTTTTATTCTCTTCCGAACCCTCTTTGGGGTCTCAGGATACTCAATCTTTATGCAGCCATCCCACACCTCCCAGGATAGGTTGCAGGCCCATCGCCAGTTTTTCAGCATGAAATGAAGACTGCAATATATTTTTTGAACAGGCCCCTCTACCTAATGCCTGAATGTGTCCCTTGTTAACCTGCGCGAAAGATGATGCAATATGATTCTTTTTCATACCTCTCACCATATTGCAGTTTTGGTAGTCTTATTCACACTAGTCACCCCTCTGATACTTTCTCTTAGTTATTTTCAAAATTATTTGAAAGTCGTGACAGTGTCTTTCATTAGTAATATCATAATGAAATGCAAAGTAATGATATTAAAAACTACAGCAATGATAATGATTTCCATTGTCATTTCATAAAGATAATTATTTCATTTGCTTATCAATTAGCTATTCAGCTACTAATGTAAATTATATATGATATTATAAGCATTTATTTAACCTTCTAGTATTCATAGTTCTAATGATATACACTGTGTTGGAATTAATTAATAAAGAATTTTAAGCAATTTACTAAAAATATTAGTTATTTCATTATTAACCCTTTAGCTTTTACATTCTATATTTCCTATTGTATTTTGTGGTGAAGGCTTTATCTTACATAATTATGTCACATAATATTGAAGTTATTTATTTTGAGAACAATACCTAAACATTTGTATGAGCAGCTGGTTATGGTCGGTTTGAACAGAAAGAGGTGAGAGAATTCTGGCCAGATATGCCGGTTAAAATACTAAAGGCTTAATACATCATCATCATCATCATCGTTTAATGTCCATCTTCTACGCTTGCATGGGTGGTTGTCTTGCTTGCATAGGACTGTCTGGCGGGTTTTCTACGGCTGGATGCCTTTCCTAACACCAACCACGTTTACAGTGTGGACTGGGAGGTTTTTACCGTGTTACCTACACGGCCACATTACAGCGTGGACTGTGTGCTTTTTTGTCGTGACACCTACACAACCTCATTTATTTAGGACTGGATGTTGTGGTACCAACATAACTTTACATCGAAACGGGGTAGTGGGACGGGGGTGTATTTTTGTTAGAGATGCCTACTGACTGTAGTAGGTTTCACTTTGTACTTAGGTAAGGCGGGTCTTCTGTATTACTGTGTAGCGCCAAAGATCTCGGTCCAGTGACATTGTCTTGGAGAGGTGTAAGTGTGTGAGGTCGGAATTTATCAGGTCGTCCCAGGTTTTTCTGGGTCTGCCTACTCCGTGGCTACCGTTTGTTTTTATTGCCCTGCACTTTTTTATACAGCTGTCATCTTTCATGCACATCACGTGACCGTACCAACGTAGTCTTCTCTCGAGTAAACAACATCTGATCCCTCTTATTTCTAATTTTTCCCTTAGTTCGTTTATGCTTTGCCGTTCACGTATATTACTATTACACATCCAGTCTGCATATATCCTCTGCACACAATGCCCAGGTCTCACTGCCATGTAACATTGCTGTTCGTATGCCTGCCTTTCATTTTTAGAGAGAACCCTTTAGCGGCTAATAGTGGTATAAGCTCTCTGAACTTTTTCTATCCAGTTCTGACTCTAGCTACTGTACTTTCAGAGCACCCTCCACCACTGCTGATTTTGTCACCCAAGTAACGGAAGGTGTCCACTATTTCTATAGAACCATCTGTGCAATGGAATGAGCTAGTATTCTGTGGGCACTTGCTGCTACTTATTGCACCAGAGCACCGGCCACATACAAAATCTAGATTCTTAGTTAGCTTACCTATGATCCCACTACATCTTTTATGCACCCATACTTTGCATTTGGGACATAAAATGGAGTTTCTGCCTACTCCTTTCCTACACATTGAGCATGGCCATTTCCCGGATGGGACCGGTGCCCTATTTTCCTTCCTACAAACTAGAACTTTAGTCTTAGACAGGTTAATTTTAAGGCCTTTTGATTCTAGGCCATGCTTCCATGTTTGGAATTTCTTCTCTAGTTCAGCCATTGATTCAGCTATGAGCGTTAGATCGTCTGCATATAGGAGTTCCCATGGGCAGCCGGTCTTGAACTCCTCTGTTATAGCCTGAAGGGCAATAATAAATAGTAGGGGGCTAAGAACGGAGCCCTGATGAACACCAACTTTTACGCTAAACTCTTCACTATATTCGTTGTTAATTTTAACCTTGCTGACTGTTTCTTTATACATGGCTTGTATAGCTCTCACAAGCCATTCATCAACACCTAGTTTTCTAAGAGCCCACCAGATAATAGAACGGGGGACTCTGTCAAAGGCTTTTTCCAAGTCGACAAAAGCTAAGTATAGGGGTTTACTTTTAGCTAGGTACTTCTCCTGTAGTTGTCGTACAATGAAAAGAGCGTCTGTGGTACTTTTACCTGACACAAACCCGAACTGCATTTCATCTAGATCAATTCGCTCTCTGATTAGTTGCGCTATTACTTTTTCTGTGACCTCCATGACCTGGTCGATTAATTTAATGCCTCTATAGTTACCCTTATCTAGGGCATCTCCTTTACCCTTGTAGCAGTTAATGATGATGCTGCTACGCCAGTCCTTCGGAACAACCCCATTCTGTATGACTTGGTTTACTATCCAGGTGATCATAGTGTGTCCCACCGTTCCAAATGCTTTCAGCATTTCAGCAACTATTTCCGAAGGCCCAGCCGCCTTACCCGTCTTCATATCTCTGATTGCCTTACTTATTATACTACCTTCGACTAACACTGATGGTCCCTCTATTGGATCGATGTGGGGGAGACTGTCTTTCTCCCATTTATTCTCCTCATTTAGTAGCCTTTCGTAGTGACACTTCCAAGCTACCTTCTTATCAGCGTCAGTGATGGCAAGTACACCATCATCATTAACGACACACTTCTCCCAGACAATATCACGGTTTTCCTTGACACATTGCCTAGCAATCCTGAACACCTCACGTTTTTGGTCCTCGCGTTGAAGAACATGCTTGAACTTTCTTTCCTCTGCTTCCCTTCTTGCGAAGTACACTTGTCTCCTAGCTTCCTTCCTGGCCACTTGATAGTCTTCTCTACTTCCCCCATCCCGCCATACTTTCCAAGCCTGCTTTTTGGCCTTAATTGACTCCTTCACCTTACTGTTCCACCACCACGTTACCCTCCTCCTGCCTATAGGCCTGCTCCAGCCACAGACTTCATCTGCCACCATCAGCAGGTTTGCTTTCAGGAATTCCCACTGTTCCTCTATATTGTACGACTCTAATTGCTCTTCCTTACTGTCAAAAGCATCAAGTAATATGCTTTTAAATTTATTACTGGCTGTGGGGTCCTTTAGCTTCCATATTTTTCTGAAGTTAGTGTTACAGATAGTTAGGTTATTTGCGTCACAGAATTCCAGGATTCTGGAGCCTTCCTCATTTCTAGTACCAAACCCATAGCCTCCATGGATTCCGTCATTTCCCACCCAGAAAAGCTTATAGCATCGTTTTTTACCCACAATGAATCTAGCAGACCCACCCCTCCAACTGGTCTCTTGGATACAGCAAACATCAACCTCCTTACGTTCAAGCATTTCTACAACCTTGTTAGAGCGACCCTTTAAGGTGCCTACATTCATGGTACCAACTCTGAAGTTTTGGATTGCGTTTGGTGGGTGGGGCGCGGTGAGGGGGGTGGGGTTGGGGTTATGTTGGCCATCCGCGGCCGAAACAAAGAGGAGGAGTCCTTGCCTTTTCGTCCGGCAGCATGAAGTGGATTTGTCGTTATCTTTGGCATTGTCACTGAGTGTCCAGATTCTTCAGACTCTCCAGAATTCCTTAGTCCATCCATCATATCGAAAAGCAACCAGGAGAAGTGATAGCATAGGCCGCTGACTTATGATTGGTCAAAATAATAATGGTGGAGAGTGCGGGGCAGGCGGGATGGGTATGGGAGAAAGCAGGATTGGATTCTGGGCGATTATACAGATATATGGATGAATGAACCGAAGGATGGGGAGAAGAAGAAAATGGTATTTTTACATTACATTTCGTAGAAGTGGACTGACCATTAATAAGAGTTGACAAATGTAATATAACAAAAGACTCTTATATTAAATCTTCTTCGTAGATTTTAATTAAAATAGGAATCCTTTAAAATGGGTGGGTTTTGTTTCATAGATTCGGTTCTGTGTGAGCAAGTCATGGTCATCTGACTTTGACTTGCCTCAAATAGGACATCCGTCTAACCCATGCTAGTGTGGAAAATGGACATTAAGCAGTAATGATGATGATGAGAATTAAGGCAGTTTGGAGGGGTTGGTATCAAAAGAGTCAAGACAAGAAAACCAAAAGAAAAACTGGTTTCATTGGTGGGAGTTAAAATATGCAGCATCACTGCAGCACTTAAGATGTATATGCAAGGTCATTGCATTTACTGATAACATAGAGCCTGTCTTACATCTCATTAAAAGTATTTACAATTTGCTGAGATGGTGTGGCTGGTAACTTTGTATAGTAGAGGTGCTGATGCCATGATAAAATGCACTCAGTACACTATGTACAGAGGTGCTGTTGGTTCCACAATAAAATGCACCCAGTACATTATGTATAGAAGTGTTGTTGATGTCACAATAAAATGCACTTGGTACACTCCGTATAGTGGTTGGCATTAGGAAGAGCATCCAGCTGTAGAAACCATGCTAAAATGTAACACATGTAGGTGTCACAACAAAAAGCACCCAGCCCACACTGTAAAGTGCTTGTGTAGGTATCATGACTAAAAGCACCCAGCCCACACTGTAAAGTGCTTGTGTAGGTATCATGACTAAAAGCACCCAGCCCACACTGTAAAGTGCTTGTGTAGGTGTCATGACAAAAACACCCAATACTCTCTGTAAAGTGGTCATGTAGGTGTCATGACAAAAAGCACCCAGCCCACACTGTAATTGTGGTTGGTATTAGGAAGGGCATCCAGGTGTAGAAACCAAGCCAGAAACAGTTCTAAATGAGCAAGACACGGTCACCTAACCTAACTTGCCTCAAATGAGACAATCTGTCTAACCCATGCTAGCGTGGATAGTGGATGTTAAACCATGATGATGATGAGCAAAACTGTCCAACCCACACTAGTAAGAGAGAACTGGTCAGAGAGTGATGACCATCATGTGTGTATTGTAGTGTTAAATGAAAAGAATGTACTCAATACATGTTATGCAGTTTTACCACCCCTCTTTCCTTCTATCTCTTCTCTCTCTCACTTTTCTTCTCTCTTCTTTCCTCCTCTTTCATATCTCTTTTCTTCTTTTCCACAGTAATATAAACTACCCTATGTCTAGAATATTCCGTTTGCCTGATCCTGTACGTATTAAAGGTGGACAGAGGACCCTGAATTTTAATCCAGTCGCTGCTGAGGATGATGATGAAGAGGAGACAACATAGATATTATTTGGGGACTGACAGTTTTAAATTTTAAACAAGAAAAAAAAACATACAAAAACAAGAAGAAAAGATAGGCAAAAAATGAAAATTATGGACAAGAAAAAAGAAATGTGTAAAGTATTACTATTGTCATTAATATTACTATCATTATTATTATTAAAGAATTATTTTCTTATTAATAAAAAAGAAAGAAGAGAAATTATCATTTGTACTAAATGCTATTTTTGTTTTGTTTTTTATCATATAACAATACTATTAAAATACATTAAAAGTGCCCAGTCCACTCTGTAATGTGGTCTTGTTGGTGGCACAACAAAAAGTGCCCAGTCCACTCTGTAATGTGGTCATGTTGGTGGCACAAAAAAGTGCCCAGTTCACTCTGTAATGTGGTCTTGTTAGTGGCACAACAAAAAGTGCCCAGTCCACTCTAATGTGGTTGTGTTGGTGTCACAACAAAAAGTGCCCAGTCCACACTATAACGTGGTCATGCTGGTGACACAATAAAAAACTCCCAGCCCACTCTATAAAGTGGTCGTGTTGGTAACACAACAAAAAGTAGCCAGTCCACACTGTAAAGTGGTGTTGGTGGTGTTGGTGATACAACAAAAGTGCCCAGCTCACACTGTAAAGTGGTTGTGTAGGTGATACAATAAAAAGTGCCCAGCCACACTGTAATGTGGTCGTGTTAGTGACATGACGAAAAGCACCCAGTCCACACCGTAAAGTGGTCATTTTGTTGCATTGATAAAAAGCACCCTGTCCACATTATAAATGTGGTTGGCATTAGGAAGTACCTCCATCCAGAAGCAAGACACTGTCATCGATCTGGCTTGTCTCACAGCGGGACAACTTGTCTAACCCATGCTAGCATGGAAAAATAGACGATGAGCAGTGATGATGATGTGAAATAATCTTTAGCATAGGCATAACTCTGTGGTTAAAGCATTTACTTTTCAACTAGTTGATTCTGAATTCAGTTTCACTGTCTGGCACCTTGGGTGTCTTCTACTACAGACCCAGGTTGAGTGAAGTGTACCAAAAATGGTACATATTAGCACAACGTGGTTCCTCAACCTTGTCTTGTACCTTGGCAACTTATCCAACCCATGTCAGCATGGAAAATCTACATCAAATGATGATGATGGCAGAATCATTAGGACATTGGCTACTTGTTCTTGCTCTCTGTAAATCCCTCCAAAGTCACTTTGTTTTTCCTCCTTTCAGAGTCGATAAAGTGTCACCCTAGTACTGTTGCAACCCTCTCTCCTTCCAATGATCTCAGCTTGGTTCTGCTAGGTCAAGGTAGGGAATGTCGAGAGGGTGGCTGTGTCTTATTGTAACTCATAGGAAGTTAAAACCCTTAATAAAAGTATGATACATACGACCAAGTCATGCTTGATTGCCAGTTTCCCAGCTAAAACAGGAGTTAGCTTTGTAAATTCCATAACAAACTTCATACCATGCTGCGTTGGATGTTCAATGTAAATGTGAGAGAAAGGTAGAGCTTGGACGAGCTGAGTTTAAGAGAAATCTGAAGTGGTGTGCAAGAGAGAAGACTGCGTTGGTGTGGACATGTGATACGCATGGATTATGATCGCTGGGTGAAGAAGTGCCAGGAAATCCCAGTAGAAAGAAGCCGCAGTAGAGGTAGATCAAGAAAGACCTAGGCAGAGGTGGTATGAGCTGATCTCAAGTTGCTGAGACTCACTGAGATGACAAATGGAGACATGCTGTGCTGAGAAGGACCCATCCAATCCCAAAACAATGATGATGGTGATACCCATCATGAGGTCTTTTCTGAGGCAGTCTTTTATCGACAGATGCCTTTCCTGGTGCCAACTCTTTTAATCGCATCTCACGACAATCAGAGATACGGTATATAAACTGGATACACACAACATTGTGAGTGATAGCTGTAAAATGTATTTTATATTCAATTTCATTTAACACAACATTTTACAAGGATTAATTAACTGTTTTAAAAAAATTGATGAATTCAGAGCAGACCCCTGGTTCCTTCTCTCTCTCTCTTCAGGTTTTTCCTGCAAACATTCACCTACAGAAGACATTGGGGAGTGAGGTTCGACCATATCAAACTCACCTGTCTGGGAGGTCCTGTCATGAGCTCCAGGTCATTTCAAAGTAACTTCCATTAAAAAATAAAAATAACCCTTTTGTGTCCATATTTAGAATGAAATGTTCTATCTCTATCAATTGATTTTTAACCATTCCATTACCATATTTCTAATGATCTCTGCCTATAATTTTTAAATCATTTAAAAAATAACCAAGAATTCGAGAACAGTAATATAACTTTCTCATTAGCTGGTTATATTACCAACCATTTAGCATTTCAACTGGCCATACTTGGCCAGAATTCTCTCACCACTTTCTGTTCAAACAGGCTGTAACTGGCTACTCATACTTATGTTAAGGTATTGTTCTCAAAATAAATAACATCAAAATCTCATAGATTCAATATTATGTGAGATAATTATTTACCACAAAAACACAATAGTATATATCGAGTAATCATCATCATCATCGTTTAACGTCCATCTTCCACGCTAGCATGGGTATGTAAATGTTAAAGGGTTAAACTGGTGTTTGGAACATAATTTAACAAAGACTCTTAGATAAAATTATGACAGGAGGATGTTTTTTAGATAAATATATACACTTTAGAATAAACAGCTTTGTGCTTTAAACCAGATCCAAAATGTTGAGGGGTTGAGCAAAATAACTAATTTTGTAATGGCTAAACTGATTGTTGGGAACATAACTTAACAAAAGGTTCTAATGTATCAATTATAATAGCAGGCTTAGATTTAAACATATACATTTTAAAATGGGAGAACCAAGGGTGCTCTCAGGTGGACTGGTATTAAAAGGTTTTAAAATATCCTGTTCCAGTCACCAATATCATCAGCAGCATCAATAATACCTTCATCCACCTACTTCTGCAATAGTTACTACTACTACTACTATACACCACTGTTACTTCAAATACTACTACTACTACTATCACATGCCAACACTAATATAACTACCACCACCACCACTACTACTACTACTACTACTATAACACACCACCACCAACACTACTACTACTATAACACACTACCACCACTACTACTACTACTATAACACACTACCACCAACACTACTACTACTATAACACACCATCACCACTACTACTACTATAACACACCACCACTACTATAACACTACCACTATAACACACCACCACTACTACTACTATAATACACTACCACCAACACTATTACAACTACCACCACTACTACTACTACTATAACACTACCGCCACTACTATACTATAACATACCACCACCAACACTACTACTACTATAACACACCACCAACACTACTACTACTATAACACACCACCACCACCACCACTACTACTACTATAACACACTACCACCACCACTACTACTACTATAACACTACCACCAACACTATAACACTACCGCCAACACTATTACAACTACCACCACTACTACTACTATAATACACTACCACCAACACTACTACTACTATAACACACTACCACCACCACTATTACTACTATAACACACCACCAACACCACTACTACTACTATAACACACTACCACCACTACTACTACTATAACACTACCACCAACACTACTACTATAACACACCACCACCACTACTACTACTATAACACTACCACCAACGCTACTACTACTATAACACACCACCACCACTACTACTACTATAACACACTACCACCACCGCTACTACTACTATAACACACTACCACCAACACTACTACTACTATAACACACCACCACCACTACTACTACTATAACACACTACCACCACCACTACTACTACTACTATAACACACTACCACCAACACTATTACAACTACCACCACTACTACTATAACACACCACCAACACTACTACTACTATAACACACTACCACCACCACTACTACTACTATAACACTACCACCAACACTATTACAACTACTACCACTACTACTACTATAACACACCACCAACACTACTACTACTATAACACACCACCACCACTACTACTACTATAACACACTACCACCACCACTACTACTACTACTATAACACACTACCACCACCACTACTACTACTATAACACACCACCACCAACACTATTACAACTACCACCGCTACTACTACTATAACACACCACCAACACTACTACTACTATAACACACCCGACCATCACCACTACTACTACTATAACACACTACTACTACTACTATAACATACCACCACCCACCCCACAAGTAACCTCCTCCTCCTTACTGCTGCCCACTTAGTGTCAGTTAGGTAGAGGCACATCAATTATTTATGCAGCCTTTGAGAAGGAGAAGGGAGACAGATAAAACAATTGAAATGCACACCATGTAGTCAGTACACCAGCATCCAAACCACATGGCTACTTACTTTCTCTGTTTTACATATATGGTAGATGTGTATGTACTTAAAATAGAAACTGTTGTAATAAACAAAGAGTTAATCTAAGAATCAACAGACACTGCTATGCCATGGGACTGAACCTAAAACCTTGTGGCTGCAAAACAATATTCTTAACCTTTTTAGTATTTAAATGGTGCCCATATCCAGCCAGAATTATCTCACCTCTTTCTGTTCAAACCAGCTGTAACTGGCCACTCATACCAATGTTAAGGTATTGTTCTCAAAATAAATAATATCAAAATTTCATAAATTCGATATTATGTAAGGTAAAGCCTTTACCTAAAAATATAATAGTAAATAAAGAGTAATGTAAATGCTAAAGGGTTAAACCAGCCATATCTGGCCAGAATTCTCTCACCTCTTTCTGTTCAAACCAGCTGTAACCGGCCACTCATACCAATGTTAAGGTAATGTTCTCAAAATAAATAATATCAAAATCTCATAAATTCGATATTATGTGAGGCAAAGCCTTTACTGTGAAAATATAATAGTAAATATAGAGTAATGTAAATGCTAAAGGGTTAACCACACAGCCATGCCTTTAGAACAATGATTCCCAAAGGGGGTCTGCAAAGGAGCGTCTGGGGTTCCCTGAAAAAGGGTAGAGGAGTATATCTATATTACGACCAGTATTAGACTTTGGGGTTCCCCAAAACGTTTCTGAACAAAAAAGGTTTCTACACTTGAAAAAGTTTGGGAAACCCTGGTCTATAAGATTTTAGTTTAAAATAAATGCAGAGTATCTTACAGCAATTCTAGATAAATAGGGAGTGTGTGATCTGTATATTGAACTATCATCATCATCATTCGTCGACTACTGTCGAGATGATGGATCTCACACTCATGCCCCAGAATTCCCTGTCCCCCATCGCTGCCCCCAGGTCCTGTCTACTGATTCCCGAATCCCTAGAGATAACGTCAGGGAATGACAGCTTCCTACTCCTAGTCAGGGTTCCAGAGCAAGAGAGCGGATATGATTTCATTGCTGGCACGGTGACAGTGGCCAGAAAATTGAGCTCTCCGGGATTTTAGAAGGGCAGAGGCTCGAGGGAGTTTGCCATAGATTTTAGACAAGGTGGGATGTCGTTTCCAGGATAGGTTTTGCACTCATTAAGAGGCGGGTATATGTGCCATCCAATCTCCTCTCAAGTTGTGATGTTAGTGTCCAAGTTTCGGATCCATAAAGTAATATGGGCTTAATGGTTGCTTGGAATATTTCCAGTTTTAGCTTGTTGGTAAGTTGAGATGTCCATATGGCGTGCATGTCATTGCACGCTGACCATGCCATACCCTTCCTGGTTAGAAAATCTTTTTTGGAGGAGGAGATATATGAGCCAAGATACTTGTAATCTTCCACCTGCTTAAGGGTGGTACCATTAAGGGTTCTGATGGGGTAATTTGGGCTGTTTGCGCATCTGTTCACATACTCAGTCTTGGATTCGTTGAGGTACAGTCCAACACAGTTGGACGCTTGCTCTAATGACTTCAAAAGACTCTCAGCATTTTCCAGTGACCGACTGATCAATGCGATGTCGTCAGCAAAGTCGGTGTCGGTCAAGTATTTTGCTGGGTAGCGTGAGCTTCTCCTAGGCTGTAGTTGGTATCCCCTATCCTGAATCCTATCCACAGACATGCGCAAAACATAATCCACAACAATGATAAATAGATACGGAGCAAGGGTATCGCCCTGTAAAATTCCAGCGAGGATTGAGAAAGGTGGTGGTCAGGACAGTTGATTTGGTATCTGTATACATTACACGTATGGCCGCGATGATTTTATCAGGAATCCCATAGAGTTGTAGAATTTCAAACATCCCCGACCTGTCAACTGAGTCGAAGGCTTTTGAAAAATCAACAAAGATGAGTGCAAGGTCTAGATTGCGGTTTTGGGACTCCTCTATAAGTCGGCGAAGGCAGAGAATCTGGCTAAGTGTTGATCTACCTCTCCTAAATCCATTCTGGTTGTTACGAAGGATTGGCTCAAGAAATGGGATTAAGCGGTTAAGAAGAAGCTTGTTGTATATTTTTGCAGCAATTGCCATGAGAGAAATTCCTCTATAGTTGGTGGCTAAAGAAAGATCTCCTTTTTGGGGCATGGGGATAATTTGAGCTGCATGCCAGACGCTGGGTGGTTTAATGGTCTCGAAAGTATGGTTACATAAGTTGAGAAAAAGGATGTGGAAATGCTCATCCTTCCAAATCAGGGTAGGTATATTATCCGGCCCAAAGGCTTTTGAGGCTTTGAGCTGTTAGATGGCTTCTTTGAGCTCAGGCATGGTGAAAGGAGAGGTGTTGATTCCTAAAGGCTCTGAAACCTGAACGGATGGCAGTTGATAGTTATCAGGGAGTCTGGCCTTTTTCCCTAGAAGGTTTTTAAAATGAGCAGACCAATTTTCAAGACATTTTTTGGCAGAGCCTCCTTTGAGTCTAACTGCAGAGTTTGAGTTTTTGCCTGAAAGATCTTTGACAACCTTCCAAGCAAGATGATGGTGTTTGCTGATGTGATGTTGCGATAGCTGATCAATCCTGCCTGAGATATAGTCGGCTTCAGCATTAATATAAGCATCGTCTAGTGATTTTTTGGCCATGATAAGCTGTACCTTTTTCCCTTGAGATGGTGATTGATGGTGAGATTGGGATATTGACCTAAGATGGGCCCTTGCCTCAACTACCTCTCTGAGGCACTAGGTTTCATTTGGCTTCGGCTTTTCTTTTTAGGTAGGGTGGCAAGTGCAACTTCCTCTGTTGATTGCTTAAGACAGTCATACACATCTTCAATATTATCGTCATTGATGTCAGAAGTTGAGAGAGATTGAAATCTGTTATAGACTTGAAGCGTGAAGCTATTGGATAGTTGTTTGTTGGAAGAAACGGCATTCCAGTCTATTCTTTTCATGGGATGAGGTTCGGCCCTCTTGGATATCCTGAGACTAAGTTTGATTATTGCCGAGATGACTCAATGATCTGAGCCGACAGAGCTAAAGGAGGAATAAGATCTAGAATTTTTGATTGAGTTTCTCCATTTCTTGCGAAATATCAAATAGTCAATCTGAGCTCGTTTTTGGTTTGGGTATTCGAAGGTCCAAAGTTGGCCTCTGGTCTTCATGAAGCTGTTGTTTGAGCTGAATAGACTGAATTCTTCCATGAAGTCCTTGAGATATTCCCCGTTTCGGTTAGTAACCCTATTGTATGTGAACTTTACTTCGTCCGGGCCAAGTTGAGCGTTGAGGTCTCCAGCGATGATAAGAAAGTTGTGTAAGGGTACTTGCTCAACAACTGTGCAAAGGGTCGTGTAGAATTCTCCTACCTCATCCTCAGGAGAGGCGTTATGACGACTGTATACACATATCGCAGTGGTTCTAGGATTGCCCTCTAGTGTAAGCACCAAGATTCTGGGAGAGATTGTTTCAATCCCCAGAAGATTATTGCTGGCTTTAGATGAGAGAAGGCAGCCGACTCCTCCGACGGAGGCATTGACAGGGTTCTTGGTGGCTGAAGAGGTGACAAGTTGGTAGGATCCTAGGGTGTGATACTTGAGATCATCCTTTGGATGGAAAAAGTGGTGTTCTTGGACCGCAAGGATGTCAATATTCTGAAGTTTGGCATTCTCTGCCAGCTCCTGGAGTCTACCTGTTGGAAGGAGGGTTCTGGTGTTCAAGGAGCTAACTATTATTTGCTTTTTACAGCTAGCCAAGCGAGATTTGCTTGTTGTTTGGTTAGGACCTGTTTCTTCTCCATCAGATGAACCCCGTCCCTTGAGATTTGAGGATTCATCATCATTCGATGCCTTTGTAGGTGCATTATGATCAGAAACAGGATCCGGGAAAGCAGGGGCTGGACCTATATCAACAGGTATACCATATAGTGTGGTTCCCTGAGGAACAGGAACCCTGGTGCAGTTAGTTGCGAAATCCATCATCTTTTCAAATAGCTAATAATGTGTGTGGGCGCCACTACTACACACATGTGAAAGAATTTGACAGCCAAGTCTTGAAGAAGGTGCTTTCTCCTCCGTGTGGTGGGTTACCCGGCGCCAGATACCAACCTGGCATTTATACCCTCGCCCTAATTGTTCGTGTTGCAAGCACTAGAGTAGTTGCTAACCAAAGCTACGGACCCACTCTATCCATCTGGAGATACGTTGTACTAGCTTACCAGCATACTAGTAGCAGGAAGTTGACTTTTCCGGCACTGCAGCGCCTTTCGGCGGGCCGTGCTGGTTTTGGATGGCCATTGACTCCAAGAGCTCTTAAGATAGATCATACATACATTCCAAAAAAAGACAGCCTTGTCAATGAATGTCATGCTAATTCAGCTAGGTAATTATATTAAGGGTACATATGTAGCAAAATCTCTTCGCACATACTGACCCCCCCCCCCCCCCCCGAATGACATCTGGCTGCTATTTCTCTTTACCATCTTGGGTTGGTGTCAGCTAAATGATGGTGGCGGTGGGGGTGGGTCAGCTGATTATATTGACCTTAGTACTTTACTGATACTTTATTTCATTGACCCCAGAAGGATGAAATGAAAAGTTGACCCTGGGGAGATTTGAACTCAGAACATAAAGGGCCGGAACAAATACCGCAAAGCATTTTTCTGATGCTCTAATAAATTAGACAATCACAGCATATAATGGTTTCTTGACAACCAGCCAACAGGGGGAAAGTCGATTAAATCGACCCCAGTGCATTACTGGTACTTTATTTTATTGACCCAATAAGGATGAAAGGCAAAGCTAACCTCAGCAGGATTTGAACTCAGAATGTAAAGAGACATAACAATCCATTTATAATGATTTTTTTCTACTTTAAGCACAAGGCCAGCAATTTGAAGGGGAGGGGAAAGTCGATTAAATCGACTGGTGCTTTATGTTATCAACCCCATGAGGATGAAAGGCAAAGCTAACCTCGGCGGGATTTAATAATAATAATAATAATGAAATATTGTGTACAGTGCTCAGGTGCACTACAACTCATCAAAAAGTGTATGTATAGTACATGGGGTAATGTACAAACGTCAGGAAAATGAACAGTGCATGAGTCATGATATACACATGTGTGCATGTGTATGGAAGGGGTACATCAGCTAACAACTGACGCAAGCAGTTTGTTCCATGCTTCAGCAGCTCTGAGCGTGAAAAAATGTTTCCGAAAGTCATGGGAGCTGTGCTGTTTTCTGACTTTGTAGGCATGTCCACGTGTGTTAGACACATGGAGATCAAAAAGGTGCTCAGGGTTGTTGTTGGCGAGATGGTTAATAACTTTGTGGATGTTTACCAAATCCATCGCCAGACGTCGGAGCTTCAATGAATCCATGCCCAGGGAAGCAAGGCGTTCAGAGTATGGTAGGTGTCTGATGGAGGATATGCGCTTGGTTGCACGTCTCTGAACAGTTTCCAGGAGGTCAATGTTCTGAGCAAGATAGGGGTTCCAGACTGATGATGCGAATTCCAAGTGTGGTCATACCATAGCTGCATACAGCTTTAAATAGATGGCTGGAGAGCGGCTAACAAAGGTCTTGCTGAGTGATGCCAAGACACCCTCGGCCTTCTTGACAATCTTAGAGACATGCTTTGTCCAACTCAAATCACTGCTGACAGTAATGCCCAGGTCACGTTCACAAGAGGACTTCTTGATATCAGTGTTGTGGAGGGAGTATGTGGACGCTGGATTTTTCCTCCCAAAATGCATGGTGGTACACTTATCCACAGCCAGCTTCAGTTGCCAGTCTGTGATCCATTGCTGCATAGTGTCCAGGTCTGATTGTAGGAAAGAGTTGTAGATTTCAGGATCAGTCCTTTTGATTTCAAGGTACAGCTTGATGTCATCTGCATATTTCAGTACCGTGGCATTCTGTAAGTTGGCATCTATGTCATTAATATATGCCACAAACAAAAGGGGACCAAGAGCAGATCCCTGTGGTACACCAGATGACATCTCATATGGTGAAGAATGCTGTCCTAGAACCGTGACTACCTCTTTTCAGCTGAGAATGAAGGATTTCAACCAGTTAAAAAGATCATCCCTCACACCCATTGCAGAGAGTTTTGCCATAAGTCTTTTGTGTGGCACAGAATTAAAAGCCTTAGCGAAGTCAAGGTAAACAACATCCACCCATGAGCTGCCGTCAGTGATCCAGGGAATGTCTTCAAGGAACTCGATAAGCTGATCACAGCAGCTGGAGTTAGGGATAAATCCAAACTGCGAGGGCCGGATGAGGCTGTGAGAGCTCCAGAAGTTCCAAAGTGTTTCTCTGACATAGGATTCCATCAGTTTGGCAATACAGCTAGTAAGACTGACTGGACGACAGTTGACAGGTGACATGCGGTCACCCTTTTTAAACAGGGGAATGACACTGGCAGTTTTCTACTGCTCCGGAGTAGCACCATTGTTGAGACAGTATTGAAAGAAGAAAGAAAGCTGGTGCAAAAGGAAGTACCCGCCACGTTTGAGAAGCAGGTATGTAACACCATCAAGACCAGGCGAGGCATAGTTGCGCTTATTCTTAAGGTGACGTCGCAACATTGCAGGTGTAAATTCCATAGTTCTTATGGAATTTGATGTTAGAGATGGTGGAGATGGTACATTCTGGTTTTCAACAGTAAAAATGCTTGCATAGCACTCAGCAATGAGTTCTGTGCATTCTTTGGGGTCGTCAGTCATCTGGCTTGTGTGGGGATTGCGAAGAGGATCAACTGGAGAGTGAAGTCTCTGCTTTGAATGAACATATTTCCAGAACACCTTACTGTTAGGATTGGTTGCTATGCACTGTTCAAATTCAAGCACTGCCTTTTTTGTCACTTGCTTGAGATGGTTAGAAGATTTATTCTGCTTTTTTCTGTTGGCATCTGATTTATGCAGTTTATATTCCCGTTCAGCGTTCCGACGTTCTTTCCTGGCAAGTCGGACCGCTGAAGTTTCCCAAATTGCACTTTTGGGGTGGGTTTTTTTCTGCTTACGTGGCACCGATGCTGCACATGGTATCCATATTGAGTCCAGGATGCTCTGGAGTATAGTGTTCACATCTCCAGAGTTATAGAACTCATACCAGTTTGGGCACTATAGTTCAGTGCAGTACAAGTTCCAATCTGCCCTCTTCCAATCAAAGCAAGCAGATTGGAGATGGTTCTGGTTTTTGTTGCTGCCCGCAAGAGCCAGATTGGCAATGATCATAGCATGATCAGAGTCGCCTATAGGTTCCTCAGTAGTACAACTGATAACCACTTCAGGAATAGTGGTGAAGATCAGGTCCAAAGTGTTGTCACCTCTTGTTGGAGAGGTGACTACTTGTGACCAGTTTGAGTCCAGCACTAGCTCAAGGAAATCGTTTGCACTTTGTGGCCAACGAAAGGTTTCCCAATCGATCTCAGGATGATTGAAGTCACCTACAATAAACACATAAGTGGCTGTTTTCCTGGCAGCAGCTCTGAGGATATCGCAAAGCTGTGTGTCCTGATGGTAGTTGGGGGGGGGGGGGGCGATAAACAACACCAAGCAGAAGTGTTGACATGGTCATACGTATGTCACAAAAAAAAATTTCTTCTTGTGATTCGTTCAAATCAACGCAAGGAATTACCGAAAAGTTTGAACGAACGTAGACCATCACACCACCACCATGGCGATTAATACGGTCCTTGCGGAAAAGATTGTACCCAGTAATGCTGAAAACCCCATCACAGAGTAAGGAATGTGCCCAGGTTTCCGTGACTGTGATGAAGTCAGGGTCGATGTGAAGGCCTGTAACTCTATGCCGCGAAGCTTGGTGTCCAAGGCTCTACCGATACTGCCAATCTGCTGCATAACAATGGATAAATACATATTAGTGAAAACAGAGACATATCATCATCATCATCATCATCGTTTAACGTCCCTGTTCCACGCTAGCATGGGTTTGGATGGGGGTTTTCCCACTTGAGGCAAGAGTGGTTGTCTTGCTCGCATAGGACTGTCTGGCGGGTTTTCTACAGCTGGATGCCCTTCCTAACACCAACCATATTTACAGTGTGGGGCTGGGAGGTTTTTACCGTGTTGCCTACACGGCCACATTACAGCGTGGACTGTCTGGCGTGTTTTCTACAGCTGGATGCCCTTCCTAACACCAACCACATTTACAGTGTGGGGCTGGGAGGTTTTTACCGTGTTGCCTACACGGTCACATTACAGCGTGGACTGTGTATTTTTTTGTCGTGACACCTACACGATCTCGTTTGTTTCGGCCTGGATGTTGTGGCACCAACATAACTTTGCATTGAAGGGGGCGGTGTGGATGGGGTGGGACGGGGGTGTATTTTGTTAGAGATGCCTGCTGACTAGTAGGTTTTACTTTGTATTTAGGTAAGGCGGGTCTTCTCTGTTACTGAGTACCGCCAAAGGTCTTGGAGAGGTGTAAGTGTGTGAGGTCGGAATTTATCAGCTTGTCCCAGGTTTTCCTGGGTCTGCCTACTCCGTGGCTACCATCTATCTTTATTGCCCTGCACTTTGTTATACAGCTGTCGTCTTTCATGCGCATCACGTGACCATACCAATGTAGCCTTCTCTCGAGTAAACAACATCTGATCCCTCTTATTTCTAATTTTTTCCTTAGTTCGTTTATGCTTTGCCGTTCACGTATATTACTGTTACACATCCAGCGGAGCATGCAAGCTTCGTTCCTCTCTAGTCTGCGTATATCCTCTGCACACAATGCCCAGGTCTCACTGCCATGCAACATTGCTGTTCGTATGCAGGCATCATACAACCTGCCTTTCATTTTTAGAGAGAACCCTTTAGCGGCCAATAGTGGTATAAGCTCTCTGAACTTTTTCCATCCAGTTCTGACTCTAGCTACTGTACTTTCAGAGCACCCTCCCCCCACTGCTCATTTTGTCACCCAGGTAACAGAAGCTGTCCACTATTTCTATAGAACCCTCTGCGCAATTGAAAGAGTTAGTATTCTGTGGGCACTTGCTGCTACTTATTGCACCAGAGCACCGGCCACATGTAAAATCTGTGTTCTTAGTTAGCTTACCTGTGATCCCACTACATCTTTTATGCACCCATACTTTGCATTTGGGACATAAAATGGAGTTTCTACCTACGCCTTTCCTACACACTGAGCATGGCCATTTCCAAATAAACAAAACATTTTAGAGTGAAGAAACCAATCGTTTTACATGCTATCAATCAGTGACTGTGATTCACAGATTTGTTTGTAGGCTTGTGTCAAACAACTGGTATCACGTGTAGGATGGAACATAAAGGGACGTAATTCTATGCTACAAAGCATATTGTCTGACATTCTACTGATACTGCCATTCCACTGTCTTTGCATATAATGGTTTCTGATTTAGGTACAAGACCAACAATTTTCAATGGGGAGGAGAAAGTTGATTAAATTGACCCCAGTGCATTACTCATACTTTATTTTATCGACCCCTTAAGGATGAAAGGCAAAGCTAACCTTGGCAGGATTTGAACTCAGAATGTAAATGGCCGTAACTCTATGCTGCAGAACTTGGTTTCCGACACTACTGATACTGCTAATCCACCACCCTGTCTTTGCATATAATGCAATTCTCAGGGAGATTCAGCATGACACAGTGTGTGAGACAACTACACTTTGAATTACATATATAACTCCAGCTGAGTGGACTGGAACAACACAAAATTAAGTGTCTTGCTCAAGGATAAAACATGCCACTGGGAAATGATCTCATGAGATCTTACAACCATAAACTGAACACCTTTACCACTAAGCCACACACCTTCATGAAAAAAAATAAGTTGCTGTAGAAAACCATCAATCAGTAAATCTAGGAGTAGAGGAGTGTTTTATGTCCACCCACCATCACAATGTGTTGAGGTGGGCAGGGGGAGGGTCAGTGTTGGAGTTGGTGGGAAGGTTTGGCAGCTTGGTATGGGTGAGAACTGAGGGTAGGGTCAGGAGGAATTACTGGAAACCTTTCCTGGGGTTGATGTGTCACAGGGATACTCCCTAATGGCATGTGAAGTTGAGACATGAAAGAGAAGGCAGGGTGGAGGGGAGCCTGTGTGTGTATGATGATGATGGTTGGGTGGGTGGAGAAGAGAATATAATAAAGTGATGGGGTGGAGAAATGTTGTGTGGGGTATGGGGAAGGGATAATTGACTGTAAAGGAATTAATTTAGGTGTGGCTTGGCTTGGCTGGTTCGTTTGGTGTGGTACTTTGCTTCAGTTGTCACATTAGTGTGGTGGTGATGGTGGCAATGGTGGTGGTGATGGCAGTGGTGGTGGTGATAGTGGCAATGGTGATGGTGGCGATGGTGCTGGTGGCGATGGTGCTGGTGGTGGCAATGGTGGTGGTGGTGATGGTGGTAGTGGTGTGGTTGGTGGCGATGGTGGTGGTAGTGGTAGAGGTGATGGTGGTGGTGGTAGTGATGGTGGTAGTGGTGGCGATGGTGATGGTGGTGGCAATGGTGGTGGTGGTGATGGTGGCAGTGGTGGTGGTAGTGGTAGTGGCGATGGTGATTGTGGTGGTGGTCGTCTCGGCATCATCCGTGGTTGTCATAGTCATTGTGGTGGTGGTGGCGACGGAGGTGGTGTAGGGTGGTGATAGTGGTGGTAGCAATGGTTGATGGTAGTCTGAACCAGCAGTTGAGAGGGTAGTTGGGTGGTTGTAGTAGATAAATATGTTAAAGAGAGTAGAGTGGGGTGGGTGAGGTGAAGGGATGAATGGAATATTCAGTCATACATATATAAATACACACACACACATATGTGTGTGTGTATATATGTGTGTGTGTATGTATGTGTCTGTGTGTATATATATATATATATATATATATATCATCATCATCATCATCATAATCATCTTCATCATTTTACGTCCGCTCTTCCCTGCTTGTAAGGGTGGGACGGGTCCTATTCAACACAGCATCTGTCCACTTGTCACAGTCCTTCGTGCTCTCCTCCATGAGCTTCGGCGATCTGAGGTCTGCTCTCAACACCTCTGCCCATGTTTTTCGTGGTCTTCCTCTACTGCATCTTCCTTCTCCTGGGATTTCTTGGCACTTCTTTACCCAGCAGTCATCCTCCGTGCGCATCGCATGTCCCGAGAAGAAGGTGTAGTAAGGAACCAGGTGGACCATAACACACCAGAATACTCGATACTTAGGGTAGTAGAGTGGGTAATAGGAAAAGAGTCAGGACTCCGATGGCTGAGCTCCAGCCGTTTCGACAACTAGGTGCTGAATCTTTTCCTATATATATCATCATCATCATCATCATCATCGTTTAACGTCCATGTTCCACGTTAGCATGGGTTTGGACGGGAGTTTTCCCACTTGAGGCAAGAGTGGTTGTCTTGCTCGCATAGGACTGTCTGGCGGGTTTTCTACGGCTGGATGCCCTTCCTAACACCAACCACATTTACAGTATGGGTCTGGGAGGTTTTTACCGTGTTGCCTACACAGCCACATTACAGCGTGGACTGTGTGTTTTTTTGTCGTGACACCTACACGATCTCATTTGTTTCGGAATGTTTGATATAAAAATGACTTCTACATGACTAGAATTGTTTCATTCAAATTTTTTTTAATGCAACACCTCTAGTTCAATAGAAGCCATTTCTATATTAAACATGATGTTTACACTCTACTAATGTATTGAGTACTTTACTTACTGTTGTTACCCCCCCCAATTGAAACCGGGACTCACACAACACACATACACATATATATATTATATATACATATATAATATGAGGGCATATGGCTTAGTGGTTAAAGCATTGGGTTTACAATTGTAAGGTTGTGAGTTTGATTCTCAGACGGAGTGATGTGTTGCATCCTTGAGCAAGATACTTTATTTCATGCTCCTCCAGTTTACTCAGCTGTAGAAATGAGTTACAATGTCACTGGTGCCAAGCTGTATCGGCCTTAGCTTTTCCTTTGGACGGTGGCATGGAGAGGGGAGACTGGTATGCATGAGCGACTGCTGATCTTTCTTTCTGGTTCGAATGTCTCAGGAAAGAATCGCTGGACAGATTTTATGGGCAGGTGACCCAGGAGTAGACCCTGAGCAAGATGGTTGGATAACATCCAACCTGGCTAAGACTAAAGTTCTAGTTTGTAGGAAAGAAAATAAGGCGCCGGTCCCTTCCGGGAAATGACCATGCTCAGTGTGTAGGAAAGGCGTAGGTAGAAACTCCATTTTATGTCCCAAATGCAAAGTATGGGTGCATAAAAGATGTAGTGGGATCACAGGTAAGCTAACTAAGAACATAGATTTTACATGTGGCCGGTGCTCTGGTGCAATAAGTAGCAGCAAGTGCCCACAAAATACTAGCTCTTTCAATTGCGCAGAGGGTTCTATAGAAATAGTGGACAGCTTCCGTTACCTGGGTGACAAAATCAGCAGTGGGGGAGGGTGCTCTGAAAGTACAGTAGCTAGAGTCAGAACTGGATGGAAAAAGTTCAGAGAGCTTATACCACTATTAGCTGCTAAAGGGTTCTCCCTAAAAATGAAAGGCAGGTTGTATGATGCCTACATACGAACAGCAATGTTGCATGGCAGTGAGACCTGGGCATTGTGTGCAGAGGATATACGCAGACTAGAGAGGAACGAAGCTTGCATGCTCCGCTGGATGTGTAATAGTAATATACGTGAACGGCAAAGCATAAACGAACTAAGGGAAAAATTAGAAATAAGAGGGATCAGATGTTGTTTACTCGAGAGAAGGCTACGTTGGTATGGTCACGTGATGCGCATGAAAGACGACAGCTGTATAAAAAAGTACAGGGCAATAAAGATAGACGGTAGCCACGGAGTAGGCAGACCCAGAAAAACCTGGGACGACCTGATAAATTCCGACCTCACACACTTACACCTCTCCAAGACAATGTCACTGGACTGAGATCTTTGGCGGTACTCAGTAATAGAGAAGACCCGCCTTACAAAGTAACACCTACTACAGTCAGTAGGCATCTCTAACAAAATACACCCCCGTCCCACCACCCCCACCCCATCCACACTGCCCCTTTCAATGTAAAGTTATGTTGGTGCCACAACATCCAGGCCGAAACAAATGAGATCGTGTAGGTGTCACGACAAAAAAAAAACACAGTCCACGCTGTAATGTGACCGTGTAGGCAACACGGTAAAAACCTCCCAGCCCCACACTGCGAGCAAGACAACCACTCTTGCCTCAAGTCGGAAAACTCCCGTCCAAACCCATGCAAGCGTGGAACATGGACGTTAAACGATGATGATAATGATGATGATGATGAACTAGGCTGGTCTCGCTTGGGGATCCAGCCAGATCAATTGGAGACGGTTGCTTCTTACAGGACCACTGGAAGGAGTGTTTCAGGACTCTGCCCCCACGACCCTCTCAGGAATAAGTGGGTAAAGAAGATATATTACTAGTCACTAGTTAAGATTAGTGTTCAACTTAGTATTCTATACTTAAGGAAAATAAAGTGGAGATATTATTACGGGGATTCTTTACCCATTTTCCCCACTGACTAAGCTTATACTATTTTGATAACAAAAGAAATTTTACTATGAAAATAGTATAAGCTTAGCTATCCAGCAAAGAGTCCCTAGAATAATATGATGAGTCCTAGAGCTAATCATCTGTGAAACATATGTAATGTTCAATATCCAATAAAAACATTTTAAAATGAAATTTAGTTTTCTCATACATACTTTATATCATCATTGTTTAATGTTTATTTTCCATGTTTGCATGTTATGAGACAAGTAAGATCAGGAGACCATGCCTTGCTCATATAAATCTGTATTTTGGCTTGGTTTCTACAGCTGGATACGCTTCCTAAGACCAACGATATTACAGTGTGGACTGGGTGCTTTTTGTCAGGTCACCTGCAGAACCACCTTACATGGTGGACTGGATACTTTTTTGTCATGTCACCAGCACAACCACCCTACAGGATGGATTGGGCATTTTTTCTCGTGTCACCACATGACTACATTACAGGGTGGACAGTGCTTTTCTTAGTGTCACCAGCACAACTCCTCAACAGAGTGGGCTGTGTACTTTTTCTCACGTGACCAGCACAACCTCTATACTGGGTGGAATGGATGTATCTTGTCATGTCACCAGCACAACCATCTTATTGAGTGCATTTGGAGCTGCCTCTTGTCATGTTACTAGTATGATCACCTTACAGGAAGGACTGGGGGCTTTTGTTGTTGTGGCACCAGATTGCCATACAGGTGGACAAAATGCTTTTTGTAATAGCAGCAACATTATGAAGGGCAGGGAGGGTAGACATGGCACATGTCCAGCTTTCCATGCTTGTATGCATGGGTTGAACAGGACAGGAGAGGTACCTCAGAAGTGTTGAAGGTGGGAAGAGAGTATGCAAGCTGGACATGGATGAGGTGAGTGGGATATTTAGTTGGTGAGGGCTAGGTATTAAGACTGGGAAGGGTGAATGAGGAAGGTAGGGAGATGATTGGTGTTGGCTAATCTCCTCTACATGTTTGTTTCAGCCTGTCCATATAGGAAGGTGGGTCTTCTGCAGTACAATGTAATACCCAGAGATTTTGATCCTGTTGTTATTTCCTTTGAGCAGTTTAAATGGTGTAAAGTCAGCTTTTATCACAAGCTTTCTTAGGTCTTCCTCTTCCATAGCTTCCATCAACTTTGAGTGCCCTGCACCTTTTTATACGGCTGTCATCCTCCATGTGCATTACATGTCTATACCATTGCAGTTTCCACTCCTGCACACTTCATCCAATCCCTCTTATGCTCAGTTTCTCTCTCAGTTAATTTACACTTTACCGCTCATGTACACATTCATCAAAGTATGCAAGCTTTGTTTCTTTCCAATCTTTGTAGGTCTTCTGCATAATGCTCAAGTCTCCCTTTCATGCAGCATTGCAATTCGTACACAAGCATCATACAATCTGTCTAAAATCTGCCTTTAATATTGAGGGAAATACCCTTTGAAGTTAGCAAGCGTGGAACATGGACGTTAAACGATGATGATGATGATGATATATATGAAAAGATTTAGGACGCTGATGGCTGAGCGCTGCCCATTTCGACAGCTAGATCCGAGTTCAGATCTAGCTGTCAAAATGGCCGGAGCTCAGCCGTCGGGATCCTGAATCTTTTGATATTACCTACTCTATTACCCCAAGTATCGAGTACTCTGGTGGGTTACGGTCTACCTGGTTTTTACCACACCCTATCTGATAAGTGGGAAAATTCCCGTCCAAACCCATGCTAGCATGGAAGATGGACGTTAAACGATGATGATGATGATATTGTAGTAAAAGATTGTTAGAAATATCCAAGGGTAAGAACACTCAGTCCATAGGACAAGTTAAGTAGAATTAGTTACAACTTCTAAAAACTTTTGTTGGGGTAGCCAGCTCAAATGAGTTGGGGTGTATAACCCAATAAAACTTAAGTACCTGTATATGTCACTATTGTAACTAATTGTGTGTGTGTGTGTGTGTGGATGTGTGGGTGTAGGTGTGTGGATGTGTGGGTGTGGATGGATGGTGAATGTGTGGGTGTGGGTGTGTGTGGATGTGGGTGTGGATGGATGGGTGTGGTTGTGGGGGCGTGGGTGTGGGAGCGTGGGTGGGTGTGGGTGTGGGTCCGTGTGTGTGTGTGTGTTGAATGAAAACATTACTATACAAATGAAATTACCCACTATACACACCATATTATTTTGCTATTATTGTTGTTTTGTCCTTGGTGAGCATGGAATGTGTAGACATGTGATCAATTACTTTTTCAGTCATCACTACCATGATTTGTTTTCAGGAATAGTGTATCTAGAACTATATCATTCAATGTGCCATTTAAAATAATAAGGTATGATTTGATTTGCAGGGGATTTGGCTGCCATTTGTAGCATAGAAGCTACCTCATCGGCACAATTTTTTTCTTGTTGCTAATGCTGTTAATGTTGGCCATTACTGGTGGTTATTGATATAGGAGAGCTATATTTTGCAGCTGAGTTGCTTTAAGCAAGATAAGAGTATTTGTCTTCCGGTGAAAAGCTAACTAGTTATTAAACCTTTACAGACAATTTTGTATGTTTTTCTCTGTAAGAAGAGGATGATACAGAGTGTTTACACTTGTTCATTTTTATATATCAGTAAGATATGCTTTACTAAGAAGATCTGATAAGACCAAAAGTTTTGTCTGTTATTTTCATCATTTGGCTTGTACGAAAAGACTAGATTTACTTTAATCTGCATTTTCTATATTCTTCAAAAATTCTGATTAACCGTTCTTATTGGAGTTATCTCTCTTGTCCACTGATTTTAGATTTTAAACACCCTTAATTTTTGTTCACTAATTGCTTCAATGATCACAATTAATTAAAATATTTCAATCCACTATATTCAGGACCAGCACTTGGATATTTAACACCCTAGGTTAGCCCTACAATGTGCACCTCATCTCCTGAATAAAATAATTTCAACTTACAGTTTGGCAAGTTGAAAAACCTAGTTTTTGACACTTCATGCTCTGATCATCATTGCTCTCACCGAACTATGAAAATTACTAAGCTTGTATTTCCTACTACACAGACCATGTTTACTCATGCCAAACAACTCCCCCCATTATTTTGAATATTTCCACAATGTTTCTATGCAGCAAAGATATTTGGTGATGATTTATTTATTAATTGTAATAAATTTTTAATAGATCTAAGTTAATTATACAAATTTGTATAAAATTGTGTTTCTTTAAGGTTCAGTAATGTGCTTTGAATGTCAGGTTGGACTAGAGTAATGAGAAACGAAGGTTCTTGACACAACGTGCTGCCGGGAATCAAAATCACAACTATGCAATAGAACATCTGACTGATAAAATGACAAGTCAGTCAATGAGATTGGTGGCCTCCCCACAGCTCCGGCAGTCTGTGGTTTGTATCCTAAATAGTTGCTTAGTTGACCTAATGGTAGCACTAACCCAACCTATATTGCATATGAGAAACCCTACCAAATTTGTATGTATGTAATTTTGTCAGTTTTTTTCTTTCTTTCTCTCAGTACACACACATACACATACATACTGTGTGTGTGTGTATGTGTGTGTGTGTGTGTGTGTGTGTGTGTGTGTGTGTGTGTGTGTGTGTGTATTAGTGTGTGAGTGTGTGTGAACATGATTAGTTTTAGTATATAATATTATCTCATTTACATTGACTGAACAGGTGTCTCAATACACACAAATACACACAGATACACACAAATACACACAGATACACACACGCACAGATATGCACACATACAGAAATGCACATGCGCACACACATATATATTCACACACCCACACACACTCATCTTTGAAAAGATAATTTTTTTGCAAGTTGGATTGGGAATTAGCTACAGAGCCGAAAATATATTTATTTCTTTGTCTTTATATTTATTTATAATCTTTAGTGACATAGTAGAAATTAACCAATTGATATCTTAAAATCTATATTTTCTGAATGCCTTGATACGCTGGTTTGTAGAAGCCTAGCACTGTGAGTTACATGAAAAAATTCTAGGCTTCTACAAAACAATTCTGAGGGTCTGTGAGACAAGGTGTCTTTTAACCCTTTCATTATCATATTTTTAATGAAAGACACTGTCTATGTGTTTCATATAATTTTAAAAATAATTAAGAATTTAGAGGGATTTAGTAATATTACTAACTTTCTCATTATTAGGTTGGTGTTTGGAACATAATTTAACAAAGGTTCTTACATAATATAATGATGGACTGCTTTTAGATAGTATCAACATTTTAGATAGTATCAGCATTTTAAATAAATCGTATACAGATTCTGTGACAAAATAAGTTGAGAACCACTGTGTTTACTGAGATATAACTGACATTCCTCTCCCACCAAAATTGCTGACCTTGTGCTTAAATTAGAAACCATTATTGTAATGTAATCAGTCATTAAGCTGCAGCTATGCTAAAGCACTATTTTCTTTTTTCCATTTTCCTCTCTGAAAAGGAAGGTGGGAGTAGGCAGGAAAGCACTACTCAGTAAATTTGCTAAAAGGTGACCATGAATGGTGAACATGGCCTGTACAAACAAGCTTACCTCAAGAGGACCCAGGTTCTGTTGCACGACAAGCTGAAAATCATAAGTTGTTGAAGTACTAGTCACTTTCTGATAGTTTTATCATCAAATCTATATAGGTGAAAACTTTCAGTTTCCTGGGTTGCCAAACCACCTCTCTACTTTCTGCTATCATAACGAAGTTCACCACCCACAAGAACAAGTACCACGAGTTGGACTGGCTCTTTCATTGTATTTTCCATGCGATCTTTTGTGTTAAAACCTTTTCAATTCTGTTCACTAGAACCATGAGGCAATATCCACCTGAGTGTCAGAAAAAACAAACCGATTGCATGACAACCTTCCATTGGTTGATTAATGTTGTTATCATTAGCCACTAATTACGTACATACGTATATACAAGCATGGATATATACGATATATATGATGGCTGCAACTCAATTTAGAGTAATGCCATTGCTTGATACTTAAGCATGAGCATCACGGATGTGGCTTTTTAGTCCTGCTAGGGACTTGCCTGTGCCCCAAAAAATGTCACATATCAAGCGATACCTGTGCTTGAAGTTTTTTTAAGTGAGGAAAGGCTTTGCACGGGGCCGATCCCACTCTCTGAACATCAAATGCCCAAAAAGAAGAATTAGTCTACATCAATGGATGCAAATGAAGTAGCATGTTTTATATCAGAGTGACTTTCTCCTCAAGATATGTTTTAATGAGGATTAGGAGCCTCTCGCTCAAAAACCAAAAAAACTTTATTGGATGGCTGTTGCATCTCCTGAGTTCCTCCACCCTTTAACTGGTTTTGTTTTTCATCCTGCAGGGTCCCCAAAATCACCTTCCTCACCAAGCAAGCTTGGTGGGGTTACCGGTTTAGTTGCCAACGACCCGACCATACACAGGCTATACTGGGTTACATGTTTCCAGTAGCACTGAAGAGCAACCTGACATATATATACATAAATAAATAGAGGCATGTGTCTGTAGGTTGAGAAACAACAGCAGAGTGAAGGCACTTGCCCTTGTCCTCACAATAATCTGGGATCTGTTAGGTGGCTGCTCTCCTTGTTGGGCAATTTTTTTACTGTTTCTTTAATTTTATCCTTGACTTTGTACTATACTCTTTGTCTTTCAGCTCTTGCAGTTAATAAAGAAATAATTGTTTCTACTTTTGGCACAAGGCCAGCAATTATCCAGAGCATTACTGGTACTTTATTTTATCGACCCCGTAAGGATGAAAGGCAAAGTTAACCTCGGCGGGATTTGAACTCAGACTGTAAAGGGACGTAACTATGCTAAAAAGTATGGCGTCCAACCCTCTACCGATACCGACAAGGCCAGCAGTTTTGGGGGAGGGGAAAGTCGATCAAATCGATCCCATTGAGTGTCTGGTACTTTATTTTATCAACCACGTAAAGATAAAAGGCAAAGCTAACTTCGGCAGGATTTGAACTCAGAACGTAAAGAGACGTAACAATCCATTTATAATAATAACATTTATAATAGTGAAAACAGAGACATAAATAAACAAAATATTGCAGAGTGACGAAACCAATCGTTCTACATGCTATCAATCAGTGACTGTGATTCACAGATTTGTTTGTAGGCTTGTGTCAAACAACTGCTATCACGTGTAGGACGGATCCAGGCGTCAACTGTGTTTACAGTGAAAATCGAACCGCCACCCCCCTTTGGCAGGGAAGGCTAGCAAATCTTCCTCAGCCTCATAGTTATGAAGGAGGAAGCTGTGTGGTGGACACATCTCAAACCCTCATCAAATACTTCAATCATCGCTTGAGGAGGATGGAGAGAGGGAGTGTCTGTGTGTGTGTGTGTGTGAGAGAGAGAGAGAGAGAGAGAGAGAGAGGGGGGGGACGCTGTCTTCTAGTGTGTTGAACGAAAGATAGGTAAGAGCGGCTAGATTGGTAAGGTTGAATGGGCTTGCTCTGACTATGATTTTCTAAGCAGGAAGAAAGCAACCAGAAAATGACACTCAATGTCCTTGGTGTTGTATGTGGGGTTATTCCCTAGAATTACTCTAGCGAGTAGTCCCGTCTTTCTATTGGGGAACTTTTCCTATTTGACTTTTATGTATATTTATTACAGTTTCTATTATTGTTATTCCTACTGTTTTCTCTTCGGCGATGTCCTCTTTCCGTTGCTTCACGTAAACCCTACTCTCTTGTTTTTGTCCTTGTATTGTCTCCAATGTCTTGGTCCTTGTGTTCAATAAAAGAAAGCATTATTAGTGGATTGGCAGAATCGTTGGAGTGTTTTTCGATATTTAGTTACGACTTTATACGTTCTGAGTTCAAATTTCGCCGAGGTTAGCTTTGCCTTTCATCCTTACGAGGTCTATAAAATAAAGTACCAGTTCCGCACTGAGATCGTTTTAATCGACTTCCTCCTCTTTCCAAGTTGTTTGACTTGTACCTAAATCAGAAACCATTATTATTATTGCTTTTCATCTTTCCGAAGTCGATAAATAAATCAACAGTCAAGTAGTGGGGTCGATATAATCGACTTTCCCCTACACCCTAAATTACTAACCTTGTGCCTAAATTAGAAACCATTATTTCTAGCTTCTTGTTGAAAAACGCATGTAACACACGCGGGAGGGGGAGAGTGGAATATTATACATTTATTTTCTCTCGAAAATGTAATTCACTATTAAAACATTTTGCGCACGATTCAGAACTGACTAACGTAAGAGAAAGCTTGTAGCTGTTTTCTACTCTACGCACATATATTTACATATAGATGTAGACACACATACACACATATACATATATATATATATATATATATATATATATATATATATACACACTCATGCAAACGTACGTATTCACTCTTTCTCTCTTTTGGCCTCAAAGCAGCTGCTATAATATTGTGATGCAAACGTGAATAAATATATATGTTTGTGTGTGTTAGTGCACAAAAGCTATACGAACAGATTAAGAAACAACCATATTTATACATATACACACACACATGCATAAATATATTCAGACATGAGCGCACATGCACGCATATATGTATGTAAGCGCGTGTGTATACATACTAAATGTGTGTACATATATATGTATATATATATGTGTGTACATATATATGTATATATATGTGTACATATATATGTATATGTGTGTGTGCATAGGTATGTATATATGTATGTATGTGTGTACATATATATGTATATATATGTGTGTGCATATATGTGTATATGTGTGTGTACATATATATGTATATATATGTGTATATATATGTGTGACTGGCTTTGTGCAGTGCCTTTGCTCACTATAAAAGCTTCATGGCACAGGCATTGCTTTATATCTGGAGATCTCTCTGCACTTGTCGTCACATGGTACCATGGGCCCAACACTAAGTGTCAATAATTGTCACAAGTGTAGTGTTTGTACCAGAGTGTTCAAGTCGCTGGCTGGACTAAAAAGTCACACTGTTCAGCGCATCGGTAGGGGTTCTCCTACATGGATATAAAGTAGTGGCCGTACTCGAAAACGAGTTGGCAGCCACCATACATACTAAATACGCACACGAAAATGAGAAAGAGAAGGGGGGAGGGTGAAAATCAGAGAGGTGGGAGGAAAGAGATTAGAGAGAGGGAGCTGCGGTAGTAGGAGGGGTGGAAAGGGAGATTAAGAGTGAGAAGGAAATTGCGAGCACGAGTGTTGTAGCAGTAGGATTTCTCCATTCATAGAAAATCTAGTGTCCTCTTCGCTTAAACCATTCGACTTCATGTTTTCCACAAGCTTACTACAGCTATGACTCTTAAGAAAGGTAAGCGATCCATTCCTAGAATATAAAGCAAACAATAGGTTTGCAAACCCTATCTGTCTAGAATTACCACTAAAAAGCAAACAAGGTTTTCAATATCATTTCATGTTTTCTTTCTTTTTCTTCACTTATTTATTTTACTATTATGTTATATATATATATATATATATATTACATATACTTTCGTTGTGAATTAAAGAAATACCAATTCTGACGTTTTTACCTTTTGGAGAAAATTCTTTGATATTGCTGTCGTTATAATAATTGTTATTCAATACTTATTTATTTATATATTTTCTCTTCTTTAATGATTTATCTTAGCGAGAACTAAGAGACCTCTAGCATCAGTCGTAATAGATAGGCAGGTTCTACCTTATATTTATTCGATTCCCAAATATGTATATAATAGAGAATAGCATGTATGTTTTTCTAGTATTTTTCGTTGGTTTACATAAAATAACTTCGAACACCTTCAAAACATGACGAGAAATCTAAGAGACCTCTAGCAGGTTTTACCTTATATATTCATTCAATTCCCTACTATATGTGTATATGTATAGAATAAGGTTTAACATGTGCGCTCATATGTATTTTTCGTTGGTTTACATAAAAATAATCTCGAACACCTTCAAAACATGACAAAAAAATTAAGAGACGTTTTGCATTAATCGTTATAAGATAGACAGGTTCTACCTTATATATGTATTCGATTCATTAATATGTGTCTATATATAGATTGGAGAATAGTGTGCACGTATGTATGTATAGTAATTTTCGTTACTTTACTTAAAATAACTACGAACACAACCAAAAACACAAATATGTTTACACCCGACAAAAAAGGTGGGGATGTTCTTGGATAATGTGGCCTTGGGTTCGTTGTATATAGAAAATGACGGGATGGTTACTGTTGCAAAACAATCTGCTACATCAGGGTTAACCCGAGAAGAAGATCCAACAACAAGTGTGATAATGTTTATTTATTTGTAGGTATTGAAGAAAGCATTTACAGCCATTTAATCTAGGACCTGCACTCACACACTCACACACACATAAATATGTGTGTGTGTACATATATAAAAATGTATGTTTACATTTGAACATATATATATTACATATATGCATATGTAAATCTATATGTATATCAAGTTTTGTTTGCTTTCAAGAAACCACAGGTAAATGAAATAATTATCTTATGTTGTTTATTACATAACTATGTGTGTATATATATATATATATATATATAAACATATTTTATATAAACATGTAGGTAGATGATATCTTAATCGTGGAAAAGGGTTTCTCTCTTAGAGTGAAGGGCAAGTTGTATGTTTGTATATAAAATGCGTTACTATACGGAATTAAAATGTGGGCCTTGAATGCAGAGGGTCTTTTAAGACTAGAAAGAAATGAAACAAGCATGCTCTATTGAATATGTAATGCATAAATAATGGAGCAGAAGTGAGTTGAGAGAAAGGCTGGGTATAAGAACTATATGCAGTGTACAAGAGAGATACTGCACTAGTATGGCCGTGTGATGCATTTGAAAGATAACAACTGTATAAAGAAATGCAGGATACTCTAATTAGATGGTACGAAGTGGTGAATACTGATCCCAGGATCGTGAGCCTCACAAAGGAATGCAATAATTGGCAAAGTGTAGTTGCTGGTGACTCGATATTCACGATACATGTACATAAGATAACTTGATTGTAAATGTTGATATTACAAATTTTCATTTAGAGAACCCATTTCAAACCCCATCCTCCTATATGTCCCCAAACATACGCTAGTACTATATCTCCAGCATAATAACAATATATGAAAATGAACCCACAAACTATTTTTATTGATGCATTCAGCTGTAGAAATCATGCAAATACTGCAATGATTGTAAACAAGGCGTGAACTCCTTGTAGCTCCAAATAAGTACTGACTTGAGTCTGTGATGATTCTTCCAGCTCATGGAAACAGATGTTAAATGAAGGGAAAAATAGGAAACGTACGTCCACACATTAACCTTTCATACAATAAAAAGTCATCACATACACTTATTGTACAAACAAACATTCTATAAAGCTTCTATTCACCAACATACTTTTGAGTTAAAACAAATATCATCATCATCGTTTAACTTCTATCTTCCACGCTAGCATGGGTTTAGACGGGAATTGTCCCACTTGAGGCAAGATTGGTCGGGTGACCGTGTCTCGCTCGTCTTTCATCACTTTGAAATCGATATAAAAAAATGTACCAGTTCAATACTGGGTTGATTTTTTTTTTCCCCTTTCTACTATTCTCTTTCTTCCTCTGGAAGTATCGGCTGTGTTCAGACCTGGAAAGGAGATGGGCTTTGCCAAGTTTAAAAGATGCTGTATGCATTATTTCTGCTTCTTCTCTTTGCCCACTTATTCTTAGGTTGAGTGGGGGCGTAGGAAAAGGTCCTCAGACATGTATTTTAGAAGCAACCGTCTCCAATTGATCCTGCTCGATCTTCAAGTGAAACCAACTGAGCTCAGGTATGTCATCCAACAGTCTTGCTCATTGTTTATTTCTTGGTCTCCTGCCAGCTGGCATTGCCTGTCAATTTTTCCCTTAGACGTACAACGTATTGGAGCTGTTATCTCTCAAGTTGTAGAAGTAGCGGCTCTACTTGGAGTGACTATTGAGTAATATTTTCTTAAAGACCCTTTGGTCATTTCCCAAGATTCATGACCATAGGTAAGGGTTAGTACAAATACCAAATTGAAGATACCAAGTTTGGCTTTTACATCTACCTTTCTTCTGATGACTAATTGCTGAAGCTGGCACATTACTGCATCAACTCTTGCAATTCTTGCATTTAATTCAACCTCCTGTCTTCCATCATTTGTGAAAATGTCCCCAAGATACTTGAACTTTTCCACCTGCTTCTGAGAATCTCCATTCACATGTAGAGTGCACTGTGCAGGCTTCCTTGAGAGGATGAGTATCTCTGTCTTTGTAGCACTGATTTTCATTCCTGCCATGCAGCATTCGGCAGCAAACCTATCAAGTGCATATCAGAGATCAGCTTCCGATGAGTTAAGTAGTACCACGTCATCGGCAAATTCCAGCCAACTGATCCTACACCCACTGGTCTTTATACCACTTCTAACCTGGCTGTGCATGTCAATCCTATTCAGGAAAATTATGAGCACAAGAGGTGACAGTATGCACTCTTTGCGGAGTCTAACCCACATCGAATGGTTTTGACTAAGCATCATTTATCCGAACACAAATACTAGGGCATTTCTAGAGACATCAGGGTAACAAGAAGCTGTCCATCAATTCCATACTCTTACAGAACTATCCACAACGTGGTCATATGCCTTTCTGAGGTCTATGAAACACACACATCTTTTGGCAATACTCCCACAATTTCTCAAAGACATGCCATAGTGTGAATATTTGGTTGGCTGTGGATTTTCTAAGGAGGGTAACTAAAATCATTAACTAAATCATCAAATTTTGGATGTTATTTGTTGTTTTTTTCTTTCTCCAAAATTCTTATGATCAGCCCCGTTCGTATTGCCTGAAGATTATTGGTTGTGCTGTTTTTAAGCCTGTATAGAACACATACTGTATGAAGACCTAGTAACTCTTCATTTGATATTGAGTTCTCTACATTTTGGGGTGGTCACCCATGTTAGTTTTTTTCCAGGATAGTACTATCTATACCCCCCACCCCCGCCCGCGGTACGTATTTCCTTGTGGTTGTTTAGATAATATGCATACCTTCTGATGAGAAACCAAACTTGGCCCTAAAATCGATTAACAGTATTTATCACTTGTTTTTTTTTTATTTACAGAGAAATGTGTATATTTGGCATGTTTACATGTTTATATACTAAATATGTGTAATCTTATATACACATTTATGCAGTCTCAGTTACCTCTATTCTGTATATACACAGATTCAACTTGATCATTTACCTCGGCTGCTCAGCGCCTATATACATGTGTGTATATATATATTTATTTTGTCTCACGATCGAACTGGATGTTTCTTGAAATAATTATCTAGTTTCTTGAAACTATTGTTGTTTATTATGTAATTAAATAGCTCTGTATAATACATAGAGAACTCTTCTTTTCTTTTACCTTTTCTACGGAAATACAGACACACACACACACACACATATATATATATATATATACATACACTCACACACATATGTATGTGCCACATGTATACGCAGCTCCATCTCACCTGAACTGTGACGGACGTACGTACCAACTATGTACATATGAACAGTTTTGAGATCATCGTTCTCAGTGATTCAGTGATGCTATAGTGCGTGGGCGGGTGGTGGTGGGGTATCTAAGAGAGATTCTAATTACACAGCTCTGTTATTATAATGACCTAGTTTATAATCCACGTGCTTTCTCTTAGTCATTAAATATATATAATCTATACGTATATATATATATATATATATATATGTAGAAGTTCTATTTAAATTGTTGGGATACAACAAGCAAATATTTTTATAACTGATATAAAGCACTCAACAAATTATTGGAGTAAAAATACGATATATTAACAAATGGAAACTGTTTATAAAACCATATTTATTTCATTATACATATTTCAAGGACACCAAGTTAAATTATGGTGTGCTTTCATCAGATAAAATATAATATAGAGCAGTTTTATAAATAAATATTGACATAACCTTAAAGAATGTCAATATTTATTTATAAAACTGCTCTATATTATATTTTATCTGATGAAAGCACACCATAATTTAACTTGGTGTCCTTGAAATATGTATAATGAAATAAATATGGTTTTATAAATATAGTTTCCATTTGTTAATATATCGTATATATATATATATATATATGTGTGTGTGTATATGTGTAAATATATATGTGTGAAAATATATGATGTGTGTGTGTAAATATATAAATAAATATATATTGTGTAATGTATGTTAACTTGTGGATATGTGTACATATATTTATGCGCGCGTGTATATGTAAACCATTGAAAGCCATTTTATTTAGATACCAAATAAAACGTAATTTATTTAAAACAGAAAAATTATATCTATAAATATATATAAGAAAATAACACCACCAAAAACATAAATCTCTGCCAAAGGATTGATTTTCATTTCTCTTCATTATGTAGTGTATGTATTTAATGTGTAATATGATGATTTCTTACGAACGAAACGGTTCTATTCTTGTAGGAGTCATTTCTATAATAAACCAAAGACGCCTATACTCTACTGACGTATTGAGTACTGTTTTTTAACTGTGGTCACCTCCCTGTGTACATCGGCGATTCACGACGGCAACCTCTTTTTCTGTCATTTATATCATCTATGCGCTTGAGCACATCATCCTTTATACTTATACATACACGCACTATTTGACTTTCACTTCAGTTTTATTATTATTAGTTACTTATGATATTGGTTACTTTGTCTAAGTACTTTCGTCACTCATTCTGGCTATGATGAAATAATTGTTTCTGATTTAGCTACAAGGCCAACAGTTTGGATTAAATCGACACCAGAGTATTACTGGTGCTTTATTTTATCGACCCCGTAATCCCGGCGCGATATGAACTCAGAACGTAAAGGATCGTAATTCTATGTCGCAAAGCATTTTGTCCGACGCTCTACCGATACAGCTAATCCACCGCTATGATGAAATAATTGTTTCTACTTTAGGCACAAGGCCAGCAAAAACCCAGTACATTACTGGTACTTTATTTTATCGACCCCGTAAGGATGAAAGGCAAAGTTAACCTCGGCGGGATTTGAACTCAGACTGTAAAGGGACGTAACTATGCTAGAAAGCATGGCGTCCAACCTTCTACCGATACTGCCAATTCACCGCGAAATAATTGTTTCTACTTTTGGCACAAGGCCAGCAATTATTCCAGTGTATTACTGGTACTTTATTTTATCGACCCTGTAAGGATGAAAAGCAAAGTTAACCTCGGCGGGATTTGAACTCAGATCGTAAAGGGACGTAACTACGCTGGAAAGCATGTCTGACCCTCTACCAATACTGCCAATTCACCGCGAAATAATTGTTTCTATGTTAGGCACAAGACCAGCAACCACCAGTGTATTACTGGTACTTTATTTTATCGACCCCGTAAGGATGAAAGGCAAAGTTAACCTCGAAATAATGTTCTCTGACCACAAAACGAGTTTCTGTAAATTTCTTGAAAGCTACTGTTGCCTTTATCTTCATTTGACTAATTAAAAATGTCTTTTAGTTTGTATTTGTGTGTTCACGTTGTTCTTGTTTAGGTTCAATTCTTCTGCGTGGTATCTTGGGCAAGTGTTATTTACCAGAGCCTCGGGTCGACACAGGCGCTGTCGCCCGTTACTTAGAGGGAAGATAGCCAAATACTGGGACTTGACCAACCGCTTCCTTTTCGTTTTAGTCACCGTTGAGACCTCTAGTGTCCTCGGTGCACAAACTGCCGTTTACTTCCCAAAGGTTGGGAGGAGTGCGTCCTGTCTGAGTTGAAGTGCCTTATGCAGCGATGGTCGCTGGCTATTTTCTGAAATGTACTCTCAAAATCGGGTATAAAGACTGTCGCAGTCTCTCTCTTCTTCTCCTTACTTTCATTATATAATCTCGCGGAAATTGTTTGTCAGCCTGTCTTATGGAGTGTCCTGTAATTCAAATAGCCCAGTCTTGACACGCGCTGTCATGTTGAACCTTCCCGAGAATTACTTCATTGATACATCTGTATGTACAATATTTAGCCACTTACTCGTTAATACAATTATTCGAGACCCGTGACTACACGTTAATTTCACGAGCAGGTTATAAATACTCATCGTCGAAATCAATGGAAGTTCATTCCTTCCTCAAGCATGACCGTGAGGACGTATAATCAAATACTATTTCATCTATGTCTCCTTCCCACACCTTTTTGTTTTACAATGAGTTTAAGCCACACTATATGCGCAACTCTTATTTAAGGTGAACGGGATAAAAAAGTAACATTTTTAGGTAGGAGTGAAAAAAGGTTTTAACCAAAATTTAATTGTATTTTTTCATCATAATTTCATAAAACATATTTGCAATGTTATTCTACTGTAAATTTATACAATTGTAATAAAACTATAAGAAGTATTTCATGTTGATAATGTCAGATTTTCTACAGGTACGTCAGTCATGTCGACTAGGAATTTCTTTATCCTTTTACTGGTTTCTGTCACATACAGTCATGTCGGGGTACGCAAAAATGATTTCATCAATCATGTCGGCTCCACTATTTTTTCAAATCTAGTAGTACGTATTTATTGATCTGTGTTTATTGAACCGCTAAGTTACGGGACATAAACAAACATACATACACGACAGGCTCCTGCAATTTTTTGTCTACCAAAACGCGTTGCAAGATTAAATCCAGTACCATGTGCAAAGCGAACTCCTTAACCACACAGCTGTGACAAAACAACAAATCTAAATACCGATACAAAAATGTATCGCTGCAAAATGTCATTAAAAATTATGCATTAAGAAAGTTATGAGGAAATTAACTTGGCAGGGGGTGATAACTAAAACCTCAGGTCAGCATTGACGGAGCAGCAGGCCTATGATTAAAAACGTTCCAGATATGACCAACTTATCTGTTTCGTTTATCTAAGAATATATAGTCCTATATGTTCTTTGTTTCTCTTTATTTTAAGGTTGAGATTCATCATCATTTAACGTCATCATCATTTAACAGGCGGTGAATTGGCAGTATCGGTAGAAGGTCGGACGCCATGATTTGACGCATAGAGTTACGGCCCTTGCTATTCTGAGTTCAAATCCCGCCGAGGTTAACTTTGCCTTTCATCCTTACGGGGTCGATAAAATAAAGTACCAGTAATACACTGGGTAATTTCTGGCCTTGTGCCAAAAGTAGAAACAATCATCATTTAACGTCTATTTTCCACGCTAGCATGGGTTAGACGGATTTTGTCCCATTAGAGGCAAGTTGGGTCGGGTGACCGTGTCTTGCTCATATAGGACTGTTTCTGGTGTTTCTGGCTAGATTTTTACGGCTGGATGCCCTTCCTAACACAAACCTCACAGCGAGATTTGGTTGTTATTTCTAGTTATTCTAGTGACCACTCATTGTCTTATTCATTGGTGCATGTAAACCACCAGTGCACATGTAATGTTTTTTTTTAGGTTTTATTTACATAAATGTATTGACTACTAGAAGTTTATTTCCTTCTTATGACCTGAACTCTTTCAAGTCTAATGTATTCCTTCCTTTTGTTTTAATTTCTCCTTCTTTACAGTCCCTTACACCAAGTGGCTTCATGCCTTGTTTCAGACTTCTTAATTAAAAAAAAAAAAAAATTTACAATTCGTCAGTGTTTGCATATAAAAACAATAGAAAAGAGAGATAACAAATTAACTAGGTAAAAGGAGGAGTAAGTGGCAGCCTCTACATCCCAGTCTAGGTGGTATATCTCAACTGTGCCCTGCAGATGAAATGTTGGAGGCATTGCTGCAGAGAACAGCTAGCCATACCTGCTGCATCATCCACTCTACCTCATGGGGCACTTTCCTCAGGCAGGATACACTCTTCTCAATTTTGCGTAGGAAAAATGGCAGTTCTGAGACTAAGGAGACCAGAGATCTGAACAGCGACTGGCATGTAAAGGAAGCATTCGGTTAAGTACTAATATTTAGCTGACTTCCTCACCATGTTATGGGTGGTGGTACCTGGGTTTGTGGCTAAAACTGGCCAGGTTTGTTTCATAATGTATACAACCAGCTTAACCCATGTAAGCATGGAAAAATAAGACATTAAATGGTGATATGATAATTGTTTCTACATTTGGCACAAGGCCAGCAATTACCCAGTGTATTACTGGTACTTTATTTTATCGACCTCATAAGGATGAAAGGCAAAGTTAACCTCGACGGGATTTGAACTCGTAATGATATATATATATAGATATATGAGTGTGGCTCAGTTTGGATGTTTGGCTCAAGATTATGGTTGTGAGTTAGATTTTTTGCACTTTATTTCATGTTGTGTCTATGCAGTCAGCTGGGGAAAAAAATGAGTTGTACCTGTAATTCTCACTGTGTCACACTGAACTGAGAATAAACACATTGTATGTGTGTTTGTGAGTGGCACATGTGAAACGAATCTGATAAATCAGGCATATTTTTTCTTCAAAGGCAATCCCCTTGATCTCAGAGAACCTACTAAGGCTATTGATACAATCCCTTCAGACCAAGCCAAGCTATGGTTTAGTCCAGGCTCCATTGCTGGACAGACTGAAGATTAGAAGCTGACAAATTACAAGTCACTTTTCTTTATTGTTGAACCCATAGTGGTAGAAACATCTTGTGTCCTGGATCCCCAAACCATCTCTCTACTTACTGCTATTAGGATGGAGACAGCCATTCACAAGAATGAGCTCTATGAGATGTTACTAGCTCTTTCAACACATCTCCTTTGCTATCCTTTGAGATAATGCTGTCATAATTCCGTCTGTCTCAACCATGAGCCAACAACCATTTGGTGGCATACACATACATGGATGTTCACCGCTGTGTATATAAGTTGGTTTCGATGTCGAGTGTTCCAGTTGTTTGATCAACAGAACAGCCTGCTCATGGAATTAACATAGAAGTGGCTGAGCATTCTATAAACACATGTACCCTTAATGTAATTCAGCATGATACATCATCATCATCATCATCGTTTAACGTCCATCTTCCACGCTTGCATGGGTTTGGACGAGAGTTTTCCCACTTGAAGCAAGATTTGTTGTCCTGCTCGTATAGGACTGTCTGGCGGGTTTTCTACGGCTGGATGCCCTTCCTAACACCAACCACGTTTACAGTGTGGACTGGGAGGTTTTTACCGTGTTACCTACACGGCCACATTACAGCGTGGACTGTGTGTTTTTTTGTCGTGACACCTACACGACCTCATTTGTTTCGGACTGGATGTTGTGGTACCAACATAACTTCACATTTAAGGGGGTGGTGTGGATAGGGTGGGGTAGTGGGACGGGGGTGTATTTTGTTAGAGGTGCCTACTGACTGTAGGTTTCGCTTTGTACTTAGGTAAGGCGGGTCTTCTGTATAACTGTGTAGCGCCAAAGATCTCGGTCCAATGACATTGTCTTGGAGAGGTGTAAGTGTGCGAGGTCGGAATTTATCAAGTCGTCCCAGGTTTTTCTGGGTCTGCCTACTCCGTGGCTACCGTCTATTTTGATTGCCCTGCACTTTTTTATACAGCAGTCGTCTTTCATGCGCATCACGTGACCGTACCAACGTAATCTTCTCTTGAGTAAACAACATCTGATCCCTCTTATTCCTAATTTCTCCCTTAGTTCGTTTATGCTTTGCCGTTCACGTATATTACTATTACACATCCAGTGGAGCATGCAAGCTTTGTTTCTCTCCAGTCTGCGTAGATCCTCTGCACACAATGCCCAGGTCTCACTGCCATGTAACATTGCTGTTCGTATGCAGGCATCATACAGCCTGCTTTTCATTTTTAGAGAGAACCCTTTAGTGGCCAATAGTGGTATAAGCTCTCTGAACTTTTTCCATCCCGTTCTGACTCTAGCTACTGTACTTTCAGAGCACCCTCCCCCACTGCTGATTTTGTCACCCAGGTAACGGAAGCTGTCCACTATTTCTATAGAACCATCTGTGCAATGGAATGAGCTAGTATTCTGTGGGCACTTGCTGCTACTTATTGCACCAGAGCACTGGCCACATATAAAATCTATATTCTTAGTTAGCTTACCTGTGATCCCACTACATCTTTTATGCACCCATACTCTGCATTTGGGACATAAAATGGAGTTTCTGCCTACTCCTTTCCTACACACTGAGCATGGCCATTTCCCAGATGGGACCGGTGTCCTATTTTCCTTCCTACAAACTAGAACTTTAGTCTTAGACAAGTTAACTTTAAGGCCTTTTGATTGTAGGCCATGCTTCCATGTTTGTAATTTCTTCTCTAATTCAGCCATTGATTCAGCTATAGCGTTAGATCATCTGCATATAGGAGTTCCCATGGGCAGCCGGTCTTGAACTCCTCTGTTATAGCCTGAAGGGCAATAATAAATAGTAGGGGGCTAAGGACAGAGCGCTGATGAACACCAACTTTTACGCTAAACTCTTCACTATATTCGTTGTTAATTCTAGCCTTGCTGACTGTTTCTTTATACATGGCTTGTATAGCTCTCACAAGCCATTCATCAACACCTAGTTTTCTAAGGGCCCACCAGATAATCGAGCGGGGTACTCTGTCAAAGGCTTTCTCCAAGTCAACAAAAGCTAAGTATAGGGGTTTACTTTTAGCTAGGTACTTCTCCTGTAGTTGTCGTACAATGAAAAGAGCGTCTGTTGTACTTTTACCTGACACAAATCCGAACTGCATTTCATCTAGATCAATTCGCTCTCTGATTAGTTGCGTCATTACTTTTTCTGTGACCTTCATGACCTGGTCAATTAATTTAATGCCTCTATAGTTTCCCCTATCTAGGGCGTCTCCTTTACCCTTGTAGCAGTTAATGATGAAGTGTGTGGCAAGGCTTCATTACAAGCATAGTCCATTTGATGGGCTTACATATCAGTTTCCTTTTACCTGATTTCACTCCCAAATCTTAGGTTAACCTGAGGCTGTGATAAATGATATTTGCCTAAGACTGCAAGCAGTGGGATCAAACCTGGGACCTTATCATTGCAAAGCAGACTTCTCAAAAGTGTCCACATCTAAGTCTATAAAATAATGATGACGCATTTACATACATTCTTTCAATTGTTGGCAAGCTGAAACTGTAAGACTTTAAAAAAGTGTTATATTTATGTCTGCTGGTGTAACAGTTATTACTTAAATGTCAACAAAACAGCTTTTGTCATGATATTATTTGAAAGTCTGCTTCTTACTCAGTTGTTTAGGGAAGCGTTTAAAATAAATTACCTCTTTTTTTTTTTTTTTTAAGGAATAAGGTTAATTTTTTGTGTGAGGAAATGTATAGAAATACAGAGAGAGAAAACTCCTGTGTTTTACTGATTCCAAAATGATGAAAGACAAACATGACCTTATCTAGATTCCAGTGTGAATAGAAGTAAATGCTGTGAAGCATTTAGTTAACATGCTGTTCTACATTCTTTCTTAGAAACATATATAAATAAAAGTTTCTTCCATTGGTACAAATCTTTCAGTGGTTAGAGCTTGCAAAGTGGTTGGACCTTGAACAGTGGGGAGTGATCAACTGACATTATATGGTAGAGAGGGCGGTGGATTGGCAGTATCGGTAGAGGGTCGGACACTATGCAACAAAGAGTTACGGCCCTTTATGGTTTGAGTTCAAATCCCGCCGAGGTTAACTTTGCCTTTCATCCTTATGGGGTCAATCAAATAAAGTACCAGTAATACACTGGGATAATTGCTGGCCTTGTGCCAAAAGTAGAAACAATTATATGGTAGAGAGGACTCTTCCGTTTTGTTGAGGACACGACAGCCTCTATTGTTGGTGCCACAGTAAAATGCATCCTGTACACTCTGTAAAATGGTTGATGTTAAGAAACTATGCCAAAATATGGAATCTCTGGGTAAAATGTGGTTCGTCGACCGATCTAAACTCAGACCTTGAGGAACCATTCAATCCATGCCAGCATGGAAAATGGATGTAAAATGATGATGATGATGAATATAATCAACAAATGAAATAACATTTTATGGTTTCTAATTTAAACACAAGGCCAGCAATTTGTAGGAGGGGGAAAGTGTATTATATCAACTCTAGTATTTTTATTTCATTGACCCCAGAAGGATAAAATGAAACATTGATCTTGGTGAGATTTGAACTCAAAACAAATATTACACAGCATTTGGCCAATCACAGCATTTAATACAAATGTTTCCTGATCCCATCAAACAACATGGTGAAAATTATTCTGAAGGATGATGGAGGAGATACACTGAAACACAGTCCACCACGAGGGGCTCTTTCTCATAGATGACTTCCTCTGTCCTATTAGGATTGTACCTGAAACCTCATGGTTGCAAAGCAAACTATTTAGCTACTCAGCCATGCTTGTGTCTGTCATACTTAGTAATGGCTCACATTCTGAATATAGCGAGTTGGCGAACACTAACCAACTATGACTATCCCTGTAATTTCAAGACTGAATCTCCTTTGCTTTCACCAAGTTGGCTTACAGATAAGTTCCACTCCCACTGTATTGCCTAAAGTTCTTCCAAAATATTTGTGTTGGTTTAGCTAGCCTCCCATGAAATTGCATCTTATAGGAGGTCCCTTGGATGTTTTAATGATGGGAGCTCAGTTCTATCCTGTTGTTTAGCCAAGATAAACTTTACATTTCATCCTTTCAAGATCAATAACAGATGTACCAGTCCACTACTGTGGAGGTGTGTGGTTTAGTGGTAAAGATGTTCGACTTACAATCATAATGTTGTGGGTTTGATATTGTCGACTGGGTTGTGTGTTGTGTTCTTGAGCAAAAACACTTAATTTTACATTGCTCCAGTATACTTGGCTGAAAATGAGTACCACCAGCAATAGCTTGTGGTTTAACCCTGTGATGGACAGACACCCTGTCCAGTGGGGAGCCTTGTATCCTCAGGCTCTTCACTCTGTGGAACCCGAGATAAGCACTGGCCTGACAAGCCTCTGGGTTCGTAACTGACTTTAGATAGTCTACTACTGGTGATGATTCTTCCTCTATATCTCTCATTTCTTCTCTTTCGTTATTTCCTTCTCTAGAAGAAATTTGCTATGTTCAGACCTGGAGTGGAGATGGACCCTTCTAGGTATAAAGTGCCCAAAAAAGACAGCACCCCTACAATTTCATCAGGAGTTAACCTTTTAGCATTTAAACCGACCATATCCGGCCAGAATTCTTTCACCTCTTTCTGTTCAAACTGGCTGTAACTAGCCACTCATGCTGATGTTGAGGTATTGTTCCCAAAATAAATAATACCAAAATCTCGTAGATTCAATATTATGCGAGATAAAGTCTTTATCATTAAAATATAATAGTATATATAGAGTAATGTAAATGGTTAAAGGTCCATACATAGATATAAATGCAGGGCGATCAAAATTGATGGTAGTTACGGAGTAGATAGACCCAGAAAAACCTGGGATGATCTGATAAATTCCGACCTCACACACTTACATCTCTCTAAGACAATGTCTCTGGACCGAGACCTTTGGCGCTACGCAGTAATACAGAAGACCCGCCTTGCCTATGTACAAAGCGAAACCTACAGTCAGTAGGCACCTCTTAACCAAATATACACCCCAATCTACTACCCCTACCCTATCCTCCCACTCCCACTAACAGCATGAGAAAACGAGATCGAGTTTGTGTAGGTGTCACGACAAAAAAAAACAAACAGTCCACGCTGTAATGTGGCCGTGTAGGTAACACGGTAAAAAGTTCCCAGTTCCACACTGTAAATGTGGTTGGTGTTAGGAAGGGCATCCAGCCGTAGAAAACCTGCCAGATAGTCCCATACGAGCGAGACACGGTCACCTGACCAGCCTTGCCTCAAGCGGGACAACTCCCGTCTAACCCATGCTAGCGTGGAAAACGGACTTTAAACGATGATGATGATGATGGCAGGTGACATAGTGATTATCATGTTTAGCAGTTCATTAGGTTTATCCATATAAAGGCATGTGTCTTATAGTCATGCGATCAATTCCTGGTAGTGCACTGTCCTTCAGCAAGACACTTTATTTCAAGTTACTCTAGTCCACTGAGTTGTACCTGTAATTCAAAGGGCCAGCCTTGTCATGCATTGTGTCATGTTGAATATCTCCCTGAGAACTATATTACATATTTTTATAAAATTCTCAATCACTTGTACATCAATTTTACAAGCAGGTTGTTCCATTGAACCAATGGAGAGACATAAAGTTACATATAGATATAATGCTCTTGTTTCATTGAAATGTGAGTCTTGTTATTTTCATGAATTCACAAGTTGTCCTAGATAGACCTACATAACACACACACGCTATTTATGTTTATAAGAATCTGAACTGTATTGAAATAATGTAGAAATTACCTACATAACCATCTTCCTATCAAATATAAGACATTTGAAAAGCAAACCACAAAAACAGATATTTATCTATTCATAGTCACATACACACACATATATATAATAAAAGACAGATAAGTTTCAAAAAGCCAGTACAATTTAGTAGAAAAACACAAAGGGCAAATGATAAATAAAACAAGACAAAGTAATGTTTTGCCCATGATATTTCAGGGTGAATACCCTCTTTTCAAATGTGGAGTTGAATAGTTCAAAACAAAATGAATGATCGATGTGATCTTCCTTAACTGATCTATTTCATGCATACATATTTCAAATACATGGGCTAGTTAAGGAAGAACACATTGATTATTCATTTTGTTTTAAACTATTTCAGTTCCACATTTTGAAAGAGGGTACAGTACATGCTGTAAAGTGGTTGGTGATAGGAAGAGCATCCAGCCATAGAAATCTTGCCAAACAATTGTATCAAAAGCATGACAACCTCTTGGTGCAACATGAGACCATACATAAGTGAGACAGAGATCAGTGGCTTTGCTTCAGTACTGACTTGGTCTGTATGGACCTGCCCAACCCTTGCTAGCTGGGAAAGCGGATGTTAAAACAAAGATGATGATGATAATATATATATATATATATAGGTTTAATATGCTGAAAGATCAAGATCATAGAAAATTGCCAGGAAGATATAAAGCTCAATGTCTATGTATGCAAATATAAAGAACAAATTCATCCGAGGGTAAAACATTCTAAAGCTGTATGAATGTAAAACCACAGAGCATGAATAATAACACAACCAAGAGTTTAGGAAGAATTATATTTTATTTGTTTTACATACATTTCACCATATGTAAAAAATAATTATAGATATAGATCATCATCATCATCATCATCATCATCATCATCAGCAGCAGCAGCGTTTTACGTCCATCATCCATGTTAGCATGGGTAAGACGGGCTGTGCCTTTGTGAGGGATCAGGTGTGTGTGTGTGGGCGTGATTCGCTCACACAGAACCGATTTTGGTTTGGTTTCTACGGCTGGATGCCCTTCTTAACACCAACTACATTTACAGTATGTGCAGGGTGCTTTTTGCCGTGTTGCCTACACAACCACTTTACAGTGTGGACTGGGTGCTTGCTTTTGTCATGATACCCACATGACCACTACAATATGGGATGGGCTCTTTTGTCATGGCTCCAGGGGGGATCACTTTATAGAGGAGGTTGAGAACATGGGATGATGAAAAATATATATGTTGGCTGAATGTTCTTTGTGAGAGTCAGGATCCTAAGATCATCTCTTACCACTTCAGCCAATATTTTCCTTGGTTGTCCTCATCTGCAGCTATCTTCCACTTGTAACTTCTGACAATTCTTTACCCAACTATCATCATCATCATTTAATGTCCATTTTCCACGCTAGCATTGGTTAGACGGTTTCCCCGTTGTGAGACATGACTTGCTCTTATAAGACTGGTTTTGGCTTGGTTTCTATGGGTGGATGCCTTTCCTAACACCAATCACATTTACAGTGGGGGCTGGATGCTTTTTGTCGTGACACCTACATGACCACTTTACAGTGTGGGATGGGTGCTTTTTGTCATGACACCTACATAACCACTTTATAGTGTGGGCTGGGTGCTTTTTTTACATCTATATGATTCACATCTCAACACAAGTACACAACACACTGTATCTGATTCCTCTTATGCCTAGTTTTTCTTTCAATTTATCTGTGCTCTGTTTTTCATGTGCATTACACATTCAGCAAACTGTGCTAGCCTCATTTATAATCTTTGTATATTTCTGTATTCAATACCCATAACCCTCTACCATGCAACATTGCATCTTCTATTCAAGCCTCATATAATCAGTGTTTGTTGCCAACTGAAGTAGTAGCTCCTCGAACATTTTACATTCTGTTCTTATTCTGACTACTTTACTTTTGAAGTCCTTTCCTCTCTTACTAATTAGGTCACCTATGTAACAGATGTCTATCTGTACATAGATATAGACAATTTCTCTTACATGCTATCATTCAGGCAAGATGTCACCTGAGCAATCACACCCAATACTGACTATACAATAATGGCTAAGGAGAACACTCCATTTCCTTTTGAAAAAGAAGTCCTGACTTTAATACATCTTGAAATTATCATCATCATCATCATTTATCATCTATCTTCCACGCTAGCATGGGATAGGTAAATTGTAAACTGTTTCATTTTTTTTACTTTACTCTAGTTTTCACTCTTGTATTTCTAATTTACATGGTACCAGCTTCCCATCCCTATATATATATGTATGTATGTATGTATTATATATATATATATAACGAAGGAGTTGTGTAAGGAACCAGATGGACCATAATGCACCAGAGTACTCAATACTTAGGGTAGTAGAGTGGGTAATAGGAAAATGTATGACCCCAACGGCAGAGCTCAAGCCATTTCGACGACTATTTCTGGACATCGAAATGGCTTGAGCTCTGCCGTCGGGGGTCATACATTTTCCTATAATTATATATAATTGGATGCTTAGTAAAATCGAATCTTTAGTGGTGTGCAAGCAAATTCGATCTACTATATGAATGAATGAGTTAGTAAAGCACTCGACAAGGTCGGTCTTTAGAGTAATAACATACGTTTAAATAGCTTGACAAATTGAACATTGTGGTAGGCAAAATCTAACACACAATACCAAAGTAACGAAAGAACTAACAGGTTGAGAAAAAAAAAATATATATATATATATGTGCAGCAAATGAGAGGCACAGAAAACTGGGAGAAGGCAAACACATGGAGAATATATATGTGTGTATGTATGTGTGTATATATATATGTGATTATTTCATTCTTTCTACACCTTTGCAAATATGTTTCGGATACTTATATACGTACATTCCTATAAATATTCTGTAAGTAGCTTTAAATATTTTTTTTCTTAAAATCTTTTCTTCAATTTTTTCTTCCATCCTAATAGTAACCTCTCTTTCCTTTTCTTGTTAAAAAATAATTCTATTAATTATTTAAATATACCTAGCGTCTAAACATAATGGTCTTTTTCAGTTTTAATGTTATCCTCATTAGCATATTCATCTCGAGGTCTGAAGTTTTGTTCACTATTTACATAGAACTCATAACATTAAGTTCATATGTAGATATGTCACTATCTATAAACCAATTTTTGTATTTTATCTGATGAGAGCGTACCAAATTACTGGTACCCTTGAAATATATATAATAAAATAAATATGGTTTTATAAAGATAGTCTCCATTTATTAATATTATTGATATTATACTCCAGAAAATCTTGTTGTAAATTTGTTGAATAATCAACAACTTAAATAACTCATTGTTTATATATATATATATATATATATATATACATATACACTGCAAAGTGGCCATGTTGGTGACATGACAAAAAATGCCAGTGTGTAGGTGTCACAACAAAAAGCACACAATACACACTGTAAATGTAGTTGGGGTTAGGAAGGGCATCCACCCTTAGAAACCCAGTCCAAATCAGTTTTGTATGAGCAAGACATGGTTACCTGATTTGGCTTGTCTCCCAACAGGACAATCCGTCTAACCCATGCTAGCATGGGACATTAAATCATATAATCATAAAATGTCCAATTTCCCAGCAAGAATTGGATGTGATACCAGCATTAGGAAGGTTGTCTTTGACATAACTAGAAGGTCCTCACAACCATCTGTTTGGCAAGCTTTTTATGGCTGGATGCCCTTCCTATCACCAACCACATTACAGCATATACTGGGTAAGTTTATCATATAGATCACCAACACAAGGGAGGTTGTCATGTCTTTGACACAAATGAAGGGTCCTCCCAACCCTATTAATATTTTTCTCCTAAAAAACCTTTTCTTCAAAATATCACTGCATCATATCCTGAAAAATACTTTGATTATTATGACAAACAAAAAAAATATCAAATTGTTATTGGTATACTTACATCTCAGGTACTATATTGAAAGGTAACCACTTCTCTCTGATAGTATTTATTCTATCAGTAAACTACCTTGCATTTATGTGAAGGAAATCAAAGGTTTTGGTCTGACAATAGACAAGATAATTAATCTTATCTATAACATTCTAACAGGTTATATTCTGTACTGGACTGTGGAGCTATTTTAGATTTGTGGTAGATGTTAGTATTATGAGTTATCATTTCATGCCTCTTTTTCCATGTTTGTATGGGTTAGATAAAGCCTAGAGTTTATCCTTGTTTCATAGACATTATGTGGCTGAGATACACCAGCTGAGTGAACTGGAGCATCGTAAAATTAAGTGCTTTGCTGAAGAACACAACATGTCACCCAGTCTGAGAATCAAACCCATGACCTTATGATAGTGAGCTCAGTACTCTAACCACTAGGTCATGCACTTGAACTAGATTCATGATCATTTCATGAAATGTAACAAAGATAAAGATAAAGCCTTGTAAATTGATGTGATGTTACAGGAAATAATGATAATTGACATTCTACAATTATTTCCGTGACTTGAAAGTTGTTATAAATATTCCAGAATCAATGTTTTGTTCTCTATCAACCCTTTTTGATTTCAAATTGCCTGAGATTGCCTTTGGTTCTATGATACAAAACTATCTATTTTAAAGTATTCAGATTTAAATATAAACCTATCATAGTTTTTTGTAAGAACCTTTTGTTACGTTTATGTTCCAAACACAAACTTTGTAATGTAGAAGTTTTACAATATTCTTAATTCTTTTTCTTTGCCCACTTATTCCTGAGAGGGTTGTGGGGACAGAGTCCTCAAACACTCCTTACAGTGTGTCTTGTCAGAAGCAACCATCTCCAACTGATCTGGTTGGATCCCCAAGCGTGACCAGCCAAGCTCATGGATGTTATCCCATCTTGCTCAGGATCTACCCCTGGGTCTCCTGCCAGTTGGTTTTGTCCATAAAATCTGTCCAGCGATTCTTTCCTGGGACATTCTAACCACATATTCTTAATTATCTAAAAAAAAATTATTGAAACACATATTTTATCAGAAACATGATCAGAAAAGTGTTAATAGACAAAATCATCTATATAAGTTGTGTAAGATTGGTAGAGTGGTTAGAGCTTTGGACAAAATCCTTTAGAGTGTGTTTGTTTTAGCTGTTCACACTCTGAGTCCAGATAAACATTGCCTTTCATCTTTTTGGAGTTAATAAAATAAAGTACCAAACCAAAAGAAATGGATTGGCAGAAATGTTAAAGTATTGGATGAGATGCTTTGCAGCAATAGTTCTGGCTCTTTGCGTTCTGAGTTCAAATCCCATTGTGACCTATTTGGACATTAAACTTAATCTTTCACTCAGTTTAACACCACCACCTGACCTCTGGGTCCTTTTAATGGAGTCTGTTATGTTGCGAACATTCAGGCCTAGTTTCTAGTTTGAGAATAACTCCTCCCTTCCTCTTACTATTTCTTCTCTAACTCTTTAGTATTTACATTACTCTATATGTACTATTATATTTTCATGGTAAAGGCTTTACCTCACCTAATTATCTCATATAATATTGGACCTATGAGATTTTGATATTATTTATGTTGAGAACAATACCTTAACATCAATATGATTAGCTGGTTACTGCTGGTTTGAACAGAAAGAGGTGAGAGAATTCTGGCCGGATATGGCCGGTTTAAATGCTAAAGGGCTAAGTCATAAGAAAATACACAACAACAAGCAGTTTAAGGCCATTTTCCTACTAAAACCTTGTAGGCTCCATGATATGCTTAATTGTTAATGTCCTGTACCACATGAAACCACTTTGAAAAGTGTAAGACAGCACTATGACTGCATCACATTAAAAATTAAAAGTCTGTAATCTATAAACATTGAATTAACAAACCTGTTTTCTAGATATTTTCTGCTAAATCGTTACATGAAGTTCAACTCATCATGGAGTCCTTTTTGAGGCAATATTCTATGTCTGGATGCTGTTCCTCGCACCAATATATTTAGTCATCTCTTACATGCAAGGATATAGTGTACCAATTCTAAACCGGATGCACACAGTTGTCATAAGAAAAACAAAGGATAAATAATAATTGCTGCACTGTAGATGAGTCATGTGGGAGTTTTAAATGCTTCTAATTTGTAAAAAATGTTAAACACATTTTTCAAGTATCACTTTAAAGGGTTATCCAGGGCCACACTATTGTTGCTGAAGATATCTCATGACGTGTACATCTGGTTTCCTTTCCTGGCTTAGCAAAAATTTTGATAGTGAGGGCAATAACAAAATAAACATTATATGTCAAAAGGATTGTCTTTATGAAAAGCCACCTACTCATTTTCAAAAGAAACAATATTTCGGAAACATTCCAATGGAAATATTCAACAATTATAAAAATAACAAAGATATTATTAACCAGCCAGATAGGCAAATGAAAACATACATATAGGTTCAGACATGACTGTGTGACTAAAAAGTTCATTTTGCAATAACGTACTTTCATATTCAGTCCTGTTACACCCTTTTTTCCCTGATACATGGTAGATCTATTAAAAAGACTCTCTTGGGTCCAGAGCTTATTCTAGCTTCATGAGTATTAAGCGACTGAGAGTACAAAACTAGTCCCCTCAGCTGGGTGCCAGTCCATCACAGGATTAGTTCCCAGCTATTGATGCTCATTTTCAGTTTAGTTAATTGGAGTAATTTAAAATAAAGTGTCTTACTCAAGAACACACTGGACTGCTTGGTCTGGTAATAGAATCCATGTTATGATCATGAGCTCAAATCCACATTAGAATTTGAGCTTAAATCCACATTATGATCTTGAGATCAAATCCATGTTATGATTCTGAGATCAAATTTACATTACAGTCATGAGCCCAAATCCACATGATCTTGAGCCTAAATCCATGTTATGATCCTGTACTCAAATTAATTTTACAATCACAAACCTAAATTCATGTTATAATCGTGAGCCCAAATTTATGTTATGATTATAAACCCTAATCCGTGTTATAATCAAGAGTTCAACACCCTCACCACTAAACAGAATACACTTTGAAGATATTGCATCATATTAGAGGGGTATTGGTAACAATCTTTAGATCTATCACAGAAAGCTATTTTGGAAGGAGATATGTAAAAGTCATGACTCACCCTTTGCTGAGCTGAACATGAACTCGTGCTAAAATAAAGGTGCAGTTAACAGGATCACCATTATTATTTCTTTAAGAATCCACATATACCCAACCCACATGATTCTGATTTAGTTTATGTTTCAATTAAATGTTATTTGTAATTGTAATTTCAAAGAAACTGTATTTTGGTGCTGGGATTGGCTTAGTACATTAACCGTTTGCTCTCTCTCTCTCTATATATATATATATATATTTAAAAGAATAGAGGTGTAACACACGAGTTATGATATATTGGTAAACGGAAAAGAAAATGCTGACAAATTGTTCCCAGTGAAAAATAGTTTAATTAGGAATAAGTAAAAATTAGTAATAGTATTGGTTAGTATTCAGTTTTGGTTTTAAGTTTTACCGGTTGCGCATTTCTAATGCTTTTCAAAAATAATTTTGAGATAGAGCGCCTGTAATGTTTGCTCTAATCTGATTAGTTTTGGAAATTCTGTTTTATGTGAAAAAAGTGGCTCCAGATGTATTAAAATAAGTTTTGCGCCAATTCGTGTTGCAAAAATTCTTGTGGTCAAAACAATTTTGATTGGTCGGTAGAGGTCATGTGAATGTTAAAAATTGATTTTGCGCTAAATGTAGGTTTGTGTCGGCTGATTGAGAAGTCACTGAAAAATAAGTCTTTTAAAACAAATATGTGTGTGTGTGTGTGTGTGTGTAGTAGTAGTAGTAAAGAGGTTCGTTGTGATAATGGTCAGCAGGGATGTGTGTGCGAACCGCAGCCTGTTGACAGTTCAAATGCCTATTAAGACAAGTGTGTGTGTGTGTGTGTGTGTGTGTAGCAGAGTAATTCGTGGTAGAGGGATGGTCAGTAGGAATGTGTCTGTACGTGTGTGGGGGATATTTTAATATGTCAAAAGATATTTTTCAGCTCTTGTCTTATACGGAGAAGTGTGTGTGTGTGTCTCTCTTTGTATGTTAATGTACACATGTGTATGTGTGTGTATATATATGTGTGTGTGGGTGGACCAGTATTTTTGTGATACTGGTAAAAATGGTGTACATTATTCGATATTTTCAGTAAAAACGATTCTCTCAATAGAACATCAAAAACCTTAATAATAAAAGGTGTGAAATGATATACAGTATTGGCATAAGACCAAGGTGTGTGTGAGTGTCCAGATTGTACGAACTGCAAAGGGAATCCATTAGGCCTTGCCGTATTGGAATACTTGTGTACAAATATGTATGTGCCCATCAGTGTGCAATGCATGTGTGCGTTTATGTATGTGTGTGTGTGTCGGCACGTTTATATCTATAGATATCAAAAGGTATGCAAATTTGTGTATATTTGTGTTGCACCATAGAACATGTGTGTTTACGTATGTCATTGTGTTTATATGTGGATAGAGATGTATGCTGATGTAGGTATGTATGTTGTGGGTTCGTCTTAGGGAGAAGTGTTTAGACGGGGTCCGTATTTGTTAAAAAAGTGAGATTCCTTGCTGATGCGCTGGGTGTGGGTGGCATTATCTTTAAATTTGTAGAGGGGAAAGATTCTGAAGTTGGGATGATTTGGGGTGGCACAGGTATCAATGTGTTCACTCAGTGGTATTTTCCTGTATTCCCGTATTTTAATTTGGGATCTATGGACAGTCATGCGTTGGCAGAGGCTGTTTTTGGTCTGGCCTATGTATTGTTCTCGACAACCTGAGCAAGTTAATACATATATTAGATTTTCTGATGCGCATGTGAAATTGTGTTTTACTATAAAACGTTGTCCTTCTTTGAAATAGAATTTCGAACCCTCTATTAGGTTGATGCATATGCCACAGTTGGGTCTATCGCATTTTTTTACTGTGGGTTTCGTTGTTGTGGTTGGCAGTACTTTGGCATGTGTTAGGATGTTTTTCATTGACTTAGATTGTCTTTTGCTCTTTATGATATCGTGTGTTCGTAGGATTTGGTTCATTCTATGGTCCTTTTTCAACACAGGGATGTTCTGGAGGATGGTGTCAAAGGCCTCATTGTTGAGGGGGTTGTGTGTGGAGATGTATGGAAGAGCTTTTAGTTTCGGTTGATTTACTTTAGGGTATCTAAGGTCCTGGGTACTGAGTTTTAGGGCACGTTGGATTCCATTGTCAATTAGTGATGCAGGGTAGTCCCTGCCTATGAGTGTGTCCTTTAGTTCTTCTAGCCGTAAGTAGCAGGTGTTTTTATTGGAGACTATAGTACAGATTCTCTTGGCTAAGTTGTAGGGAATATTAATTTTAACGTGTCTAGGGTGGCAAGAGTTGAAAGGAAGATATTGCTTGGAGTCTGTGGGCTTGTAGTATATGTCTGTTTCTATTTTTTAGTTATGGATCTTAATGAGGATGTCGAGGAAGGGGAGTTGTTGATGTCTGTATTCCATCCTGAAGTTAATATTCGTGTTGAGCCCATTTATAAGGGTGTGAAATTCTTTAAGTTTCTCGATGTTTTTGTGCCAAAGGATAAAGCAGTCATCTAGATATCGCTTCCAGTTCCTTTCTATGTGTAAGTGGAAGGTGTTTCCAAATTTGTTTAGGACTTTAGTGTAGAGGGTGATTTCCAGGTATCCCATGACTAGGTTGGCATAAGTGGGGGCTGTTTTCGTTCCCATAGCGGTCCCAGATTTCTGCCTGTAGGGTTTGTTATTGAAAACGAAGTAATTGTTCTCCAAGATAAATTTGAGTCCCTCTATCACGAATTCTTTTTTGATGCGTTGTGGGAGTTCATTGTGGTAATTATCCAGCCAGAATTGGATAGCTTCTATTCCTAGGTTGTGGGGGATGTTGGAGTATAGGTTGACTACATCGAACGTCACTAGTAGGGTTTGTTCAGAAAGTGGCATATTAGGGAGGTGATTGAGCATATCTAGGTCGTCCCTTATATAGCTTTTGATGTGTTTGAGAAAAGGCTTGAGAAGGGTATCAATGAAGTTGCTAAGGCGGTGGGTTTCGCAAGCGGGGCCTGCTATTATAGGTCTTAATTTGAGATCATTGGGTGAGGGGACATTGATGACTATGTCTGTGGCTTCCTTGCATGCCTTACTTATTAATTCGCTTTTATGTACTTTAGGGATACCGTAGAAAAGGCTGGATTTACTTGTGAAGTCTGTGATGAAGCTGAATTCCTTGTTAGTGAGTCCTTCTTTGTATTGGTTGATCAGAGTTTTTAGGTTTCTCATAATCTTCTGTTGATTGTAGTGTTCAGCCTTTTCGTAGTATGTTTCGTTTTCCAAAGTGGAGAGCGCTAAGTTGATATAGAATTCTGTCTCCCATTAGGACTACTGTACTCTCTTTATCAGCCTCTTTAATTGTAATGGTTGTGTCGGTTTTTAATCTATTTAATTCTTCCCATTCTTTCTTGTTGAGCTTTGGCTTGTGTTTTTGTCTGTGCAAGTGTTGGTAAGGGAAGTTTGTGATGTGTTCACAGAATTCGTCCAGGATTTTATTTCTACCTTTTGATGGGGTGTAATTGCTTCTATTTCTGGCTAATGATTCATCCTCATTGTACTGGTCGAAT